>CM031371.1:105635100-106247594 GCA_018208015.1 Medicago ruthenica | reverse complement strand
TTTTCTTTTGTTATAAGTATCATATTTTTTTGTTATTATTGATAACCTATGCAGTCACCGAAATTATAAACATTAACAAAATACAAAGTTGGATTAAAGGTCATGATGCATTACCTTCAACTTGTTTTGGACTTGTTACAACAATTATCGACGCATTGTATACATTTCACACTTCAAATGATTAATTAAAATAGGTAATGTCGTTTGTACCCAGTATTTCTATCATTTGTTGTCAATCTATCCTGCTAGTTTTGAAACTATCGGACTTAGCTTTTACATTATTTTTTGAAAAATAAATTAAAAACTATCAGACTAATATTTAATAATGGTTCCACAGTAATTGGATTGGAGAAGGAGTATATAGTAAAATTAAATTACGTGGACAATTATGTGTGACAATATTTTTTTTTTTACATTATAAGTGAAAGAATTTAATTTTTGAAGTGTTGTTAATATTTTTTAAAAAAATGACGTAATATTTGAAAGGAAAAAAAGGTAGGATATTGGGATCGAGCCTGACGGGCAGGCCGTCATCACATGTGACGACCGTCAACAAAGTTGGACGGTCAGACCGTCATGATAGTGACGACCGTCACTGCGATTGGAAACGGTTTCATTCCTATCCATTTTTTAATTTAAAACGTTAACTTTCTCTCTCTTCCCCCCATTTTACACCAAAACTGTTTCAGCAACCTCAATCCAAACCCACAAACCCACCATTTTTAAACATACAAAAACCTCCATTAATACCCATAAAATCCATCTTCCATTAACACCCATAACCAAAACCTCAATCCAAATATCACAAACCTTCTAAAAATCAATTTTATAACCCAAAAACATCTCAACATTCCCAAATCCGAAAATCACTACCCAACCTCCATAAAATCGAATTTCATCATAAACACCAGACATTATCCGAATTCTTACAAATACCCATCATACTTCAAACAACCACCCCAAAACCTTTTTACTATTTCAAAAACAAAAATGCCTCCTAGAAATCAGCCGGTTGATTACATGGGTATCGAGTTCAAAGATGATGAGCAGAGGAATCGCTTCGAAAAACTGGTCCGGCGACAAATTGTGCCTACTATGTATGCTGACCCTGACTGTCTTAGAACATTAGGTTTGTTTGATAGTGTTTGCTGGATGTTTTCTCAAATCGGGTGGAGTTACTTTTTAACTCTACAGCACCCGACCTATGAGCGACTCACACTTGAGTTTCTCAGTTCCCTTCAATATGTTTATGCAAATAGAGTCCATCACGGATTTGGAGGGACTAGGTTTAGACTGTTTGGTAGGGATTTTTTGTTTAATCATGATGAAATAGGAAACCTGCTACAGTTCCAAACATCCATTAGGGCCATTGATGGGGTCCCCTCTGACGGACCCTGGACCCTTCATTTTGGCCAATTTTGGAGACGGTTGACAGGAGAATTAGCAACTGATATGGAAGGGAAGAAATCTTCCCACATTCATAATCCTGCAATCCGTTACTTTCATAGGATCCTCGCTAACACTATCTTTGGACGCGGTGACAGGACTGGTAATGTTAACATGAAAGAATTATTTGTTATTCACTGCGTCTTTGAATCCAAAGAAGTGCACACAGCGGCATTTATGCTTGCTCATATGCATAAAATGTCTAAACCATCTAAGGGGGGTATTGCATTTGGAGGATTAGTGACCTCTATAGCCTATGCATTGGGGTTCGGTGAACAGATTGCGCAGCTGCCCGCACTCGAGGGTAGCATGAAAATTGATTTAAATACATGTATGGCACAAAAATTGATTAAAATGCAGCGCTAGAATGAGTTTGTCTTAATGATTAGGAGTGCGCTGGTGCGTCATATAGTGTTACCTAACCCGACTTTAACTGAAGTCCGTAATCAGGGGAACTGGTTATATCCCCTGGATAATAACGCGGATGAGCAGGGTCAGGACACTGACACTGAGTTGGACCGACAAACTAGATTGTCTCCAACTCACGCTAATTTATCAAACGCACCACCACCTCATCCCACTTATGATCCACCCCCTCCCTCGTATATGCATTCTGATTTCCCTGCAGGTACCTCATATACTTCCCAAAGCAGCGTCGAGTATGAGCTTAATGCTCTCAGACACGAGGTTGCAGACCTGCGCGCGGCCCAACAGGAAAGAAATGATCGGGAGGCGGAACGAGATCATCATATGCGCATGAACAGCACACCACCTCATCCCACTTATGATCCAACCCCTCCCTCGTATATGCATTCTGATTTCCCTGCAGGTACCTCATATACTTCCCAAAGCAGCGTCGAGTATGAGCTTAATGCTCTCAGACACGAGGTTGCAGACCTGCGCGCGGCCCAACAGGAAAGAAATGATCGGGAGGCGGAACGAGATCATCAAATGCGCGTGAACAGCCACATGATCCGGCAAATGTTCACTTGGATAACTCGGCACGGCATGCCTCCAGGCTGATCCTGATGATATTAGATCCACTAGGTAGTATTTTTTCCTTTTCTTTTATCTTTATTTATTTGTTCAGTCTCTTAAATAATCGAGTTTTATGTGTTATTGAGTCATTTTTTTTGTGTGTTATTGCGTTGTTATTGAATTCTCCTGTCGAACCAAAAAAAAAATATGTACAAAATATTTATTTTTGTTATGATTTAGGATATGCAACTCAGTTAGAAAGTATGTAAGTTTCAAAGGTAGAAAGATTAAGGGTTGAGAATATTAGGGAAAACTTTGACAAAATCGGTATTGTTCCAACACCTAAAGCCTCCGGAATATGGATCCTAATTTAAATATCCATTGTGCTGTAGTCTCAAATTTTCCTGTTTTGTAGTAGTCCTCAAGTAGTTTATTTATCCAGTCGAACACCATCTATAGTCACACATTAAGTAGGTTAGTCGATGAATATAGGCGCGTATCATATAAATGGACCAATAATGGTTAACATTGAATATCTATGCAAAAAAAGCATCTCTGCGCAAAATGTGCAATTCAAGAGAAAGATATGTTAAAATCGACGCTAACCGGCTAGGCTACCATGTGTGTGACAATATTATAGATACTTAAGGGTCTTAATGTGACTGTCTTGAATGAAAGAGGATGAACGAAATTGGGGGTAAAAGACTAAGGTACAATAGCATGATTTAAATTAGTATGATAGGAGGGAGAATTTTGTCCGCAAAATGCGGTTTGTGTTGTTACAATGCCTTTGGTGTTAATGGTAGTACCTACGGAGTTAACCTTTGACCAATTCAACTTTGAAACCATACATGATCAATTGTGATGCTACTTTCTTAAGTCTATATCTGTTACTTGCTGCATTATACTATTTTCATATGCAAGCTAGTTGCTTGTCGACAAGCAATGGTTCAAGTGTAGGGGAGTTTGATAACACGTAAAATGCACTGATATTTTGACTCGATTTACACATGTTTTAACTTTGATGTTTTAGTTTTTTTAGCAATGTTATGCTGGTATTGTTTGTCCATTTCAGGTATCGCATGATTCAAAGTCCATACGAGTCTAAATGATGAAAAAACAGTGAAAAGGGTAGAAAATTCAAAGTCATCAGAAAATAAACTCTGCAAGGGTGCTGGTCAACAAAGCCATGACGAAACAAGCATCAAAGTTTTTATAGAGAAATCCTGCAATTTAGAGACAGCTATATTTTAAGTTCTTGTACTATAAGTTTTCAGATTTACCTTTTTCTATTGTATAACTTTACTACCTTAAATCTAAGTTTTAAGTTCTTACAATTCCAATTCCATTACTGTAATTCCAATTCCAATGTGATTATAATTTTTTTTTCTAAAAGAGTATATAAATTTGTTTTATTATTACCGAAAAAGCAATTGTTGATAAATAAAAATAATCCAAATAGTAAACCACAAAACAACTTTAGCTTTGATGGTAGTATCAGTGTGTTTTTAAAATTTTTTTTTATATTTGTTTTGAACGTGGTAGAATGAAAGGTAGCCATAGTTCTGTGTAGATGATTCTGTCAAACAACTCCAAGAAAGCACGATCTTTACGCACGGTCGTGCGCCCTACTGGCCAGACCGTGCGTTTTGAATGTGGGAGAATGAAGAGGTAACCGTAAAATTTCAAAACGCACGATCTTAGCGCACGGTCGTGCGAACTCGAGGCCAGACCGTGCGTTTTTTGCACTAGAGGCCACATTCAAAACAACCACAAAACCAAATAAAAATAATTGAAGCAATTTTTTTTTTTATTTTTTAAAATTTCTTGACGGTCGTCACCGACACTGACGGTCTGCTTGTCCGTCTCTTTTTTATTCGTGACGGGCGTCACACCTGGTGACGGGTATACCGTCAGTAATTTTTTACCTATACCATTAATTCCTCTATACCTATAACATTAATGACGCACGGTTTCCAGTAAAAACGCACGGTTCCTATCCTTTCATTTTCCCACTCCTTCAGTAACCATCCGCCTAGCCTTTTCATTCTCCCACAAACGAATTGCAGTTTCTGATACGCATCCTCTCCGTTCGAAGCAAACGAACATGGCTGATCGTGGTGCTGAAGCTCTGCTTTCCTACCATTGTTTAACGGGTAAACTACTGTTTCACTCATACTTAGAGTTGATTTTTGTACGGTTTTTGTGACATTCACTTCAGTATGTTTTAAAATGATAAGGTTGCAGTGTAGCAATTTTGTAGGGTTGTGGTACTGTGACTGAGTCTAGATAGTTGGTTGGGAATGCTATGGAAGATACAGTTCGTTATACAGTAATGTTAATTGTGATTTACATGCCAATTCATTGTTTGTTGCATTCCATACACCTGCTTTCTCTGTTTTTACGCTTACCTAATTTCTATGTGTTAACAACTAAGTGATTAGTCCCTACATAGAACTTGAATGAGTTTGATAGAACTCAGTAAATATAAGAAATAGTGTTTGTAGAAATAGTGTACTCAGTAAATAATGTACTCAGTAAATATAAGAAATAGTGTTTGTAGAAATTATTAAATAATGTACTCAGTAAATATATCAGTCACAGTTTTGATATTGGCCATTTGTAAGGATGAAATTGATCTTCTGCAGTCCATATCCCTTTTTTTCAATCCTAATTTGTGACATAAAGGTTGCCAATTGAGATAAGAAAAATTTAGACAATTTGAGGCAAGCAATAGAGAGAGAGTCTAATCACGTATTTTCTTAATTTTGTTAACAGAACCTCTTCATCCTAATCCTGTTAATGACATTGACAAGATCGTTAATTCTCTGCGGCTGAAATACAGGACTTATATTGTCGAGTATGAGGTTGATTGTGTAAGTGTAATTTCATTCTTTTCAATAAAACCTCTGTCTTTTTGTTTGTTTTGGTTGTGTGTGTCTTAAATTTATTTTAGAATTTATGATTGCCTGTTTGGCTTCAGGGTGCTGTTATGATGCCTACCTGTTTTGGTTCTGACTTTGGTGATCAAATAGACAACTATGCGACACTGATTGAGCGTAATAATAATCAGTTTGAAATTAAGTTTGAGAGATTCAATGGTTTCATTTTTTTGACGAAAGGTTTTGCTGCTCTCCGTGATTTCTATGGCATAAGCCTTGGTGCGTGGCTTACTTTGGTTTACGAAGGATTTGGGAGATTTCGGCTCAAGAAAATCAAATCGAGAATTAAGAGGAAAATTGATTTCCCTCTGTTTGATCCTCCGATGAGGTTTGTTGTTGAAAAAAATGTTAACCCTGATCATTTCTTGCTTGGTTTTCCTGAGTCGATTCACCAGTTGTCATACCGTCATGATTTGAACAATTTCGCCGTTTCTTATGAGAAGTACCTTACTGCATCGGATATCACTTCAGGATTTTTGGTAAGTTAACATATATTTGCTAAGTTAAACTTATACAACGTTTCGTACTTATTTCTTTCCTGTTATTGCAGAAATTGACCAACATTGGATTTTGTGAGCTATCTTTGGACAAGGATAACACTGCTTTGTCGCTTATAGATGATAATGGTAACAACTGGGACTGCAATCTCGTTATTGGAACTCTTACCCAAAGCACTTGGAGGATAGGAGGAGAGTGGAAGAGAATGGTTGATGCACGGAGGCTTCAGCGTGGTGCGTACATGATTATTGGTGCTCCAGTTGCTGGGAATAACAGAACGGTTTACTTTAGTGTCAAACGTCTTTGAACCTTTAAAACCCTATGTCAAGTTAAATCAAGTTCCAAACTGTTTGCCTTATTTTAGTTTTGGTTTATGCCATCATGTTTTATGACATTTCCTTTCATTCTGTTTTTATTTTTGTTGTCTTTTGCGAACATGTTCAATTATGATCTTTCAGTTCAATTGTAAGCACTTCCATCTTAAGCAAAATGTAATGAAATGATCAGATTGTCATTTTTAATTTTATCGGATGCAAAATATTATGAAAGTTAATTTCGTTGTTTAATGTAATGTTTAATTTTGAATCAAATGTCGTAGTTTCGATCAAAATGTCGTAATTTTGAAACAATTTATACTTATTATCTTTTGTTTTTCTTTCTAGTTTTTATTAAAAAAAAGTTCATTAAAAGCACGGACTGTACAAAAAAACATGGACCGTGCAAAAAACGCACGGTCTGGCCTCTAGTTCGCACGACCGTGCGCTAAGATCGTGCGTTTTGAACATTTACAGTTACCTCTCCATTCTCCCACATTCAAAACGCACGGTCTGGCCAGTAAGGCGCACGACCGTGCGTAAAGATCGTGCAGTTCTTGGAGTTTTTTGACAGAATCATTTACTGGCTACCTTTCATTCTACCACGTTCAAAAAAAAAAAAAAAAAACAAGGGGTTATAGATATTGCATATCTTGTGGAATATTATGTTACACAGGGTCAATGTCTAAAACCGGGTATTATTAAAACCGGGTACACATCCGATACACAGTTTTTCCCCCTAAACCATTGTCCGTGATATGCAAACCTCCATATCACTCCAGCAAGCGGCAACTCATTCCAATATTCTGCTACTGAAGACCCAATCAAATGAAATGATACTTCCCTTTGAGCCGGAAACCTTTCCTCCAGCTGTGATGACAATAGAGACCAAACACACAACCAAACAACCACACGTCAACCCAAACGCACTTCCATATTGTTTTTTACCAACAATAAAACTCCACTCCAAACAAGGTGCACTCCACCATCCGCCCCTTACTCCGAATGGCTCAATCTATGATAGCAAATAACATGGCGCACGATAAACATAACATTCACCATAAAACAAACTACACCAATTGCATAACACTTACAATAGAAGAGGGGCGAGATAGCTTACAATTACTGAGGTCCAGGTGGAGGGTACTGGATGTGGAAGTGCTGCATCATTAAGTCCAGCATTTGTCCTTGCCTAAAGATCTCAGCACCTTGCCTTTGTTGTTCGGCTTCAATCCTAGCATACCAATCATTATTTGCCGGCACTTCGTGGACTTGGTCTCCCTCCACATGCTCTTCCTCCACATGTTCACCTTGTTCCGGATTTTGGTGTGGCACATCAACATTTGTATAGAGCCAATTCTGTTGATCGAAGATGTTTGTTCTTGCAGTGTTAGGCAGTGTGATGAATCTTTGTTTGTTAATCAATAGACTAAATGTTTGTCTATTATTGTCCAGAGGCCTAACCAAGTGCATATGAACGCACATGTTCAGATCAATCTCCTTATCACCAACAATATATGGCAACTCCAATAATCTTTCTCTCAGCCCAAGCTTTATAGCAATGTATTCTATCAAACCTCCCACTACAATTGCTCCTGAATCACTCTCAGACACATGATAAAAATGAAGAAGCATGTAGTGGCAGGTGTTGACCACCTGGTTTTTGACCATTGCCCAGAGCATGAAAAGCTCTCCCACTCTTACAGTTCCCGATTCCCCTCTGCCAAACAAACTACAGGCCATGATCCGATGAATGTATCGAAAAACAGGGTTATGAATTTGGCTTGCTTTAGCAGTCCTGGCCACAAAACGAGATTGACCAGTGATTTGGGACCAGAATGCATGAGCATCAAATTCAGGTGTCCTAAGATCTAGTTTTGTAGCATTATGAATAAACCCGACATTTTCAAAACCAAGAATAGCACAAAACTCATCCATGGTATACTCATATTGAGTATTAAACAGCCGAAATTGCACACTTTCAATCATACCGTTATCATCCATAGGAGTAAACGAACTAAGGAACTCTAAGGTAATCCTATCACGGGTGGCATGCATTGGGGTCAAAAAATTCATCCAGCCTAGCCTATTCAACAGTTTCATAACATTATCCTTAATCCCTAATTTTTCACAAGTAATAAAACATGGATACCTCGTGTTGGTCATAGGCCGTTTGGCGAGTATGTACCAGATATTCTTATGTTGTTCAGTTTGAAACACAATCCCGCGCGCATCAGTTTGAAACTTAGCTCCCTTTGCAACCTTTACTTTCTTCTTTCCCTTTCCACCAGAAGTTCCAATTTCATCAGTGTTTCTCTTTTGGGAAGCCATTTTGATATTTGTGTGTTGCTTCACAAAAATGGGTTTTTTTTTTTACAATTTAATGTTTTTTTGAATTGAGGGTTGGAAAGAGTTGATTTGATGATTGGGTTTGTGGTTTTAACTAAGAATTCTTGTTTTGGTGATTGTTTGGGAAGATTTATGGAGGTTTGGATGAATGGGTTAAGGGTACACGAATTTGGATTTATTGTGGAAGGTTAATGATTTTTGATTATTATGGTAGGATTATTGTGGATTATTGTTTAGGATTTGTTGATTTGGTGTATGTTGATTTGGGTATTCATTGGTGAAGTTTGGTTATGGAGGTTTTGAACGTGATAGAATGAAAAGGAAACTGCACGATCTGTGTAAATGATTCTGTCTAAATCTCAAAAAACACACGAACTACAGGCACGGTCGTGCGCTCTACTGGCCAGACCGTGCGTTTTGACTGTTGAGACTGAAAAGGAAACTACACGATCTGGACGCACGGTCGTGCGCCCTATATACCAGACCGTGCGTTTTGTCTTTGTTTTTTTTTTTTAAATTACATAATTGATTTTAAAAACTTTTAAAAAAAATTTCTAAACTTAAGTAAATATTGCATAATTTCTTCCAAACACTCATATTATAAAGATTCATAAAATACACAAGGCTATAACGCCTTTCCATTCCAGGAGTCCTCAAATAACTAAGAAACGGAGAATATTGATCACATAAACTCAAGTTTTGATACACAAACAAAAAAAATAACAACTTAAAAAAAAAAGTTACCAACCAACAATGACCAATATTGCCACCACACCTGCATTGCATTGAATTGAATTTTAAGTAAAGAAAAATTAAACATGTAGTATTGTAATATAACAAAAAAACAATTAATTAAACGTGTAAAATCAACTAATAATAACATACCGTAGTCTTACACAAATTCCACTTTTAATTCAAATCCTACAATGGAACAAATTAATAATTAAATAACCACCAAAGGTTTCAATTATTTAATTTTTCAAAAATTATTAACATACCATGATAGGTTCCAATCATCGTTATCTTCGACAAACTCATTTTCGTAGTTGAAGTTATCAACTACTTGTGTATTTGAAGGTATATTTTGGTCTTCACGACGACGACATGATTTTCGGTTATGACCCTTTGTTCCACAAATTCCACATTTCGGCGTGTTCCGCTTTGGTCTTACATTTCCGGTGCGAGAAGAAGACGCACCTACCTCCCCTTTTTTTTTACGTCGTGTAGGATTACCGACGCATCCTTCAGTATTTACGCCGAACATTGACAAATCATCAACTTCACCCCTTCTTACTGCTTCCAACACTCCTGTGCGTTTTTCAACCATTTCGATGGTGTTATGTATAACTTCAGGCTTTCCACACATAAATGCAGCATTCACCATCCTCTTGCAACGTTCCACAAAAGTAACATAAGAACAAATGAATGCAGGATCCCGGTGAGTTGAACTACCTTCATTCATGGCATTTAATTCTACCTTAGCATGTTTGGACCATCTCTTCAGGACAAGGCATTCAGGCATCACAACAATATTTAGATAAACTAAAACAGAAATCACATGTTCACAAGGAATGCCAAATGTCTCAAATCTCTTGCAAGAACATTCAAATATTAGCTTTTCTTGACAATAAGTCACAGCCCATTGAATATCTTGCCTAGGATATTTGTAAACATCATAAGTAAAACTCGAACCACTTTGCACCACACCTTCAACTTTGCATTTGCATGATCTTTCCAACACAGGCCTAAAAATCTGAAACACTGACCTTGTATACAATTCTGAAGCTGACCTCTCTAAGCATGTGTGTTGAGTTTGAAGAACAGTTTCACCAAAAGAAGACTCATAATCAGCCTCTATTTCTCTATACCTCACGTAACTCATCCATCGAAAAAAATGATGTAAAAAATCCAGCAAATTTGACAAAACACTAACATATTTTCCAAATTCTGAATGAAGACCTTCACACCTTGATGTTGTCCTGAAACCCGCAAAAAAACTACCACGGATATGAGCAGTTGACCACATTCTTCGCTTTTCATACATCTCTAAAATCCAATTATTGTCTTCCAAACCAAATTCACCCACCATGGCCTCCCACTTACGATCAAACTCATCAATGTCAAAATCACCAAACAAGCATTGCTTGAACTTTGGTAAAAAATTCGGATCTTTTATGTTGCTGGTAGCATTTCTTATCAGATGCCATGCACACAAACGATGACGGGCATGTGGAAAGACTTTTCTGATAGCATTTCTCATAGATAAATCGCCGTCTGTTATAACGGAAACCGGTAATTTGCCTTCCATTGCTTCCACAAAACACTTCAGAAGCCACACATAAGTTTCTTCAGTCTCATCGCTCACAATTGCACTGGCAAATACAACACTCTGGTTATGGTGGTTAACTCCTGAAAAAATAACCAGTGGTGTATTATATTTAATTTTTCGATACGTCGCATCAAACGCCAACACATCTCCAAAAACAGAAAAGTCCATACGGCTAACCCCGTCACACCAAAACAAATGTCGAAGCGATCCATCCTCGTTCACCGTGTGCCTCCAGTACATCATATCATCACTAGCACACATTCCTTTAAGGAAATTAATTGCTTCCTCTGCGTCTGAACTATTCCTTGCCCCGTGCTTGAATTGCTCATTGTACATGTCCCTTCTTGAATATCCTAAATTTCCGTACCCTCCAGCCTGTGAAGCAAAAAACCCATAAATGCGTGAAGTAGGAATCCCAGCTTTCCTCATTGTTTTCATTTGGTATTTGTCAAAATCACTCATCTTCCTGTGTGCTGGTAACATTCCTTCATACTTGTCATCCAAGAAGGAATGGTTATGTACATCATCAAATAATTTTATGTACCAACGTCCACTACCATAGTCCAAATGCACTTTAATTTTTGCAAGACAACCACACCTAGTATTAGGTCTAGGCGCTCTTTTACGAGCCAAAGAATACCTACTACCTTCTCTATGGCACACAAATGTTTGTTGTATAATTTCACCCTTCATGTTCTTAACAACCCGACATTTTCTACCAGAAAAACCATGTACTTTACCATAGCAGTTGTAAAACATAAATGCAACATCGCGATCTGGAAAATGGTAACTCATGATTTCATCTGAACCGATTTCCTTTATATTCAACTTCTCAATATCTGCCATACATTCCAAGGCAGTTTCATCATCAAAGTTGCAGCCAAAGTACGGATTGGGGATTTCTTCCATGTCTTCGTCTGATGAATTTTCAACACTCTCCGAACAAGAGCTACTCTCCATAGCCTACACAATATAACATACGAAATAATTTAGTACGCACGAAAAACATTTCTTATGCCTTTCATAATTACAAAAATTATAAATAACTTCTTCACTCCAACGTACCTGACAACCTTCCCCATCATTTTCGCTTATATGACCTTCTAAGAAAATATCTAGAATTTCGTGATAATCCATTAACCGGCTGCCAACACCTAAAATTTAATATATAAACATACATAAATTCAATTAGATACATTCATTCAAATTGAGAATTGAATTTATGCTTCATGACTAATATATGTAATTGCGGTTTTTTAAATCGAAAAGGCAATAAATTTGGTCCAAGTTAGAGCGAGAAAATGCACAAAAAAAGGCATCAATTTTGATGATTCTATGAGGAAGAGCACGGTCCGTGCGTTTACAAAACAACAATAAAGCACGGTCCGTGCTTTTTTTGCACGGTCCGTTTTTTTATTGCAAGGTCCGTGCTTTTAATGCACGGTTTTTTCAATTAAAATCTAGAATAAAAATTAACGCACGGTCCGTGCTTTGTAATACACGACCGTGCGTTTTAATGTTCCTGCGTTTTAAACTGAAAAGTGCACGTTCAGTTCTTCAAACCGTGCGTTTTTTTCAATCAATTTTTTTCAACTTGTTTCTGTTAATCTCTAACTTCAACATACAACAATATTTTCTAATAACATCAACCACAAAATACAACATTAACTAAACTTAACACTATTAGCATCACCACCAAGAACAACTACATGATATTTGAATAGAAAAAACAAGATCCAGAAAATTAAAATCATAAATCTAATGCATACCTCTCACTTGGAAGCACAAATAAAACAACCAATTTCTATGAATCTAGATCTGGCCAACAAACTATGATAAAAGATCTGGAAAAAAAAATTATGAACTTTCAAGATAATTAATTTATTTAGATATAAGGAGAAATATAGAGTTTATTTGAAGTGAAAGGAAGGGAAGAAGAAAATGTCATGGGAAAGAAGAAATATGAGAAGAAATATGAGAGAATGAGAAGTAAGGAGAAGGGAAGAAGAAAAAAATTGGATTGAAGTTGAAATATGGGGTGTTAAAGGCCGTACATTTTATTCATTAAAATAAGGAACGGTTAAAAAAAAAATATCCTATTTCATTGGTGACGGTCGTCACAACAAAATATGGGCAACCCGTCATTTAATTCCAACCGGTTAAAAAAAGAAGTAACCGGGAATTGACGGTTTACTTGTAATTTGTGCACCATACACAAATTTGTGTACGGTGCATAGTAAATGCCACCAAGGATTCATGTGGGATCATCTCTTTCCAAAGGGTAATTCATATACAACACCTACACTTCTCAGTTAAAAAAGATGTCTTTTATAAAGGACAAAACCGTGTGGGCTTTCACAAGACCCAAAATAGATAATACCTAAAAACCGATCTGCTTAGACTTGAGGTCGAAACAACAAATAACATATCATTGAATTTTATTTTATTTTATTTTGGATTATATCTTTAAAATTTATTGCTTTCTAGTCAAAATATTATTTTTGACTCATCACTAAAGTATAGTATTAAAAAGTCAGAATCAAAACATTTTTCCTAAGTGGAAAATTGCAATTCAGGTTGGATCAAGTCGGCAACCTTCATGATTTATTAGACTTCTAAAATAAAAAGGTTGACTAACCCTAGTTGGTTGGTAAATTTATGTCACTAAGGTCATGTCATTTTCATAATTTCATTTGTGAGAGTGGTCCATTCTCCATATATTAGAATTATTACTGCATATAAAACATTAATGAAGGAAGATGTTTTGGTAAGCGTTTTAGGTCAATAGTCGTAGTGAGACCATATTATAAACTGACAACGAATGGAAGCATGGGTAGGTAGTCAATGACTCAATGGCTTCCCCATGGTCACTGGTCAGAGTTGATGAATGAATGGATGATTCTCATCCTTTCAATTATAGTACTTCCTAAAATGATACATTCATTAGTGTAATTAAGAATCAATTTTAGTAAAATATCAAAAACTAAACGATATAAATATTTTAAGTCTCAATCGTAGTTTTTTAAGAGAGACTAACCATGTGATTTTATTAGCAAGAACACTTAGAAATTATGATTTGAGTTTCTTTCGGTTAACCTAGAGGTCATATTTGAGTTTAGTCTTGAAAATACAGTAGCATTAATTTTTTGAAGAAAAACTTTGTCACATATTTTGATCTTAACCGACTCAAATTATTAATCTTTACGATTATATATCTTCCCTAAAAAAAAAAATCTTTACGATTATCTGATGAATGAATATGCCAAGTTTTAAACAAAAGCATGTGATTTCACTTGAAATAAAGTTTGCCACTTGATCCCATTTAAACAATGTGTGATTTAGATAAAATAAAATGTAAACAAAGTGTACTTACCTGAAAATTATTACAAAAAGGAATGAATGGAGATTTGCCTGCATGTGAGAGCCTATAGACTATAGTGCGGTCCATGTGTTAGAAAATAAAGCACAAAATCCCGTTAATCTGCTTATATAATTCAACATAACATGCAAATATTTTATTTTGAAAAAAATTAAATTTTTGAGTAAAAAACATTTAAATTTAATGCCTCTCAAAAAAATTAATTATTAATTTTTTTAAAGAGATTAATATTTAATCCCCATATGCACAACTTACATAATAAAATATTGCAAATACATTTAATATGTGGGGTGCAATTCCGAACATAAAATTTGTTTCAATATTCGGTATGTGAGTTTCACTGTTAATTTTTTATAAAAAAAAATGAATGCCTATTTTGATCCCTTATAATAATTTTCTTGTGATTCAATTTAGTCTTTGACAATTTAGTTCATGACAGTTTTATACAATGAAGACATTAGTCTTTGACTCATGATAGCAGGAGGACTAATTTATCCACAATGTAAAAATACAATGGACCGAGTATTATTTTTTGTAGTAACTAAATTAGATCACGAGATTCTCCGTGAGCTTAGTTCAGTTGGTAAGGACATTGTATATTATATGCAGGGGTCATGATTCAAACTCCAGACACGTCACTTCTCCACATTTAAAATGTGTGGCATACAGTCACTAGACTATTTGACAAAAAAATTAAATCACGAGATAATTATGAGCATCAAAATGAGTCTTTGCTAAAAAAAGAAAGATATTAATTTTCATACACAATTAATGCAAAAAAAAAAAAAATTACACTATCAATCAATTACTTATCACTTCACAATCAGAGCATATCCAAAATTTAACTATTTAATTAAAATTAAAAGAGTAAAAAACTTCGGAGCATATTACAATTAAAAAGTAAAAACAATTGTGGAGCATCTATCAGTTATATCGTTACTTAAACTATTTGAATTAAAATGCTATCAAGAACAATTCTACCAAAAACAATATTGAATTAAAATGAAATGAGTAAACTAAAATGAAAGAAAAAGGGGCAAAGAGTGAAGGAGAAGCAAAACAGAACACTCAATTTTGATACAAACCATTACTTAAAAATGTTTATATTTTTTAAAATCATTTTTTGTCATGTCCTCTTTGGTACATTAAATGTTCTTCTTTTTTTTTTACAATTTTAGTATATTTTTTTTAAAAGAATTTTAGTACATAAAATGTTGGTTCTAAGAGGTCACATATCTTTTTTTTTACAAGAGGTAACATATCCATATTGAATCGCAAAAAGTAAAATACTTTAAAATAAATAGGGTACAATTTACCGAAAAATACACAAAAATCATACTCATTTTGATCATTATTATAAACAAATATTCATTTTTTAGATTTATTAAATAAGTAATGTATTTGATCTAATTTATAAATCATAAACATTAACTATTTAATGAATCTGAAGAAAAAAATTTGTTTATAATTGTGACCGGAGATATAGTATATTTAAACAAAAACACACCATCAATGTAAAACTTTTAAAATTAATCAATTACAAATCACAATTTTCGTAGCCTATGAATTATATCCATAATTGGAAGAATCTCAATTTTATTAATTCATATCAATGATTAATTAAACTATCTAATTAAAATTAAAAGAGTAAAAAATTTGGGAGCATTAAAGTAGTACTACTCCGTCCCAAAATATAAGCAAAAATGAGTCAACATAAGTTGATGTATTTGGTACAAATTTTGAACCAAATACATTAACTTTTGTTGACCAATTTTTGCTTATATTTTGGGACGGAGGGAGTATGTAATTAAAAATTGAAGAGTAAAAAAGGAAAGAAATAGAAAAAGAAATGACGGATAAAAACAGCGTTATAACGGTTTCCACCACCATCCACGCGTTCTTTTCTCTTTCTCTCTCTCTATAGATATAAATAAATCACACTCCCTTTCTTCTTCTTCTTCACTGTTTCAATTTCTACTTTCCATGTAAGATTCATATTTCTTTTATCTCTTATACTTTAATCAATCCTCTATGCATTAACTCTACTTCTTTTCACCATGTTACCAAACCCTAGCTACAACTACAAGTTGTTGTTATCGATGATTTTTATATTTTGCAAAATGAACTGAATTAGTAACTATTAGTATTGTTCATTCATGATTTATGGTTTAATTATTTTACCTTGATGACGTTATTTGATTCAGTATTTAGTGTATGTTTGGATTGATTGATGTCGAGATTGGTAGAATCACGCACGGTGACAGTTAATGTGATTCTAATATTATACAATTAGTAATATTTATTGGCTTGTAATTAGTGCATCCTGTCGCGTATATGGGAATCTTGTATTCCAACTAGTTTTATACATATTTGCTAGATTGTTCAATGCTTTCTGTGACTTTACTTATCAATTGAGATTTATATTGAAAAACTTTGTGTTCACGGTATTTAGGGCCTGTTTCGATTGGCCTATTTGAGTTTATCTATTGATATAAGTTTTGTGAGATTGTTTTAGGAACTTGTGAAAACAACTTATTTTATGACCTTGTTCTTACGTTGTTTTTAACCAATTTTCATAAGTTCTCCAAGATCGCTCGTGAAAACAACTTATAGCTTATACGGAAACAGTTAACTTTATTTTATCTTTCGGTATAGAAATAGCTTATGCATAAGTGCTTATCTTGATAGTACTTGTGCTATAAGGGATAAGCTACAAATAAGGTGTTTATCCAAACAAGGTCTTAATTTATGATTGATGTATGCAATTATTAGAAATTTTTGTTGATAATTGAATATTATGATGGCATGCTCACTAGAACTAGATCTGTAAGGGCAAAAAAATCAAGGAGCATTAGAGTGTGCTTGTTTATTTAGGGCTTTGGAATCTGGATGTTTTTTAATGCTTGTTTACTGATTTGAAATCTCAATTTAATCTTATGGCCGTTTTGTTTGTTCTTCAGGAGGAAGTAGGATTACAGTTTCTCGTTGCTGGAAATTAAGGTTTCTTTTGACTTTTCTATTGTAATTTCCTGGAACATTATTGGATTTTTATTTTATTTTATAAGCATGTTTTGAATAAATACAATAATTACTGATTTGCTAATTCTAATCCTAATAATAAATATTAGGACATCCTTCAAAAAAAAAAAAATATTAGGACTTGATTCTTTGATTCTGACTGTATTTTTCTATATATCTACTATTTATTGGATTTTTATTTTATTTATAAGCATGCCTTGAATAGCAATTTTCTATATATTTACTATGTATATGTATATCGAGTATTGACTATTTTGTATGTCTGCACGGCAGGTATCATGGGCTCAGCTTGTTGTGTTCCGGCAAAGAATCATAATGTTACCAACAGTACTAAAGGCGAGAGTTTGGATAGAGATGTAACACGATCACCGTCATGGAGCTTTCGACGGGATAGTCAGGGGCGTTCAATGAAGTCCTCTGTCGATGAGGCATTAACTGAAAATATAATGACACCTTCTTCTGGTAAATGCCAAACTCTAAACTGCTATTATTTTGTCTTCCACCAAAAGGATAGTTGATTATATTACTATAGGAACTGAAGTGTGTTGATTACAAAAGAAAATCAGAGCCAGAGCTCCCAGCTTTGGAGGATACTCCTGGCTCCAGGCACATGCTCAAGACAGAAAGATAAAATGATCCTTGCGCAAACCCCGTTGGTTGGCCCCCCTTATGCAACCATTCTCTCTCCCATAACTAACTCTTGAATCAGAACACATTCTCTCTCCTTAACTGCATATCCCTATATTTGCTTCTAGATAGTCCTATGGGAATAGACTTGTAGGATCTTGGTCTTATGTTTGTATTTCAGCAACCCATCACATAATGTTTGGTGGGTCTTAGTTAGAGGCTAGGGACTTACTGTTGGTCACTATAAGGGGGATATAACAATTAAAACAGTTGGAGTTCAATCTCCTGTTTGTGAAAACCTTTTCTGGACAACAGTTATCCCTTGAGAAATACTCCTCGGTTACAGCTAACCAATATTTATTCTAAGGCAACAAGAGTTAATACAAGACATTAAGTAAATAACAAGAATGTATGTTCATGTCATAATTGGTTAGGTTTATAGATATTTAATGAAAAATGAAAAACTTTGCTGTTCTACACTTATGTGCATCTGATCTCAATCTTACATATCTTCTTTATATCATGTGTTTCTTTGTTTGTGTCCTTTTCTTTTGCTATTTCCCATCTAGTATAAGATTTTTGAACTTGGTTCATTTTATTGAATGGTCCTAGACATTGTTTATCAGTTCAAAATGCTGTTTTTATGCACTTTTGTTCCTTGGTTGCTGTTTTCATGTTTGCCATTGATTTTTCTTTCCTTTTTTTTCCTCTATGTGCTCTTTGCAGATCTGTCAATGTCAAGCTATTTTTCAACAGTGGTTAGTTTTGATCAACTGATTTGGGACTATAAACTTTATGTTGCATAGCGCGATCTTTAGGCTTTGTACTATAGTGCTTAGACTCACAGTTGTTATTTTTGTTTAGGTGAAGAATACAGGAGAGTCTTCAATACCAAACCATTCATTTTCAATACCTTCAATTTTCCCAACACCTATAGCAGGTCCATCATCTAGTCGTGATTATCATCATCACCCCAACTCTACCCCAACAAGATGGGCGCATCGTTCTCTGGGACAGCTTTCTGATAATCAGATGATCATGTATCTAAAATCACCAGACAGCTCAACTTTTGAAGGAAGGGGATCATTTGTACTCTCCACTTGCAGCAATGAAGTTGAAGCTGGATCCCAATGTGGATCGTCCGATCGCTGGTCAGTGCACACCTTTTCTGAGCTGGTGTCCGCCTCACAAAGAGGAAGGTGGTCTTTTGACAGTGAGTGTTTTGGCTCGGGTCGTCGCAAGATAAGTGCATCCAGTAGCAGGTTGTCAAATTCATCTTCCATGGATCTACAATCTTGTGGGATTTGCATGAGGCCTTTGTGCGACAAATCAGCAGGGATCAACCAGAAGTTTATTGCCAACATTGATCTCTCATCTGTTGCTATACTAGCATGCAAGCATGTATTTCATGCAGAGTGCTTAGAGCCTATGACTGATGATGCAGATAAGTATGATCCACCGTGTCCAATTTGTATGGTTGACGGTAAGCACTCTTCGAAGGGTTCCAGAAAAGGTTTTTGGGCTGAAGCAGAGATGAAGGCCAAGAACCTCAAGATATCCAGAAAGCGTGTTGTTGATAGCTATCTTGATGGTGGTTCTGATGTTTTTGATCGCCAAGAAGATATTGAATTGCGAGGAAAGGTTTCAAAGAGTGAGGCTAGTTCCAGTACGAGGAGCTCTGTTGGAAAGCCCTTTTCGAGGAAGCACTTTTCACTTGGGTCAAAGTGGAAGCGATCTCTGTCGGAGAATGATTCTCCCAGGAAGAAAGGCATTTGGCCAAGATATAGAAAAAATTGAGTTCCATGTCTGCTGTAAGAAGCCTCTTTCTAATCAAAGAAGTAATATAACACCCTCAATTTAGAGTATTTAATATTTTCTTTTTCTTTTGGGGGTTTGTGAATTTACTAGATGTGGTCTAACTTTAGTGACAATTTGAAATCGTTTTAAATTAATGGAAAAATTACACCCACCTCCCCTTAGAGCAATTGAAATGCCTTTTGCAACGATGCCTAAAACTTAAATATGCTGATCTCTTTTTTTTTTGTTAAATAGAGGAAAAATATGTTGATCTCTTACGTTTTAATAAAATGACAGAATTGTGCAAGTTTGGTCACAAGTAAAAAGGGTCTAGAGAGTAGAACGAATCTGATGATTGTCATTTGTCACAGGAACAGTAAATGTTGCAATTGATAAATGTTGGCTCACCTTTGATGCTTTTGAATTTAGTATGAAAGCATCAGAGGTGACTTTTTTATTGCCAAGTAAAATGTGCTTACCAAATGCCTAGTAGTTATGCAGTAGGTTTTTTCATTCGGAAATATTTCTCAGACACAATCTGATGATTGTCATTTGTCACAGGAACAATGAATGTTGCAATTGATAAATGTTGGCTCACCTCTGATGCTTTTGAATTTAGTATGAAAGCATCATAGGGGATTTTTTTATTGACAAGTAAAACATGCTTACCAAATGCCTAGTAGTTATGCAGTAGGCTTTTTCATTCGGAAATATTTCTCGAACACAATCTGACATCAAAACGTGTGTATATACAATTTCTGATTTTTATATTATCTTTCTTCTCTCCTTGCTTCTAACACCACACACATCTTAATATTTTATACGGTGTGTCGACTTTTATGTGTATAAATACACACCTAACTGGGAAAGTGGAGTGCATATGGGTGGAAAGGGGAACAAGTGTTCGTTTACTTGGAAAGGAAACATGCTAATTTATCACATGATTTGTGCTTCTGAACCATCGATTTATTTGAATAATTATGTTAACAACACACTTTTTTTTTAATATGTATTGATATCATTTCTCTTTTCTTGAATGATGTTTTCTACTTTAAAGCAGGATCTATCTTATATTAACACCAGCGGCAGCCACAGTGTTTGTGAAGAGTCAATGAACTATCACAGTTTCCAATTAGGTAGAACAATTTATGCTACCGTTCTTTAAGTTTGAATTATTCAACAATATAAACTACAACGACATTTGCCCAATGTGACTCAAACAAACATGATGTGATATAAATCATGGTAATGGACATGCAAATGAATTAGTTGGTAGGATGATTCTGCGACCTTATCTTTATCTTACTTTTTATTTTCTAAAATTTAGACAAAATTTAAAAATACACATAAAAATCAAAGAATGTTCTACTTGACACCAAAATTTTGAAGTCATACATAATATTAAAATATGATCAATCACAAATAAAAGGGCTTTCTATCTGGTCAATTATACTCTGCAAACCAGATCTGTAATCAGGGTAAAGTAGTTGCACCCCAAGTTCCTTCTTCATCAAGGCATTAGACACTCTCTTCTCACCCCTTTCATTTCTTGTTTTAACAATTGACCAGTCTTTCTGCTCCAGATGTTGCAAGTTCAAGCCTGGCCACTTTTTCTCCACTAATTTCCTTGCATATTCAAATACTTCTTCCCTTGGAGCTGGATCATCGTCAACAATATTGTAAACTACCCTGAAAATCACATCCAAGACTGCAATCAGCAACCAAAGTCATTTGTCCACTTTTTTGTTTATTAGAACTCTGATAGTAAGCAATTCATATTTCAACAAAGGATGGAGATGAAGATAGGAAATATTAGAGTCTGTTCTGCATGTGAAAACATTTTATGTTTTCATTGTTTTTCACTATGTTACTATCTGTTTTCAAATTCTACAGAAGAAAAAAAAAGTTGTTTCATTAATCATTATCATGTTCAAACTTCAAACAATACAATAATTTTCTAATCAAATTTAAAAAGTAAAAGTAGAAAATACGGTATCATTTTATCAAAAAAAAATGCCTTTATTAGCAGTAGCACACACCACCCATTCCTGTCGATATAAATTCTGAAATGATGATGATACCAGCTATTACAGTTTGTGTGTTCATGATGAAGGAATTCTACTAAATCTACAATTTAAGAACTGAATTTGTTGATAGCCACTTCAGTTCAGCTTCTTTCACATGTATTTACAATTGTTGCTCTATGTGGCAAAATATCCTACATGTAGCAAACCCTTCATCTGTTTTATATTGTACACTTTTTAATTTTATAGTTACAAAAAAAGAATTTTCAATAGGGTAAAGTTTAAATGAAGTTCCTTAGCTACTGTTGGTACTTGCAACACACAAAAAGGCAGTTATTTTCATTTTAGAAATACACATGCAGGCACCTGTTGATCTAGTTTTTGACAGTTATATTTGCACTTTTAAGTGTAGAACAGTAGGAACAGTTAGTACAAAACTGCATCTAAGTTTTATCCTTTCCAATACGCATGGTGAAGGCATTGAAACAAATTTGAGATTAAAGATCTAGGTAACTTCAGCCATGCAGACAGTTCATTGTAACAGTAATAGACCTTCTAGTTCTAACTACTTCAGACTGAACCTACCTGTTTGCTTTACTGTTGGAAACTTTTTTCTAGTTTGTTCAGAAAATTGTGACATATGTCAATATATTCAAAAAGGAGGATTTAAGACAGGAAAAGGCAGGTGGAACTAAGGGTAAGTGGGCCAAGCCAATTATTTGGGCATTATTAGTTCTTAGTTGAGAGCTGGCCATGTAATAAGCTATTATTAGTTAGTTAGATTGTTATAAATAGAGAGGAAAGGAAGGTTGGGAAGGGGACAGTTAGTTGGTTGGTTATTAATTGTGGGAAGAGCACATACATACATCAATAATACTCTTCTTATAATGGAAATTCTTCATTCACCTGGAGGAAGAAGGTGCGTCAATAGTAGCCATAAGTGCCTGACAGATATCATCAACATGAACTCTGGACGTATATTTTCGGTGTTTTCTCCTCTTCTGACCTTCTGACAAGGGCTTTTGCTTGATTATTGTATCGACGGCGCTAAAACAAAAGAACTGTTTATGCCAGATGAATATAAAATACGAAAAACGACAGGTAAATGACAGAGCGACAAACCATGTAACCATAACCACAATTTTATAATTTAAATCCCTGATAATAGCCACTGTCTCATATCATATGCTATTTCACTTATTAGAATGACATATCCTTGGAATGACAAGCTTGAATTCATAATATAGAAACATGACTTGGAAGATAAGTTAAAACAAAAAAGGTAAGTACCTTCTACCAGGGCCATAGATACCTCCCAATCGAAATAGTAGTGGTGAGAGCCCGATATGGTGAGCCAAATTTGACCAGCCTTGTTCAGAAGTTAACCTTAATTTAGCTGACTCATTTTCTGGATTTGTAGGATAACTGCCACATAACAAACATACACAATAAGAGCCAACTAACGGAGTAGTTTCAGAAATTTTGGAGGACAAACAATTGTTTTATTTGGTTACACTATCTTACTCCTCGTCTACCAATTCACCATCACAATCTCCATAAACACCTGCAAGCAAGACAGAAAATGTTTGTTAATTTCTGAACATTTTTCCATGTCTAAGCAAGCAGCAGCAGCACATGACTTGTAGTTGTGCAGACCCGATTCTTGAAACTCTAAAGCATATCATCTATCAAATCCTATCTCAGTATATTTATCTATATGCAAAATATGCTAGCTTTTTTATCTTTATTTTTCATTTTTATTATTAACACAAAATCTTTCTCAATAGCTATAAAAGTAATCTAACAAACCTTAAGCCAATCCACGGAATTTAATAACTTAATGGTCAAACTATTGTTTGTTTTTGGAACAAATAATTAAGCTTATGACTGTTGTTGACAGATTAATTTTATTTACCCCTGGAAACACAGTTTGGAGATAATTAACATAACTCTACTTTTGGAAAAGTTACTTGGTACTGTGTTATTTACGCAGTATGAATCCATGAGAATCCAAATAAAGAAGGCCATAAAGCAGGATTAAACAGTTGAGAAAACCGTAAGTTTCTTGTGTGAGCAACTTAACAGAAAAAATGTACATCATAATGGTGTGGTTCCTCATCAGTTTATCGCAAAACTTAACTTTTAAGTAACTCCTTCTGACTTAAAGGATTTAGCTTATAATGTCTGACTTTAGAATTGTTATGAGAGTGTAGAAGTTTCGACCATCTCCCAGCAGAAAGAATCATTGTATGAACAAACGCAAAAAAAAAAAAAAAAAGTGTCTTCCAACTATCAAAGTTTACTTGCTTTGACCAGCTAAAGTATTGTATCAAAATTTATGCAATAATTCACTTTTTGGAAGGAAAAGAACAAGGTAAAAGCGCAAAACAGCCCATTATTCCATTTCTGTCCATGAACAAAAACAGTGACATTAAACTCATTACTAATTTCATTGAAGACTTACTAGTTGAAGACAAGTAACTGAGCCACTTAAGATCCCCATTGACTAAAGAGCTTCTTATAAGTTCTTCATGCTGAAGCATCTACGCATCATTCAAATAAGTAAGTAAAAAGGGAAAGTTGAAAGATATTATCCAAGAATACAAAATATATTCAGCAATGGTAACACATTAGAGTTGTTATAATAAGATCATACCGGGTCACCAATGCCCACAACGGGGGGGACCGAAACAAGAAAGTGAGTATAATTTCTCAGTTGTTGTAGGAGACTCGGACTGCAAAATAATTGTCTGTTTTATGGCTAATCAAGGGGGAAAAAAATATAATGAAAAACAACAAAAGTATATTAGAATGGTGTTTACAACTTATTAGGGTATATTTGTATGCATTCCTTTGAATATCAAAAAATTAAGAAACCTTGTTATATTATCTAACAAGTGTTTTTCATAACAAGTATATTATTAGGTTTATATATTGGATATAATTCATCCTTACAAAACTAACTTGTTTGTAAGGTGAGGGGTGTCACTCTTTATAAACTCTAATTAGGCCTTATCTTTAATCTTTCTGGAACTTGGTTTTTCTAATAATGACAACATAATGTAGCACCGACACTTCAGATTTAAGACACAAGTCAAGAGTTTGATACTGACACATATAGTTACATTCAATCATTCTATTTCCTCAAATTATTATCAGTGTTACTGTTAATATGTCGATGTTTTGTCCACTATCCATTTCGGAGTAAATGCTTAATATTACCACTCAACAACATCAATGAATAAAAAAAAGGTCCATTATAATCCTCAAGAGGCCCTGTTTGAATTAGCTTATTTGAGCTAATCTACTAACATAAGTACTTGAGAGACTGTTTGGGAGAACTTATGACATGTCTAAGTTGTTCTCAGCTTATTCCATAAACTCTCCGGGATAGTTTATGAAAACAACTTATAGCTTATACGAAAACAATTTCAACTTTTGTTATATACTAAATAACTTATACATAAGCATATAAGAGCTATAAGCACTTAATTTGACTCACTCAGGGTGGTTTGCATAAAAAAGGTGAACATGAAAGCCCATATCCTCAAGCTTCTTCTTCTTTACAAGTGTTGTACAAGTACCAGATACAACCCTACCAAAAATCACCAACGCAATAAGAAAAATACGAACTTTTTAAGAACAATGAAACAAAGAAAGACAATTAGTAGAATGATGTTATCTAACCATCCTTGGTTTTGAAGTTTGCGTGCAAGGGTTTGGCCCACAAATCCCAATCCTAGAATAAACATGCTGTTTTCAGATTTTGTAGATAATAACGTTGGTGTTGTTGTTGACAGTGAGATACGAACATTTCTCTTAACATGTTTATGTCCATGGCGGAGACAAATCGGTGAACCTCGTACTTGACCAATTTCCATGTCTTACACTGTTAATAATACTGTTTTTGTTGTTGATAATACCGTTCGTGTAATTTTTTTACACTTTAATCAATTATAGTTTTTTTTTTTACAAATTTAATCAATAATAGCGGTACTTAGTTCCTTTTTAATTGTCACATTTTGACTTTTTACACAAACCAAGATAATAAATATTTTTATTACTTTTGATACAACAATTTATCTTTTTTCTAGAATAACCTTAATCATTATATCTCATTTCATATATTTTTTTCTCTGCAATAAATATATAAGGTAATATATGTAAAACAACATTTAATGATGTATTGGACTTTGAAAATAACAGTTAATTAGAAACAAAAAATTTATGCAAAAGTGACAATTATAAAGAAACGGAGAGAATATCATTTAACATTAATTATAACTACTTTAAAGTTACAAAATATGATGGGTTGCGATTGGAAGATAATATAAGATATTTTATGCTTATAATGTATTAAAAATTCATAAAAATTTGAGAAGTTATTCAATAAATCTAAAAAGTTGTTTTTTATTTATAAATATCAAAGGATCATTATCTTCCATGTAATTTTCTAAGGAACTGATTTTTTGGGATAATCTATTATTATCTTTTTTTATATGGGAAATTTCAATTTTTAGAGAGTTTATTTCTCTCTTAAGATCTCCAATAGAAATAGGAGTCTCACGTACATTAGATTGTTGAAATCTGGATAAGACTTCACTCATCTGATAAGGTACCTCCATAATAAGAGGAGTTTCTTTTTTAGAATGTTCTTTTATTAAGAATTCTATCATCTTTCTTTTCAGATTATTATCTGAAATAGCTTCTAAAGCTTTGAAAGTTTCATCATGTTCTTCAGTGAGAACATTTAATCCATTCATTTCCACAATGGATTTCCAATAATTACAACGACAATCATTGTTGTCACTAGAAGACATATTATCTTCACTATCTGAGGATGATTCATTAATCATATCAATCTCATCATCAGAAGAGTCATCATCTCTTTCTGAATTAATTAAGAGAGTATTTAACAAATCAACCAGAACTTAATCAAGGGGATTTAAGGGGCTCTGATACCAAATGTGTATTGGCGCAGCAGATATTGTAAGAAAATGCTAATCAAAGTAAAGAGATCAAAATAGAGAAAAGATTGTAGAGAGATTTTATTTATCTAATTGTGAGGTTACAAAAGAGTGTGCCCTTAATGGAGCAACTAAGGTCCCTTATATAGGGGGGAAAGACCTGTTATTCAAGCCGGTAAAAGAAAAATAAAAACAGACATTAGCCGGTTAGAATAATTATTGATGTCGGGTGCTCAATGGGCCCCATCGACACAACAATAAATAACTACCTGCCAAACAACTTTTACAAAAAGAAAGAAAAAGTAGTATGTCGATAGCGACTAAAGTAGATGCCAGAATTGACATTATGTTAAGCATTATTGCTGAGAATAGTTACTGAGCATTATTGTTGAGAACTATTGCTGGATTCCTTTTCCTTTATTCTGATTTGGAACTATAGATTCAATGAGGGCATCCCATAAATCTTCTGGTGTGGGATCTTCCACAATCTGAGACTCACCAGCAAGGATGTCCATTGTCCCTTGAGAAGAGGTTGACATAATATCTTCTCTTTTTGAAGGAAAAGGTATCGAAGAATTGAGCCTTCATATAATCCAAAGTTTTAGACATAATTTTATCCTCGGATTCATTTGGATATTTCCTTTGGAAATAGTCTCTCATATGAGCCAAAAGGAGAGGGTTGAGAACTTTGTTCTTTAAGGCCTTCATCATTGTCTTCAATAATACTTTTTTCAATCTTAAGATATATTATCTTTATGTCTTCAGGAGACATTTTTGTCCACCATTTGTTAAAGAAATTTCTTCGAAGAACGGGGATATTATATTTATCTCTACATACAGAGATAATCCAACTCCATATCCATGGAATTTGAAACTTAGCAAAGAAAAGAAACGGACATTGTCCAGTAATCAAATTTTTTGAAATAACCTTTGTAATTAAAGGACTATTGTCACACCAATCATTATATTGGCTTGATATCTCTTTTGGAAGGATTTCAAAGGAAGGGCCAAATTTTAACCACCATTGATAAAACCAATTTGGTATAGTTTTATTAACTATCTCAGGATTGACTGAGAAGAACCAAGAATGTTTGTTCTTTGGATTTTGGTAATAAAATGTTTGAGTAAAAGCCTGGATATAATCCCAGTAATTGAAGTAAATATATTTACCTTCAGCAATTTTAATGGCTTTTTCTCCATTTGGATTGAGCCCCCATTCTCTAGGTAACAAAATTTTGTTAACATGGCATTTGGAAAAGTTTATAAAACTTTCTGGATTATTATTTTGATAATGATGAGTGATAGTTACTGATTATGTAACTGTTAGAAGAATTTCAAGATTGAGTCTAGACTTTCCAAAAAGCCCAGGATATCCTCTAGATTCAAGGTATCTTGTTTTAAGAGACCAACCATCATTGTTGGTTAGACTTAAGTCTTCATCATCTATATACATGATGTCTTCTGTTACCGGATTCTCAAAATATTCGGAAACTTGGTTATGAGGTGGGTCATTGACCGCTATCTCTTTATAAGATATTATCTTATTGGAAGATGAAGAAGATTCTTCTTTCTTAGAGGAAGTTGGTATATTTCTTCCTTTGTGAGACACAGTGGTCCAATCCTCTATTAGAGGAATGTTGATTTCTTGGTGAGGTAACAATTTGTTACTCTCTCCTCTTCCGCGTCCTCTGCCGCGGCCTCTCCCCCTATAGGGGGTTGTCATTACCCTGCAAAAATTCACGGGTTAAATAATCAGCAAGGGAATTATTTTCCCCTTTTATGTATTGAATATCAAATTCAAAAGCAGATAATTGAGCCTGCCATCCTGCAAAAATTTGTTTTGCTACAAGATTTTTAACATCTTTTTCAATAATAGCTTTAGCAAAACTACAATCAATTCTTAGCAAAATTTTTTGATTGAGTAAATCACTCTGAAATTTAGAGATACATTTAATAATGGAAAGCATTTCTTTCTTAATAGTAGAATATTTAGATTGGGTTGGGTTCCATTTTCCCGAAGTAAACCTAACCAAAGCTTCTTTAGAGTCTTTAGGATTAACTTGTTTTAAAATACCTCCATATCCTATATTAGAGGCATCAGTCTCTACAATTTTAAAATATTTAGAATTGGCCAAGGATAAGCATGGTAAACATTTAACCTTGGTTTTGATTCTTTGAACAGCTTGAGTATGTTTGTATGTCCAAGGACCAGGATTAGTTTTTAGTCTATTATAAAGAATAGCAGTGTCATTTGCTAAATCTTTGTAATAGTCAGAAACATAATTCAAACTTCCAAGAAACCTTTGTAATTGTTTCTTTTCAATTATAATATTAGGAAATTTAGAAGCAAATTCAATGCTTCTATTGATAGGAATAATAATTCCTTGGTAGATCTCATGACCTAAAAATCTAATTTTAGTTTGAAAAACTTTCATTTTCGGGGCAGATATAACTAACCCATTTTTCTTAACAACATATTTGAAAATTTTCAAATGTTTAAAATGATGGTCAATGCTTTGGAAAAGACCAGATGATCGTCAATATAGACAATTATAAATTCTGAGTATGAATTGAATATATCATTCATAATATTCTGAAATTCAGAAGGAGCATTTTTCAAACCAAAGGGTAAGACATTCCACTCAAAATGCCCGAAAGGAACAGTGAAAGCTGTTTTGTACTTATCAGATTCAGCAACTTGAATCTGCCAATATCCAGATTTTAAATCAAATTTAAAAAAATGACAGAAGTATTAAGTCTGTCAAGAAGATCTTTCTTATTGGGTATAGGATATCTAATCCATTTTAACACCTTATTAAGAGGTTTATAATTAATAACGAGTCTAGGAACACCCCGTTCCTTTTCAGCAGCCTTGTTGACATAAAAGGCTGTACAACTCCAAGGAGACTTGGAGTTCCTAATTAAACCTTTGTCAAGAAGGACTTGAATCTCCTTCTTGCAAAGAGCTAGATACTCCTGATTCATTTGAGCCGGTCTAGCCTTAGTTTGAATCTGATTTTCATTAAATTCATCAAGATAAGGTAA
Source organism: Medicago ruthenica (assembly GCA_018208015.1). Lineage (NCBI taxonomy): Eukaryota > Viridiplantae > Streptophyta > Magnoliopsida > Fabales > Fabaceae > Medicago > Medicago ruthenica. The sequence goes on along the minus strand of CM031371.1, from coordinate 106,217,860 downwards.
AGTAATGACATGCTTTTTTCTATCCCAAAAAGCATTAGGAACATCATTGCAAATTTCAATATGAAACTGTTTTTCAATAGACTTAATTTGTCTTTTAATATCTTCTCTATTAAGATGATCATTAATTAATATTTAAAAGATTCACTTCTTCTTTAAGAAAACATAATTGTTTTTCTTTGTTTAAAAGCATATTTTTAACCTCATTTAACATTTTAGTTTGAGGATCAGTTATAAATTCAAAAGTAATTTTTTGATTTTCAATGTGGGTAGTAATACCCTTCTGGTCAATATTAGTAATAGGCATAATATTATGCAAAAAAGGAGTTCCCAAGATAATTCTATGGGTTAATCATTTAACCAAAATAAAATGTGTTGGCAAACAAATATTTTGATTACAAATATAAGTATTAGTTAGTTTATAATTAACTCGGAGTTTATCACCTCCAACTTGGGAAAGGGATTGTGTAATTTTCTCAAAATATTTGGTTGGAATAATTCCTTCTTGTATGCAATTGAGATCAGCACCACTAGAATAAAGTTTTTATTAATTACCAGGGTGATTTTTACAAACCATTTTTGTGATGTTACTCTTTCAAGAATATTTAAATAACTTTTTTCCGTAGAATCATCATTAGAAGGAATTATCAAAGGATCATTATCTTCCTTGTAATTTTCTAAGGAACTGATTCTTTGGGATAATCTATTATTATCTTTTTTTATATGAGAAAATTCAATTTTTAGACAGTTTATTTCTCTCTTAAGATCTCCAATAGAAATACCAAAGTATTTAACAAATCCCCTTAAATCCCCTTATTTTTTAAAAAACTATCTATATATATAGTTTTTTAAAAAATAAAAAAGTTATATGCGTAGTTGTTTGATGTATTGAGAAGTTATGATTAAATGTCAGTATAAATTGTACATTCACATTGAATGTGTGCATGTGCTTTAATCTCTTTTCAATTTGACATGCATAATGAATTTTTCGAAAACAATTTGCCAGCATCTCATCTGTTAGGTCAGTAAAGTCTTTCAAATTGACATGCATAATGAATTTTAATATTTTTAACTAGTAATAATATATGTATATATTATCACTAGTAAAGAGATAGAAGCAATTATATAACGTCTGTGGTTTACATGAAAGTGTTGATTTTATGATTCACACTCCTTATATATATGGGTCAAAAATGAGTATAAAATAATGTTAAAAATTCTGTTAATGTTGCTTCTCTATAACAGTTTTTTAAAATTAAAATTAATAAAATTTTATCCAAAAACGACAATGTTTTAACAAAGATTAAATTGGTTAACTTTCCCATCTATTGAAAAAAACATTAAATGATCAATTATGATAATTTAATAAACGATTTTACATCTTAAAAAGACTGAAAAATAAAATTTACATAAGATAATTGTTTAAAAAAATATTAATTTTTGCTTTAAAAAAATATTAACTTTATAGATGCCTCATTCTTGTCCCTCAAACGTTTTTAAACGATTTTGAAATAAGAAATGATTTTTTTAAAGCAAATCACCATTCTTAATATTTATACTTAAAGAGCAAATCACATTTTTAATATTAACTTTAAAAAATATTAAAAAGGTGATTTGCTCTTTATAAAGGTCTCATTCTTAGAAATCCCTCCATATTAAGATATTAATTTTTGCTTTAAGAAAAAAGAAAATTTTTGCTCTTTAAGTATTTGATATTGAGTTCGATCTCTAAATCATGCATATGAAAATTCACCATTTGAAGGAAGAAATTTTTAAATGTATCACAAATTTTAAAACGAATTTTTTATTAGATTAATTTTTTTTTCTGCTTCGTCCATATTTGAACTCAGGACCTCTAACTTTTTATCCCTTAGTTTCAACCAGTTGGACTACACAATCCCCAATCTTTAAAGGGGTTTGTCTATATAATTTTGCGTTAATGATAAATTATTGAGTCTTCAAGTACAATTAAATCAAAATGTTAAACTAAACACATTTCCAATATTTTCTTTTGCAAAAAAATAAAAAGATTTTCTAAAACTTAATAGTATTTTTTCTAATCTTTTGTCAAATGCTCATAAATATTATTAAAAAAAGGGAAAAAATTACATAAAAACTTAGGGGACATAAACCTAGCCCAATAAAATCACACAAGAGTGTAAATCGACCCTAAACGGGTGACACAAAAATTAAAACAACACCCAAGTGTATCAACCTCTAATTAATCCTAAAATTAATTAAAGATCTTCGATGCGGTGATTGAACCCTCGGTCAACACGGAGGCGGTTCATGCACCATCAACTCCCTGCAACAATGGCAGCATGCTAAACGACCCTTTCGAGTCTCATAGTCCAAATCAGAAGTGAATGGCGAATCTTAAATTGGCGTATGAATCGTATGCCAACACAGAAACAATTCAAGATCCATCAACTCCCTGCAAAAACATCAACAAGCTCTACACGACTCTTTCGAGCCCATGAGTCCAACATCAGACATATAGAATGATGAGGATTTCAAATCAGTCTGAAACCAATCACGAAAATCGATACGAATATTAAGGCGTCAGCAGGTCGGAGGAGGCAAACCTTAACCTTGACACCTGCAGATCTCAACAAATCTGGACAATGATCAGAGAGTCAAAACATCGGAACACCCACCACGAATCAATGACACACCTTCAAAAGATCATAACGACGTCAACATGGTGGAACTAACCAACAATAACATAAAGTTGTGCACAACAACTACATCACCGTTGTAGGAAGAAACCACCGTTGTTAAAACCTACAAGCGGCGTAGAGGCCACACATATGAAACAAAACCACGACAACACATCCCGAAAATCGCAGTTTAACCAAACCGGCGACGGTGATCCACCATGGTGGATGCGATGGAACGGGAAAGAGAGATAGGTCCCGGAGGCGTGGCGCCGTCGACTGAAAGACCCCATCAGGGGAGGAGAGGGTGGTGCAACCATGAAGGTGAACACACCACCACCACCGGATCTGCATTTTAACAGAGAAGATTGTGATTTGGGGGTGTGGAAGGGTGGCGGTGGTAGATTGTGCTCGGCGCCTGCTCTCCAAATCTTAATACTATGAAAATAAAAAATTTAGAAATTTAAAACAATAATAAAAAAATGTGAGCTGAAGTGTGAAATTCCAATACATATTGCAAAGAGTGGCGGGGTCAGAAAAAAAAAACTCAGGTGGACCGTTAAAATATACTATGATATATAAACACAAAATTAAAGTTGTAATAAGCATTAAACACGAAGTTGAAATGACATAGTTTGACTAAAAAGCTCGGGCGGGTACATTGAAAAAATGAATTACGTACTTTACTACTGCTATAAATTATGAAACTGTTTTTTTATAGTACAACTGTTAATTGGGGGAATTTTTAATTGACAAACAATGTAAGGGAGGTTTGAAACCCCCACAAATTAGAAGATTTGTAAACCTGCACTAACCAACCAGGTATAAGCATAACAAAAATCACGCATGCCACTTTTGGAACCACCGAAAACTAAAACTTTTAAAAAATTGTATAAAATCTCGCAAAATAGAACCATGTTTTTTAATTTTTAAATTTTTTCAGATAGACTACTACACCACTTTGCAGAGATTTAGATCTGCCGAAAAGTAAAACCATCACATAATTGTTTAAAAACTATCAAAATAGACCTATGATTATTAATTTTTTAATTTTTACACGTGGTCCACTCCAACCCACATAGGGCTCCACCACTTATTTATTGTAAATTGTTGGAATTTAATATTTGACTCATGGGAAGACTATATTCATCTTTGGAAGAATGTGATAGATAATTATAAAGATGTTGAAATTTGAAAAGTGTTTAATTGATGATATGTATCCACACTTCTAAGAGTTCAAGTATGCTCTATTTATGCTTCATTTTGTCCATTTAGAGTCACACTTCATCTTCCTATAAATAGGGGTCTTGTGAAGAGTTTGAACCATTCCGTCTAAGAGCATTGAGAAGATAACAAGTGCGGTGTGTGAGATTATTTATACAGGTCGGTGTACTTGAATTTGTAGGGTGATATACAATTTGGGGTGAATTACAATTATTGTAATCTTATTTTTGATCGTGAATACATGTCTTGTTAGGCATTTTTGTGAATGCATCACATCAAAGAGATGTTAAACCACACAAATTATTGTGATATGTTCCGACTTCATCGCAACACATTTTTTTTATGAGATATTATTTGTTTTGGGGTTTTTTGTGAACCCTCTCAATTCTTTCCTTTGTAAATCTATATAAAACATCGAAGAGTGTTGATATTTTATATAAACTACTTTTAACTTCAATTCTCAAATAATGTGAAACTTTTTTTTATGTACCATAACGTATTCCCTTTGTTGCTTTATTTTGTGGTGTGTGCGGATTTTTCCCAACAAAAACTCACCAAAATTGAAGGCCATAAAGTTTTTGTTTTTGACCAAATTGAAGGCTATAAAGTTAAAACCGTTAAATATGCGTAGTGTAAAGTCCACCTATGTTTAAAACTTGTAGGATCATCTCCCTCCTACCTTTAATAGTAGCCTTTAAACTAGAGAGAAAGTTAACCGTTGCCTCCAGGGTACTAGTTAAAGAAATAAATATAGTAATATCATATTGAAATTTGTGCAGTCAACTCATTAAAAATCTAAAAAATACATTACTTTTGATTTAAAATTTTTCTTTTTTTGGTTTCCTTAACCGGTGCCCAGGGCACCGGTTAACATGATCCTAAATTAAATTGGAGTCATGTAAAAGTCTATAGTTATTCCATCGGCTAAATCATGCCTACCAACTCATATTAATTTGGCTTTATTCAAGACCATAAAGACATTAGCATATTAATTTTGACATAAAGTAGTGATCTAATTATTTTTCTTACAGCACAGTAAGTACTTAATTATTTAAAAAAATTGTCTTATTCATTTATCTGTCTTATGGTCACCTACCTATATGTAATAAACGTGGTAGTTGTGTCATAATTTGATAAGAAGGACAATCCCCTGCCCTTGTCCACACTCCATTACTTGCAACCTATTTCTGGTGTCTGTTGTTCCATGCCATACAAGTTGGTTAGTTATTATTTCCTTTAATATGGCCCTACGTCATAATAACATATATTTCATAGTTATATTTATACGGAACTTTTTCAATCTTAGTAATAGTTATTATTACTACTTGTTAGAATTGAGAAATTGTCACTGTTCTATATGTTATCATAAACTTAACATTGAGAAAATCTCCCCTCTTAGATGCAACCATAGCAATAGCATAGCATATTCTCTAAAATTATTATTAAGAAACAGTACATCCACCATAATTGTATAATAAAGTATTCTCTCTCTCTATCTATTCCATTCAAATATCTATTTATCTATCATTATACTTTCATGTACTCATATTCTTTTGTTATATGATGATATATTAATTTGTTGAAACTGAATTGCATATTTTGTAGTTGAAGAGAATAGAGAAATGGAAGAATATATTCAAAAGACAATTGTGGTTGGAGTTTTTTCATGGACAACAACTTTTCTTGTAATGAGGAAAATCTTTCCAAAACGTTCATTTGATTTTTGCAACAGGATTGTCTCTACAATTCATGCAATTTTAGCAGTAACATTGGCTACTCTATCTGTTCAAGATTGGAAATGTCCAATTTGTCCAGTGGCCGCAAAATCTTCTTATCGACAGGTACTTCAAAAAAATTATTGATGTTAAAAAAAAAATATCGACAATAAGTACTTTTACTTCATTCAATTTCTATATATATATCATTTCTACTTAATTGGTGTGAATTGTCTATATGTTTAAATTTGATCAGATGGAAGTTCTGGCGGTGAGCCTTTCATATCTAATTTATGATCTAGTGTGTTGTTTATTTGATGAAAAATTCAATTGGGACAACACTATCCACCATTTGGTAAGCATTGTTGGACTCATAGCTGGCTTATGCTATCAAAAGGTAAATTAATTGATCATTCAAATAATTCAATTAGTTTTCATTTTCATATTAATCAGTAATTGCTTATTTAGATTCTAATTATTAGATATTAATCGAATGACTTGTTTGACTTTACAAAATGTGTCCAAAATAAGAAGTCAGAATGTGAATTGTCTGATCAAACAATCCAAATATGCAACTGTCATTGTGTGATTGTTGACAATTGATTTCCTGTTACAATAATAGAGTTTGTTAAAGGTAGTTGAAAGTGTTGTGCCAAGTGTGAATTGGATGGAAAGGTGAGTGCTAAAAAATATACAAGGGAGAGGATCCATAAATTTAATGTATTAAGATTTTTGGTTAAAGATGTCGTGTCCAACTCATTTATGTGGTTGTTTTTGTCTCAATGTGGGTGATCTTTGGGGCTCCCTTCACCATCCAAATGTGGTGCCAAAGTCAACGGTTAATAAACATTATAACACTTTGAACCCCGAGATTAATATTTAAATAATAATTCATTCAATTAATCAAACTTCAAGGTGTTACTATTCGCTAAACATCTCATACTAAATTCTTCTGATAAAAACTTCATCAATTATGTATAACAGATCGGGGTGTTATAATAATATTGAGATATGATATTGAGATCTTATTTCCGTTGTGATCTGTTATACATAATTGATGAAGTTTTTATTCATGAGGATTTAGTATGAGATATTTGGCGAATAGTAACGCCTTGATGTTTGATTAATTGCATGATTTATTATTTAAATATTAGTATCGAGATTCAGGGTGTTATAAGGGATCGACTCCTTGTGTCGAAAGTCTTTCTAACAATAATGGTCAGGCGGCGTGCTGCATTGAGTGCGGCCAACGACAATGTAAGTGTATGTGGATGAAAAAGCTTCCACTCAAGGGGGAGTGCATACCCAAATGAGTGAATGAACTCACGCTTGAGAGAAAGATTGTTGTGTCAAGTGTGATTAGATGAAAAACTGAGTGTTCAACAATATATAAGCGAGAGAGCTCAAAAATCTAATATTTTAAGATTTTGGATAAAAATGTGGTGTTCAATTACTTATATGATTACTCTTAATCAAGTTTAGATGATCGCTCAGGCTCTCTAAGTTGTTACCACCCAATAAAAAGTTGGATAGAATTAGTTGCAATATAGTTTAGATATTTTAGTTTTGTTAGAATCATAGAAAAAGTGTATCTAGTATTTATGATAATGAATTTTTCTCATTCTATCAATTCCAAACATTGAATATTTCTATTATTTCCATGTAGATAGATTAAATGTTTAGTCATCAAATTTGCTAGTAAAATTTTGGATTATCTCTCTCTCAATTTTTCAATGCTGTAAATTTGCATTTTTTTTATTATAAAAAATATATTCTTTATGGAACTATTACTCTAAACTTTCCTGTTAATTAATATGGGGATTTGGTGGTAAGGTTGTAACATTTTGCCATATATGTGACTGAGCAGTGTGGCTCAGAGATGGTGGGGGCAGTATGGGTAACAGAGATGTCAAGCCCATTCTTGCATTTGAGGGAGCTTCTAAAGGAGCTTGGTTACAAGGACACTCCCCTTAATTTGGCTGCAGATGTAAGTAAAAGGACATACCAAATATTTATTTATTTTGTACCAAAGAACATTGCATGTGTAATCTGGTTAAGAAAGGGATAGAGTTTACAGTTTAGGTATATATCTTATTCCAGGCTATTTTTGTTGAGCAAATAATTTTTTTGGAGTTAACTAAATCCTCTATTTTTAAATCAACCAAATCTAGTTCTATTTTCAATTTTAATAGACCTAATATCTTGTCTTTCCATTTCCTATCTAAAGTACTCGAGGGTTTATGATAAATTGGAATTATGAACATCATTTCAAGATTCAAGAGTTTGGAGATATGATAATAAGTTAAAAGAGAAAATCGATAAAATTTAAAACATTTCTTAGTATATAAGAATGGAGAGCTAGAAGAAGGAAAACTTTGGAGAATTTCTGCTCAAAATGAAATTTACTATTTTGATTGATAAGTTTTTATCAGAAATAGTTTAAAACAATATGATGGATTAAGTGTGTGAATATTTTGAATAAAAAATAATATTCTGCAAATTTTAAGCAATGAAATAACTTAATTATTATAATATAAAGGATTAAAAATATAATTACCAAAATTTTAAATTCTTATTTTGAGGAAGTGAGTGAGTGAGAAGATCACACCAATTAGTGGCATGATTTATAACTATAAAAGTCGCTAATTTATCTGCACAATACTTTAGACATGTATGAATTACTAACAGCTGAGTTTGTATGGTGCAGATTTTATTTGCTTCAATATTTACATTTGCTAGGATGATGATTGGACCTTGTATCACCTACGTAACATTAACTTCCAATAACCCATTTCTCATCAAGGTATAACAATAATAATTTATCACCCATAGTTTTTATATTTTAGAAGAATCATTTTATGAATATATATAATACTCATTGGTTTCCTGATCACATTTTGTCGAATTCCTTTGACTATTACAGGCTATGGGATTGGGTTTGCAGCTGGTAAGTACATTCTGGTTCTTCAAAATTGTAAGAATGATGAAATACAAACTAACCAAGAAATCATCAACATCCAAAAATGGCATCAAGCACACCACCAACATCAAAAGCAGGACAGCTAGCTAGCTCATAATTCTACATCAATCAGTGTTTGAAAATTTAATGAATCCAATGAACGACATAAAGTACTTCAAAGTGGCTCCTTCAATCATTAATTTGCTTGTGTGAATTGAGACATAAATTTCGTACATATCTTCATGAGGAGATTGGACAGGACAATTCTTATTTTAATATTAAATTTAGAAGTTGCTCACAAAAAAAATGATGCGATAACATCATATTTGGGTGCAAATGTTACAACACTATTTAACAAAGGCCACGCAAACCCAATTGGGTTGGTCTCGTTGTATTGGCTTGGGACCTGGAGTGTATTCTTCCTTAAGGTCTCAGGTTCGATTCTCCCCGATGCCAATTTAGGTGGATTAATTTAGCTTTTTCAAAAAAAACAAAGGCCACACAATAACAACCTAGCTACCTGAATTTGAGTTTGGTTCATAAAGTACAACAACAAAGCTTTATTCATCAAGGTTCACCAAGTGGAATAGAGTCAATTAGATGATTCAGAAAATGTCATACTTCCTCATCATAAATCATTCAGATTTTGTCTACCATTCACAAGTTTTAATTTCACCATTGGATCAATAAAATTCCTTTGTTTTACCTCATTTATTAAATTAAATGAGATTTATTGATTCAATGGTAAAAACAAACTTGTGCATGATGCAACATTAAATGAGAAACCTAAGGTTTCATTTATTACCCTTATTCTTTTGCAACTGTCATCTCCATTTGAATCCAAGCTTCCTCTCGTATCATCATTCATTCATTTCTTTATATAACAACTTCACTTTCTTAATTCTTAACTCAAAAACAACACCATTCTCTGTAATTTTCTCTCTCTAAAATTTCAATTTGAAACTCTCTCCCTCTCTCTAAAATTCTACATTGCTTTATCTCTCTCATCAAAACAATGTCTTCTACTTCATCTATCAGAAATCTTCTTCCTAGATCATTCTCTTCCAAGAGAAAATCAACTTCAAGCCCTAAATTCCCAACATCATTCAGATCAACCCTCAAAAGTCATTGCCAATCACAACCAAACAATCACACTCCAAAACCCCAATTTCAACCACCCCTCTTGACACAAACCCATCAGTGAAAGTATGCACCATTTTTCAATTTCTTTCATTTTTGTACTTGCAGTGAGTACAATATCTAAAACTAAGGTTTAGAACTGTTTAAGTGATGCCTTGAGAATGCTCTTAAGGGGTTTATTTATAGTCTTTCTTGGGATTGGTTTTCCGTGACTTAGGCCCCAAGTAACTTGGGCCCAAAGTCACGTTTAAAGCGTTTTAGACGCTTCTTGAGGCGGTTCCCTTAGAGGGGCTCGCCTAGGACTCTTTTGTCCTATTGGAGGGCGTTGTGCCCTTAATTATGAGATTAACGGTTCACATCCCAACAAGCACAAGTCTTGGGACAAGGCGAAGTGATTATCTGTGAGATTGACGACTCACAGCCCAACAAGCACGAGTCTTGGGAAAAGGCGAAGTGATTATTTGTGAGATTGACGGCTCACATCCCAACAAGCACGGGTCTTGGGACAGACGAAGTGATTATCTGTGAGATTGACGGCTCACAGCTCAATTGTACTTATAGTGAGTACAATATTTAAAACTAGGGTTTAAAATTGTTTAAGTGATGCCTTGAGAATGCTCTCAAGGGAGTTATTTATAGCCATTCTTGTTCACATTAAGATGAAAAAATGTGAAGTTTTGGAAAATATAGGCAAAAAATGGGAACAACAGCTAACTATCGTTGGTTTCCTACCCATCGGCAGTTAACTGCCGATGGGGTTAAAAACGTAAAACACTGGTATTTCTTAACTTTCTATGAAGTGGATAAAGCAATTCTCATTTTCTAAAAGTATGAAAGAAACTAAAACTTACAAGCTTTTTGTTTTTCGGTCGAACAAAAAGGCACCAAGGTAGAGATTAGATTAATTCAGGTGAAAAAACATGTTAAGATGAACCTATAAAAAAATATACCAGAGCTACCAAAATAATTCGGCTATTACTTTTTCCACCCTATGCGTTTTTCACGCGCCTTATTTTTTTCCAAAAATACCCCTCAGATTTTAAAATCTAAAACTCCTCTGGATTTTAAAATCCAAAATCATTCAGTTTACAGAACACAGTAAGTTTACAGCAACACTACATGTTTTTGTGGATTCAACAATTTTTTGCAATATAAAAATAATGTAAAGGACAATGAGGTTATATTTATACCAAAAAACCATTATACCAAAAAAGTTGAATTTATATCATTACACATTTCACCTAATGATATACATTTAATCTAATCCGCCCCAAGATATATGCTATAATCATCAAGATTAAAGTTTTCATCCTTTTCAATCTTTACACCATCTTCAACCTTCTTCTCAGCAACAACATTCTCTTCAGGATCAAGATTTTAAACAATGTAAAAATCTTCGTCATCTCCTATTACCTCATAACCTGCCGCCCGACATATTGCATTATACTCAACCATCCGATGGACATATCTATCAGGCCACTCTTTTGCATCATCTCGATGGTTTCGTCTCCATAGCGCGGAAGTGGGAGGAATTGGACAACCATCCTTCAAATATATCATCATAAAATGGTTGTCATTCACATGTGCCAAACACATCAATTGGTCTCTATGTGACGGTTCACTGCATAGAGGGAAAAAGGTTTTCGATCGCCCTTTCTCAATGGATAGTAGAACAACCACGTGTTTGTATCTTTGTGCAATGAGAAAGCTCATATCCGGCATGACCATCCACTTATCCGGTGGTGCAGGACCAATAGCAGAAAAGTTTAGAGCGCTTAAGACCTGTTTATATCGCCTATCCGCCCTAATCATTCGTCGATATCGCTCATTTTCTTCACCGGTAAGCTCTTTTTGAAGTTGGTAACGGATCATATGGTGATCATCAACAGTCAAGTTACGTAGGCCCGCAACTGCATGAAACCCACAATGACCATCACCGGCTACATCCACCACATTTTCAATAAATTCATGCATGAAATGTGGGATTTGGTCATTGTGTGGTATGTTAATTCTAACCGGAATTGACTTAGGAGGATTGGGAGACATGTTGCTTTTCCTTGCACTTTTTTTACTTGAATATGTCTATGAAGCCTGTGTATGTGGATCCTAGGAGTCAACATGCTCCCATAGAGAAGGCAATCGCTTTGTCGACCGAATGATATGTTTATATTTCTTTGGAGCTCCTTTAGTGGTGACCTTTTTTGGCGGTGGACGTATAGATGTTGTTTCCGACAAAACAAACTGTCGAAATTGTTCTTTGATAAGGACCTTCATGTTGTTATCAGCCTCGTTGAACCGGGCCTACAATGTGTAAAAAAACTGCTGGGTGGAATGTTGTAGAAAACCAGGGAAAAAACTGCAAAAAACTGCATTTTGTTCTGTGTTTGTGTCTACTGTCACCAACTTTGAGGCTCCAATCACCAGCAATCAACAAATAACCTCTCAGCAGAAACTGACACTCACATTTAACCGAACCAGATATTTTGCGCCTAGTCAACTTCTTGTACTCGGTATATGAACCTCCTCTTTCACATATCACAGTAACAAATGCATTTCTCCCATTGCCATCTTTATCTGATTTACCGATAACGGTTGAAAATTCAAGCTTCCTTGTTTTCTCTCGAACCCACTCAAACAACTCGTTTCGTGTAGAAAACTTTTGTTTGGTGGTAAAATGGTCTCGATGATCAATACAAACAACAACATCTTGAGGTACAACAACCGGAGGAACTTCCTCTACTTTCGCATCGCCGGAATGAATGTCAACTTTCGGTGGAGGATCATCGGGTTTGGCATTTCCGGAATCATCTATAACTTCAAGTGCAACAACCGGCAACACATTAGGTGGTTCAATCTCAGGTGGCAATTCATTGGAGCCATCAACAGGAACATCCATTACTGAAATAGTGCGAAAGCATGGTCAGAAAATGCAAGCAGTTTTTGTACTGGTGCAGTTCAGATTTTATAATATGAACCAGATTGTTTGGTTTCTGATTTTATATTCCGAACTGGGCCAGTACAGATTGCTTGACGTAATCAAAAGAAAAGCGCCTAAAAATTGAATGAGAGAGGTTTTATATAAACATTACATTTGCATTTAGATGAAAATGATGTTGTAAACGCCCCTTAATGACCGAATTGCTACTTCAAATCACGTTTTCGCCCAAAATAGTGTGTTTTTGGAGATGTAAGGAGTGTTTGGTGATAAAGGTGATGAAGTTCTGCTAGGTTCTGGGTGAACCTTATATATTTGAACATTTCGGAATATATAATCCGAAAATTTCCGATATTTTTTCCGCTTTTTTAAAAGTTGAATTTTCGGATTATATATACCAAAACATGTAAATATTGTTTCGATTCTATAATCCAAAAGTTGTTTCACCCTATTTTTGTCCAGGATGGCTCTCAGTCATGCTGACTTTCAGTTTTCCTCAGTTTTTTACGCATTTCGGATTTTATAATCCAAACAAAGTTCGGATTATAAAATACGAACAAAGGGTAATTTAAAAAAAAATAATGTCATATGGTGGGCAAAGCAAAAGCCAAATAATTCTACATGATGGAAGCCCGTGTGGAAGACACGAAGATTCAAATGGAATTATTGGATTTTGAATCATACACAAACTCTTCTTGTGGACTAATTATTGGTTAAAGAAAGAGACCATGAACAATTTATTACGAAGATAACAAAGCTAGCATCCTTGTACGTTAAATTGACTGATTAACCTGTTTTATTCCTAAACTAGAAGATTTTGGCAATTAGTCCCTAATATTAATGATATTTCAAAATGATTTATACAATAAAAAATTCATGATCACATTAGTCCTTTTGGGTTAATTAAGTTGTTCGCAGAAATATGAATGTGATAAAAGTTTTAAATTTGGGATTAAATTGAAATTTTGCTAATTTCATAGATCAAAACTTGGTTACATGAACCATTAAATATAATATTATTCAATATAGGCAGACAAACCATTTCACAACCCGGAACATTCTACAGGAGAATTATTTTATGTGCATTGTGGATTGTTCAAACTATGAACCCCATCAAAGTTTCCATGATCATGTAAATAAGCACATTAGATTTAAAAATCTAAATTTTATGAAAAATTCAATATATATTGTCATTGAAGTGGAAGAAATAGTCACAAGAAAAGAGGATTTGAATTGTGACCCTTTTTAAATTTAATCCTGAAAGTTAACAAGTTTATGTACTCAAAAAAATTCTTGGTAAATGTTAGATAAAAGAATATTAGAAAGTCTTTAGATATTTATACAGTTGTTTTATCAAGGATCATAATGTTCTGGATAAAGTAATGTTAAATAGTTAACCAGTTTTACTAAGAACCAGAATGTTCTGGATAATAATTATATAATTAATAAAGAGACTGAAATATAAAGTAATTACAACGAGGACCAGAATACTCTGGAGAATAATTAAATAAAGACAGAATGATAAAACAATATAAATATAGGACCAGAAAACTCTGGATTAATATTGTTATTTAATTAGGACCAGATTATTCTGAAGAATGATTATATTAAATAGCAAGAGTAATATTAAAGATAATTTTGGGACCAGAGCACTCTGGATTAATATTGGTTTATTTAATTTAGGATCAGATTGTTCTGGAGAATGATTATATTAAATAAATAATATTAAAGATAACTTTAGGATCAGAGCACTCTAGATTAATTTAATAAGGACTAGATCGATCTGGAGAGATATGATAAGTATTAAAACTGAAATTAAAAGTGTGTGTGCGTTGTGTAGACAATTATAAAAGATAAGGGAAGAGAAGAGAACACGAGAGATTTATCCTGGTTCACCAAAACAGGCTACTTCCAGTCCCCACACTTCGTGTGAGATTTTCCACTATAATATCTTGCTAACAGGAACTTCTGACTAGCACTATAAGGTCTTGATCACACCAGATCAGTCTGTTGTCTTGATCACACCAGATCAGTCCGTTACAAACCGTATTATCAACCTCAGCAGGCTTCTACAATTCTTTGCTTTCGCACAAGAAAGGTTGTTACAAATTCCTTCTCAGACTGTCGTTAGGAATAGACTTGAGAGTATAGTACACTTTGTATGATGAGATAGTTTTTCGATCAAATAAAATACTCAACACATGTTTGAGATTTTACTAAAAAAACTCATAAGAGTATGATCTAGAACTTTTGAGAGAGATGTTGTGAAGAGCATGAGAGAGAGAGATGATTTTCTTTACAAACTCTTGATATTTCCATTCAAGTGCTCCTTTATTTATAGGAGATGTAAAACTTGGTGGCCACTTCATAAAATAGCTGTTGGCACACGTTTTTCTATGTAGCATGTGCTTTCTTTAGTTGCTTCGAGAGAAAGCATGAAAATTTGTACATGCAGAATGTTCTCCAGAACGTTATGGAATTTCCAGCTTGCATAAAAGAAGAATCACGCGTGATTGCAAGTTGTAGAAGGGCTGGAGTGTGTTTTCAGCTGTAGAGAAGTGACATGATGATGTCATACCATGATCTCATGTATATGTCACATAGATATTTCATGAGATGTTTCTTTTATGGATCTTTTCCTTAATGGGTCAAAAACTTTTAAGGTCCACTTGTCTTTTTCCATCTTAAGTCATATGATATCTTCTTTTGGTGAGGCAAAATGACATGATATTAATTTCTTGATCTTAATGATGCAAAGCCATTATCACAAAAGTCCATTCTTGTCCTTTTGTGTGTTTGTTGTTTTGACGAAGATGTTTTTGTTAGCTTTGCGAGGTCAGAACGTTCTCAAGAACATTCTCACTGAAACATTCTCACAAAACACGTTAGTAGATAACAAGATAATAATTGTAATATGTTTGTTATCTTTAAAACATCAAATGAAGATGTTCTCTTCACTTTGTATGACCAGAATGTTCTTTGTAAGAACATGAGAAACATTTCTCAAAGTCAAAATTCCTTTGATTGATTTTTATTCTCCCAAATCATATCTTGAATAATGATGGAAGATTCTTGGATCATCCTAAGTCTTTTATGATAGAATCTTCGTGCATATTATCTTGAATTTTCTTCCATATGATCATGAATTTTCTTTCTTGATAACTCTCCAATTAATGAATGACTTAATGAATAATTCATTCATGGATTGGTTTCTCTTCAGAGTTGATTCTAATCATTTTGATGAAGTAATAAGAATAATTTCGAGTGTAATAATCATCTTCATCATGAGAACATTTTTTCATCAAAGTTGATAATGTTCTCTTCTATATGAGAAGACAATATCTTCTTGGTCAATTAACCTTGAATTATTTTGTTGATGATGCAATTCTTCTCATAATTCCTCTAAGTGATTCCACACAATGTTTCTTGTCCATTGAGTATCTTTGAGATGTTTTAGTTTAAGCATACATGTAGTCATGAAGGTAAAATCAATCATTCTCTTGAAATGAAACTTTTATGCCTTTTCCTTAAACTCTTTTGGAAACTATTTGAAGATCATTCTTGAATCTTCATATATTGTAGATACTCAAGGTATGTAACAAAAACTCAATATGTGTTCTGTCACATGACTTTTAAGAGTGATCTTGTGTACCATTCAAATATTAACCCTTTATTCCTCGAATTTTTAAGGCTTTATTGAAAACCATGTGGTGACGAGGATGAGTCAATTGATAGTAAAATTCATCTTCTTGTTGAATCTTCAATCAACACTCATTTGATTTAAACAATATTATTTTCTTATCTTCTTTGAGCTTGTGATGCATACTGTTTTGGTAATCTTCCATTGAGTATATATATGCACTTGTAAGAGACTTCTTTCTTGTCTACTTCTGTGAAAAGACTTAAGTGCAAACATCAGTATATCATCATTCATAAAACTTTAGCCTTTATTCTATAAGGTTTGTTATCATTAAAACATTCATAAAAAAATATTTTTGTTTCAACAGTCATTTTAGTTGAAATGTTGAGATTTTGTTTGATAAAACTTGATTTATTTATGTATTAATAGTTCGTTTTTCTAAAAGGCGTACACACTGCTTTAATAAAAACCAAAGATTGACCGTGAGAAAGAAGAGAATAAACACAATGAAATGAAAGAGAAAGCGAAGAAAAAAACTAGAGAGTGAAGGAAACCGTAAGAGAGAAAGGAAGATGATGAAAAGATAAGTAGAAGGAGGAAGAAATGAGAATCTGCCTTCATTGATCACTAAACTAGGAAGAATGATGACTTTGAATTAAGAATGTTCAACCGATGGAATTGATCTAATAATTAATCAATAATATAGTACTGTACATGTTTGATATAAAAGATTAAAAATCATAACTATATTTTAATACAAAAACTATATAAACGTTAAGAATAAACTTAAATTTTTTATCCTTAAAAAAACATAAATTTTTTATAACGATGTTGATTTATTAAAGATATTGAGAATCTCTAGATGAATGAACCATTGAATCTTTCACAAAATCTGTGCATAGCGTTTTGCTTCTAATTATGAAATTGATCATATTTGATATATCGATTTCACAAAATCTTGTCCAAAATATTGAAGGGAGCGGCAAATATTAACTAAAATATTATAATTGAAATTCATAAAAGTCATCAATCACCATATTTTTTCTTCCATCTGGAGCAGCATTAAAGAAGAAATCAGTGATATCAACAACAATTCAATCTGGCTCCTTGGCAATGGTAACAACATTAATTTTTGGAATGATAGCTGGTGTGGTGCCCCTCTGTCTCAAGTTCTCAATATTCCAGCACCAATTAGTATTAACTTATCCTCTTTGGTCAGTGACTACATTTTTAATGGTCAGTGGAACATTCCTGAACCACTGTCTCATATGTTCCCCTCTCTTAGGCAGCTCCTTAATCAAGCAATCATTCCACTGGTGCCAAAAGAGGATCTTCTGATTTGGAGACACTCTGATTCTGGTATCTTGGATCTCAAGCAAGCTTATGATTTCAAACTGAACAACACTGAAGAAACTCGATGGGCAAAGATTATCTGGAACATCGATATTCCTCCATCAAAGTCCTTAATGGTTTGGAGACTTTTGCATGATAAGCTTCCTACCGATGACAATCTTATGAATAGAGGTTGCCAGATTGCCTCTGTTTGCATTCTTTGTTTTAAAACAGGTGAATCTTCTCTTCATCTCTTTTTCTCTTGCCCCCTCGCCACTAAACTTTGGTCTTGGCTTACTGCATCTTTGAACATTCCTTTGCATATTGGAACATTGGAGGATGTGTGGAATTTCTGTGAAAGGTCTTGGTCCCCCCAATGCAAAATTGTCATTATTGCTGCTTTGCTAAACCTAATTAACACTATCTGGTTTCTAAGAAATGAAGCTAGATTTAGTGATAGAATTATCCCTTGGAGGTCAGCTATAAATACCATCATTGCTAATACATCTCTTACTGGGAATCACACTATTAAGGCTTCAAATAATTCCATTAGAGATTTCTCTATTCTCAAAGGGTTCAATATTAACATCCATCATCCCAAAGCTCCATCTATTATAGAAGTCTTATGGGATCCTCCAATGATTCAGTGGATAAAGTGTAATACAGATGGAGCTTCAATTGGTAACCCTGGAATCTCATCTTGTGGAGGTGTCTTTAGAAATCATGATGGTAATTGCTTAGGCTGCTTTGCTGAGTTCCTAGGCTTTCTCACTTCCTATCAAGCAGAATTATGTGGTGCTATGAGAGCTATTGAGGTTGCTTCAGAGAATCACTGGCTTAATCTTTGGTTAGAGACAGACTCAATGTTAGTTGTGCAGGCTTTCAAGAATATACACCTTGTTCCTTGGCCTTTAAGAAACAGGTGGAACAATGTTCAGTTTCATCTTTCTAGTATGAATTGTATAGTCACTCATATATTTAGAGAAGGAAACCAAGTGGCTGATTCCCTTGCAAACTTTGGTCTCTCTCTGTCTTCTTATGTTTTTTGGACTAATATGCCATTGTTTGCAAGGGAATCTTTTGTTAGGAACAAAATTGGTTTACCTAGTTATAGGTTTTCTTCTTCTTGAGGGGGTTTTGGTTTGGTCCCCTCCCTCCTTTTTGTACCTTCTTTCTCTCTTTTCTATATACTTGGTTGCTAGCTTCTTGGCTACAACCTCTTTTGCTTAAAAAAAAAAAGATAAAGAAATAGAAAACGATTGAGGGTGTAAGTGGGTTTGCAAATATTCCCACCTTTTAAATAATCCTTCATCTTTATGTCTCATTATTAAGCTGTCAATTAGATTTTGGGTAGCTTTGTTGCTTGAAAGAAAAAAAATTCATAAAAGTCGTATATAATTTCATCCAAAAAATGTCACGGCAACAACTCCAACACAAAATTAAAGTTCAAAATGGACTATCTATCAACTAGATTGCCTATCCTAACCTTGGAGAATTAAAAATAGCCTACTTAAATGCTTGCATGTGTGAATGGAGTATCAGAGAGACTGTGTGTAAAATAAAATTATATCAAGAATATTTTAGTAATTTTCTATACAAAATAAAAAAAAATTGGGGGGTGCCATGGCACCTACGGGTCTCTTAAGAGATCCACCCCTATCAATTGTGGTTCTAGTTTGTTGAGATTTTAAGCGGATGATAAATTTACAAAAACATTTGTTTATATATGCTGATTGAAAAGCAATTTTAAAAAGGCCAAACTCAAACGTTTTTTAAGATTAGCTGTGATTTTTTGACAGGCTTCCTATCAGAGTTGAAGTCAGTGTTGAGACTAAATGTCCCAGACTAAACCCTGTTTTTAGGGTTTCTTTTTCTTGTCATTCTATAAAAATAAAAAAAGCAATTTTAGAATATTATGCCCAGTTTATTTTTTCATGTTTCTTGTTTTCATTTTTACTTTAACTAACAAATACATGAGAAAAAAAGATCATGCATTTTTAAATTTTTTGAAATATCAAGATATTATTTTTAAAAATGCATTATTCCTTTGACAAAAAAATGCATTATTCCCGGTTTAAAATATTTATTTATCTTATCACCTTATTTTAGATGTTGAACAATTCAATAAACTTAAAAACAAGTGTGTAATTACAAATTAAGCCACCACATTACATAAGTTAAAGGTTGGACAAATACTGAAGTGAATAACAGTTATGGATAAGAAAATTTCTCTTCCAACAAACAAATTTGCTCCTTCCCAAAGAAAAAGACGAAAATACCCCTGCATGACTTAAGTCACATTCAGAATCTTCTGTGTGACTTAAGTCACGCTGAAGGCAGTGTGAGTTAAGTCATGTTGCTTTCCAGCGTGAGTTAACTCACGCTGCGTGGATTACTGTTTTGGGACAAAACCTAGCAGTTCCAACTTCAAAACACCATTTCTTTCCCTCTTCACCACTAAAAAAACACAAAAGTGAGCATTTTTGAAGCATAATCTTGAGCCAAAATCATTGCAAATCGTCAGGAAACAAGTTTTTACGTTTATCAAACGTCAAAGATCAGGTAATGTATCATCTAACCTCTCTTGATTTTGCTGGTTTTTGAGCTATGTTTAGCAGTCTGGTACACGACCTGGGCGTGACTTAACTCACGCTGGTGCCCAATATTTCAAATTTTGCGCCAATTTTATTTTTCTTTCTTAGCTTGTTGCGCAAGTTATTTATATTTTTTTCCTTTTTATTTTTCTATTCAATAGATATAGTGATGGTTGATAATATGGTGGATGATGACGTTGAGCCGAAACCGGGCATAATTGAAGCTTCCGGCGAAGCTTCCGTTGATGTCAAACCAACCGTTGATGTGAAGCTTAAAGTCAAAATTCTATTTCAAGCTCACATTGAAGAAAAACCTAAACTGGTACCTATCGGTGTTACGAAGCCTCGCGGTTATGAAGTAAACTCCGCCTCATTTTTTTTTACAAACAAAAGATGGCGAGAGCGAGATGAGTTGCTTGGTTGGGTTCGTCGACAAGCGGCAAGGGCTGGATTACTATATCTATAGATAAATCTAGTCAAAAGAAGCCAATTATGACGTTGCAATGTGAAAGGAGTGGTGTATACAAACCACCGAAGACGAAGAAGAAGTTGAAGCTTGAAGGCACGGGCTCAAGAAAATGTGATTGTCCGTTTAGATTGCGTGGTTACTCTGAGAAGAATTCAAGTGATTGGTGGTTGATCATGCTTTGTTGAATTCACAACCATGAGTTGGAGCCAAAATTAGGCGGCCACCTTCTTGCGGGAATACTTAAAGAGGATGAGAAGAAGAGGGTAATCGACATGACAAAGAGATTGGCGTTGCCTAGGAATATTTTAACGGATTTAAAGGCAAAAAACAAAGAAAGTGTGACGACTGTCAAACAAGTGTACATTGCGCGTACAAGATGGCGAAAGGGGACATGAGGTGACAAGACGGAGATGCAATTCTAGATATCGAAGTTGGAGGAGCATAAATACGTATATTTAACAAAAGCAAATAGTGGGGAAACAAATCTTGAAGACATATTTTTTGCTCATCCGGAGTCAATTAATATGCTTAACACTTTTTCGACCGTTTTGGTCATGGATTCCACTTACAAAACCAACTTGTATAGAATGTCATTATTTGAGATTGTTGGTGTCACCTCTACCACCATATTTGGTTGGTTTTGTCTTTCTTGCCTCCGAAAAAGATGACAACTTTACTTGAACACTTGAGATGTTGGTTAGTCTTTTATCGTCAAAACTCAACATGCCTAAGGTGGTTGTCACGGACTGGGACAATGCTTTGATGAATGTTGTTGCCAAAGTTCTTCCTGAAACCGCTGTTTTACTTTGTTATTTTCATATTGGGAAGAATGTAAGGGTTAAGTGCATCACGGATTGTAGAGACAAAGCGAAACGGAAGTGTAACACCCATATAGAGATTGCCTAGGATCTCTTACGAGTATTAAAATTTCGTACTGGATACATTAAATACAATACAGAAAAGTTGTTTATTAAATACACAAGTTTATATTACATCTCAAGATCTGATACAAACATCCTTCTTAATACATATATACATCATGATACAACATCCACATGATAAAACATAATACGGCACGATCAATCCGTAGCTTTCTCTTTACCTTTGCGACGTGCCACCTGAGAAGAACCTGCACCAGAAGGAAAGGGATGAGACATAATGTCTCAGTGAGCTCCTACCCTACCTACTGTTTGGCAACCTCAGGGAACCTAGGGTCGCCGTGCCTACCTCGGCGATCTTGGGGATACCTATGATCGCCAAGTCTTATCTTTACCCATAGAGGGTCATCTGACTGATCCTGCTGGTCTGGTGATCAAGGGGAGACCTAGGATCACCGGTCTGATATCTGCTGACTGATATCTAATAATTGCCTGAGTAAATATTTCCTGACTGATAATATAATAGAATAATAACTGATACTTTAAGTTAGCTGTTAGCGTTGAACAAACATTATTATCTGGGTTCATTTTACGGAATGCCCCCGGGTGGAGTAACCCCGAAGTACATTCCCCTGATAACCGGTGAAAATCCTATCATATCAGGCTAACACCGGACTCCTCTTGCCTAAGTGTGTGGTTATCCTCGCGGAAGATTCCTGCCCGTTCCATCTGGAACCCCCCGTCCTCTCTAACTGGTCGAGAACACAGGAGACACACTGTAACTCTGTGTGGTTATCCTCACGGAAAGTTCCTGCCCGTTTCAGAAATACTGAAACCCCCTGTTCTCTCTAACTGGTCGAGAGAACAGAAGACACAAAGTTTGTCCTGATTATTAATTATTATTCCTGTTATATGAATATTGTAACACCCCGTTTTCCCAACTTGAAAATTTCATTTAAAATAAATCAGAGTTTCAACCTTGACGGGATGTCGCACTTCGTTTACAATTTATAAATAGGATAATTTGCTATTTATTTCAAAACAGACTTTTCAATAACGTCAAACCATCGCAGCGGAAATTCAACTTCATAATTAAATCTAAACATCATTAGGCACAAGGCCACATCAAAAACAACGTAGTTTAAAACTCCACTAAATGTGGTTCAACATCAGTTTGAAATTAAAATACATAGCACATGAATTCATCAAAAAGTTTCCCCATCCCGTTACATATCAGAGCGACTCCTAATGACACGAGGAATCAACTCACTTCAGCGATTACTCCTGGTTATCTGCACGTTACCCACGTAGAGGCAACATTCAAACAGAAGGGGTGAGATTCACATTCAATAAACATAAGTACATAATTCATAAAGATGAATTTAACATTTCACATAAACATCATCAAACAACACCATCAGATCTTATACATACATCACACATACACATCATAATCTCACCTCTCAATGCAACATCAAATACAATAACATCGACCGACTCAACAATGCAACATCACTGACTCAAGTATGCAACATGCATGTGGTACCAATTCATCGCAAAATATGTCATAATAGGACATGTCGGGCATACACCCCCATCGTAAATGTCATATAGACATGTCGGGCATACACCCCCATCACTTAATTCATAATGTCATAATAGACATGTCGGGCATACACCCCCATCACTTAATGCATATGTACTGGACTCGACAATGAAACATTTACAACAAATACAACGTCAACAACAACTTCATTATCATATACATCATCATCGTTATCATCATCATCGTTTAACATCATCATCGTGTATTATCATCATCACAATTATCAACAACTTTCATGTTAATACCAAAGACCAATTTAAAACAGAGACGTGTGAAAAAGACGCAAAACATGAAACAGAGAATGCTGTCACCGTACAATTTCACTAAGACCTCCTTGGAGTATTTTCATCATAACTCAAAAACTAAAAGTCATTTTCACGTCAAACCAAAGCCACTGGAAAGCTAACAAAATTATCTAAAACCTTCATGTTTACACCCAAGGCCAATTCTGTACCGATCAATACCAGTTTTCGTTTCAAATTCGGAAAAGTTGTGCAGAAAGTCCATAAAAATTCACTGTGACCTACGTGCAGTAATTTGACCATAACTCAAGTTCTATATATCGTTTTGACGTCAGACCAACGGCATTAGAAAACTAACATCCATACCTACAACTTTTGTGTTTACACCTAAGACCAATTCTGTACCGATCAATACCAGTTTTCGTTTCAAATTCAGGGCAGAGATAAGAAAACTCAGGAAAAGCAACTTATATTATTCAAACTTCTCATTCATCTGACACATGTTTATGAACATTCAAAACTTCATCAATTTATGCATAAGCATGGCACCAATCAGTAACAACACCATAGAATCACAACAAAATCAACATCTCAACATAGAAATCATCAATTTAACATTCCATCATTAGTTTATCATAATCAAACAACCCTAATTCCCAAATTCACCAACATCAACATGTTAAATCAAAATTTAGGGATTATGAAACTTAGATTTATAGAAGCTAGTCCCACCCTTACCTTGTTATGAAGAAATCGCCCCCTTCAGCTTTTCCTCTTCTCAAGTTCTTCACCTTCTTCCTTGGCTCTGCTTCTCCTCTTTTCTCTTCTCTGTTTCACGTGAAAACACAACAAATGAAACCTCTTCACGCGTATACCTTTTTTTTCTATTCCACTTCCCTCTTTCTTAATTTCCCATAATGCCCTTAATGCCGTTTTAATTCTATTTAATCTATTAAATTATATTAATTCATTATAATTCAATAAAATAATAAAATTAAATTCTAGGCGTTACAACTCTCCCCAACTTATAAAATTTTCGTCCTCGAAAATGTACCTCATGCAAATAACTCTGGATAAGACTCCAACATCTTGCTTTCCAGCTCCCACGTCAAGCTTTCACCAGTTGGTCCTCCCCAAACAACTTTCACGAGAGGAATCTCTTTGCCCCTCAACTTCTTCATCTCACGGCCTTCAATCCTCAGTGGTAATGTCTCCACCGTAAGATTGTCTCTAACCTGCACATCATCTCTCGGAATCACATGAGAGGGATCTGTAACATACTTCCGAAGTTGCGACACGTGAAACACATCATGCAAATTTGAAAGATGCGGTGGTAATCCCACTCTATAAGCAACTATTCCTATCCTTTCTGATATCTGATAAGGACCAATGAACTTCGGAGTCAGCTTCTTCGATTTCAATGCACGTCCAACACCAGTCATCGGAGTGACTCTCAAAAACACATGATCACCTTCTTGGAACTCAAGGTCTTTTCTTCGCTTATCATGATAACTTTTCTGCCGACTCTGCGATGCTTTCATCTTCTCTTGTATCAATTTGACCTTCTCAGTAGTTTGCTGAATAATTTCTGGTCCCACAATTGCACTCTCACCAGCCTCGAACCAACACAAAGGAGTTCTGCACCTCCTACCATACAATGCCTCAAAAGGTGCCATTCCAATGCTAGAATGGTAACTGTTGTTATAAGTGAACTCTATCAACGGTAGATGACTATCCCAAGCTCCACCCTGCTCAAGAACACATATTCTCAACAAATCTTCGAGTGATTGAATCGTCCTTTCCGACTGACCATCTGTTTGCGGATGATAAGCCGAGCTCAACCTCAATTTAGAACCCAATGCTTCCTGCAAACTCTTCCAAAATCTAGAAGTAAATCTTGGATCTCTGTCTGACACAATACTCGACGGAACACCATGCAACTTCACAATCTCTCGAATGTAAATCTCTGCCAACTGCGACACAGGATAACTAATATTTATCGGAAGGAAATGCGCAGACTTCGTCAACCTATCCACAATCACCCAAATTGAATCATGTCCTCTCTGAGTATTCGGCAAACTCGTCACAAAATCCATGGATATACTATCCCACTTCCACTCTGGCACATCCAACGGTGTCAACAACCCAGCAGGTTTCTGATGCTCAACCTTCGACTTCTGACAAGTCAAACATGAATACACAAATTGAGCCACATCTCGCTTCAAACCAGACCACCAAAACAGCTTCTTCAAATCATGATACATTTTTGTAGCTCCCGGATGAATACTCAAGCTACTTCTGTGACTTTCCTCAAGAATCATCTTCTTCATCTCATCGTTATCAGGTATACAAATTCTGCCTCTAAACCTCAACACTCCTTGATCATCAATTTTGAAATCACTACCCTCAGCCTCATTCATCAAATCCACCAACTTCACATCTACTTTCTGAGCTTCTCTGATTTTACTCAAAAATTCATTGTTAATCTTCAACATACCCAACTTCACACTCTGAGGTGCCAATTCACAAACCAAACTCATATCTCTGAATTGTTCAAGCAACTCAAACTCTTTAACCATCATAGCAGACATATGCAAGGTTTTCCTGCTCAAAGCATCAGCAACAACGTTAGCCTTACCTGGATGATAATTCAGTCCAAAATCATAATCCTTCAACAGTTCAAGCCATCTTCGCTGCCTCATATTTAGCTCCTTCTGATCAAATAGATACTTCAAACTTTTATGATCACTAAACACCTCAAATCTTGAACCATATAAATAGTGTCTCCAAATCTTCAGCACAAATACCACTGCGGCCAACTCAAGATCATGCGTAGGATAGTTCCGTTCATGAATTCTCAACTGTCTTGATGCATAAGCCACTACTTTACCATCTTGCATAAGCACACCACCTAATCCCAACTTGGACGCGTCACAATACACCACAAAAGGCTCATCTGGCTTCGGCAAAATCAAGATTGGAGCCGTCGTCAAACGCTGCTTCAATTCATTAAAACTGGTTTCACAATGAACATCCCACACAAAAGCTTTACCTTTACAAGTCAACTGCGTCAACGGAAGTGCAATCCTCGAAAATCCTTCTATAAATCTGCGATAATATCCAGCCAAACCAAGGAAACTTCTAATCTCAGTCACCGACTTAGGGGTCTCCCATTGTGATACTGCTTCCACTTTAGATGGGTCAACCGCAATACCACTACCTGAAATAATGTGGCCAAGAAAACTCACCTCTTTCAACCAAAATTCACACTTTGATAACTTGGCATACAGCTTCTTCTCTTTCAACACTTGCAACACAATCTTCAAATGCTCCGCATGATCTTCCTCGGTCTTGGAGTATATCAAAATGTCATCTATAAAAACAACAACAAATTGATCCAAATAGTTATGAAAAATACGGTTCATATATTCCATAAATACTCCTGGCGCATTCGTAACACCGAACGGCATCACCGAATATTCATAATGTCCGTAACGTGTTCTAAAGGCCGTCTTCTGAACATCTTCATCCTTCACTTTAATCTGATGATAACCCGATCTCAAATCAATTTTGCTAAAAACACAAGCACCCACCAACTGGTCCATCAAATCATCAATCCTCGGGAGCGGATATCTATTCTTGATCGTCACTTTGTTCAGCTGCCGATAATCAACACACAACCTCATGCTGCCATCTTTCTTCTTAACCAATAACACAGGTGCTCCCCACGGTGAAACACTCGGCCTTACAAACTTCTTATCCAACAAGTCTTCCAATTGTTTCTTCAACTCTGCTAGCTCGGAAGCCGACATTCGGTAAGGTGCCATCGACACCGGCTTCGTACCCGGAACAAGATCAATTGAAAATTCAACTTCCCTCTTCGGCGGCACATCAGGAATCTCATCGGGAAAAACTTCTGGAAATTCACACACCACAGGCAACTTATCAATCTTCTCTTGATTCTCAATGGACAAAAATGCCATCACGGAGAACATCTGGACTTCATCACATGCCATCTGCTTCAGCTGCTTAGTAGACAAAAGCTCAACTCCACTATCTTCTTCAACAGAAGAAAAACGCACCGACTTATTAAAACAGTTAATATGAACACGGTTATACTCCAACCAGTTCATACCAAGGATGACATCCATTCCACTCAAAGGTAAACAAACCAAATCAACTTCAAAATCTCGACCAAACATAGACAATGGACATCTCAGACACACTAGCGAAGTAGTCACCGAACCCATAGATGGAGTTTCGACAACCATTTCCCCATTCATACTAGATAACACAAGGCCCAACTTAGATGCACAATCAGCAGCAATAAAACAATGAGTAGCACCAGTATCAATAATAGCAATTAAAGGAGTACCATTAATGAAACAAGTACCTCTGATCAAACGGTCTTCATTAGTTGTCTGGGCACCAGCTAGAGCAAACACCTTTCCACTATTCTGAGGCTTCTTGGGTTTCTTGCACTGAGTACTAGTATGACCTTCCTCATTACAGTTGAAACAGACAACGTCATTAAACTTACAATCTGCAACTACATGCCCTTTCTTGCCACAGCGGAAACATCTTTTCACTTCAACATTGCAAGTAGTACTCTTATGACCCTTCTCACCACATTGGTAGCAAACAATCTCAGTCGGAGTTTCTTTCCTCTTGGGTCTCCTCTCATCATTCACCTTCTGCTTACCCTTATCAGCTGGAGCACTGTAAGGTTTAGGACGGTTCTGTTGATTCTTTCCCCTCCGCTCATTCATAATTTTGTAATGAGCTTTGGTGTCCTCTTCGTAAATCCTGCAGCTACTCACCAACTCAGAAAACCGACGGATCTTCTGGTAACCAATGGCCCGCTTAATCTCAGCACGCAGACCATTCTCAAACTTGATACACTTCGAAAACTCAGCTGTCTCAGGTGTATAATGCGGGTAAAATTTCGCCAGCTCCACAAATTTCGCAGCATACTCTGTCACCGTCATATCACCCTGCTTCAATTCAAGGAATTCGATCTCCTTCTTTCCACGGACATCCTCCGGAAAATACCTGTTCAGGAACTCTCTCCTAAACACATCCCAAGTCACCACCTCGCCCCCATTCGCAAGAATTGGTTGAAGGCTCACCCACCAATCATCAGCTTCTTCTGCCAACATGTGTGTGCCAAAGCGCACCATCTGAGCATTACTGCACGGCATGACTCGGAAAATTCTTTCCACCTCTTTTAGCCAAGTCTGTGCTCCATCAGGATCATACCTCCCTTTGAAAGTAGGCGGATGATTCTTCAGGAACATGTCCAGCATTCTCACTCCATCATTACCTCCAGCACCAGCATTCGGATGTTGCCCCACAGCTTGAGCAACGGCATGCAACGCAGCAGCAATAGCAGCACCTTGTCCTCTTCCAGCCATATTCTAAAATCTACACAGCAGACAACAATCAAACATCAACATCACAATGATAGTATTTAGCTATCACGCGACACAAGGGACTCAAGACTCATCTAATTAGTTGGACGGACCGACCTGCTCTGATACCAATTGTAACACCCCGTTTTCCCAACTTGAAAATTTCATTTAAAATAAATCAGAGTTTCAACCTTGACGGGATGTCGCACTTCGTTTACAATTTATAAATAGGATAATTTGCTATTTATTTCAAAACAGACTTTTCAATAACGTCAAACCATCGCAGCGGAAATTCAACTTCATAATTAAATCTAAACATCATTAGACACAAGGCCACATCAAAAACAACGTAGTTTAAAACTCCACTAAATGTGGTTCAACATCAGTTTGAAATTAAAATACATAGCACATGAATTCATCAAAAAGTTTCCCCATCCCGTTACATATCAGAGCGACTCCTAATGACACGAGGAATCAACTCACTTCAGCGATTACTCCTGGTTATCTGCACGTTACCCACGTAGAGGCAACATTCAAACAGAAGGGGTGAGATTCACATTCAATAAACATAAGTACATAATTCATAAAGATGAATTTAACATTTCACATAAACATCATCAAACAACACCATCAGATCTTATACATACATCACACATACACATCATAATCTCACCTCTCAATGCAACATCAAATACAATAACATCGACCGACTCAACAATGCAACATCACTGACTCAAGTATGCAACATGCATGTGGTACCAATTCATCGCAAAATATGTCATAATAGGACATGTCGGGCATACACCCCCATCGTAAATGTCATATAGACATGTCGGGCATACACCCCCATCACTTAATTCATAATGTCATAATAGACATGTCGGGCATACACCCCCATCACTTAATGCATATGTACTGGACTCGACAATGAAACATTTACAACAAATACAACGTCAACAACAACTTCATTATCATATACATCATCATCGTTATCATCATCATCGTTTAACATCATCATCGTGTATTATCATCATCACAATTATCAACAACTTTCATGTTAATACCAAAGACCAATTTAAAACAGAGACGTGTGAAAAAGACGCAAAACATGAAACAGAGAATGCTGTCACCGTACAATTTCACTAAGACCTCCTTGGAGTATTTTCATCATAACTCAAAAACTAAAAGTCATTTTCACGTCAAACCAAAGCCACTGGAAAGCTAACAAAATTATCTAAAACCTTCATGTTTACACCCAAGGCCAATTCTGTACCGATCAATACCAGTTTTCGTTTCAAATTCGGAAAAGTTGTGCAGAAAGTCCATAAAAATTCACTGTGACCTACGTGCAGTAATTTGACCATAACTCAAGTTCTATATATCGTTTTGACGTCAGACCAACGGCATTAGAAAACTAACATCCATACCTACAACTTTTGTGTTTACACCTAAGACCAATTCTGTACCGATCAATACCAGTTTTCGTTTCAAATTCAGGGCAGAGATAAGAAAACTCAGGAAAAGCAACTTATATTATTCAAACTTCTCATTCATCTGACACATGTTTATGAACATTCAAAACTTCATCAATTTATGCATAAGCATGGCACCAATCAGTAACAACACCATAGAATCACAACAAAATCAACATCTCAACATAGAAATCATCAATTTAACATTCCATCATTAGTTTATCATAATCAAACAACCCTAATTCCCAAATTCACCAACATCAACATGTTAAATCAAAATTTAGGGATTATGAAACTTAGATTTATAGAAGCTAGTCCCACCCTTACCTTGTTATGAAGAAATCGCCCCCTTCAGCTTTTCCTCTTCTCAAGTTCTTCACCTTCTTCCTTGGCTCTGCTTCTCCTCTTTTCTCTTCTCTGTTTCACGTGAAAACACAACAAATGAAACCTCTTCACGCGTATACCTTTTTTTTCTATTCCACTTCCCTCTTTCTTAATTTCCCATAATGCCCTTAATGCCGTTTTAATTCTATTTAATCTATTAAATTATATTAATTCATTATAATTCAATAAAATAATAAAATTAAATTCTAGGCGTTACAAATATACTTATCCTGATAAAACTGATACGTGTACCCCCCAGTGTCACTCTGACGTGAACAACTGGGGCACGTCCTGATATACCTATGACTATGCCTGATCTGAGGGAACTAGATACCACTGACTAAGGTATCCTATAATCTGCCTGATTAAGGGAATCCTGATAACTACCCTTAATTTATCTGAAATTAATTCTAATCCTGTTAACCTATTCAAGGTTCTAGACATATCGTTCTCATATGTCACTCTTAGGCTTACTTGACCATTTAACCTTAATTCATGAATTTTCCCAAGTTTTGCATAATCGTTGCTCATGTATTTCTCAATCTTTGGAAGCCTTTGGAATGAACTAAAATGGTGGTTTAAGTTTCTAAAATATATAATGAGGAATCAGTTCCAAAAAGCCTTGCCCGCGCGAACCAGGACCCCCAGAACAGCTCAACTAGGTTGAACTGTCCAAGGCTGGTCGCTACAGCGCCCTTCTGGTCGCTACAAGCGCCAGTAGACAGAACTTGGTCGCTACAGCGCCCAGTTCCTCGCTACAAGCGCCAAGCCGTCGCTACAAGCGCCAATGTGGTCGCTACAAGCGCGGCTAGGCAGGGAAAACCCAGTTCTGGTCGCTACAAGCGACAGTCCGTCGCTACAGCGACCGTATCAGTAAAAACCTGTGTAAAAATGTGATTTTCACCATTTTCGTCCATTCAATGGTACCCAGGCTTCCTTAACATGATAAAAAGGATTTTCTTTCATAAATTAACAATTATAAACACTCATGAGCAAAGATCAAACAAACTAGGAATTAGGGTAAACTCTAATCTTTAACAACTTGTAGTGAAACTATCAAAAACTCTCTAGATGTGTTCTAGAATCTGAAATGAGCTCACCTAAGCCTTAATTGGTGCTGGTTCAGCTTGTTCTTGCAAACCCTAGCTTGTTCCTTCCTTATTCCTTCCTCTATTTGTTCTATTTTCCTCAAAACTCACTTGTTAGCAACTTCTCTAAGATTAATGATGGAAGCTTGAAGGATTGGAGTGAGAGGGAGTGGCGTGAGAGTGAGAAGAGTGAGGGGGAAAGGCTGGTCCAAAGAGAGAAAGAAGGAGAAGAAGATATGAAAATGGGAAATATCTTCCTTTCCTATTTTCTTATAATTCCTCTTGTTTGAAATATTTACGATTTTGCCATCGCCTGAATTACTAAATTGCCACGCTTATTAATTGCTTCTAACACTGATAACTGATACTAATAAGCGGGATATTACAATCTACCCCCCTTAGAGAAATTTCGTCCTCGAAATTTAGAATTTACCTGAAAATAGATGGGGATAGTTCTCTTGCATTTCTGACTCTAGCTCCCACGTTGCTTCGCCGTCGGGCGAACCTTTCCATACCACATTAACAATAGGAATTTCTTTGTTTCGCAAGGTCTTAACATCACGATCAATTATCTGGTCTGGCTCAGGTTGAAAAGTCAAGTCTGATCTCAAATCAATGCTGTCTAACTCCACTGGTTGAAAAGGATCAGGGATGAACTTCCTCAGCTGGGAGACGTGGAATACATCATGCAGTCCTGACATGGCTGGTGGCAGCGCTAACTGATAAGCTGCCGGACCAACACGACGAAGTATCTGGAATGGTCCAACATATCTTGGACAAAGTTTCTTGGTTCGGAATGCTCCTCTTAATCCCAGCTTGGGTGTAACCTTAAGGAATACATGATCTCCTTCCTCAAACTCTAAGGGTCTTCGCCTCCTATCAGCATAACTTTTCTGACGACTTTGCGCTGTTCTCATTTTATCCTGAATGGATTTAATCTTTAGGGTCGTCTCCTGAATGATCTCGGGTCCCAAAATGCTCTTATCTCCAACCTCAGCCCAACAAAGTGGAGTTCTACATTTCCTACCATATAGAGCTTCATAAGGTGCCATTCAAATGCTAGCATGGTAACTATTATTGTAAGAAAATTCAATCAATGGTAGGTGATCATTCCAACTTCCTCCATCTTCTAGGATACATGCACGTAGCATATCCTCTAATGTCTGAATAGTTCTCTCTGATTGTCCATCTGTTTGAGGATGATGGGACGTGTTCATCTTTAACCTTGTCCCTAAAGCTTTCTAAAAAGCTTTCCAAAAGTGAGATGTGAAGATTGGATCTCGATCTGATACAATACTGGCAGGTACACCATGGAGTTTCACAATCTCAGAAATAAACAATTCAGCATACTGAGAAGCTCGGTAAGTGGTCTTAACTGGCAAGAAATGTGCTGACTTGGTTAACCGATCTACTATTACCCATATGGAGTCATGTCCTCGTTGTGTTCGAGGTAATCCACTCACAAAATCCATGGTTATGTCTTCCCATTTCCATTGTGGAATTTCCAACGGTACTAACATTCCCGCAGGCCTTTGATGTTCAATCTTCACCTGCTGACAGACAATGCATCGCGCTACAAATTCCGCAATATCTCTTTTCATGCTCGGCCACCAATAATCCCTTTTCAAATCTTGGTACATCTTGGTGGTACCTGGATGAATGCTGAAACTACTCTTATGTGCCTCTTCTAAAATCAACCTTTTCAACTCCTCATCGTTCGGAACGTAAACTCTTC
Source organism: Medicago ruthenica (assembly GCA_018208015.1). Taxonomy (NCBI): domain Eukaryota; kingdom Viridiplantae; phylum Streptophyta; class Magnoliopsida; order Fabales; family Fabaceae; genus Medicago; species Medicago ruthenica. The sequence continues at coordinate 106,184,382 of CM031371.1, read as the reverse complement.
CCTCAAACAGTAATGTTCCATCAGGTGCAAAAGAGAACTCCGGTTGGCTAACTTTCCTTTGAAGATCCATATCCATTCTTTGCGCTTGTGCAATCCTAAATCGTAGGTCGCACGAAATCTCTAACTTGTTTAACAAGATGCCACCATCCAAATCAGTAACATGGAGGTTAAGGTCTCTAAACTTTTCATACAACCCACACGTGTGCATCATCACCTCAGCTTTAACCAAAGCCTTCCGACTCAAGGCATCTGCTACCACATTTGCCTTTCCTGGATGGTATTTCAAATCAAAATCAAAGTCTTTAAGATACTCCATCCATCGCCTCTGCCTCATATTCAGATCTCGTTGATCAAACAAATATTTCAAGCTCTTATGGTCGCTGAACAAATCAAACTGCTGTTTACTCTGAAATTTGGTAAACAACCGCTAGTCTGAATTAATTGCTTGCGAGACCAACTAGTGAATCTCAGGAGCATAGTGCTTTGTTTGAATTCTTTAAATTATTTGAATGTCCATTACGCATAAACATTTATTGTAGTTTTGGGGAGAATTAAACTTAAAATTCACTTGGATTGCAAATAACAAAGAAAAACAAGTTCTTAGTAAACGAAAACTCTGTTTCGATCGAAACAGAAATGAATAGAATTTAAATGAAAAGCCTTAAACTTTGCATGAAACTTAAAGTGCTTAAAAGATACATTTGCATGAAAAGGTAAATTGCATTGAATTGTAAAATATGCTTTACATAAAAGGATGGTTCACAGATTCATACTTGGATCCCATTTCACTCGTTTCTCTCGATAGCGTGGGTACTTTGAGTTTACAAGGATTTCTGTATAAAATGAATTGCGACCTTTTTTCTGACTAAAAAACTACTATATATAGACTTTCGAAAATAAACTGCCCTAACGGTCGAACACTGTACTAATGCCAAATGTCCTGCCACATACACCCTGCATGCACTTAACTGCTCCTTAGAACGGTTGCATCTCTCGAAGTCGAACTGAGTTTTGTGAAGTTTGTCAGAATTGTGCTAAGTCCAGAACTTCGTTGCTTCGATTCGATCATACGCTAGGTCGATCTGCCTTCTGGTTCGAAGTCCTCCTTCTTTGCCTTAGCCTTGTATTTGTAAATATTTCTTCGAACCTGTGAACAATTCCAAGATTCTTTTCTGTTCTTCGATTAGACAGAATCTTGCAAGATTCCCTTTAGCATTTAATGCATATTTAGAGCATATTCTTAGCTCATAAAAATATGGGCTAACAAATTGCCCCCAAAAAATGTCTGCTTCGATTCGTGATCGAAGGAAGAGAAGAAGTTGACATTTTTTCTTTTTCTCCACGTTTACTGAAACGGCGTCATGATGGCACGTTTTACTGTATAACTGTCACCTCGATTCCCACTATCATCATGAGTTCCAACTTTCTAGGTAAAAGTGGGACACGTGTCACACTGGGAAGTCGAAGTGATTTTGGATTTGACAGATTTTTTTTTTTTTTTTTTAAAAAGTAACCCTATAAAAGGCCAGAAACGGCCATTGAAGAACTTTTCCAGACGAAAGCTTTCAGAGTTCTTGCTTTTTCACTCTCGCTTCTTAATCTCCTCAGCTTCTTACGAATCAAACCAATCCGTTGTTTCCTTCCATAATCCTTTGTTTTTGAATCTCAAGTAAAGAAACACTCTCCTCAGAATCATTGGCATTGATTCAAACAATCTGTCATCTAAACCCTTTTTCATAACTGTTCATCTTCTTCTTCGATAATGTCTTCAGAAAACCAAGAAGTTCCCATAGCTGGAAGATGGCCAAGCGCTATCACAGATAATGATGGCAAAGATATGGTACCCGAACCGTATGGGGACGCCACAAAGAAAGCCGTCTGGGAGCTGAACGTAATGATCCCATTTTCTGTGGGCGGCCATACTTACGCTTTTGGTGGGCCTCTTCCAGACCAGCCAACTCTATCGAAGACAATGGATAAGGTATTTCCTTCGTTCACAACTTGTGAACCTAGGATATTCCTAAGTGACCCATACAACTTTAATTTTCTGAGCAAACCAAGTAAGCTATTTCGATCAGCTCCTTACGTAGGTAATCTAGATTATATCTCTTGGCTTGATCGAGTCGAAAACGACTATGGAGAGTTTTGGAAAAGGCATGAGATTTTCGACCTTATCCAATTTTCCAGAACTGGTCCAGAGTATCGACCAGAGATGATCATTGCTGCTCTACACTTCTTCGAGAGCTCAACCAACACATTCCAATTTCCTTGTGGGATGCTTACTCCAACCCTCTTCGACGTAGCTGCTCTTACAGGCCTTAGGCCTACTGGGGATACTTATGACCCTACTATCACTAATGATGATATCAAAGTTGACTTTAAAGAGGCAACTTTTGCTAAATACATAGCGGAGAACAAGGGTGATGACGATGAAGTATCCTTCGAAGAGCATGTTGCATTCCTGACCCTGTGGCTGTCGCACTTTGTCTTTTGTTCGAAATCTCTGCAAGTGGCAAAGAGATTTATTCCTATGGCCCAGCAGATTGGAGAGGGCAGGACATTTGGGCTTGGTAAACTCTTGCTGGTCGTTCTCTATGATTCGATTGGGGAGGCCTGTGATGACCTGAAAAAATCGAAGGATGGCTCTTCCTTCCTAGTGTCCGGCCCAATGTGGCTTCTTCAACTGTGGCTTAATGCCACTTTCGAAAAGGAAATGGGATTGTTCATCCCACAAGACTACGTTGAAGAAGTTGCAAATCGTTCCATTGAGGGCCAAAGGGCACTTCGCCTGACGCCCAGGACCTTAGGCCAGAGCCCACAGAGGCTCTTTCTCACGTATATGCAAATCTTCCTGGACTTCAAACATTTCCTTCCACAACATGCCCCCTTCCATAAGAGACAATTTGGTCCGGCTTGGTTCACGGAAGATTTCCCCACCATTGACCCAGACAATGAAGACGAAGTAAACGAAGTATGGTCAGCTTACTTGTATCCTTCCATACTTTCATGTAGGACTGGGGTGAAATCGAACTACCTAGGTTTGGTTGGGTACCAACCTCATCTAGTGTCAAGACAATTTGGGTTTTCTCAACTTCGACCCAAGAGTATATTCTCAGATCCCAAACATGTTTTGAGGGGAGCTAACCTCTCAGATAAGCTTTACAAGAGATACCTGAAGTCAGCTGAAGAGCTCCTGTTCGAATTACACCCATTCGAATACAGTGCTTCGTTCTTTTGCACCACAGAATTCACAAAATGGTGGGGGAAGCATTTTTCTGGTCACTCAGTGGGAGATACTAAAGCGATGATCTCCAGACTGGAAAGTGGCTTTTCTCAGCCCATCATTGAGAACATTCGTTCGAAGCTCCCTGCTCGAGGTATCAAACTCGTTTTTGTCACTTATTGATATATGCTAGTTTCATTTATTTATGCCTTTCGATTTCATCTGTTTAGGCAAAGCACCAGTGACAAAGAAAGGTGTAGAATCATCTCGAGCTGGGGAAAAGCCCAAAAAATCAACTGGCATAAAGATCCAGGAGGCCCCGAAGGGGAAACAAGAAAAGGTAACTAATTTTATTTACCTTGTTTTAATTTCCAACATTTTCTAACTTCTTTCTACTTCGATTATAGCAGAGTCGCAAAAGGGATAGTAGCTCTGAGGCTACCACAGCATCTAAAAAATCAAAGCCTGAGGCCATCTATGTTATAGATGAAGAAGAAGTAAGCCCATTCGAAAATCTTTCAACTACTTCACTTTTTATCTAATGTCGATCCCTTTAGTCTTTTCTTATCCTTTTTCCTTTTTTCCACAGGAAGAGGAGGAAATTCCTCTTGTTAGAAAAAGAAAAACGCCCCCCAGCTCGACACCCACCGAGTCCGTCGAACAGACGGGTTGTCATACCCCATTTTTTGACTCATATTTTTTATGGGTGTTGTTTTTATTACCTTTTATTATTTTATTATTGCTATAATATTTTATTTTTATTAACATCATTATTTTATTTTCCTTTAATAATATCATTATTATTACTATTAGTTTTTTATCTTTTAATATTATTAAGTTTTATTTACAATCATCATTGTTATTGTCATTACTATTTTTATTCATTTTTATTGCCATTTGCATTTTTATCATTATTATTATCATTATATATTATTATTATTTTCCCCATTTTTACCTTTTATTTTAAATACAAAAAATCAAAAAAAGTGGAGTTCGCAGTGCGAACTCACCTTCGCACTGCGACCTCTGCGAAAATTCTGCAGATTTTTATGTAGTTGTTTATCCTTTTTGCTTTCAACTACAATTATTATTATTAGCATTATTACTTGTATTCTTGCTATTTTGTGACTGATTTGGTGCAGCAAGGCAAAAATTAATGTGTGACATTAAAGGTTAAAGGAAAGAAGAACTTTCTTCCAACCTCTCATGTGATCAAACAAATTGGCTATCCTTGGTCAGTTTTTGTCCCCCTAAATTGACCCCTCACCCAACCTAAACATGCCAGCCAGCTGCTTGATCCATTTCCTTCCCTTTTTCCCTGCCAAAACCAGTCAATCACAAGTGGTTTATGTTGCAAAAAAGGCTGTGTGACCTGCCCTGTTTTGACCTGAATTTCTCCCCCCACACATAAGCCCACATGCTGATTTTGATTCCCCCAATCTCCCTGTACATGGCAGTACACGTTTTGATTGTTTGACCTTCCAAGATTGCAAGGATTGATCCCAAGAATCATCCCTTTTGCAGCTGCCCTGTTTTACAGATTTTTCCATCATTACCTTCTAGAATCAATGGCATTTGTGGCTGAGATCAGTCAAGACCTTGCCCCTTGGCACAAGGTGTAGTACCCTAATTTTGTCATACGCATTTTAAAACAAAAATCAAAAAAAATTAAAGAGGGAGGAAAAAGTCAAAGTCAACAAAAGTCAACAGAAAAGTCAACATTTTAAAAATGATGACTTCGCACTGCGAAGCTCCCTTCGCACTGCGAAGTCTGCGATTTTTCTGCAGATTTTTGGTTTCTTTGATTTAATTCCAGAATCTGTTGCACATCCCTTCCATAATTATTTTAAGTAGCATTCATGGCTAATTGGGCCAAGCAAAGCCAGAGTTGAAGGACTTGCCATTAATGTCAAGGTTGGAAGCTTTTTCTTCCAACCTAGCATGTGACAAGCAAGTGGGCTTGCCCTTGGGCAGCTCTAGTCCCTCCCAGGTGACCTGCTAACCACCACAAGGTTGCCAGCCACCTGCTTGAGGACTTTCCTCCTGCTTGCTGCCCCAAAAACCAGTCAAACCAGCTGGGTTTTTCACTTGAAAAAGCCATGATTGCCTACTCTGTTTTGCAGCAGCTTTTCACCCTCTCACACCAGCCAATTATAGCCTTTTCATCCCTCAATCTCTGCACATCACAGTGCACGTTTTTATTGACCAACCATTGAGATTGCAAGGATTGATCCCCAAGCATTAGCCAATTGCAAATCAGCTTTGTTCTTCATCATTACCTTCTAGAATTAGTTGAATTTGTGGCTGAAATCAGACTGGATCTTGCCCCTTGGTACAAGGCAAGGTTGCCTCTATCCATTAGCATTTAATGCAAAGGGATTCAGCTTGATCTTGACCACAAATCAGCTGAAATTTTGGGATTGTGTAATGATGACAAAGATTTGATTTTGGCCTATAAATAGAAGGCAATGCCCAAGGATTAAACACAGTTAACACAGCATTTACAAGAGCAGAAACTCTACTCATTTTAGCCTACAAACCTCCACAAATAACCAGAAACAAACCATCCAACACAAAGCTTACAAAAGTTCAAGTTCATCACAAATCTTCAAAACCTTTGTGAAAGCCTTCAACCAAATCAAACCAAGTGCAGCTGGAGCTTTGCTAAGGAGTTCTGTAAGTTTCTAAGCACTTATCTTGCATTTATAATTGTGTTTGCATAGCTATTTGGCTCAAAACCTTTTGATTCTAAAAAACCCCTTTTGAATTTCAAAGAAATCCCAAGGTTTTCAAAACATCAAAACTGGTTTGTCCAACCTTTTTCACCCCAAAAACTCAAAGCTTTTCACCCATCTATAAGGTCTTGAGTGTGTTCAGAAACAGCTTCTGAACCCAAAATTTCGCATGCTTCGCAGTGCGAAGTCATGGTCGCAGTGCGACCATGACAGAACTCAGAACCTGAGTTTTTGTGTCAAAACAACCAATTTTTGAGGTTCTAGCCCCAGAGCTCAGAACCTAAGAGTTTTTTAAACCCATGTTCTTCAAACCATAACAAGGTTTTTGCTTAATTTTGGCAAAATCACAAGTTCGTATGACCATTTTGTGGGTAACTTGCAAAGCAAGTTATGTTCCCAAACTTTTAAAACCACATGAACAAACAAGCTATGTTCATCCTTTCAACCCAAACTTGAACAATAAATATTGTTCATGATGTTCAAAACTCAAAAATGAACATACACCGTTTACGTTCGCATTTTCGCAAAATGAGACGAACTCGCGCGTTTTTTAGCAAATTTGCTAAACCTTCCCATTTTGGGTTTTCAAACCAAATGTTTTGACATACCTTGGGATTTCTAAAGAATTCAACCCAAAAACATGAATGAAAAAGGGATGGTGTGACGTATGTCTCTCCATCGCCCCGATTGCACGAATGCGTGACGTATGTCTCGTCGCTCGGACAATCGTCATTCCTTTTTTCAATATGTACAACCCCAACCAAACCAAATCTTGGCCCCTTGTGGTCAATCCAAGCCTTTTGGTCCCCCGTTGGCCATTAGACTCAACCCCTCGACTCGTTAGAGTCCACTCGGTCAATGTTCGACTCGTCCGAGTCCATTGTACCCGTTCTTGATCTCAGTGGATCAATCGAACAATCGCCCGACTCTTCGGAGTCCACTCGGTCAATGTTTGACTTATATGAGTCCATTGTACCTCTCTTGGTCCCATAGCGACCAATTCAACCCTCTACCCTAACGGACGTACCTTTTAACAATTCTAATGTGATTCGCGAACGAACGCTTAATAAGTCTCCAAGTGCGAGCATACAAGCTACGTTTAATCGCAAGAATTCAGTTAAAACATCGTCCATTTAAAAGCAACCAACACACATACGTTTTTCTACCAAAGAACTACGTATGCTTTGAATTCTCCGACTACCGGGAGATACGTAGGAGCAAGATCGACATCTTGTCAAGCACAATAATAAAAACCTTTTTTTCTTTCGTTTGTTTTTATCTCTTTTCCCCCTTTATTATATTTTTAACATAAATAAACATGCGCGCAAAGTATTAAAAAAAACAATTCAAGCTTTAACCAAATAGAAGGTTCCCGTTGAGTACAACGGACGTGAGGGGTGCTAATACCTTCCCCTTGCGTAACCGACTCCCGAACCCGACAATGGTTGCGATGACCTAATCCTTATCCTCATCGTCAAAAGGGTTTTATTATCGTTTCCCTTTACAACAAAAAAAAAACTTAAGGGTTTATCAACGTTCCCTTTACACAAAAACTTTGGTGGCGGCTTCACAAAGGCACCTCCGAGCGTTCGAGGACGACCTCGGAGGATTTGCGCGTCTTTTTCCCGAGGAAAAAAACGAGGTGCGCACACAAGGCAAAGCAATTCCTATCCATTAGCATTAAATGCAAAGTGATCTAGCCTGAGTTTAGCTCATGATCAGCTAGTGTTTTAGGATTTTATTCATCATTATTCATCATTACAAAGATTTGCATCTATGCCTATAAAAGGAAGGGCAAGGCATAAGGATCACACACAACTGAATACATTGAAAACCAGTCAAAAACATACCAATTCAGAGAGCACACACAACACAACTGAATACATTGAAAACCAGTCAAAAACATACCAATTCAGAGAGCCAACACACACGAAATTCACTCCAAAAATCCCTTGCATTGCAACACAAAACCAGTTCATCACAAACACTTTGAACCTTGTTCATAACCTTTCACAAAGTAAGCAAGCTACTTCCAGTCTTAATCAAGCATTGCTAGGAGTTCTGTAAGTCTCCTATAACCTTTCTTTTTTATTGTATATACTGTTTATATATCTTGCTTTGTCCAATTTCATTTTGTGAACCAAAACCTCCTTTGAACCCCAAAAAGGACCTCAAAGGGGCCAAGCTTTAAAACTGTGTTTTTTCATCCTTTTTTCTTCCTTTTTGTCAAGTTTCTTAACCTCCTTTAGGTTCTGAATCTTGCTTAGAAGCAGTTTCTGAACTTCTGTTCAGAAACAGCTTCTGAGTTGGAAATTCGCATACTTCGCAGAGCCAAGCCTTGCTCGCACTGCGAACACACCAGAACCTGACTTCGCAGAGCCAAGTTCTGGTTGCTCTGCGAAGTATGTGAAATTCAGAATATGAATCAGGCATTCAAATGTCAAATTTTTGGGATTCTAGCCCTTGATTCAGAACCTAAAGAGGGTTAAAACCATTTTGGTCCAAACCCAACTCATAATCTTGCACAAACTTTGAAGATTTCACAAGTTCGTGCGACAAAATTTGAATGACTTGTAAAACAAGTCATATTCTTAGCATTTTCAAAACCAAGTTTGAGCAACAAGCTAAGTTCGTCTATTTCAAAAACAAACTTGAACAACCACGTTGTTCATAATTTTCAATCCAAACGCGAACTTAAGCCGAGTTTGCTCACTTTTTTAACCAAGCTCGAATTGAGCCGAACTTGTGAACTTTCCAATGTTTTACATGTTTTATGATTGTGTTTGCCATTCAAACTTGAACCAAACTTGTTCTTGAGTTTCAATAACTTAAGCGACAAGTAACGTTCATGATTTTAATAAAACCAAACAACAAATTTGTTCGTGTTGTTTTTTTCTTTTCTTTAACTTTCTTTGTAAAGCTTTGGTTCCCTTTGAGATTCCTTAGAGTAACAAAACCAAACTTGAATGAAACGGGAATGGCTTGACGTATGTCTCCCCAAACCTCGATTGCACGAATGCGTGACGTATGTCTCGTCGCTCGGGCAATCGTCATTCCACCCTTGACGCGTCTAGCACGCTCAACCTTCCATTGGCCCCCTCGTGGCCATTTTTACCCTTTTCTTGGCCCCCGTGGTCAATCCGAACCTCTCGCGCCTTGCGCGTTCATTTTTACCTTTACGCCTTGCGCGAACTTTTCGCCTCAGTGCGTTTGTCTTTTTGTTTATTTATTTTAAAACATTCACGCCTTGCGCGAGCTTATCGCCTAGCGTCCATCTTTCACCATTTTAAAACTTTGTACGTCTTCGTACGTTTTTAAAACCTTTGCTCACGTCCGAGCGTAAAACTTTTTCATCAAATCATTTATTTTTATGCATTGTCGTCAGTGGCCAGCTCGGCAACAACCCGAGCAGCTGACTTTTTACTTTCTCGTCGTCAATGGCCAGCTCGGCAGCAACCCGAGCAGTTGACATTTACTTTCATTACACTTTTTTCTTTATTTTCAAACTTTTTCGCTCGGACGCGATCAAACCTTTTTTTAACTAAAACGAACCAACATACAAACGTTTTTCTACCAAAGAACTACGTACGCTTTGAATTCTCCGACTACCGGGAGATACGTAGGAGCAAGATCGACATCTTGTCAAGCCCATTAATAAAAAATCTGTTTTTCCCTTTTCGTTTGTTTTTATCTCTTTCTTTACCCCGCATTATTGTTTTATATATATCTCCTTTTTATACATATTTAAACACGTAAGTAAAACATCGAACCATTTTAAGCCTAAGCCGACTAAGAGGTTCCCGTTGAGTACAACGGATGTGAGGGGTGCTAATACCTTCCCCTTGCATAATCGACTTTCGAACCTAAAATCTTTTTTTTAAGGTAATTTAAAACTTTTTTCCTTTTTCCCCGAAAAATTAAAAGTTCAGTCGTAATTTAGAATTAGTGATTCAAAGCTTCCCCATAGCTTGACATCCGAAATTCGACGCGACAGAAATGGCGACTTCACTGGGGAGCTATGCATAAAACACTTTGTTTTTGCATAAACGAGTCAAGCCTATCTCAGTCGGCTTTTAGGCTAGTTTGATTTATTTTACCTACGTGTTTATGTCTTCTTGTCATTATTTGTTTTGTTTATTCTTATACTTTGCATATATATATATATCATTTGTGCTTCATATTCATATATATCTCAATTGTGGGGGTTACTTGAGCGATGTTACTCCACATTGTTCGGGTTAATGCCGGACGTGTGAGGCTCTCTACCCGAGCTCGAGAAAAAACTAAGTTAGCAGGAAGTTGTGTGCGGAAGCCCGCGTTGACGTATGTCCGTGAGGTAGGATGCCCAACTCCGCTTAGACGAGATTCTCATATGGAATTAATTGAAGTCATGTCGACGTATGTCCATAGACAACCCTAATTCCATATGAGGTTAATGACTCTAAGGACCTCTTCTTAGGAATCTTACCTATTAGAGCCTACACGTGAGGATGGGGGGAAATTTTGAACCTACATATAACACCCTTGCACACCACCCATTCATTCACTCATGCTTGTTACTTTGTGTTTTGTTTTTCCATCAGGAGCAATCAACATTTATTTGTTTGTTATTTTATATGCATAATCATAGCTGAAATAAAAATGACCATTGTGTTGAGAGGGAGTTTCTTTTTTCAAAATTCGAGCACTTCGCAGAGCAAAGGTATATTCGCACTGCGAAGTTGATTTTGAGGTTCGCAGAGCAAACTTACTTCGCAGTGCGAAACCTGCGAATTCTGTCAGCCCAGTTTTCAAAGGTCACTAACCAGCATTAATTCCCTCCAACCACTTTTTTCCACTATCTTATCTAACCGTTATTTTATTATTTAACTTGTATAAACTAAAAAAAAGTTTTCTTTTCTCACAAAAGCAACTCTTCAAAAAGGAACAAAAATCATACCCATTTCTCCATTTTTTTTCTTCTTTCCTAATCCAAGTAAAAATCACTCTTTCTCTACAAGCAGTAAGGTACGATTCCTCTTCTCTATCCTGCTTTACTTCTGATTCGTGTTATGGGTTTTAGGTTTTGCTAAACCTTTCAACTTCCATTTTAGGGTTTAAGGATTGTAATTAGTTCCTGTTTTTTCTTGCCATGCTAGGAATAAGTTATAATCTAGTAAATGTATGTCATGGGTAGTGAAAGTAAACTCATTTCCTTTCCCATCTGTGAGTAATCTTATACGAAATCCACTCTACCCATTTTATAGAAATTAGATCAAAACAAGTTGCCATGTTAGTTGTAACCATTACCCATGCATTTATCCTTAATCATTCATCTAACATGTTTTGTTTAGAGTTTAGTTTAAGAGTATAGGGTAGTTATCCAGGGATTTTATGGATTGGTTCTGTCAGGGTCGCAAAGCCAAGATGAACTTCGCACTGCGACCCATCCTTCTGGGCAGCCCAGAATTTTCGCATGGCTTCGCACTGCGACCGTGTGTTCGCAGTGCGACTATAGCAGAAACCGAACACATGTTTTCCTTATTTATGCCTTCCAATTCCATTTGTTTCACCTCATATCACTTTTAATCATGTATGCTATCCCCTGACTTTGCCTTTTTCTTGCAGATGGCCCCAAAACCAATGGGAAAACGCTCGAGGGGTGAGGCATCCGGATCCAGACCCCAAGGGGGATTCGATGCCTCTCGCTTCCTAAGTCTGCGGAACCAGGAAAGATACGAAGAACTTCTTGGCAGAACCTTCTGGCCGGAAAGACAGTTCACCATAAGCGAGCAGGGCACTTGGCGGGAGTTGGCCCGATTGATAAACCATCGCCGGTGGGGAGTCTTGGTGAACCCTCCCCTTAACCTTAACTACGACATAATCCGGGAGTTTTACGCGAATGCCATCCCCGTGGATCCAGAGGGGGAATTCACATATCAGACTATGGTGTGCGGTCGGGTCATTAGATTCGATCGCGATGCCATCAATGCATACCTCCACAACCCTTTTCAATTAGAAAATGACGAGCTGTGTGCTTTCCATAAGCACCAAAATCGTGGTAATTGGAACCACGATCTTTATGCTCAAACCATTTTCCAATCCGGAAAGGGATATGAGCTTAACGCAGCAGGGCAACCCACTAGAGCCCTCAAAGGTAACCTTACCACTTACGCCCAAGTCATTTTTCACCTCATAATCCACAACATAAAGCCCAAAAGCCATACCTCCTCCACCACCATGGATGTCACCCCCCTTATCTACTATATCCTCACCGGTAAACAAGTAGATGTGGCCAGGGCTATTTGTCAGGAGATTAAGATAGTGGTCGAGAGTGGCATCAAGCCACCGGCCAAAAAGATGTGCCCGCTTGCTTTCCCGGGTCTTATCATGGGACTCTGCCGGGAAGCCCGAGTCGCCATTCCTCCCCACGTGTCCGAAACCATTAAGAACCCAATCACGGACGAGTATATTTCCAGACATTGCACGGGGAGGAGAGCGAGGGTACAGCAGCCACGGCCTAGGCCTCCACCGGCATCAGGGGATTGCCGCACTTGCACTTTCATTTTGGAGCAGAATGCCTCCTCCCATCGATACATGACTATGATGCATGATTCCATGTATCGTCTTCAGAGGCAGTTAGGGAGGCCGACAGATCCTGATGATCAGATACCGACACCCCAGATGTTCGCGGCTCACGGTCGTTGGCCCGGGGATAGGCCGGAGCATTCAGAGGCTGGAGGCAGTGGCACAGCGGCAGGAGGCCAGGAGGATGAGGATGAGGATGAGGAGGAGGATGAGGATGAGGAGGACGAGGACGAGGAGACGGAGGATGATGAGGCTCTCACTCCTTGAGTGACCCCCCCCTTTTTTTTGATGTTTTCTCATGTTTTATGTTTTATGTTATTTTTCTCATACATTCACACTATGTTTAATACTTTGTATCCCTATTTGTACTACGTACTTTTTCTCTTATTATCTGGCCTTTTAATTATCGTTATTTATGCATGTTCAGTTTTAATGTGCGTTGAATGTCATTGTTTGCTATGAATTGTTGGTGATTTGAGATTAACATTTTTCTCTTAACCACGGATTAAGCCAAAGTCAGTTAATTTAGCCACAGATAATTGGTATTGATATTTTTGATCAATTTGCGCAAAGCTAAATGCATGCTTCCTGTTCTTATATGATTAAACTCAAAATGAAAATACATACTTAACATAGAAGCTATATTATGCAATTTGCGTGGTTAGCATGTTTAGTCGATGAACCATTTAGAACCAGCCCAAATGTGAGGAAACCTCAAATTTATTTTACAAATGCAGGAGACCGGCATTTTGTTAACTCGAGCTTTTTATGTTAAATCTAAATGTTGTTTTAAACTGTATAAAAAGCATTGGCATGATCGAGGCATTTCTTGAATATGAGTGAAAACCTTTGACCACAAATAGCCCACCCTGTGAGCAGTGAGCATCTGTCAACCCTTTGAGCCTAATGAAGCAGAATTATTGACTGCAAACTGCCAACTCTCATAAAGCTCAATTGCTTAATATGATTGCCGGAGTTTGTAAAAAAAGGAGAAAGAAGAAGAAAGAGAAAATCTTTTTTCAATTCGTGATTAAATTGTCACTAAATTCTGATATTTTCTTTCAATTTTTGAACCCTCAACCATCGTGACCATCATCCCTTGCCAAAGGAAGAAGGAACATTCAATTAGGGTTTCACCTTTGATTCAGTTGAAAAGAAAAAAGGGGCTTGTGAAAGCCAAGGAATAGTGAATTTCATAAAAGATCTTGACAAACCAATCGAGAAAAAGAAAGAAAAACAAATCGAGAAATCTCAAAAGAGAAAAGAAAAAGAAAATCAATAAAATCCGAGAGTTGTCAAGATCAAAAGAAAAGTATTTGTGTATCACCAAAAGTTGTAATTCGAACAAAAAGGGTGTAATCTAGAAAGAATGTTCCTTCTTGCTTAACCTTTTGAATTCAAGTTCCCCACATATGACATTTCTTTTGTAACCCAGCCAAATTACAACCCTTAAAGACCTTGTGATCAATGCTTTTGTACTTTTAGAAACAATGATCGGATGGACACATAACTCGATCGGAATGTTAACAAACTTACCGGATGAGCGTTCAATACCCCCTACATGATATTCAATTTGTTCGTCTACTTAAATGAGTGGTAGGTTGGTTCATTAATATACATGTTATTAACTTGAAATGTATAATATAAACTTTTGTGCGGTATTTATTTCAAATTTTTCAGAGCAATCTCGGAACAATGGGGGCATTTAAACAGCATGCGCAAATTTCGCATGAATCACGCCACATATCAAAGCCCGACCTCGCTCGGCACCCACATATCAAAGCCCGACCTCGCTCGGCACCCACATATCAAAGTCCGACCTCGCTCGGCACCCACATATCAAAGCCCGACCTCGCTCGGCACCCACATATCAAAGCCCTACCTCGCTCGGCACCCATATATCAAAGCCCGACCTCGCTCGGCGTCCACATATTAATGCTCGACCTCGCTCGGCATCCAAACAAAACAAGAGCTCAATTCTCTTTGACACCCATAAAAGCCCAACTGTGCCCAATACACAATTATGCAAAGGGCCCAACTGTGCTTGGTACTCTCCCCACAGTTCATAGAAAGCCCAATCATCATTAACATTCATTGGTCCCCTACAAAAGGCCCGGTCATCCTCAACCGTCAAAGGAGCCACGCCTTTGGCAGGCTGTCACCCCTTTAATAAATTTCATCTCCCAACTTTCTTTACATCTTTTGTCATGTTTCTTTCATTCATTTTTATTCTTGATGATAGTATTTCCAAAACAAAAAAACTTTTTCAAAATTTATTACATGAGTCTTTCATTTTTATCCAATGACAAACACATTCCTTTTCGAACGTGCGAATACTCGGAGTGAACATCGGTGTCTATCCTTAAAGCAGATAACGCTTCGCAGGCTTAGCATAGTCAATCGCAATCGCAAAAAAAAGGAGGGGATCCCCCAACAGAATCCTTGGTGAATTAATCAAAAATTCCCCAGCGAGTTAAGAGCCCGAAAAAACCTTTCAGGCAAGGACCAACCAAGGTATAAGCATTCCCGACGGAATCGCCAGTTCTTCTCTCCAGCGGATTAGCATAGTCCCCAATGGACTACCAATTCCCCAGGAAGTCAATATTTGTTCTATTCTCACAAGCCCAATTACCATTGGCATCAAAAGCCGGATATCGATCATGCTTCCAAAATGATCCTTATATCCCCAGTGAATTCACGAGAGAAGCCCAATCTTATTGGCATACCCCCAGTGGAGTCTTACATTATCCAAGCCCGACTTTGCTCGGCATTCAAACCATAGTTCCCCAGCGTCCCACGTGATGTCTGTCATCCCTCAGGTCAGCATAATTCATGCATCATATCATAATCATTCATTAGCATGCATCTCACATCAAGGGGCAATTCCTTAACAAACAAGTTGGGTATCCCCAGTACAAATTCATCCCTCACATGACGTCCTCAGTGACAGTCATACATTCATGCATTCATACATATGCATACAGCATGTCATACATGGTTATTTCTAACCATCATGAGTCTCACCAAACAAATCGCGAGCAATTCGTGAATTCTTTTTTCCCAGTGTCATCCCCAGTCCTTCTGGTTCAGAGATGTCATCCTTTCACGCCAAGTGGCGGTTCAAACGAACAGCTTGTGCGTCTCTTTGTCAAATCTTTACGCCAAGTGGCAGTTCTTTAATGAACAGCTTGTGCGTACTCCCCAGTGTTGTGCCAAGTGGCAAGTTCTTCAATGAACAGCTTGTGCATTCTTTCTCCCCGATTGAAGGGGCATTTTTTGTAAGGAACGGCTTGTCAGCCGCATCCCCAGTAGCGTCAGTGGCAAGTTCGGTATCCATCCGAACAGCTGACATCTTCCACATTTATTTTCCTGTCGTCAATGGCAAGTTCGGCAACATCCGAACAGTTGACATTTTATTTTTCTGTCGTCAATGGCAAGTTCGGCAACATCCGAACAGTTGACATTTTATTTTCCTGTCGTCAATGGCAAGTTCGGCAACATCCGAACAGTTGACATTTTATCTTCTGTCGTCAATGGCAAGTTCGGCAACATCCGAACAGTTGACATTTTATTTTCCTGTCGTCAATGGCAAGTTCGGCAACATCCGAACAGTTGACATTTTATTTCCTGTCGTCAATGGCAAGTTCGGCAACATCCGAACAGTTGACATTTTATTTTCCTGTCGTCAATGGCAAGTTCGGCAACATCCGAACAGTTGACATTTTATTTTCCCGTCGTCAATGGCAAGTTCGGCAACATCCGAACAGTTGACATTCTTTTCATTCTTTTGTCGCCAGTGGCCAGTTCGGCAACAACCCGAACAGCTGGCATTTACCTTTTCATTCTTTGTTGTCAGTGACAGTTCGGTGACCACCCGACTAGCTGACACCTATCCCCAGTGTGGTCATTTTTATCATCTTTGCATTCATGTTTACATTACAAGCATTCATAACATTTGCATTGCATGCATTTATAGCATTTATAACTCGGGAAAATATTTAGTCAAAAAATGGCGTACTCTATATTTAAGTCTCTTCGGCCCGTCCATTTCAAATCACATTTTCAACCTCCGGGACGAAGAAACTTAAATAGGGGCATCTGTCATACCCCATTTTTTGACTCATATTTTTTATGGGTGTTGTTTTTATTACCTTTTATTATTTTATTATTGCTATAATATTTTATTTTTATTAACATCATTATTTTATTTTCCTTTAATAATATCATTATTATTACTATTAGTTTTTTATCTTTTAATATTATTAAGTTTTATTTACAATCATCATTGTTATTGTCATTACTATTTTTATTCATTTTTATTGCCATTTGCATTTTTATCATTATTATTATTATTATTTTCCCCATTTTTACCTTTTATTTTAAATACAAAAAATCAAAAAAAGTGGAGTTCGCAGTGCAAACTCACCTTCGCACTGCGACCTCTGCGAAAATTCTGCAGATTTTTATGTAGTTGTTTATCCTTTTTGCTTTCAACTACAATTATTATTATTAGCATTATTACTTGTATTCTTGCTATTTTGTGACTGATTTGGTGCAGCAAGGCAAAAATTAATGTGTGACATTAAAGGTTAAAGGAAAGAAGAACTTTCTTCCAACCTCTCATGTGATCAAACAAATTGGCTATCCTTGGTCAGTTTTTGTCCCCCTAAATTGACCCCTCACCCAACCTAAACATGCCAGCCAGCTGCTTGATCCATTTCCTTCCCTTTTTCCCTGCCAAAACCAGTCAATCACAAGTGGTTTATGTTGCAAAAAAGGCTGTGTGACCTGCCCTGTTTTGACCTGAATTTCTCCCCCCACACATAAGCCCACATGCTGATTTTGATTCCCCCAATCTCCCTGTACATGGCAGTACACGTTTTGATTGTTTGACCTTCCAAGATTGCAAGGATTGATCCCAAGAATCATCCCTTTTGCAGCTGCCCTGTTTTACAGATTTTGCCATCATTACCTTCTAGAATCAATGGCATTTGTGGCTGAGATCAGTCAAGACCTTGCCCCTTGGCACAAGGCAAAGCAATTCCTATCCATTAGCATTAAATGCAAAGTGATCTAGCCTGAGTTTAGCTCATGATCAGCTAGTGTTTTAGGATTTTATTCATCATTACAAAGATTTGCATCTATGCCTATAAAAGGAAGGGCAAGGCATAAGGATCACACACAACTGAATACATTGAAAACCAGTCAAAAACATACCAATTCAGAGAGCACACACAACACAACTGAATACATTGAAAACCAGTCAAAAACATACCAATTCAGAGAGCCAACACACACGAAATTCACTCCAAAAATCCCTTGCATTGCAACACAAAACCAGTTCATCACAAACACTTTGAACCTTGTTCATAACCTTTCACAAAGTAAGCAAGCTACTTCCAGTCTTAATCAAGCATTGCTAGGAGTTCTGTAAGTCTCCTATAACCTTTCTTTTTTATTGTATATACTGTTTATATATCTTGCTTTGTCCAATTTCATTTTGTGAACCAAAACCTCCTTTGAACCCCAAAAAGGACCTCAAAGGGGCCAAGCTTTAAAACTGTGTTTTTTCATCCTTTTTTCTTCCTTTTTGTCAAGTTTCTTAACCTCCTTTAGGTTCTGAATCTTGCTTAGAAGCAGTTTCTGAACTTCTGTTCAGAAACAGCTTCTGAGTTGGAAATTCGCATACTTCGCAGAGCCAAGCCTTGCTCGCACTGCGAACACACCAGAACCTGACTTCGCAGAGCCAAGTTCTGGTTGCTCTGCGAAGTATGTGAAATTCAGAATATGAATCAGGCATTCAAATGTCAAATTTTTGGGATTCTAGCCCTTGATTCAGAACCTAAAGAGGGTTAAAACCATTTTGGTCCAAACCCAACTCATAATCTTGCACAAACTTTGAAGATTTCACAAGTTCGTGCGACAAAATTTGAATGACTTGTAAAACAAGTCATATTCTTAGCATTTTCAAAACCAAGTTTGAGCAACAAGCTAAGTTCGTCTATTTCAAAAACAAACTTGAACAACCACGTTGTTCATAATTTTCAATCCAAACGCGAACTTAAGCCGAGTTTGCTCACTTTTTTAACCAAGCTCGAATTGAGCCGAACTTGTGAACTTTCCAATGTTTTACATGTTTTATGATTGTGTTTGCCATTCAAACTTGAACCAAACTTGTTCTTGAGTTTCAATAACTTAAGCGACAAGTAACGTTCATGATTTTAATAAAACCAAACAACAAATTTGTTCGTGTTGTTTTTTTCTTTTCTTTAACTTTCTTTGTAAAGCTTTGGTTCCCTTTGAGATTCCTTAGAGTAACAAAACCAAACTTGAATGAAACGGGAATGGCTTGACGTATGTCTCCCCAAACCTCGATTGCACGAATGCGTGACGTATGTCTCGTCGCTTGGGCAATCGTCATTCCACCCTTGACGCGTCTAGCACGCTCAACCTTCCATTGGCCCCCTCGTGGCCATTTTTACCCTTTTCTTGGCCCCCGTGGTCAATCCGAACCTCTCGCGCCTTGCGCGTTCATTTTTACCTTTACGCCTTGCGCGAACTTTTCGCCTCAGTGCGTTTGTCTTTTTGTTTATTTATTTTAAAACATTCACGCCTTGCGCGAGCTTATCGCCTAGCGTCCATCTTTCACCATTTTAAAACTTTGTACGTCTTCGTACGTTTTTAAAACCTTTGCTCACGTTCGAGCGTAAAACTTTTTCATCAAATCATTTATTTTTATGCATTGTCGTCAGTGGCCAGCTCGGCAACAACCCGAGCAGCTGACTTTTTACTTTCTCGTCGTCAATGGCCAGCTCGGCAGCAACCCGAGCAGTTGACATTTACTTTCATTACACTTTTTTCTTTATTTTCAAACTTTTTCGCTCGGACGCGATCAAACCTTTTTTTAACTAAAACGAACCAACATACAAACGTTTTTCTACCAAAGAACTACGTACGCTTTGAATTCTCCGACTACCGGGAGATACGTAGGAGCAAGATCGACATCTTGTCAAGCCCATTAATAAAAAATCTGTTTTTCCCTTTTCGTTTGTTTTTATCTCTTTCTTTACCCCGCATTATTGTTTTATATATATCTCCTTTTTATACATATTTAAACACGTAAGTAAAACATCGAACCATTTTAAGCCTAAGCCGACTAAGAGGTTCCCGTTGAGTACAACGGATGTGAGGGGTGCTAATACCTTCCCCTTGCATAATCGACTTTCGAACCTAAAATCTTTTTTTTAAGGTAATTTAGAACTTTTTTCCTTTTTCCCCGAAAAATTAAAAGTTCAGTCGTAATTTAGAATTAGTGATTCAAAGCTTCCCCATAGCTTGACATCCGAAATTCGACGCGACATGGGTCTAGGTAGTTCTCAGGCTCAGGGGCCTAAGGAGAAGAAAAGGAAGAAAGACAAGAAAGCCAGGCCTGAAAATTCTGTAGATCGACAAGCAGAAGAGCCTGTTGAGAAGAAGAAAAAGAAAAAGTCTTCTAGGTCTTCAGGAGATCATTCAAAAGCAACTCCTTTTGAATCTCAGCCTGCTTCGACTGAGGTTGATAATCAGGCTGACAAAGGGCCTAAAGACCAAGAGGATGATGGAGGGGTTAAGACTCCCGAAGACCTTAATCCAAATCCCATTATTGTAGAGGTTGAGGTACGGATTTATGCACAAACTTCTTCTTTTATGAATTAAGATTGCCTTTGCTAGCATCCTTTTTTATTTCGTTTATATTTCGAATCAGGTGGAAGGTCATGCAGCAGAGGGTGCTCCAGCAGGGACAGAAAAAATTCCAAGTCCCCTTATCGAAGAGCCTCCCAGTCCTGTAAGAACTGAAGCTGTTGCTGAGGCAGACCCACAGAAAGAAGACCAACCAGATCAACCAGCTCAACCAGCTGCGTCTGAGGGTCCTCGTGGTTGGAGGAGCAAATCTGTCGAATGTGAGACTGAGTCGAGCAAGGGTTATTCGCCCTCCCCTGAGAGATACCAATTCGATGATGAAGCTATCAAGGAGGCTGAGGTAGGAGGGTCAGAAATCTTGCCGGAGTCTTCGACTTCGAAGCTTTCTGCTAGCTTAGGGTTGCCTGAAGAGGAATTAATGCATATGCAAAGTTCAGACCCTGCAGCTACCCTTCGACTTCTGCTTGCCAGACAAACCCCTCCTCAGACTTCAAGTGACAGGGCCACTGATTCGACTCAGTCGGCAGAAGAAATTAACTCATCTGTGCGCCAAGACTCGCTTCTGCTAAAACTGACTACAGATTTTGTAATGCAAGATGTGCCCAGCATAATCAAGGCAAATCCCTCCACCGCTTTTGGACTTCTCAACTTTTTGAAGAAACTCCATAATCCCTTGACTACCGACGAAACCTTAGGGAAGGTTATTCAAATCGAATCAATTATTGATCAACTAGCCAAAACTGTGCAGCATGATGAGGACAGTGCCATGAGACTTGTTGCTCAGCAACGAACACATAACCATTTGCTCGAAAGGGCCAAAACTGCACAGGCTGAGGTTGATCGATTAGCAAATTTCGCCAAAGAAGCGCACCCTGATATTAAGGCTTGCAATAACAACATCTCTGATTGGAAAAATAATATCATCGTGTTGCAATCTCAAATCGACAACTATAGGCAGAAGATTGCTGAAGAGGAAGCCAAACGCAACCGACTCGAAGAAGACGTCAACAATTCGATTAAGGCTCGAATTGATGAGAAGGGATGGGAAGGTCTTAAGGCTTACAGTGCTTCTGCAGTACTGCTTGAAGAGGTTAAGAGTTTGGAAAGTGCTCGTCAGGTCTTCGACAAGGAGATGAACAGCTTAACCAAATTGTACTGGGAGTCTGTAAAGCATTTGTAATACCTTAATTTTCTTGTGAATTTCGAACATCTTTTGGCATATTTTGATTGTAATATTCAGGACATGCCCAGTTTGTGGCAGTTTCTTTAACCATCATTTCGAAATTTCTTTTGAAGTTTTATTCTGCACATATTTTTTACTTCGAATCACTTTGATTATTTTAGCATTTTAAAAAACGCCAGATATCGAAGATTTACATGGTTTTTATGATACACACTGAAACACCTCTTTTTTAGTAACGGATAAGATTGTGCGTATAACAAAACGCGTAACTATCAAGCCATATCTCTGACTGGCTCTAATTTCGAAACGAGTCAAACATCCGTTTTCAAAACAGTCTTGCTGAACTGGCGTGAATTCTGAGAAAAATCAGGAAACGGTTGAAGAATCATTAATGATTTTACCATTATATATATGGTCACTCTATCCGTCTTACTTACTCCACTCTTCGTTCATCAGACTCAGAAGTGGATTCGAAATGAGGGCCCATTCAAGATTAACGTTCCACTTTTTCTTGTGTAATTCGAATAAAATTTTAGTACTTTATGATGGGTAGAAAATCCAAGATAAGATCTGTATGATGAGGGATGAAACCCACCATTTTAATTCGAATGTTTGATTTTATTGGCATCTTCGCTAGTTGCCACTTTAGTTATTTATTTTACGAACTATTCTTGATTTATTCGAATCTCCTGCAGCACTGGTCTATATCTTTTCAAATACTTACCATTTATGCTCAAGGTACGTTGATCAGGAGTTAATTCCTCTAACTCATAAGCACCATTCGAATAAATCTGAACTATCTTAAATGGTCCTTCCCAATTTGGGGACCACTTGCCCAGGGTTTGATCTTTTCTATCCATGGGCAGGATGACTTTCCACACCAAGTCTCCAACATTAAAAGTTTTTGACTTTACTTTCTTGTTATAAGCTTTTGCAACTCTTTCCTTTTGCCTAGTCAAGACTTCTAATGCTCTTAATCTCTCCTCATCTAAATCAACCAACTCATCTGACATCATTTCCCAATAATGATCAATTGGTATGTCCATTTGTTTTTGTATTCTGGCTGATTGCAAATGTATTTCGACTGGAAGTACAGCATCATGACCAAACGTTAGTCGAAATGGGGTAGTGCCAGTTGATTCCTTAGGAGAATTTCTACATGCCCATAAAACTTGATCCAACGTTTTATTCCAATTTTTTGGTTTTTGGGCAATATGTTTTTTAATCAAGTTAATGATAATTTTATTGGCTGCTTCGACTTGACCATTTGCTTGCGCGTAATATGGTGTTGAGGTTAATAATCGAAAGCCAGTTTCTTGAGCAAATTCTTGCATCTTTCGTCCAGTAAAGACTGAACCTTGATCAGTGGTAATTGTTTCAGGAATACCATACCTATAAATAATATGGTTTTGAATAAAACTAATTACCGCCTCCTGATCGACATTTGGTAAAGGGACTGCTTCGATCCATTTAGTAAAATAGTCTATTCCAACTAAAATATATCGTTGGTTTTTAGACGAAGCAGGCTTAACCTCACCAATTAAATCCAAAGCCCATCCTCTGAAAGGCCAGGGTTTGATTATGGAGTGTAACTCACTAGCAGGTACATGCTGTATCCCTGCATGCTTTTGGCATTCTTGACAGCCTTTAGCAAATTCTATGCAGTCCTTTAACATAGACGGCCAATATAAACCTTGTCGAAATAAAAGCCATTTCATTTTATGGCCTGCTTGATGTGATCCACAAGCACCACTGTGAACATGGGAAACTGCCAGATATGCTTCTGATTCACTTAGGCATTTTAATAAAATTCCTTCTGCAGTCTTTTTAAATAACTCATTTCCCATAATCACGTAGTTCAAAGCCCTATATTTGATCTTTCGAGCCACATTACCTGTTGGATTTTCCAAATATTCAACAATGGATTTTCTCCAATCATTATCCAACATATTGTCAATGGCCAAAATTTGAATTTTTTCCTGAAGATCATCTACGTTTTCATCTTCACTATCTTGTGGTGTACTTGCCCCCACAAGTTTTGGCATTGATAATGCAATGCTCAACGGCTCTTGTAACACCAGTTTATCTTTTATTTCGATCAACTGAGTTAATTTTTCTTTCGACATTTTGTACCCTGAAGCTATTTGGGCTAAATCATTTGCTTCTTGGTTTTCTAGTCGAGGTATATGTTCAATGTTAATATAATCGAAATGATTCAAAAGAGAACTTGCTATAACAAAAAACTTTGCTAAGTGTTCTTTCACACATTTGTATTCTTGTGTTAATTGTCTCAACACTAACTCTGAATCACCCCTTATGTTAACATTTCTTGCCCCCAAGCTAATTAAAATTTCAAGGCCTGTGATTAAAGCTTCATATTCAGCCTCATTATTTGAGCAAAGACCTTTAATCTTATATTTAAACTTAGTTGGGACTTTTGTGGGAGATATTATTAAGATTCCAATCCCAGTTCCATGTTTATGTTTAGAACCATCGAAATACAAAACCCAAGGTTCAGTATCTACATAGTCCTGAGACATTTCGATCACCGAATGATCTACAATAAAATCTGCCACAATTTGACCCTTGACAGATTTCAAGGGCTTGTAAGTTAAAGAATATTCTGTTAATGCTAAAGCCCACTTTCCAATTCTACTGTGTAAAATAGGCTTCGATAACCTGTGTTTAATAATATCATAATGAGAATACACATAGACATCAACAGGCTTTATATATTGCTTAAGTTTAATACAAGAGAAATACAAACAAAGACAAAGTTTTTCTATGGCAGTATATCTAGTTTCTGCATCATTTAATACACGACTAAGATAATAAACTGCATGCTCCACGCCATTTTCATCTTCCTGAGCCAACATGCTCCCAATGGTCTTGTCAGACGCAGCAATGTACAACTTCATATCTTTACTTCGACTAGGAGGCATTAGTACTGGAGGCTTAATCAAATACTCTTTAATTTCATCGAAAGCCTTTTGATGCTCTTCATCCCATTTGAATGGTTCATCTTTCTTGAGTCGAAGCAATGGCGAAAAAGTTTGAGCTTTGCCACTTAAATTCGAAATAAATCTTCTCAAGAAGTTGATTTTCCCTAGCAAAGATTGAAGCTGTTTCTTGGTCGAAGGAGGCTTTGTCTCAAGAATAGCCTTTGTCTTGTTCTGGTTTATTTCGATGCCTTTTTTATGCACCACAAAACCAAGGAAATCTCCTGCATGCACACAAAAAGCACACTTTAATGGATTCATTTTTAATCCATGTTTCCTCATCCGTTCGAAAGACTGCCTAAGGTAATCCAAATGGCTATCCTCGGACGAAGATTTGATGATTATATCATCTATATAAACTTGCATGAATGTGTCTATAAAATCATGGAACATAGAATTCATGGCCCTTTGATAAGTGGCCCCAGCATTTTTCAAGCCAAAAGGCATAACAACCCATTCATAAGTGCCTAATGCACCAGGGCATCGAAATGCTGTTTTTGACACATCATTTTCAGCAATAAATATTTGGTTATAACCAGAATAACCATCTAACATGCTTAAAAATTCGAAGCCAGCTGCTGAATCTACTAACATTTCTGCTGCTGGCATAGCATATTCATCTTTAGGTGTAGCATTATTTAAATCCCTAAAATCTATGCATACTCTAAGAGTTCCATTCTTTTTAATAACAGGGACTATATTTGCTAACCATTCGACATACCTGGCAGCTCTAATGAATTTACACCTCAGCAGCCTGTCGATCTCATCCTTGATCTTGGACATAATTTCTGGTGCGAACCTTCTTGGTAGTTGTTTCACTGGCCTCTTTCCTTCTTTGATAGGTAGTTTCAGTTCGACCATTTCTCTGCTTAACCCAGGCATTTCGTTGTAATCCCACGCAAAGCAGTCTTTGAATTCTTTAAGAAGAAGCACCAGCTTTTCTTTTAGACTTGAAGTGATATTGGCGCTGATATAAGTTGGCCTTTTAATCGAGCCATCTCCAATATCGATCTCCTCCAAAGGATCTTGTGCTTGCATTTTTGGCGCCTCACTCATAGGATCCTTCTCGAACCCCAGCGGCTCATCGTCATAGATGCAGTCAAGTCTTCGATCCTTTGTTTCTTTGACTTCCTGATCTTCGATCTTGGCTTCCACTGCCATATTTTGTTGAAACTCAGCCTCAAGGGCCGTATTTAATCTATTTTCGGCCATATAAGCCGTAATCCTGGCCCATGCATTGGCCTCAGTCATAGTAATCTTCATATATATTCCACCCAGTTGGTGGAATGACTCCATCTTCAGAAGAAACAGCATTTATTTCTTCCCTCTCCCATATAAAGCCATGGGCAGGATGGAGCTTGACAGAATGGATAACATTGTCACTTGGCTCGAAAGCAGAATCCTTGTCACCACAAGGCGCTATATTAGCCAAATTTTTGTCAAAGGTTTGTGGGGTGACAATGTCAACCTCTGACTTATAGAAGCTTTGATCT
This sequence comes from Medicago ruthenica, assembly GCA_018208015.1. Taxonomy (NCBI): domain Eukaryota; kingdom Viridiplantae; phylum Streptophyta; class Magnoliopsida; order Fabales; family Fabaceae; genus Medicago; species Medicago ruthenica. The sequence continues at coordinate 106,158,502 of CM031371.1, read as the reverse complement.
GCCTCTATGTTTTCAACAATCCCATCCTCCCTCCAAATAATAAGTTTCTGGTGGAGAGTAGATGGTACAGCCCCAACTCCGTGGATCCATTCCCTTCCTAACAGCAAGTTAAAGTTAGCCTTGGATTGAACCACCAGGAAAAGAGTTGGTCGAACTATGCTGCCCACAGCAACATCAACTTGTATGGCTCCCATCGAATAGCCAGTTTTGCCCTCATAATTGGAGAGCACAATGTTGTGGGCAGATAGATCACTGTCATATTTCCCAATTCTGTAGAGCGTAGATTGAGGCATCAAGTTGACAGCTGCTCCCCCATCTATGAGCACTTTGTTAATCCCAACATTTTCAACCTTTGCTCTGATGAAAAGGGGTTTGAGATGGCTTTTCATCCCCAGACTTGGCTTCTCGAAAGAGGCTAATTGCTCCTCAACGCAGCCATTGTTCATCACATAGTAACATACTGGCTTTGGGTCAGCCATATCAAGATGATCGAATTCACCTTCGATCTCAGTAACTTCAGATTGGACATCATACTCCGATGGCAGGATGGATACCACGCAGATGACGTCGAAATCAGGTTCAGAGTCCAGCAGATCCTCGTCTTCCATCTTATCTTCATCCACTGGAGGAGAGAGTCTTTCTTTCGCTGGCCTCCTGGACACTTCCTTATATTGGCCAGTTTGCAGATTCTGTTCGGCCAATTTCTTTTGACGCTGAAACCTGCGCCATTGGGTCCTTGTCATAGGATTCTTACCCTTGTAATTGTTTCTGTAAGAATACTTATTAGCCTCCTGTGGGCCAACTTGCTTCATTCCACTGGAACCACCTACCTCCATAGTTCCTTTGTTGAACCTTATGAGCCCCTGGTGCATCCATTTTTCGACAGGAATCGAACCAGGAGGGACAAAGGTGTTCTTTCGACCAGATTTCTGGTTGTTGTTCGACTGCACCATAATCCTCTTGCCTTTATCGAAACGCTGGTTTTGCGTTGCCCCCTTGTTGACAACCTGGTACTTCTTGAGGCCCTCAGTAGCCTCTCTATCACATACTGCACTGCAGCGAGGACACAGCATTACATTCTTGTTTTCGAGTTTGCATCTATTCAGGAAATCGATCAGATCCTCTTCAGTCTGAGGATACACCACTTTCATCTTTTCGCTGTAGTCTTCTTCAGATATGCCTTGAACTTGCACCTGAGACACCTCCATGGCTTCGACCATCATTACTCCTTGAGGTTCCGCATAGAGAGTTTCAACAGCTTTTGGTGCCTCAACATTCGCCTGAGTTGTCTTTGGTTTCTCGCCAAATTTGAGTCTCCCCTCATTGAGAGCCTTTTGACCAGATCCCTGAAAAGAATACAACGTGAGGTTTTATGGCCAAGGAAATTATGAAATTTACAATAACCCCTTTTCTTCTGTTGTTCGATTGGGGGTACTTTTAAGCCCTTAGGAACAATAATCTGGCCATCTGTAACTAATAAATCAAATATTTCATCACATTTGGTTATGTCAAATGTATAAGTTTTAGACACAAATTTATCATTTTTAGGCTCAACAGGATTTTTCCCATTCGAAGGTTTAAGGAGTTTACAGACATAAGGAGGTCCAGGTTTTAATTCTGCTAAATCAACCTCATTGTCTTCGATATCTTCATAAGTGATATCGAACTCTTGGTCACTGTCATTTGCTTCGACATATGCAACCTTTTCCCTCTTATGAAATTTAGAATTCCTAGCCTTTTCAGCTTTTAGTCGTTCGACTTGTCGAACTCTATCAGCCAACTGAGCCATGTCCCTCAAATACTGAGTGTCTAATTTCTTTCTAATCGAATAGTCTAGGCCACCAGCAGCCATTTCGACTAATTCATGTTCAGGGACTTGGGTGAAGCACCTTGCCTTTAAAAGTCTGAATCTATTGAGATAATCATCAATTGACTCAGGCGCTTTACGTCGAACACTTGCTAATTCTTTAAGGCTTATTTTTGATTGTCCCATGTAAAATTGTTCATGGAAAACTCTCTCTAATTGATTCCAATTATGTATGGAATGTGGAGGGAGGGTTGTGAACCATGTAAAGGCATTTTTTGTTAGAGAATTTGGGAAATACTTCATCCTTAAATTTTCATTATTGGCTATGTCTCCTGCTTCTGTCAGAAATCTTGCAATGTGCTCAACAGTTGATTCGCTAGTGTCACCAGCGAACTTAGTGAATTTTGGGATTTTGACACCCCTTGGTAGTTCAGTCTGAAGCACATACTCTGACAAGGCAGAAACAAAATTTGGTCTATGTAAACCTACATTCAAACCATTTTGGACTAAGATAGCTTCGACCAAATTTGCTATGTTATTTTGTGCCCCTAAATTATTTTGTTGGACATTTCTAACCACTTCATCAGCATTTTGATTTCGATTTACTAAGACTATCCCTGGATTTGGTTCGATTTGTGGTTGTACTTGTGGTTGAACGTGTGGTTCGATTGGACCCACTTGTAATTGTCCTTGATTAGGCTGTACCACTAGGTTATTGGGTATAGGCACCATAGCATTATTTGGTATTTGGATGTTTTGTATGGGTGCCAGATTCTGAATCTGGGGGACTGGTTGACTAGGAACATGAGGAGCCCCAAAGAAATCAGCCATCCTACCCATCTGGGTGGCTAACAATTGATAAGACTGGTTAGTATTTTGTATTAAAGGATTAAACACTGTACCAATTTGTTGTGTCAACATATTAACCATATCATGATTACTTTCATCCATTTGTTGCCTTAAAGACATCAAGGATGTATTAGTTAATGATGGCACTGCATTTCGATTAACAGAACTGGAGGCCAATCGTTGGTTTGTAGGCGAGTAAACGCCAGGCACAGTTTCTGAATATAATGAAGGGTTAGTTTGTAGCCCTTGCATCAGCGTTGTAGGCATACCATATGGTACATTCCTACTGTTGCCTTGATTCGTATATTGTGAAAAAGGCATACTGAATGTAGAGCCCATTGTGCCTTCTCCTCTTGCTGGGGATGGCTGGCTCCCTAAATTTTCGGGTATCGAAACTGCAGGGCCTGCAGTGGTAAAGGGCATCGTTGTTGATGCAATGATAGGCATAGTAACGCCCAATGTCGAAGAACTGGGAGCAGAGATGGTCGCTCCAGTCACATTCGAAGTGTTCAATGCGCTCGAAGGCGCTGACACATTGTTATCATTCATATTTGCATTTTCCATATTATTTGTGTTTGTATTTCTGGGTGGTGGTCTAACCATTTCAGGGAGTACTTTCCCACTCCTCAAGAACATGCACTAACGCAATTTCCAGAAAGAATGCACAAATAGAAATTTGCAAATCCAAACGAAAATATTTTTTGATAGAAAAGATTCAATTAAAGCACAGGTCCCACCGGGCGTGCCAATTTGTTTACTCTGAAATTTGGTAAACAACCGCTAGTCTGAATTAATTGCTTGCGAGACCAACTAGTGAATCTCAGGAGCATAGTGCTTTGTTTGAATTCTTTAAATTATTTGAATGTCCATTACGCATAAACATTTATTGTAGTTTTGGGGAGAATTAAACTTAAAATTCACTTGGATTGCAAATAACAAAGAAAAACAAGTTCTTAGTAAACGAAAACTCTGTTTCGATCGAAACAGAAATGAATAGAATTTAAATGAAAAGCCTTAAACTTTGCATGAAACTTAAAGTGCTTAAAAGATACATTTGCATGAAAAGGTAAATTGCATTGAATTGTAAAATATGCTTTACATAAAAGGATGGTTCACAGATTCATACTTGGATCCCATTTCACTCGTTTCTCTCGATAGCGTGGGTACTTTGAGTTTACAAGGATTTCTGTATAAAATGAATTGCGACCTTTTTTCTGACTAAAAAACTACTATATAGACTTTCGAAAATAAACTGCCCTAACGGTCGAACACTGTACTAATGCCAAATGTCCTGCCACATACACCCTGCATGCACTTAACTGCTCCTTAGAACGGTTGCATCTCTCGAAGTCGAACTGAGTTTTGTGAAGTTTGTCAGAATTGTGCTAAGTCCAAAACTTCGTTGCTTCGATTCGATCATACGCTAGGTCGATCTGCCTTCTGGTTCGAAGTCCTCCTTCTTTGCCTTAGCCTTGTATTTGTAAATATTTCTTCGAACCTGTGAACAATTCCAAGATTCTTTTCTGTTCTTCGATTAGACAGAATCTTGCAAGATTCCCTTTAGCATTTAATGCATATTTAGAGCATATTCTTAGCTCATAAAAATATGGGCTAACAGCTCCTGAGGATCTTTAGAATAGATCAAGATGTCATCAATGAAAATCACCACAAATTGATCGAGATAGGGTTGAAATATCCTGTTCATGTAATCCATAAACACTGCTGGAGCATTGGTTACACCGAAAGGCATGACCAGAAATTCATAATGCCCGTAACGCGTTCGAAACGCCGTTTTAGACACATCTGAAGATTTAATACGAATCTGATGATAACCCGATCGAAGATCAATCTTGGAAAATACTGTTGCTCCCTTGAGCTGATCTAAAAGATCATCAATCCTTGGAAGAGGATACCTGTTCTTGATAGTCACTTTATTAAGTTGGCGGTAGTCAATACACAGCCTCATGCTTCCATCCTTTTTCTTGACTAGCAAAACTGGAGCACCCCAAGGTGATACACTGGGTCTGATGAAATGCTTCTGGATTAAATCCTCGAGTTGAGATTTCAGCTCTTTCAGCTCTGTTGGTGACATTCTGTACGGTGCCACAGACACTGGCTCCGCTCCTGGAATCAAATCAATTGAAAACTCCACCTCACGCTCTGGAGGTAAACTCGTGACTTCTGAAGGAAAAACATCTAGGTACTCATTAACAACAGGAATGTCACTGGGACTTAACTCTGACTCTGAAGCCACAGTGAGCATTACATAAAATCCCTTATCTTGAGCACAGATGAATTGAATTAACTGATGGGTGCGGTTAATCAATTCAGACAGAGCCACACCTTCTGTCGTATCACTGGTAGGCATATAAATACTCTTCTCTGAACATCCTATATACACATGATTAGCGGAGAGCCAATCCATGCCTAAGATCACATCAAGTTGCTCCATCGGGAGGCAAACTAAATCAACATAGTAAGTCTTACTAGACACAGTGATAGGACAATTCTCACAAACATACTTTGCCTCAATTCCGCCCTCAGTAGCGGTAGATACTAACATCGGAGGATTCAAGGGAGACAAAGGTAGTTGCAGTGCCTCTACACATTTATGTGAAATAAAAGAACATGTAGCGCCGCAATCGAAAAGTACTTTTACTGGGTAAGAACCAAGGTAACACATACCGGCAATCAAATCTTCGTTGGCAAGAGCCTTTGCGCCATCTAAAGAGTACACCCTGCCCTTACTGGTTGTAGTTCCTTCAGCTACTCCTTTTCCTCGCCTATAGGGACATTCTCGCAAGAAGTGTCCGGGCTGCTTACATCCAAAGCATACATTAGCACCTTCCATACACTCTCCTTGATGCATTCTCCCACACGTCTTACAAGTAGGATTAGTCCGTGGAGGATTTGATCTTGGAGAGTATGTCTGTTTCCCTCTCTGAGGGGATCCTTTTGGCTTGAGCTTATCATGATACTTATCTGACATTCTGCTTTTCTTCTTCTCATAAGCTGCTGCTCTTTCTTTCGAGGCCTTAGCAAGACCTGCTTCAACCACCAAGCTGTCATGCACTAGTTCATCATAACTCGCTGTCCTCTGAAGACTCACAGCGGTGTCTATCTCGCCTCTTAAACCTCTCTTATACTGATTCATTTTCCACACTTCATTCTCAGCATATTCGTTGTGTGTAGAGTAGTAGGACAACTCTTCAAACTTCTTTGTGAACTCAGCAACCGACATACTACCTTGTTTCAACTCCAGAAACTCTTGCTCTTTCTTTACCTTGTAAGACACAGGTAAATATTTCTCTAAAATCACTTCTTTAAAGTTCAACCAATTCACTTCAACACCATTGGCTTCCATCCTGCGCTGAGCAGATTCCCACCAGTCTTCTGTTGCGCCTCTGAGTTGGTTTGTTGCATAGACCACTTTGTCTTTTTCTGAACATTCAGCCATTCTAAAAATCTTTTCCATTTGCTTAATCCACTTTCTTGCTTCTTGGGGTTCACCTTCTCCATTGAACTCCGGAGGGTGATGTCTGTTATACTCCCTGAACACTGGGTTGCCAATTACCGGAGGGGGTGGTGGCTGTGGATGGAAACCTTGACCCTGCTGCATCATTTACATCCATTGCTGTTGAGCCTGGGCTTGTTGCTGAGATTGCTGTTGCATCATCAGCATCATTTGCTGATACTGTAATGCATTCTGAGCTTGTTGCTCCTGATATTGCTGCTGCCAGGCCTGTTGTTGTTGAATCATTTGTTCCCAAGAGTTCATGCTGGGTCCTCCACTTTCGTCACTAGCTTGATTAGTACGAGGTCTACCTCTTCTTCTCCCAGACATCTTATCCTAGCTGTCATATACAAGTCAAAGTGATCAGTTTTAACTGAACATAACATCTAGAATAATGTCCTGGATCCAAGAGGTCCATAACTTGGATTGTACTTTAATGACCCAAGGCACGGTCTGAATCGACCTGCTCTGATACCAAATTGTAACACCCATATAGAGATTGCCTAGGATCTCTTACGAGTATTAAAATTTCGTACTGGATACATTAAATACAATACAGAAAAGTTGTTTATTAAATACACAAGTTTATATTACATCTCAAGATCCGATACAAACATCCTTCTTAATACATATATACATCATGATACAACATCCACATGATAAAACATAATACGGCACGATCAATCCGTAGCTTTCTCTTTACCTTTGCGACGTGCCACCTGAGAAGAACCTGCACCAGAAGGAAAGGGATGAGACATAATGTCTCAGTGAGCTCCTACCCTACCTACTGTTTGGCAACCTCAGGGAACCTAGGGTCGCCGTGCCTACCTCGGCGATCTTGGGGATACCTATGATCGCCAAGTCTTATCTTTACCCATAGAGGGTCATCTGACTGATCCTGCTGGTCTGGTGATCAAGGGGAGACCTAGGATCACCGGTCTGATATCTGCTGACTGATATCTATAATTGCCTGAGTAAATATTTCCTGACTGATAATATAATAGAATAATAACTGATACTTTAAGTTAGCTGTTAGCGTTGAACAAACATTATTATCTGGGTTCATTTTACGGAATGCCCCCGGGTGGAGTAACCCCGAAGTACATTCCCCTGATAACCGGTGAAAATCCTATCATATCAGGCTAACACCGGACTCCTCTTGCCTAAGTGTGTGGTTATCCTCGCGGAAGATTCCTGCCCGTTCCATCTGGAACCCCCCGTCCTCTCTAACTGGTCGAGAACACAGGAGACACACTGTAACTCTGTGTGGTTATCCTCACGGAAAGTTCCTGCCCGTTTCAGAAATACTGAAACCCCCTGTTCTCTCTAACTGGTCGAGAGAACAGAAGACACAAAGTTTGTCCTGATTATTAATTATTATTCCTGTTATATGAATATACTTATCCTGATAAAACTGATACGTGTACCCCCCAGTGTCACTCTGACGTGAACAACTGGGGCACGTCCTGATATACCTATGACTATGCCTGATCTGAGGGAACTAGATACCACTGACTAAGGTATCCTATAATCTGCCTGATTAAGGGAATCCTGATAACTACCCTTAATTTATCTGAAATTAATTCTAATCCTGTTAACCTATTCAAGGTTCTAGACATATCGTTCTCATATGTCACTCTTAGGCTTACTTGACCATTTAACCTTAATTCATGAATTTTCCCAAGTTTTGCATAATCGTTGCTCATGTATTTCTCAATCTTTGGAAGCCTTTGGAATGAACTAAAATGGTGGTTTAAGTTTCTAAATTATATAATGAGGAATCAGTTCCAAAAAGCCTTGCCCGCGCAAACCAGGACCCCCAGAACAGCTCAACTAGGTTGAACTGTCCAAGGCTGGTCGCTACAGCGCCCTTCTGGTCGCTACAAGCGCCAGTAGACAGAACTTGGTCGCTACAGCGCCCAGTTCCTCGCTACAAGCGCCAAGCCGTCGCTACAAGCGCCAATGTGGTCGCTACAAGCGCGGCTAGGCAGGGAAAACCCAGTTCTGGTCGCTACAAGCGACAGTCCGTCGCTACAGCGACCGTATCAGTAAAAACCTGTGTAAAAACGTGATTTTCACCATTTTCGTCCATTCAATGGTACCTAGGCTTCCTTAACATGATAAAAAGGATTTTCTTTCATAAATTAACAATTATAAACACTCATGAGCAAAGATCAAACAAACTAGGAATTAGGGTAAACTCTAATCTTTAACAACTTGTAGTAAAACTATCAAAAACTCTCTAGATGTGTTCTAGAATCTGAAATGAGCTCACCTAAGCCTTAATTGGTGCTGGTTCAGCTTGTTCTTGCAAACCCTAGCTTGTTCCTTCCTTATTCCTTCCTCTATTTGTTCTATTTTCCTCAAAACTCACTTGCTAGCAACTTCTCTAAGATTAATGATGGAAGCTTGAAGGATTGGAGTGAGAGGGAGTGGCGTGAGAGTGAGAAGAGTGAGGGGGAAAGGCTGGTCCAAAGAGAGAAAGAAGGAGAAGAAGATATGAAAATGGGAAATATCTTCCTTTCCTATTTTCTTATAATTCCTCTTGTTTGAAATATTTACGATTTTGCCATCGCCTGAATTACTAAATTGCCACGCTTATTAATTGCTTCTAACACTGATAACTGATACTAATAAGCGGGATATTACAGGAAGGATGTCAAAGTTGATGGCAAAGAAGTGAAGGAAGTGAAAGAGGCGAAGACAAGTGAAATTGTTGACAAAATCATGGATGTTTGAAAAGATTTGGTTGAATCTCATACGAAGGATGCATATGCAAGTGTGATAATGCGATTCAAAGATGTATGCAAACCATATCCAAAATTCCTTGACTATGTTCAAGCCACAATATTGAACACTCTTAAGGAAAAATTTGTGAGGGCATGGACGGATAAATTCTTGCATCTTGGTTGTAGAACCACCAACATTGTTAAATCGGCTCATGGAAAATTGAAAAAATATTTGAGGAGTAGTGTGGGAGATTTGACATCATGTTGGGATGAAATAAACAAGATGTTGGCTATCCAATTGTCCTAGATACAAGCAAGTTTTGGGAGGAGCCGTAGCGTCTTAGAACATAGATACAAATGAGACTTTTTGTACTCTGAGTTGGAGGGTTATATATCTAGACCCGCATTGTGATTTATCTTTGACGAAACAAACCGTTCCAAGACATTCGGCTTTGCCAAGAAAGATTGCCGTTGTGTTCAAAAGACATCGTACGGGTTACCTTGTACATGTATTATTGCCATGAAGAGAAAAGAAAAATTGTCTATTCGATTGAATGAAATAGAGCTTCATTAGCAAAGGTTAAGTGTCCAACCAAAAACATATACATAGTTTGTTTTGAAAGTGACAAGATGGTATCTCCTTTGTTAAATGTGATTCAGAACAAGGCACTGAATTTGTCTAGTAAGTTAGTGATCTTAGCTTAAAGTTAACAAGAAAAGGCATTTTGGATTAATTCTTCTTATTTTATGACTATGATATATGATAGAACGTTATGACGTCATTTGATCCATGTAGCCTACCCCACTTAGTGGGATAAGGCCTTGTTGTTGTTGTTCCTCTTATTTTCTGACTAAGATGTTATATTCAGTGTGTATCTTTGAGAAGTTTGACTTTTGATACCTCAATTAGCTGGTGTTTTTCTGATTATTATGCTTAAGGATGCTTGTAGTGGGTGTGTTTTAGGTGCTGGATTGTTTAAGAAGAAAGGTTTTAAAGGATCCTGTGTAGAGGCAGGGTCTTGTGCAAAGGTACATTGAAAATCTAGATAACTTTTTCCTTGATTGCTTGTTGTCTACTTTGTTAATCTTTGTATAGAATCAATATATCATATGTTGTTATATGCTTCAATTTTGCGCTTAAATAATAGTTTCTCTTTGCTTTGTTAGACATTTGCAGTTTTGTCTGGAGTTCATAGTTTGGTTGTTTGCATCTTGAAAAGACTTCGAGGAAAGGATGATGGTATGGAATATTGAACTATAAAAACATTTTTGCTTTAATAATGGTATTTTGTCCTCTGATTATGTCTATACTTTCACATATGCAGTCATTAACGCTGGAGTAGCTGGATGTTGCACGGGACTTGCTCTAAGTTTTTCGGGTATTCTTTTAACTTTTAAATAAATTGATTAATTTTCCCTTTCTTTTAAACTTGTTCCACCTTATTGGCGTATAAAGAAAGAAGGGTAAAGGGAAAATGACTTCTCATGAACATATACATTTATATATTTCATTCTTGATACATTTTAAAAAACATGATCACACACACACATGCCTTAAATAGTTGTAATACAGTCCCTTATTGGTGGGTGAGGCTATTTTTGAGTTGTATTCCACTGTAGAATCCACCATCTGTTGGAACAAAATGTGTTTAACAAGTCTCTTATAAAGTAAGGGGGAGATTGTTGAAACATTTATGTGTAAACATATCTCTCTTTATGGTTTTGATGATAACAAAGTATTAAAAAGAAAATTGGTTATTTGCTAATGCTTTGTTCAAGTGTTTCAGAACCACATGCTTAATAAGTATTGATTGATAATGGTTATGAAGAACAAGCTAAAGAGCAAGAAGGAAAGCCAAGAAGCATGGTTGCAAAGCTAAAAGGAAAACTGGTCCTGAAGAAATACTTCTGAAGAAGTGCTCCTGAAGCAAGAGCTTCTGAAGAGGTCCTGAAGAAGTGCTACTGAAGTGAAGCCTCTGAAGCACTCCTGAAGTGGTGCTCCTGAAGTGTAGCTTCTGAAGTCTGGGTGCCTCTGATGAAGTCAACGCAACAGTCAACTCCTGAAGCCAGCTTCTGATCCGTACAACTGAAGCAGCTTCTGATCACTGTTCACTGAGAAGCTTCTGAAGCTGATGTGGCATGGATTTTGACCAGTACTGTGCGCATTTAATGCCTGGAGGTGTCAGAACAACTCAATGGAACAGTTGTCTCCCTGACCCAAACATTCTCCAGTTTTTAAGGTGGGCCAATTCAAAAATGGCACCTGCCCTGTTCTGACAGATAAAGTGCAGCACACATTTGCAGTAACCTAGTCCAATTGCAACGGCTAAATTCCTTAATTCAAGCAAATCTTCAACAGCTCTATTTTCATCTATAAAAGGAGGAAGATTTGAAGAAGAAAAGGACTAAGACTCTTGAAACAAAGAACTGAACTCTTGCTCTGTTTTGCTGTCAAAAATACGCAAGTTACCCAACCTCTTAGAAATTCTTTCATCTTTGTAATTTAGAATTTCTTAAGGTTAAGAGTCTTAACCTGTGTTGTATTAAGAGAACACCTCTGATATTTGATCAAGTGTTCATCCCAAACTCCTTTACTTGTAAACCAGTTTGGTCCCTAAAGTCTTAGTCTCTATACTAAGCAATTGTAACCTCATTCCTTTGTGGTCTGAGTGAGAAGTCTCTTGTCTTAGTGACTTGAGCATTGGGAAGTCTCTTGTCTTAGTGACTTGAGCATTGGAAGCCTCTTCCTTGGTGGTTGAGCATAGAAGTCTCTTTCTTTGTGATTGAGCAACTGGAAGTCTCTTCCTTTGTGGTTGAGCATTGTGTAATCTTCAGATTATAGTGAAACTCTCTTGTTGGATACAAGGGGACAGGACTACTTCTCACATTGAGAAGGAACCTGTATAATTTCTGTGTGCCTCTCTTCCCTTATCTCTTTTACTTGTTTAATCCGCTGCATACATTCTGATAACAGTTCAGAACCTGGTTCTGAACTTGTTTTAAGTCTTTGAAAAAGAAAAGAACAAGTTTTTAGAGTCACACAATTCAACCCCCCCCCCCCTTCTTGTGTGTTTTTCTCACCTTCACCATCCTGTGTTGGTGGAATCTCTAGTTGAAGCCTAGGATCTCATGATTCAAGGATTCAAGAAGTCCTTAACATGCTGAAATGCCTTTGGATCGCAATGGTGGGATCACAAAAATCCCATTTTTTTCAAAATTGAAGTTTTGGGTCTGGTTTATAAAAAAAAAAAGCAAAATTACACAATTCGTCCCTTAACTTAATTTTAGATAACACTTTCGTCCTTTATCTTTTTTTTTGTCCCGATTTAATCATTTATGTTATAATTAAGTAACATTTTCGTCCTTTATCTTTTTCTTTTTCCGATTTAGTCTTTTATGTTATAAAATGTCAACATTGTTATCCTTTTTTATGGAATGTTTTCAATCAAATTGGGGTTTCTATGTTTGTATGATGGAGATTTTTGTTTCTTTATGAGTTTGATGAATTTTTTATAAGTTGTTTGTTATGATTTTTTTTATTTTGATTTGATAAAAAAGGATAACAATGTTGACATTTTATAACATAAAGGATTAAATCGGGAAAAGAAAAAGATAAAGGACGAAAGCTCTACATAATTATAACTTAAAGGATTAACTCGGGAAAAAAAGATAAAGGACGAAAGTGACACTTGAAATTAAGTTAAGGGACGAATTGTGTAATTTTACAAAAAAAAAACAGGTTTTAGATTTAAAAAAAGGGAAAGAAAATAAAAATAAAATAAAATCAAAATGACACCTCTTCCCTTTGCGACAGCGATGCCACCTCTCGACCCTCCTCCACCAGCTGTTGCGACACCGCTTCGTTTTTCCTCTAGCAATGCCACCTCCAGTGGCGTAGCCAGGACCCTAAGACAGGGGGTTCAAACCTTTCAACTTCATTAAAGATACCAAAGTTGTGTAGTTATTTTCTCTTTTAATTATTTATACTACTAAATTTATAAATTTCGTCATTTTTTTCCAATCAAATATCCAATTTTTGCATAAATGTTTAATTTTTTATATATATTTTCCATAATTTTGTATAAATTATAAATTTCAAAATCTATCAAATGAAAGTTAGAGTTTGTGTAAATTATAAATTTATAATTCTAAAGCAAAATAATTTTGGTGTATAACTTTTTGTTTTGAAATAAGTTTCACGGGAGAATTAAAAATAATTTTCATAGGTTATTGGGTATGGAGAACACGAGAAGGAGGGTAAATTGAGTACAACTTGCATTTGAGTTCATGAGAATAAATATGTTTTTTTTTTGTAAAGATGATTTTTGGAACCAACATGATTAAATAGGGTAAAATTTTCATTTTTATTTATAATTTGGGGAAAAAAGTGAGCTTTTTTGTCAAAATTTAGGATGGTGGGAGTATTAAGTTATGAAAGAATATAAAATATTTTTTTTGAACAAGAAAGAATATAAAATATTAAGTAATATATATTATATTTTCAAGAATTGAACATTGCGACGTACTTGGTTTAGTGGTTTTTTTTTGTGAAGGATACTTGGTTTAGTGGTAAAAGCTACTTAAATGGCTAATGGGAAAAACTAAATAGAGAGTATATCAAAGCAAGTCAATTATCTTTAGTTGGGCCAAAAACGTTTGTGCTAACATAAAAGTGGGACTCATGTCATTCATAGGGTGAGGGAAACTTAGGTTATTGGTGCAAAATTTTTGGGTCAGGTGCAATGTTAAAATGTCAGGAGGTTCAAGTAGTAATAAAACAGTGCTATCACGTGCAAATTTTAAAGGCCCAGGGGATGCAGCTGCATCCCCTCACTTACATGTGGCTACGCCACTGGCCACCTCCTCCCACTTTCCCTCGTTTCTCTGTTTCTTACATGTGGTTCATCTGTTTGTTACTTAATGCTCTGTTTCAGTTCAGTGACTTCAACCTCTGTTCTATAAATGGCTTCAACTTGTGAATTATCCTTTGTTTCTTATTATTTATGAACTAATGAGTAATGGTTATGAACCTGTGGATTTGGCCTATGAACATAGTTTAATCAGTGGCGGAGCCAGACAAAAAAGTTTGGGGTGACCGACATCAAAATAAACTAAAATATATAAATCATATTGCATACAACACATTTAAGTTGTAATAAACCAAAAATCGATCATTCAAAATTTAAACTACATAATACATAAAGTCGATCATTAAATACTTAAAGTGACACTTTACGCTTTCCGAGTGACTTGAAATCATCAATAATTGACTCGGAACTAATACATGCACTAATTTCCCTTTCAATATAAACTGACATGCTATTAGCTAGAAACCCAGGTCCCATCTTGTTTCTCAACTTAGACTTGATAATTTTCATTGCTGAAAAAGATCTTTAAGTTGTGGCTGTAGAAACGGGAAGAGTTATAATAATGCGCAACAACTTATCAATCAAGTTTGGTTTGTCTAGTGGCAGCCAAACATGAGCACAATTCTTGAATAGTTGATAAATTCTTCAAAGTTGATGATTAACGGGCATCAAAAAGGAAATGTCGAAGATGAAATGACAAATTAATCTTCTTTTGATCACTAAAATCCATGGGATAATATTTTTCAACAAGAGTACATATAGTGTCAACGTCAAAAGTTTTATATATATCCTCAGGAGACAAAGCACAACTTAGAGTCAACAAATTCATTGCTTGCTCTCTAAATCTGCTATTCAACTCTTGTAATTGTTTGTCAATGGTAGTAAAAAAAATCAACTCTAAAATAATGCTCTATTGTTACCTGATTCTCTTCAAGGCGAGACCGCTCAAATCTTGTTGTTGAATGACAATCATTGAGGTCAGGAATCTCAATACCATGCTTTTCACTAAAAGACACCACATTGACAAACAACTTATCTCAACCATTTTCTCTCAAATCTTGAATAAGAGTTTTTGTTGAACGAACCAAAAGCATAGCATTGACAATTAATTTTCAATTTTATCTTAATAATACATCACAATATGCTCAAATTAATTTTCAATTCAGTATGGAACCATTAAGTCACTGATTTGTTGATCTAACTACAACCTAAAAAAGCGAGAATCATTAAGCCCCTGATTTGTCAATCTAACTACAACCTAAAAAAGTGAGAATCAACATCAACATACCTTGAATTAGGTAAAAGAACATAATGAACAAAGTTTAATTAGGTGAATTTTTTCTGCAAATTCAAGTATTTAACAAAGTATAGCATGGAATCAAATCAGAATCATAATAGAAGGAAATTACATTCAATTTCACACACTAATTTCAATTTCTATTTCCCTTTTGTTTTGATTAGGGTTATGTAAAAATTGAAGGTGAAAGCAAATTAAAAACCAAATTCATTAACAAATAGAAGAAAATCAAATCAGAATCAGTATCAAACAAAAAGAAATTGAATGAATCAGTACTTACAACATATACGGTTTGTGGAGAGAAATGAAGATAGCTCTCTAAATGAAGAATCAATACAGAAGGAGGGACTATGGCAGCAGTGAAGGATGGAGGAGGATGTGGCGGTGATGGATGGAGGAGGAGTGGTCGCGCTGTCGCGGTGGTGTGGTGGTGGATGGAATTGGAGGAATGTTACAAAGAATAAGGGATCGCACTGCAGGTTTTTTCAGAAAGGGGAAGAGGAAATGAAAATGGTATTGGTAATTTTCATAATAATTGAAGGGTAATATGGTAATTTCTAGTGTATAAATTTTATTTATTTATTTTTAAATGGGGTTGTCATGGCTCCCCCTCGAACCCACTGGTTCCGCCACTGAGTTTAATATTCTGATTTAGAGGTTATTGTCTCTATCTACGATAATTTTTAGAGTCTTGCTAATATGTGCCCTTGTTAAGAAATCCAAAAGTAAAAATTGTGCATTGAAAAAAATAACTTTCTAACTTTTAAGAAATGGAATACACGAATCTCAAGACAATATTTCTATATTGTGTTCCTTAATATGTACCCTTAGGGCACACATTAACATTTGTGTAATTTGTATGCATATGTGTCTATATATTGTATACCATTTCGTACTAGTGGGATCTTACGATCCTCTAGTTACGATCTTTCAACCCCCTCCCAATCTTGTGTAGACTCTTGATTTTTAAAACTTTGTCGTCACCGTCAAGCAAGGGAAAAAAGGAAATACAAACTTTGTTGAGTCAATTGCCTTCTAAGTTCTAATCATTGATGTTGTTAAAATTCATTTCATTGTTTAACTAAATATAATGTGAGTTTCATTTTTGTACTTGTTTGGTCATCATGACTTATCCTCTAGTATTCTTCAGGTGCACCGCAAGCTCTTCTGCAGAGTTGCCTCATGTTTGGGGCATTTTCTTTTATTACGGAAGGGCTAAACAAATGGTAGCCAGCACTTGCACTTCCCATGTCCTGGAAAACAGGGGTGCAGCCACGGGTGCATGGTTAACCAAATCATTAGAACCAATCCATTTAAATGGTTTTAGTTAGAAAACCAAACCATTTCTAAAAAAACCCGGTTCAGGAGGCAAAGTGGACCCAGTCCAGTTCAAACCAATTTTAATTAAAAAAACCGATTTATAAACGGATTAGTTAAAAAAAACCAGTTTATAAAATGCAATCAGCGATGGATCTTACTGGTTTCAAAGATAACTCAGATTAACTCTACGAACAAAACGTGAAAGTTAAAAAAGAACTACTTTCACTAAAAAATTGAAAGAATTAATCACTGCATAATTTCCAGAATTCAGAAGAAGAGAATTTTAAAAAAATAATTGACAAATCAGAAAGTTTGCGTTTGAGATCTACCAGATATAAGTCAACGGAATCTGAATGTGGAAACGCGGCTGGGCGGTGCCGGAAGCGGAAGCTCGGACCGAGCTGCGGAAGTGACGGAAGCGAATTTGATACTAATTGCGTGGTGCTTCGATAAGGTCCTACGGCGGCGGCGACCGCCTCAATCGACAATGAAAACGGAGATTCGGTTGCTGCCGTGTCGAGTATTAGCGGAAAGAGGAGGCAGCAGGGATGATGACGGCGGAGGATGCGGGAGTGATGGTGATTTTGGAAGGAATTGCAGCTGTGAATAAGGCTATGTGAACCGATAAAAATATTGAAGTAAAAAAGTAAGAAGAAATCACAGATTTGTGGAATAGATTAGAGAAAAGGTTTTCCAATCACAGATAATGTGGATACCAAATATGACACTGGTTTTTAGAAACAGTTAACCAATCTATTTTTAAACTTTTAAAATGGACTGGGTTGGTTCTTGTAAATGAATTGAAAGAAGTTTTCTCCTTTTTCTCGGAGTCTTTGAAAAAGCGCAACAAGGGAGCTTATCCAACATCTCGATAAGACATCTGGGTATCTTGATTTTCTTGCACCATTTAGGTTCCTTGCAAGCATTTCTTTTTGAAGAACTTGATGGTGACGAAACATTGTTATCCTATGACATGCTATTGAGTTCCAACATATCATCCTAAATACACTTTGTGAAGTAGTAGCAGTTGGAATGTCAAACCCTGAATAATTTAAGAACAAATATTTAATTTTACTAATTGAATGGATTTCGTATAGATTTTACTAATTCATATTGTTTTTTAATAAGCCAATTGCACAGCTGTATGTACCAGCATTAAGTTTTTCTGTTCAAAATGGTCTTTTCTTTGACAAGTGAACCTCTGCTGGCAAGTGGACCTTTTCATTCACAAGTGAATCATGAAGTGAGAAACTTGAGCAAATATTAGGGGTGGCAAAACGGGCTCAACCCGTCGGTCTGGCCCGTTTAGCCCGCTATTTTTGGCGGACTGAGTCGAAGTTTTGAACTTGCTTTCTATAATTGGCTCATCCCGCTTAACTCGTTGAAAAAACAGGACGGACTCGTGGCGGGGCGGACCGGGCCAGCCCGCTTAACTCGTTTTTCTTTTTTCTTTTAGACTTATTTTATCTTTTCTTATACTAGTACTTTTTATTCTTGTACTTCCCTGTAAATAGAATTCATTTGTAATAGAGGATGATATATTGAAATATTAAATTTCTCAATTTTCTCTCTTTCCCTTCATAATCTCTATTTTATAACATGTTATCGGCACGCTCTAACCAACTGAGAAGGTAGATAACTCTTCTTAATCTATTACAATAAGTTGTAATTTTGTATCGATGATTATAGGCTATTGTTATAATTCCACCAATTTGGAATCAATGCCTTATAGATACACATTATCATTATTATGCAAATTATATACTGTTTATTTATTTTTAATTCAACACTCATGCAACCCTGAAGGATTGCATAAGGGATTGATTACATCTATAATACAGTTCCTGAAGAACAATATTCAAAAAGGAATGCATCCCTCAAGGATTGCTTATAAACTCAATTTATTTTCCAATGAATTCTCGATGAATTCAAAGGTGTTGCATCCTTGAAGGATTGCTTAAAAACACAATTTTTATTTAATTTATGATGAATTCAAAGGTGCTGCATCCTTAAAGGATTGCTTAAAAACACAATTTTTTACTGAATTCCTGATGAATTCAATAAAAATTTATCTCTGAAGGATTGAATGTCTTTGTATTACTAGACATGAATTTGATAAAACATGTGTATTTGAAAAGCTACCTGCCTTTTCTTCTGGCTTGTACTACACTTACATTAGTACAATTGAAACACATGTAATCGTAAACCAGAAGTTTACAAATCATGATAAATTTGAGGTTTGGCATGACCGGTTGGGCCATCCTGGACATATAATGATGCGAAAAATAATTGAAAATTCATGTGGTCATCAATTGAAGAACTAGGAGATTCTTCAATCTAATAAATTCTCATGCACCTCATGTTCACAAGGGAAGTTGATAATTCGGCCATCACCAACGAAAATTGAAAATGAATCTCTAAATTTTTTAGAACGTATACATGGTGATATTTGTGGGCCAATACACCCGCCATGTGGACCATTTAGATATTTTATGATTTTAATTGATGCATCAACTAGATGGTCACATGTCTGTTTATTATCGACTCGCAACCAGGCGTTTGCGAGATTGCTAGCTCAACTAATTCGAATAAGAGTTCACTTTCGTGATTACCCTGTAAAGAAAATACGCCTCGATAATTCCTCTGAGTTTTCATCTCAAGCTTTTAATGAGTGTTGCATGTCCATTGGAATTGACATTGAACATCCTGTAGCACATGTTCATACACAAAATGGACTTGCATAATCATTCATTAAGCGTATAAAGTTAATTGCAAGACCACTTCTCATGAGAAGCAAACTCCCAATTTCAACTTGGGGACATGCAATTTTGCATGCTGCAACTTTGATTCGCATCAGGCCAACCAGTTGTCATAACTCTTCCCCTTTGAAATTGGTTTTTGGTCAATAACCAAATATTTCCCATCTAAGAATTTTTGGATGTGCGGTGTATGTTCCAATTTCTCCACCTCAACACACTAAGATGGGTCCTCAAAGAAGGTTGGGAATATACGTTGGATATGAATCTCCATCTATTATAAAATATCTCGAGCCAGCAACAGGAGATTTATTTACAGCTCGATTTGCTGATTGTCATTTTGATGAATCAAATTTCCCAACGTTAGGGGGAGAGAAAATGTAGCTAAAAAAAGAGATCAGTTGGAATGAATCTTCATTGTCTCATCTTGATCTTCGAACTAAACAATATGAACTGGAAGTTCAAAAGATAATTCATTTGCAAAGTTTAGCAAACCAAATACCAAATGCATTCACTGATACAAAAAGTGTGACTAAATCATGTATACCAGTTGCTAATGCTCTAATAAAAATGGATGTCCCGGATGGACAATCTAAATTTGCAAATGAGTCTGAACCACGCTTGAAGCGTGGTAGACCAATCGGTTCCAAAGATAAAAATCCTCGAGCAAAGAAAGGAGCTAAAAGGAAAGATGACCCAAAAGATGATATAGAAACTCTAAAAGAATCTTCTGACATAATTGATATCAGTTCCAGAATAAACTGATCAGGTACCAGAAATTCAAGAAAATAATGAGATCTCGATAAATTATGTCACTACTGGAATCCAATGGAACTGACATGAAATCAACGTTGATGATATTTTTGCATACAACATAGCACTAAATGTGATAAATGATAATGATGATCATGAACCAAGGTCTGTTAAAGATTGTAGACAAAGCAAAAATTGGCCAAAATGAAAAGACGCAATTGAAGCAGAATTAAACTCTCTTAATAAGAGAAAAGTATTTGGACATGTTGTCCGAACACCCAAAGGCGTGAAGCCAGTTGGATATAAATGGGTGTTTGTGCGAAAACGCAATGAGAATGGTGAAATTGCAGGATACAAAGCAAAGTTCGTTGCTCAAGGGTTTTCCCAAAGACCTGGGATTGATTTTAATGAGACATACTCACCTGTAGTTGATGCAACTACATTTAGATACTTAATTAGCCTTACAGCTCATGAAGGGCTGAAATTGCACATGTTGGATGTTGTTACAGCCTACTTGTATGGCTCACTTGATAGTGACATTTACATGAAACTCGCTGAAGGATTTAATTTTCCTGAAGCAAATAGTTCAGGATCTCGAGAAGACTACTCCATAAAATTGAATAAGTCTCTCTATGGGCTAAAACAATCAGGACGCATGTGGTATAGTTGCCTCAGTGAGTATTTGTTGAAGGAGGGATATACAAATTACTCCATTTGTCCATGTATTTTTATGAAAAGAACTGGAAATGAATTTGCTATAATTGTTGTCTATGTTGATGACATAAACATTATCGGAACTCCTGAAGAGCTTCCAAAAGCCATAGATTGCTTAAAGAAAGAGTTCGAGATGAAAAACTTAGGAAAGACAAAGTTTTGTCTTGGATTACAAATTGAGCACTTGAATAATGGGATTTTTGTGCATCAAGAAGCTTACATAGCAAAAATGTTAAAGTGTTTTTACATGGACAAATCTCATCCGTTGTCTACTCCAATGGTTGTTAGATCATTGGACGTGGAGAAAGATCCTTTCAGACCTCGAGAAGAAGGTGAAGAACTACTTGGTCCCGAAGTACAATATCTCAGTGCAATAGGAGCATTGATGTATCTTGCTAATTATACACGTCATGATATATCATTTTCTGTCAATTTATTATCAAGACATAGTTCTTCACCTACACGAAGACATTGAAATAGAGTCAAGCATGTGTTTCGTTACCTTCGAGGTACAATGGATATGAGATTGTTTTATCCTAAAGTACCCAAACTATAATTAATTGGTTATGCAAATGCAGGTTATTTGTCAGATCGTCGTCATGGTAGATCACAAACTGGTTGCTTATTTAC
Source organism: Medicago ruthenica (assembly GCA_018208015.1). Lineage (NCBI taxonomy): Eukaryota > Viridiplantae > Streptophyta > Magnoliopsida > Fabales > Fabaceae > Medicago > Medicago ruthenica. The sequence continues at coordinate 106,137,265 of CM031371.1, read as the reverse complement.
AAGTGGAGATACAACCATTTCATGGAGATCTGTAAAGCAGACTATAACAGCAACATCATCAAATCATGCAGAACTTTTAGCATTGCACGAGGCAAGTAGAGAATGTGTTTGGTTAAGGTCCTTGATTCAACATATACAAAATAATTGTGGTTTATCTTCTGGAAAAATGGATGCAACTACCATTTATGAAGATAATACAACATGCATTGCCTAGTTGAAAGAGGGATACATTAAAGGAGACCGAACAAAACATATTTCTCCCAAATTCTTTTTCACTCATGATCTCCAGAAGAATGGCGATATAAGTATTCATCAAATTAGTTCTTGTGATAATCTTGCAGACATTTTTACAAAGTCACTTCCAAGTAAATTTTTTGAAAAACTTGTACTAAGGATTGGTCTTCGTCGTCTCATAGATGGTTGTCTTCATGAGGGGGAGAAATAAATGAGTTCTGCACTCTTTTTTCCTTCACCATAGTTTTATCTCATTGAGTTTTCCTGGTAAGGTTTATAACGAGGCAGTTCACACTCAAAAGGATGTTGTATTTTTTTCCTTCACTAGATTTTTTTCCCACTGGATTTTTCTCTAGTAAGGTTTTAATGAGGCATATACTTGATGGACATCCAAGGGGGAGTGTTACGAATACATTGTAAGTGGATGCCCATTAGTTATTGGGCCAAACTACTAGTCCATTAACCCATTTTCTTATACTTTCTTATTCTTGTATTTCCCTATAAATAGGGTTCATTTGTAATAGAGGATGATATATTGAAATATTGAATTTCTCACTTTTCTCTCTTTCCCTTCATAATCTCTATTTTATAACAAATACCATTTTCTCAAAAAAAAAACAAAATTGAATAACATTAACTTTTATGGCCTAGACACATATCAAAACTTAAATAGTGGGTTTTTCCCCCACGGATTATAGAAAATTGCTCTTCTTCCTTTTAAAATTGTTCATTCCTTTATCTCAGCGTGAGTTAACTCACGCTCGCATTTTTCAACGTGAGTTAACTAACGCTTGCACCTTTAAGATCGGTTGATCCGACTTAAAAAGTGATTGAACCAGTCTTAAAAGTGTCAGCGTGAGTTAACTCGCGCTGAAAAATGTCGAGCGTAAGTTAATTCCCGCTGAAACAAGAGAATGAACAATTTTGAAAGAGAGAAGAGTAATTTTCCGAATTATATACTGTCCGTCACTAATCCCTTGATCCGATTCTTCCTACTCAAGTTCTCGTATATGCAAGTGTAGTTTTTCTTCTAAATCCTGTCCATCGCAGCTTCTGAATGAACAAAGATAAGAGCCGTATATTGCAAAATCATATACTAATTCACAACATTGGTACAAAATAAAGATGCATGAAGCACCAAGATGCACAAGCAAGTATGCCATACTCCTGCATACCTTGAGAACTGACAATTGTCCTTTCACTGATTCCTCCCGAAACGTCGCAAACTAAAATGGTGAGGAAAACAATTTTATATAAATTACGTATGTTATGGCTACATATATTTATATATTCGATCTTTAAAGTTATAAGTAACGAAACGAGTAAATATAATTTTTATTACTTTTATATTTGTGTGTTAATTCATTGAATTTTCACTTTTATTTTTTAATTTAATAATCAACTAAGTAAAGAATTATTTAAAATATATATAATATTTAGGAGTTTTTTGTTATGCGGGCTAACGGTCTACCCGTGGCCCATACGGGCTAGCCTAAACGGGTACCGGTCTTTTTTAGGGCCGGTCTAAAAAGCCCTATAAAAATTCGGACTCGATATTTAAGGCTCAAGCCCTACAATTAATCGGGTTTAACGGGCCGGCCCATACGGGCTAGCCTGTTTTGACAGCTCTAATAATAAAAACATATTATAAATATAATGATGTGACCCTAGAGTACAAATTAAGATGATTGAACTTGGTTAATTTGCTTACCATCCGAAACACACTAGTGTGAAGTAGTAGCAATTTCAGTTGGAATGTCAAACCCTGAATAATTTAAATATATTTTTATGAGAGGAAGAACAAATATTTAATTTTACTAATTTCTTTTTGAAATGATTTGATTTTACTAATGGAATCGAATTTTACTACGGAACCATTTTAAGTTGAACTTAAATCCTTCTTTTTTTTAATAAGCGAATTGCATGGTTGTACGTGTGTGGCTTCATCTGACGTTAGGTTATACATTTATATCGACGACAAGCCTTTAAAATAAAACTTTAACTGACCCGCGGTCCGGCCCAACCCGTAAAAAACCGGAGAAAAAACCCGATATGGGCTTGTCATAACGGGTCCGCAGGTCACATATGCGGGTAAACAGTGGTTCATATGGGCAGAGGCGGATCAGGGAACCTCAACTGCGGGTACCTGAACCCGCCCGCACATGTATAGCGAAACGGCGTCGTTTTGTAATCAGTATATATGCAACTAAAGAAAACTCAAAACCCTAGTCATTCAGTCATGATTTCACTCTTCTCATCTCACCTCACAAAGAAACCCTAGCGGCGCTCCTCACCACCATCTCACCATCAAATCCTCCTCTTCAATCACAACTTTCCAACATGAATCACCAGAGCTCGATCTAGAACAAAAAACTGAACATAGACAGAGAGAAAGATAAGGAGGTCGTGAAAGGTTCATCCTCCTCCTCCCTTACCTTCTTCTCACTCATTTCTCTCTAAAGAGAACATGTTTTATGATTTTTTTCATTTTCAGTTTACTGTAAATTTGTTACTAACATATGATTTTTTTTTCTCTTCTTATTAGGTTGGAAAACTTCTATATCTCTTCTTATTGTCCGGATCCAAGAGGTAAATCTTCAATCATTATATATTTAGTGTTTTTCGATTTACCCCTTAATTATTTAGTGATTTACTAACATCTGATTTATTTATTTTATATGACTAATATTCTTAATTTTTGATTTCATATTCTTGGGTTTGTTGTCAAATTTATGAAATCTCTCCCTGCATTTCTAGATCTGAGAGGCAATAATTTATCTTAGTACTAGTAAAATACTCGTGCTGACGCACTGGTACAGTAAAAGTTTAGTACTTAAAAATTGTCTGAATATGTTTATAATAATGTTTTCACATGTTAATTGAAATATTCAATGAATATATAATATATTTTGATTGAAATTGTTTTTTTTTGGAATTTAGTTATATGAGTTTTTATAGTAATGTTTTAGATTGCTATATAACTACCAAATATGGTACTGACTATTGCATGTATTATAACTATTATAAATAAGTCAAAAAAACACATGTCCTTTATACAGTAATTAGTTTTAACTTTTTAGTAGTGACAACTTATCATGTGTATAATAATTATTTCAAAATTTGTATTAGTGACGACTTGTCTCGTGTATAATAATAACTTTTAAATTTTTCCCGGCGACAATTTTTCAAGAGTATAATAATCATTTTAAAAGTTTATCACTGACAGCTTGTCATGTGTATAATATCATTTTAAAAATTTATTAGTGACAACATGTCCCGTGTATAATTATTATTTTTAACTTTTTTTTAGTGATAACTTGTCATGTGTGTAATAATAATTTTATAGTATGTATTAGGGACGATAACTTGTCACGTGTCATTAAATTGCTATGTAATAATAGTTTTATAATATGTATCAGCGATGATTTGTATAGTGTATAATAATTATTTTAAAATTTATATCAAAGACAACATTGCCCGTGTATTATAATTTTTAAATTTTTTTATCAACGACAACATGTCTCATGTATAGTACTTATTTTAACTTTTTAGTTCAGTTATAAATTGTATTTATATGTGACTATATTTTCATGTTTATATTTAAGTTGTTCGGTGTATCAAAGTTAGTTTAGTTAGTGACAATTTATCCCGTGCATTTGAGTTATTTCTAAAATTTTAGTCAATGCCCACTTCTCCCATGCATTTCAAAGTTATCTACGAAGGTTTTGTCAATGTCCATTTATCCTATGCATTTGAGTTGATAAGGGTTCAATATAATTGTAAAATTGAAGTGAGATGATGTTATAAATAGTATAAACATTTTACCAGGAACAGCTTTTTATAAATGACAACTTGTCCACATGCATCAAAGTTAGTTTAGTCAGCGACAACTTATCTCGTGCATTTGAGTTAATTATGAAATTTTATTAGTTAAAACGTGTCAAGTGCATAATAGTTTAATTTAATCAATGTCAACTTCTCTTGTGCATTTTATTAATGACAACTTGTCTTGTGCAAGATAATTCTATTTAATCAATGTCAATTTCTCTCATGCATTTTAGTTATTTTTGAATTTTTAGTCACTGCTCACTTATCTTAACCATTTTAGTTGATGAGCGTTCAATATCATTGTAGAATTGAAGTAAGGTGATATTTTAAACAGTATAAACTCTTTTATAAATGACAACTTGTCCCGTGAATCAATGTTGGTGTAGTCAATGACAACTTATCCCGTCTATTTGATTTAACTTTGAAATTTTAGTCAATGCCCATTTTTCCCATGCATTTCAGTTATTATCTAAATTTAGTCAAAGTCCACTTATTCCGTCCATTTTAGTTGATGAGGATGCAATATAATTGTAGAATTGAAATGATGTGATATTCTAAATAGTATAAACATTTTAGCATGAACTGTTTTTAATAAATGACAACTTGTCCCAATGCATTAAAGTTAGTTTAGTCAGCGACAACTTATCTCGTGCATTTGAGTTAACTCTGAAATTTTATTTGTTAAAACTTGTCAAGTGCATGATAGCTTAATTTAATCAATGTCAACTTCTCTTGTGCATTTTATTACTTTCAACTTGTCTTGTGCATGATAGTTCTATTTAATCAATGTCAGTTTCTCCCATGCATTTTAGTTATTTCTGAATTGTTAGTCAATGTCCACTTATCCTACGCATTTTAGTTGATAAGCGTTCAAACTCATTGTAGAATTGAAGTAAGGTGATATTCTAAATAGTAGAAACTCTTTAGTAGGAACATTTTTTTAAATATGACAATTTGTCCCGAGAATCAAGGTTAGTGTAATCAATGACAACTTATCCTGTGCATTTGATTTAATTCTGAAATTTTAGTCAATGTTCATTTTTCCCATGTATTTTAGTTGTTTACAAAATCTAGTCGATGTCCACTTATTCCGTCCATTTTAGTTTATGAGGATTCAATATAATTGTAGAATTGAAGTGGAGTGATATTCTAAATAGTATAAACATTTTAGCAAGACCAATTTTTTATAAATGACAACTTGTCCCCATGCATCAAAGTTAGTTTTGTCAGCAATAACTTATCTCGTGCATTTGAGTTAATTCTGAAACTCGTCAAGTGCATGATACTTTAATTTAATCAATGTAAATTTGTCTTGTGCACTTTATTAATCACAACTCGCTTGTGCATGATAGTTTTATTTAATCAATGTTAACTTCTCCCATGCATTTTTGTTATTTATGATTTTAACATGGACAAATTTTTCAATGTATAATAATATTATGCATTGTTACGTCTGCCTCACGCACTGTTCCACCATCACCATATTCGTTTATAGGATCTTCTTGACGTATATTGTATAAATAATGATAATCTAACGTGACATTTTATTTTCTTAAAAATGTTAAAAAAAAGGTATAATATAATCTAATATATTTTTTTAATAACAAAACTAATAGGAATAGGCGAAAAAAATAATCCAGACATTTTTTTTTTCAACAGTAAGATGGACCTACAATAATTAATTTTTTTTGCGATGCACATTTTTTTTAAGAAGGGCAATTTTATATTTTCTACATAAAAAGTTTTCTTTTATTTTACCGTTAAATTGATGATTTATTTTCTTATACTTGCATCAATGACACACATTGTTGTAATCTATATTTTTATTTTTTTTGAGGGAATAAAATCATTGCTTTTCATTAGATATCAAGTCGTGAATACATGACGGAACATCAGCATAAACATGGGGGCTAGCATGAGATGGGGCTACCCGTGCTAATTCATGAGCGACCCCATTAACTTGCCTCCTATTGAACTCGACATGAGAGTTCTGAAAATTAAGAGTAAATAAGTCTTTACAAGCATGAATAATACAACCTAGCTCACTATTATTCTCGACGGTAGACATGAAATGATCAACAACTGTTTTCGAGTCAAGGGCGAAGTCTACATTATCATACCGGAGCTCCGCCATCCACTTCAAAGCCGTGTGAAAGGCAACAACCTCACCCACATCAACATCACAGAGCGGGGAAAAACAATCTGTCTTAGCGAGCACAAAATCACCCATATCGTCTCGCAAACAAATACCGATACCTACCATATTTAAAGAAGACGAAAAAGATGCATCAATATTACATTTATACCTACCATAAGCCGGTTTTGTCCACTCAACAATAGTGCTAGGAATAGGATCACGGTGGTGTGTAAGGGAAGCATCTGCTCTGTGCGCTCTCATCCCTTGCACGGTTCTCCAATCATCCAGTAGTTGCTTAGCGCGCTCAATTACTTGCCTACTTGTTGCATTTTGCTGCTGCCATAATTTTAAGTTCCTTCGCTTCCACAAACTCCACAGAATTGTTACAAAAAGCTCTTTTTGGGCCACAGGCAGCTGTTCAAGAAGGGAAAAAAAATTAAAGCATCCATATTATAATTTTGGCGAAGAGTTCTATCAATAGTATCTCATAAATGAACCTCACGCCATGCTTGCATAGCACCTGAACACTCTATCAACACATGAATGCTATCTTCATATAATCTATATTTTTATTGTATACATAATAAAAAAATCAATTGTATAAATCTCAAATAATGACACCCATTGCAGATAAATTGATTAAGGATCCACATTTTTCAGCATTAAATCGGTTAAAAAAATACAAATAATTTTTGAAATACATCTCCCTTTTTAATTTTGACTAAATGATCACAACTATTGATTAAGAGTACACATAATATTTAATTTACTTCTAATTGTAATACTCATATCAAATTTTTCACACTTTCACCAATCAGACATATATATATATATATATATATATTTTGAGGGATCAACCATTTATATGTTTTCACCCTTTCACTCACGTTGTTGTTGTTGTACAGTACTACCATTTTTCATTTTTTTTTTCCTTTTCCATAACCACCATTTTAAGTTTTTTAATTTATCTCTCTCACCCTCTTTTACAATTATTTTTACACAAACACTCATTTGTTGATTTTATTCTCTCTCTTCACCAAATGAATCTGAGAAGCTCTCCTTCTCTAAGAATCCCTAGCCGCCGCCGAATCACTGTTCACGGCCTCCATAATCAATCTCCGGCTGCCTCTGGCTCAACCACACTCATAATCTTGATCTATTCCTTATCCTCTATCAATCTATTCAATTTATTTTCAGATCAAATAGATTTGTAAACATCTCAACCACCACCTTCTCGGCTAGATCTTGGCCAACATAGACAACCTTTTCAAAAATCATCACCAAAAAAAGACTCTCCTCCATCGACGACCTCCGTGCCAGAAATTGCAACCACCGCGGTTGGTGTCTTCATCAAGGTCAAGTTCCAAAGGATACTCCTTTCTTATATTAAGAGGGATATCTAGTTTATTTGGTTTTGTATTACTATCAATTGAATCTGTTTGTTAGGTTTTTCCAAATCTGAACTTTTTTCAATGTGTGGGTTTGTATCTGAATTTGTTACCAACATGATAATTTTTGTTATTTGTATTTTCTCTTATCAGCTTTGGAGACTTCTATCTCTGTGCATATTTTCCAGATTCAAGAGGTAATATTGCATCTTAATATATCAAGTCTACTCAATTCCATTTTCTCTCTGTTTTTGTCATTTACTAAACTTTTCAGTTATTGTTTTGCTAATATTTTTTTTGTTGAATTTGCTTATTGATTTGTTCTCCAAAATCCAATGATTAACTTGTCTTTACAAACTCCACCAGCTTGGCAAAGCTAGAATTTTTAAGTTGTTTTAATTCCAGTTTTAGATTTCTTACTTATTTGTTATTGTTTGTTAGTGTTAATGATTATTAATGGCTATGGCCACTAACTTTTTTATGCTTATGTCTGTTGGGTTTATCCATGTCTTCAATGCTTATTTTGTTGAGTTTATGTAAAACTCAAAAGCAACCATTTTAAGTAAAACTCAATGAATTTTCAATGGAGAAATGGAAGAGGGCAAGGGAGAGCAACGGCGAGTATATCAAAACTAAGCAGCATGAAAAAAAAAACCCAGGTCATCCAATTTTTAATAAACAAGATATAAACTTTGTCGAGACAAATTTTCAAACCGATAGTATGCATAAAAAACGTAGAACAATTAGTTTTTTTTTTATTTTTTTTACTGAAGTAAAACAATAAGTTGGTATCATCACTCATATACAAATAACAGCAGAAAAAGTTAAGTTTGATTAATCGAGAGCGGCCGTCACGAACGACAATTTAAATGAAAAAATAAATACCCACAAACTCTAGAATAACTTACGGGGAAATGACAGGTGTTTGTTTGCTACGGTGCAACGGAGATGGAGGGACGCAAGCGAAGTAGGTGAGACGCGAGCAAAGTAGAGCAGTAGGGAAGATGGAATTTGTGGATACTGGTAGTGTTTTGCTACCCGGTTTTGTTTTCTAAAAGAAAATAATAATTTATTATCAATTTTACAAAACCGGTTAGCAAAACCCTACCAGTATCCACAAATTCCATCTTCCCTACTGCTCTACTTTGCCCGCGCCTCAGCTCCTTCGCTCGCGTCAGTCCTTCTCCGTCGCACCGTAGCAAACAGACACTTTCATCTCCCTGTAAGTTATTCTAGAGTTTTTGGGTATTTATTTTTTCATTTAATTGTCGTTCATGACTGTTCCTCTCGATTAATCATACTTCACTTTTTCTAATGTTATTTGTATGTGAGTGATGGTACCAACTTACTATTCTACTTCAGTAAAAAAAATAAAAAGACTAATTGTTCTACATTGGTTTCGACAAAGTTTATATCTTGTTTATTAAAAATTGGATGACCTGAGTGTTTTTTTTTCATGCTGCTTAGTTTTGATATACTCGCCGTTGCTCTCCCTTACCCTCTTCCATTTCTCCATTGAAAATTCGTTGAGTTTTACGTAAAATGGTTCCTTTAGAATTTTAATTATGCGGATTGAATGATTCTTTTGATTTTTTGCTTCTTTAAACGCCAACATAAGTTATCCTAAAAATGATCAAGCTATATATAGTCGGTGTCAGCTTCATAAACATTATATACAAATTCAATTGTTTATAAAAGCAAAGATAGGAGGAGAAAACTTGATAAGATGTACACGGAGGATGCCTTGGCTTTTTGAATTTTAATTAGGAGTGAATTTTACTTAATCAGGTTCAAATTTTATATGTGAAAATGGTTTGTTTGAGATGCTAGAAGGTTGGATGTGGAAGTAATTTCATTTTTACAAGGCACGATTTTTAAGTTTCAATATGGTATAAAAATTATGATGATTTCGAAACTTCGGTTCTAATGTTTATTTTATTTGTGTTTAGTGGGAGACTGTTGCTTGGATTTGGAGTGGATTCAACGCACCAAATTGACTTAGAAGCATGAGCGAACTTCTTTTCGATGATTTTTTTAAGATTGTGGATGTAAACCCAAATGGTGAAAAGTATGATAAGGGTATGTTGATCTCTCATTTTGTTTTTATTTTTGAAGAATAAAGCAAAAAAGGTTCAAATTGTGTTTTTGTTATGGATGTTTTAGATATGCAAAGTTGTTTTAGAGTTGATTATATGATTTAGTACTGGGGTTAAGCAACATCTTGTGTCTTGAAGGTTGCCTCAACAGAAATCTTAGATGGTTAGGTGCTACTACTTTATGAGTGCTAGCAAAACACTTTTTAACCGCAGGATTAAAAAAAGCCACATGTTTCCCACCAAATCATGTAGGTCACACATAAATATGGTGGAACCAATGTGAATTTTAGCCAATCAATAAGAGTGTGTTGCTAGTATTTTTCTTGCTTTATGCTATTTGTTTTTGTTATCTATTTGAAATTACAGTGAGTTGTAGATGGATATGAGATATTTACTGAGGAATTATATATGTATGTGTAAATCAGAGCATCATATTGAGAAGAAGTCAATTAAGAAAGTGACTAAAAAAGTTTTGCTTTGGCTCTGCAAGTAAAGTGTAATGACAAAATATTATGAACCTTGGAGAAGTCCATTATTTAATAATGAAAACATTCACCACATAGGTTGCAGATTTAGCAGTTTGTTTGAGAGATCTGTACTAAATTGCATATAGTTTTTGCAGTGTGTTATACAATATGCAATAATTATACTATTCTTCAGATGCTGTTTTAGATATTAACTGAAGAATTATATATGTATGTGTAAATCAGAGCATCATATTGAGAAGAAGTCAATTAAGAAAGTGACAAAAAAAGTTTTGCTTTGGCTGTGTAAGTAAAGTGTTCTAAATGACAAAATATTATGAACCTTGCAGAAGTCAATTATTTAATAATGAGAACATTCACCACATAGGTTGCAGATTTAGCAGTTTGTTTGAGAGATCTGTAACTAAATTGCATATAGTTTTTGCAGTGTGTTATACAATATGCAATAATTATACTATTCTTCAGATGCCGTTTTAGATATTAAATCTGTGTATTTTGACACTCTTTTCTACTTGCTACATTTAGTGATATGGCTTTGTAATTCTCTGTTCGTGTTTGTGCTTTTCTCATGTCTACATTCTTTTTAAACTTGAAACTTGAATTAATCAAATTTTAAGTTGGCATGAATTTAACAATTTCATGAACATGTTCTTGTAGTTTCTCGAATTGTTGCACGTAGTGAGAAGTATGGCATGCACATGATTCTAGATGTCAATACAGAGATTTATCCTATGGACAGAAAGGAAAAATTCTTGTTGGCTTTATCTTCATCTCTTGTTTTAAATACCAAGGTAAGTTTAATGCTCATTTCATTTGTGGTTCCGTGCTATATTATATTTTTACTCAATATAAAAGCAATTATTTATCTACATAATCCAACTTTAGCATATGCTTTATTATCTGCTTGATCCTTTACAAACCTAACCAATAAAACCGTTCTTTTGATCTCACATATTATCTTGCATCAACACTCTCCTAGGCTATTTTGTATCTACCTTCAAATACATTTATTTTGAAGCCAGAGCTTATAATTCTAATGCATGTAAAGGATCAAACAAATTAGGCTTATTTTATGTTTTATTTTAGACCCTGTGTATTTAAAGATTTATTTTTGTCCCAAACACCCTATGTATTGAAAGATTTGTTTTGGTCCTAAACGTTTTATTCTAAAGCCCCTTAAGAGCCCTGTATTGGATCGTAATGTCCTCTCCCTGTTGTGGTGGCCTTCTCATGACCTCGCCGCTCTTTATTTCTCGCGGCCACAAGCCACTTCTCCCTAGTCCCTACCCGTTTCTGGTTTATACTTCTTTCCTCCTCTCTCCTCCATAGATCTCTTTTTGGTGAAGAGATGTAAACTTAGTGTATTGTTTGGACCAAAATTAAAACTTTTAAATGGGGAAGAGATCTAAACTTGGTGTAATGTTTGGACCAAAATTGAAACATTTAACATGTAAGAAACCAAAGTGAAATTTAAAAAAAAAACATAAGTGACTAAATATCTAATTAAGTCTCACGGATTGGGTTACACACTACAAGGGACATGATTTCATTTTGGGAAAAATAGTAAAAAAACAAATGGTGTTTTTGGTCGCTTAACAGAAAGGGTCAAACTTGATAGAAAATGCAAACAGTGTTTGTTGGTCACTTGACGCAAAAGTCCAATTTGGTGTGATGTTAGTAAGGAGTTCTTTCTTGGTGTCACTAGTAATGAGTAAAGACAAATTGTAATCACAATGACAATAGTATGTTATTGAGCTTTTCAGCTAGCATAATGTTTCATATTTTCTACAAAAATATCTGTTAAAGTTAAAGCAGTTTAAATGATTTTATTTTCTCACAAGTTGTGGGTATTGCCTTTACACTGAGTTGATTTCGCCTCCAGGTTGACCCCGTTTCAATTCAAGAAAAGTTTGAATACATCATGTATGGACGGTTATATGACATTAAAGCTGATGGACTTTCACATTCTCCACCTGAAGTGTATGTAAATGTTTCCCATGTTATATTATTGTATTTGTACACTTTATTTAATCAGAAATATTACCTAGGAATGTATGATGTTATGATGTTTTGTTATTATACATGATTAATCAGAAAATGCTTTGATTGATCCATATAATCAAAATCGACCTTAACCAGTGACATGACAAGCCCAGCTTCACATGACAAAAGTTAGCCTCCGGACTAGGAGTTTACCTGTCTGAATTTGATTATATCATTGTTTGTTTCTATAATTGGATTGCATGCAACACAATAAAGTGCTTATCAAAAGATCCTTGGGGTTGCAGGAATAACGAAAATGCTAGTTCTGATGTATAATTTTTTTTAAAGAAAAGTGATGTATTATTGTATAATTGATATAATGGGGTTTGAGGTGTTCTGCAGATGATTGGTAGGCTGAGGTGCCAATCTAGTTTGGATTTCAGACTCTGTTTAGATGACTTTGCATATCAATCTAGATTTTTATGAGAATAGTCTGTTCTCTCGCTGAGCTATTTTTTCTTGCTCCAGGGAGGTATATGCATCATTTGGTGGACTTCAGTTGATGTTGAGAGGCGATCCTGCCCACTGTGTCAAGTTTGCAGTCGATCAGAAGTTGTTTTTACTAATAAGGAAGCTTGAAAGTTTAACTGCTGATTGTTACGTGTTGCTGAAATGATAAACACACAAGTTCTAAGTAATTTATCATCTTGGATCGGTAATTTGTTTAAGATAAGTTGTGTAGCATGAATTTTGCGAGATTATATTTTGGTTTTGGATGGTTCTCTGAAGCTTTTTTGAGTATATTATTAATTTTTTAGGTATGGAAATACTCTAAAATTTAAGAATTTATTCAGAAATTTTTTAGCTATTTATTAAATTCAAATATGTTAATAAAATTTGTTTCACCAGGTTGGTAAGAGTTAGATTTTTTATTAACAAGTTTATGTAGTCAAGTTTTTCGAATGAAAAAAAAAGTGTTGGGTTGAGTTTTATCAATTCAACATCATTATCATCCTTAGATTTTAATTGATTTACATGTCTGTATATTTTATGATACAAATGTGAAGAAGCCACCGGTACGGTTTGATTCAACCGTTTTGTTCAATTTTTTATTTTTTTTGCCCACCCCTACCTTCATTCCCCCACTTCTACAAGTACATTCCATTTCCACTCACAACTCAATCTCTCACACATAAAATCTTACCTTTTTCTTTTGCTCAAGATTCCTCTTAGCTCCAAACCCATAAAAGAATAAACCACATAAAAAGAATCGCATAGTTTTTTAAAACACAAAAGTTGCTCTCCTCCTTAAATGTCCATTTTGAATGCAACATATCCACTGGCTTTGAATAGAAAATTACAAAAAATGCCAAATGACCAAAATATTACCGCGTGACTTAAGTTATGCTCGGTAGTATCTACGTGACTTAAGTCACGTTGAGCCAGCGTGAGTTAAGTGACGCTCGGTACATACCAACGTGACTTAATTCACGTGGAGTTCTGGTACACATACACGAACACAATGAAGTAGCAATAAACGTCGCAAGAAATGGGCGGTTTGAATTCTAACCCTTTGTTAAATTTTAATCCTGAAACTTTAACAAGGTTATAAAAAAAGTTCTTGGTAATGGTTGCTTGGATTTGGAGTGGATTCAACGCACCAAATTGACTTAGAAGGATGAGCGAGCTTCTTTTCAATGACTTTTTTAAGATTGTGGATGTAAACCCAAATCGTGAAAAGTTTGATAAGGGTATGTTGATCTCTCATTTTGTTTTTATTTTTGAAGAATATAGCAAAAAAGGTTCAAATTGTGTTTTTGTTATGGATGTTTTAGATATGCAAAGTTGTTTTAGAGTTGATTATATGATTTAGTACTGGGGTTAAGCAGCATCTTGTGTCTTGAAGGTTGCCTCAACAGAAATCTTAGATGGTTAGGTGCTACTACTTTATGAGTGCTAGCAACACACCTTTTAACCGCAGGACTCAAAAAATCCACATGTTTCCCACCAAATTATGCAGGTCACACATAAATATGGTGGAACCAATGTGAATTTTACCCCTTCAATCAGAGTGTGTTGCAAGCATTTTTCTTGCTTTATGCTATTTTTTTTGTTATCTATTTGAAATTACAATGGGTTGTAGATGGATATGAGATATTTACTGAGCAATTATATATGTATGTGTAAATCAGAGCATCATATTGAGAAGAAGTCAATTAAGAAAGTGACCAAAAAAGTTTTGCTTTGGCTCTGTAAGTAAAGTGTACTAAATGACAAAATATTATGAACATTTAATAATGAAAACATTCACCACATAGGATGCAGATTTAGCAGTTTGTTTGAGAGATCTGTAACTAAATTGCATATAGTTTTTGCAGTGTGTTATACAATATGCAATAATTATACTATTCTTCAGATGCCGTTTTAGATATTAAATCTGTGTATTTTGACACTCTTTTCTACTTGCTACATTTAGTGATATGGCTTTGTAATCCTCTGTTTGTGTTTGTGCTTTCCTCTTGTCTACATTCTTTTTAAAGTTGAAACGTGAATTAATCAAATTTTAAGTTGGCATGAATTTAACAATTTCATGAACATGTTCTTGTAGTTTCTCGAATTGTTGCACGTATGAGAAGCATGGCATGCACATGATTCTAGATGTCAATATAGAGATTTATCCTATTGACAGAAAGGAAAAATTCTTGTTGGCTTTATCTCCATCTCTTGTTTTAAATACCAAGGTAAATTTAATGCTCATTTCATTTGTGGTTCCGTGCTATATTATATTTTTACTCAATATAAAAGCAATTATTTATCTACATAATCCAACTTTAGCATATGATTTATTATCTGCTTGATCCTTTGCAGACCTAACCAATAAAACCGTTCTTTTGATCTCACATATTATCTTGCATCAACACTCTCCTAAGCTATTTAGTATCTACCTTCAAATACATTTATTTTGAAGCCAGAGCTTATAATTCTAATGCATGTAAAGGATCAAACAAATTAGGCTTATTTTATGTTTTATTTTAGACCCTGTGTATTTAAAGATTTATTTTTGTCCCAAACACCCTATGTACTGAAAGATTTGTTTAGGTCCCAAACATTTTATTCTAAAGCCCCTTAAGAGCCCCGTACTGGATCGAAATTTCCTCTCCCTGTTGTGGTGGCCTTCTCATGACCTCACCGCTCTTTATTTCTCGCGGCCACAAGCCACTTCTCCCTAGATCTCTCTTTGGGGAAGAGATGTAAACTTTGTGTATTGTTTGGACCAAAATTGAAACTTGAAAGGCGATCCTTCCCATTGTGTCAAGTTTGCAGTCGATCAGAAGTTGTTTTTACTAATAAGGAAGCTTGAAAGTTGAACTGCTGATTGTTACCTGTTGCTGAAATGATAAACACACTAGCATCATCAAGTTCTAAGTAATTTATCATCTTGGATTGGTAATTTGTTTAAGATAAGTTGTGTAGCATGTATTTTGGGAGATTAAAGTTTGGTTTTGGATGGTTCTCTGAAGCTTTTTTGAGTATATTAATTTTTTAGGTATGGAAATACTCTAAAATTTAAGAATTTATTCAGAAATCAATGATGGATTAAGCTTCAATTCAAATGACTCTATTGATGATCTGACACCTTCTCAACGTCTCTCTATCCCTCTATAAAAGGACTGAAGACTTGAAGAAGATAATACAAGACTCTACAATTTCGAAAGTGCCTATACTCTGCCAAATTCTATACTCATCAATAACTTAGAAATTCTTACAAACATTTTCATCTTAGAATTTCTTAAGTCTAGAGTCTGATAAACTGTGTTGTATTTTGTGAACACCACTGATAGTATATCAAGTGTTCAACTCAAACATATTTCTTTGTAACTCTGTTTGACCAGAAGTCTCTTGCTTGTGTGCTTGAGCAACGAGAAGTCTCTTGCTTGTGTGCTTGAGCAATTAGAAGTCTCTTACTGTGTGTTTGAGCATTTGGAAGTCTCTGTGCTTGAGCATTTGTAATCTGTTGATTATAGTGAAAAATCTCTTGTAAGTAACAAGGGGACTGAACTACTTCTGGGTTGTGGAAGGAACCAGGATAATTGCTTGTGTCCTTTCTCTCTCTCTCTCTCTCTCTCATTTACTTTCCATCCGCTGCATTATAACTCTGAACATAGCTTCAGACTCTGACCTCCAATCAGACTCTGAACTATCATTAAGTTTTTGAGAAAGAAAAAGTCAACACAATTCAACCCCCCCTTCTTGTGTTTTTCTCACCTTCAGCGCGCCCTCCTACTCGACGGAGACAGGAGGATGTGGGCTCGTCGTCCCAGGCGGGTGCGTCCTAGATAGTGGACCCCACTGAGTATCAGCAGCATCCTCAGTACGAGCAGACGGCTCACCAGTAGGAGAGTAAGGCCCAGCATCAGGCTGAGGAGGAGGCCCCACCACAAAGTTTTCCTAGGGGCCCTATAGACTTGTCGCTCCTACCGAATTTCGTAGACATGTGACATGTCAGCTTTGGAGCGATGCACAAGTAAGTATAATTGTTTAATTTTATTTAATTACGTGTCAATTGATAAATTTATTTTAATTTAATCTTACGCGTCAATTGATAAATTTATTTTAATTAAAATTGACGCGCGTAATTAAATTGACGCGCTTAAATTGACGCTCGTAATTAAAATTGGCGTGTAATTAAATTGACGCGTGTAATTAAAATTGACGCGCGTAATTAAAGTTTTAATTACACGTCAATTTTAATTACGCATAAAATGTTTAATGTTTATTTTAATTATTTTTTTTACGATTAAATAGTTATGTCTTTTTTAGTTATTTAAATTTTTATATTTGTAATGGTTTGTTGCTCGTTTAATTTTTTGTATTTCAGTTGTAGATGACGCGTAAAGTGACCGCTGTCTCGCACGGGAAGAAAGTTAAGAAGATGAAATTCCCGACAAACAATCAGGTCTGGTTCTGGAACCGGGTGAATGCATCTGGTCTTTTCCCCCTCCTTCTCACTGGGTACGACAGCATCAACCATGCCCTCATCACCGCCTTGTCAGAGAGATGTCATGAGGAGACCAGCAGCTTCCATCTGCCCGTTGGGGAGATGACCGTCACACTCAATGATGTGGCGTGTCTTCTACAGATCCCCATCCATGGGAGGCTCCTGAGTGTTGATGAAGTGGGATACGAAAGAGGTATGGAGGTGCTGCATGAGGGTCTGGGTTTGGGCGGATGAGGCTTATGAAGAGACTTCGGCGCAGTGGGGTGGTTATATCAGTATAACTAACCTGAGGATGCATTGCGACACACTCTTGCATAGGTGCAATGAGTTGGAGCATCCTCCTGCTGATGATGAGGAGGCTGAAGAACAGACGACGGTTAGAGCGCAGTGCACCAGGGCGTTTTTGTTGTACTTGGTTGGAATCACCATTTTAGCCAATAGGAACAGCAAAAACGTTTAGCTGTTGTGGATGGAGTTGTTTAGGGATTTGGACACATTGGGCGAGTGGTCCTGGGGCGGGATGACACTTGCTTGGCTCTATCACGAGCTTTCTCATGTTACGAACCCGACCATGACCGACATTTGTGGTTACATGACTTTACTGGAGGTAGTATTTTTTTCTTTTTTCTATAACATTATAAATGAGTTACGATATTATTGTGTATGTTTATGGGTTAGGGATGCTAAAATATTTGTTTGTAGGGATGGATATTGGCGCACTTCAGAAAAATGTATACGAGGAAGCTTAATACCGACTATAATGTTGCTACACCGCTTGTAGCTAGATGGAGACTGCCCAGGGGCCATGCTGATGTTGCACACTATCATGGCCTCATTGATCTGATGGTCAATGCTGATGTGACCTGGAGGCCGTACGAGGATCGGCGGTACATCATGCCTTTCCAGGACATTTGCTGGTACTCCGGTTCGATCATGGCCGACAGTCAGACTATGTGTCTTTACTTGCCAGAGCGGGTTCTCAGGCAGTACGGGCACGTGCAGACCATCCCCAGATCTCCTACTGATGTTCAGGCTCTTCAGGCAGTGGTGGTTGTTGTGGCCTTTCAGGACTTTCTGCTCCATGTCCTTCCAATAGGCACTTCGGGGTGAGCCGACACCAGAGGCTAAACCATGGAAGTATCAGAATGGGTACATGAGATGGTTCTACAAGGTATCTCATCCCATCATGACCGACCCTGCTGTCATTGCTGAGGACCCGCCTCCTGTCCCTCCTTACGAGGAGGTTATTGTTGAGCAGCAGTATGCCAGACAGGTTCCCGACCCACTGCAGATCATTGAGAACATCAGACGCAGAGTGGACAGTGCTTTCACTTGTCCTGATGTGTTTCAGAATCCAACCGTCTTCGGTATTTTTCAGGGCATCCAGTCAGAGTATCATATCTTGCAGGAGCAAGGGGTTCCCCAGATGAGGACTAGGAGCCATAGTCCAGCGGAGTAAGGTGTTGTGACTGATGTACTTTTGTATTTTTTTAGTTTTGTTTTTATGACATGAAGGTATTATATTTACACTCGCGCCTTTGCGGATTTTTATGACATTTTGGTACATTTTTGGTTTTATATTTGCGAATTATAAATTTGACTGTATTTGTGTATTTTAAGTTTGATTGAATTATTGATTGAATGGATGAATGAAAACAGGGAGAATTGGGTTTTTTGCCTGTTTTGTTTGCTGACACAAACAGAGCGTGACTTAAGTCATGCTCGGTAGATGTCAGCGTGACTTAAGTCACGTTGCGGTCTTTCATAACCCAGACAGAACCTCACTTCTCCATTTCACTTCTCAAATCTCTACAAAATCTCCCAAATCATCCAACCTCAAATTTCTTCAACTTCCAATCACCCACCACTACAACAACAAGTAAGTTTTCATAATCAAGTATCATTGTCATTTTATGTTTATATGTTACATTTTTCCTCTTAAATTAGAAATATATTAGTTTTAGGGTTTGTTGAAATTTTGATTTTTTTTGCAAGAAATGATACAATGTTTACATGTAAATGAGTTATGTTGCTTAAATGTTTAGATGTTTGCATGTTTATATTGTAGTTTTTAGTTTTAGGGTTTATGTATAATTTGCACTCCAAGTGTTTGATGAAATGTTTGAATGAGTTTTTCATTGATTGTTTTTAATTTCGTATGGTGTAGATATGAAACAATGGCTCAAGTATACACTCAAGTATCCTTCAACGGTGGAAACCCTCATTTTTTCAAGGTTCGCGACGATGTCACGTTAAAAGAATTGAAGGATCAACTTCGTGAAATCCACCAACGACTCAACCACGGAGACACGAGAAGGGTGGAATACGTTTGGTACGAACGTCCATCGTTCGACTTAGAGGGGAATTTGACGTTCACTCGGTCGGAGTTAACGAACGACGATGACGTGAGGACCATGTTCTTGATATTTGCTCAAAACATCATGATCCCCATCGAGATTGATGCTAAGTTACTGAGGTCGCCTGAAGATATTCTCAAGAGTTTGATTCGGCCGGATGAAGATGTTTAGGTAGTATTATTGTGTTGTCATTATTTTGTTGGATTTTAGCGTAAAGGTTTGCAAGTCTCTTTTGAAACTCAAAAGAATGAAGAGAACACAACATGTATTCTCCCGAATCAACTATATAGGTTCTGTAAGACCCTGATCCCCGAGACTACTAAATAAGCGATAAATCATGCAACACGACTAATCGGAATCCAACAAATCACCAAATAATTCATACAATTTCTCATAATAAAATCTCATCAATAATCATCACAGCACAGCGGAAATAAATCATCTTCATCTCGGGTCTCAACATAAATATCTCAAATAAAATACATCCTCAAAAATTCAACAAGTAAAAAAAATCCTGGACTCCTAGATCAAAGCACATAATCTAGACATCCTCGAAAAATGCAACATAAAAGAGAAGGCATAACGCCGTCCTCAACACAACTCACCGAGCACTACTCCTCAACCTGCACATCTACATTCACAAGGGTTGAACCCACGGATGATGAGACAATAAAACCATTGGAGGGTAAGATATACATTCAACAAAAGGATATAATAAACACATGTAAATTTCAGGCAAAAACAACACTTAAAATTTAAATATTCATCAATACAAAAAGTCTGGTTATTACTCATGCATAATTCATAAATCATAGCATACCCTCATCATTATATAATTACCAACTTAATTATACATCAACAACAATTAAATCATAATCTCAACAATAAATCATCAACGAATAATCGTCAACTCATCTATAAGTCATCAACAGATAATCAACTCAATTTTACATCGTTCATATCTCATCATCAATTCAAGCATAAAGCATTACCACGTCATCAATATCATCAAGTATACATTTACCACATAAATGCACAAGTTCACACCAAAACATTTCCACATATGGCTCATCATGTTCATGCAATGTGCCTAAGTCGACACTAAATGCATGTGGTATCAAAGTTTGGATATCAGATACCTCAGCATGTTGGATTACTAGAACCCTCGACATGTTGGATTATCAAAACCTTAACATGTTGGATTATTAAAACCCTCGGCATGATTGGATTATTAAAACCCTCGACATGTTATCATCAATTCACAACTCGACTGACTATGTATGCATGAACACCACATATAGACTCGACAATGCACTCATCATACTGTTATATAATTCACTTCATCATATCTCGACTATCAATTGCATTATCAAATCAATACATCCATACATTACAAACCATGTCATCACCACAACATCATGTCATCATATCATTCACATCACAACTATCATTGCATAATTGATTCACCACGTTCATCATGTTTAATTATCACAACATCATTTTTATCATGTTCATCATGCTTAATCATCATAACTTAATCAAGTAACATCACGATTTCATTCAATATCAATCACATAGTTCACATACCACGATTAATCATCACAACATCATTTAGATCACAATTAGAATGCATTAAGGCACATCCAACATCATTCACTTCATACTAATGCATTTCACCAAGTTTAATAATAAATACGCCATTCTTGCATTTATTCACTATAAATCACATAATCCACATTTCATGAATAAATTAAGTAAGGTTGCCTCAACCTACTACTACATCACACTATATTCATGATTCAACTACATTCATACTACTCTAATTAATCATTAAGTCTGCTTCGTCAATTATCAAATTCCACAAAATCTCTAAGTTCGTCTCAAAATCAAATTCCATAATCAATCCATGGCAAGCAATCATCATCCATCAAAGAAAGGTCAAAACAACACAAAAAGAATGCTCAGGGATGTCCGGAAACGTCCCCCAAAGGCCAAAACACGCAGAACAGCTGATGTTGTTGCTGTCAACTTCGCTGAGCGACCAGGGACTTCGCTTAGCGAAGTTCTGTTTTCTGGGCAACCAGAAAATAGGGCATTCACTACGGGAAAGCCCCAAACTCCACCCAAAAATCTCAATTGACCCAAAATCATTTTACAAACAATACCCATGATCAATACACTTAAATTGAACAATGGATACACAAGGAAACATCAATTGACATGAATTCTCAAAGTTATTTGGTAAATTTCAAAGGTCGTCTCTAAATTCCATTTTCACCAACAACTTAACAATTAAGCTTGTTTAACAACACCAACAGTATTTCATCAAGTTCAACATCATAATATACACCTATTCAAACTATTCCAACAACAACTTATTCATTTAAGCAGCAACTTACTCATTTTCACTCAATTAAGTCATTTTAGCAAAAACACCACCAACAACAACTTAATTCTCATCAAAGCCACACAACCAACATAGATTAGCATGCTTTTCATCATAAGACATCAACATAAGCAAAACAGCAGAAACTTAAGCAAATTCACTCCATTAATCACTTTTCTCAAAATCACTTAAATTGCAACTTATCAAACAAAACACATACCCATACTCATAATCAGTTTCATAATCAACAAACATCATTCAATTATCATGGTAATCATCCATTTCATCAAAATTCACAAAGATATCAATTAATCATAATTAAAAATGAATTTTGACATGAATAAAATGCAATTTCATCAAGGTTTAACATACTTAATTTAATCAACAAATAGGAGCACGAAAAATTCAACAACTCAGCAGCAATTAATCATGTAATTAATCATAATCTAAAACACGCAAACCTCATAGTTGCTTATTAAACCCATTTGGTAAGAGTAATCTCCCCTCTTTCCTTATTTCTTCACTTTTCTTGCTACTTCTAGTATAATTCACCTCTTTCCCTTAAGCTCTTCTAGTTTCCTCTTCTCCAAGCTTCTCCTCTCTCTATTCTCTCATTTGCCTCTCAAAATTTTGTGTTATAATGTTTAACTTAATTCACCACCACTCACTACTAGTGTATTTATAATATGTTTTTAGGGTTATTCTCACTAATGAGTTTAGTCACAATTGTCTCACAAATATTTTTCTCTATACTTTTACTTCACTTCAACCCCCCCATATTAATTATACACCACTATTCTAAAATTCAAATGACTAGTCCTAACATATTTACAAAAATGTCACTCTAGCACTAATAATTCCTCTAACCCATCAATCACACACAAATAATCAATTAACAAATATAATTAAATAAATAATGCTAATTAAAAATGACAGATAAATCTAATGCTAAAAATCGGGCTGTTACAGGTTCTCACATTGAATTCCTTCATATAAGATGGGTGTGACAAAAGGGAATGCAGTTCTAAGATGTTGTTTTCTGTTTGATCATGCTCCTCTGTCAATTGAAACTTGTCAGTTGGCAGGACAGTAGGATTAAGTTCAAAAGAATATATTGGAATGCATTCTTTTTTGTCTTGACTCATCCTATATGAAGGGATTTGATGTGATAACTTATATAGTTGATTCGGTAGAATATATGTGTTGTGTTCTCTTCATTTTTTTGAGTTTTCAAAGAGACTTGCAAATTTTTACACTAAGTATAAGACACTTTAATGCCAACATTTTCGGCAAACTTTCAAGAATTTAATTTTAATCTAACATCATGAGGATACAACATCCTTAGGGATAACGTAATGTAATGTAACGTAACGCTTCGTTTATTTGAACCAAGATGAAATTATAACTAAATAAATTTGTCGTATTCTATTAATTTTGGGATTTATTACGCGTACACAAGTATTTTTAGTTATGATTTATTTTGGATCATGAATGAATTGTCGTTATTGTTGTTTCTAAGACTTTACATGCTTTTAAAAAATGAACATAACATATTGTATGTTTGGGGTCTTCAAAAAAAAATATTATATTTGTGAAAAATTGGTGAAAACATAACTTACCTAAAACAAGCGTGACTTAAGTCACGCTGGGGGTATTTTCGTCAGTTTGTATGAGAGTGAACAATTTTTGTTGGGAGAAGAGCAATTTTCCAATAGATTTAAAACAGAAAATGACTTTAAAATAAAACACGGGACTTGCATTGCCTAACCTATTGTTACTTTTTAATTTTTCAATTTAAAAATCGTTAACCAAGAAAGGAAAAGTAAGCGCATAAAACCCGTGAACATTTTTTCTTATACCTTTTATTTTAGAAAAAAAACTAATGGTAGTTTTTTGTTTTAAAAAAACAATAGTAACATAATTAGATAAAGATAGTATTGTTTAGTAATAATAGACCAATAATGGAATAGTAATAGTAATATAAACTAATAGTAAAGTATTAATTTGTATTAGTAAATGAGTATTTACATATATATATAATCTAAATTTAAAATATAACTTACTTATGTCGTATAAATTATTTAGAAAAAAATACTAAACTTTTTATTAAGTATATTTTATATTTAAATACTGGATATATTTTCAAACATTTTTATATCAATTAATTATCTTTATATTAATATTGGATATAATTTTTTTTATTCATACTTTCTTAGCTCTTAATTAATAATATATAAGTGTCCGCGCCGCGCCGCGCCGCATTTTGGCGGAGAAGGGCGTTCTCTCTCGCCAAGATGAAAGAAATACAATTTGTCCATGAGAGAAAGAAATACAGTGCAAGAGATGAAAGAAGGATTGTAAGGAAAAAAGGAAAGTAAGGCTCCCTCCGTCCCAAGAATGAGCAAAGAAAGTTTCACATAGTATATTGGATTGGATTCCAAAACTAATAATAATAATATGAGTTAGTTTAGTAAGTCACTTCAATTATGTTTGGGGTAAGCAGGTTAGTTTTACTGTCACTGATTGAGCAGTCAGTCCATTATTACATAAGAGTTGAAATCATCAATTGTTGCTTCCATTGTGAAGCACGACCAGGGATCCAAACACTACATTTCAGATATTGTAGGACAAGATGCAACATGTTTTGTTTGTGTGGCGAAATTAAAAATTCAAGGAAAAAGTTTCACAATTCATAATATCCACGTATAAGCTTCATGATTTACAATATTTTGATTAAAATTTATGAGATAAAATGCAGTGACAAATTACTGGAAATCAACTTCGTATGTGCTGACTAAAGCATCGTTGCCATAATTTCTTTTTCCTTTTTAATTAAAATTAAGTGTGAAATGACTGCGTCCATGTTGGTTGCTAGCCATTTAACGAAATTGATACATTCAAACGATTGTCATTAGTGTTTTGTGATGACATGTTGAGCATGTGTCTGACATGGATATGGAACCTGAATTATGTGTATGCTTTATAGTGTTATGATGATGAGTATGAATGGATGTTTTCTGCTATCGTATTTAATAATAAATACAAGTAAAAATCTGTTTTATACTAGTTATAAGGCTTAATGACTCCACCATCATGGGATTCATGGCATTAGAGTTTATGTTGTTGTTAATAGAGTTCTGACAATTTTTAGTTTAGTTTCTAAAGAAAACTAACATGACTTAAATTTATTTCTATCTTCAGCTTCTTACGGTATCAAGAATTGTTTTAGACTTTTAGCTCACAGTTTTGCTTTCTTGTAATAATTGCAACAAATGTAGCTTCAACTTTTGAGTGTGCTGTTTTATGTCTTTGTATGCTTCATTTATTGTCTCTTTTGTCGTCTGTGCGCGCCCTCTATTTTACCATGTATACGCACCCACATACTTAATTTTTGTGATAAAGCATACAAGTATAACCTCTTTTTGAGAATACACATAACACATTTACACATGAATACTTATATTATTCATCTGATTTCAGATTGATAAATGAAGCATATTGTAAAGATATTGTCGCTGGTAATTGCCATCACTGCTTTATGGGTTGGCCTTCTACAAACTTCTATCATTCCTCAAAGTCATACTTGATTGGTAGGTTTCATGTCATCACATGCTTTACTTTTAACTTTTTTTATGTGGTCTATGGTACAATTTTCTGTTGGGGTGGGAGAGCTTATATGTTTCCAAAGCTATGACATGAAATACACCTCAATGAGGACTTATAATGTGCTGGCAGATGGATTCAAACCTAAGCCTTACAAGCAAAGTCTTCGATCCTTTTCCAGCTTAACCGAACCTTTTGGTGCTTTTTTATATTTTGATAGAATTATAAACATCATAATGCTGACAACCATACTTCTGTCCTTTATGCAGCTACCAATCTCTTTTGTTGTGTCTTTAGGATGTTACAGTCTATTAATGGTTGGAGTTGGTCTGATGAATTTTCCTACTTGTCCTCAAGAAGCCCTGTTGTTGCAAAAGGTATGTATGTTCTACCTCTGTGCATTAGTGGTTGCATTGTTATATACTTAATTAAGTGTTGTGCTTTTATAGTTCGTATGGAATATATATGTTCGTAGTATATGAGTGCACTCGGAGTTTACTTTTCTACAATTGTTTGAAATAATTTCAGGACTGGAACAGTGTTTGTGTTTAATTCCCACACACTTAATTTGGATACATATTAGCTATTGTTGAGGTTCATCCAGTTTAGAAATTAGCTATTACCAAGGTTAAAATAGTTTATAATAAATAAAGGACAAGATATCCTTGCAATTTTAGGGAGGAGAAAGGGGAAATATCAGTCTTAAAAGCGTCCTCAAAAAATATGCCAATCACAAATTTCTCAAAAGATGAGCACACTCATTTTTCCACCTGTCACCAAATTTTTGTTTCTTTATAGTGCACTTATATATATTTCTTATGGAGCTTTTTAAAAGGGGACCTTGAGGATTTATTTATGGCTATAGAAGGTTAATCTTTTGTTTTATTTCTTCCATTAATTAATGATTTGGAAACACATGGAACTAAGATTAAACCACCATAGCTAACACAAGCGCTCGATAGCCATGTTTGGTTTCAACGAAATAATCTCAAGTTGTTAGCGTAGTTTTTGAAGGCGGGAATTCATATTGTAATATATCCATCAATTTTATATTTATGCTCTCTTTTTCATGTATTTTGCAAATCTCTGTTTTTTCTCCTCTTTACCCTCCTTTTAATTAATTGTCTTTTTGACCAATCACCATTTTAGAAAGATTTGAGCACAAGCAAGATGAGTGCTAGTTGTTAGCTTCTAGCACTCACACTGATTTTAACTTTAACAGGTTTGATTTGAGCATGCCTTATTCAAAGTGGCTCCTTCAATCATTAATTTGCTTGTGTGAATTGAGACATAAATTTCGTACATATCTTCATGAGGAGATTGGACAGGACAATTCTTGTTTTAATATTAAATTTAGAAGTTGCTCACAAAAAAAAATGATGCGATAACATCATATTTGGGTGCAAATGTTACAACACTATTTAACAAAGGCCACACAATAACAGCCTAGCTACCTGAATTTGAGTTTGGTTCATAAAGTACAACAACAAAGCTTTATTCATCAAGGTTCACCAAGTGGAATAGAGTCAATTAGATGATTCAGAAAATGTCATACTTCCTCATCATAAATCATTCAGATTTTGTCTACCATTCACAAGTTTTAATTTCACCATTGGATCAATAAAATTACTTTGTTTTACCTCATTTATTGAATTAAATGAGATTTATTGATCCAATGGTAAAAACAAACTTGTGCATGATGCAACATTTATCTGACTTGTGCATCATAGCTTTGCCCTATCATATATATTAAATTTAATTCTAGATTTTTTATCTAGAAATCTTTCTTTTCAATTTCCTTTTGATTGAATTGAAGATTTTGTTAGAGCTCAATAGTGTAATATTTCATCACATTTACTAATTTAAACTCAAAAATATCAAGAATACTAAACTCAATAATAGACCAAAATTTCTTGCATTGGGACATATAACTGAACCAAGCAGTAAAACACCACAAAATTAGCTATTGATTTCACTAATGATGCATATGCTCAGCATCCATTTGCCTGAGAAAACAGTATATAAACTCTTGCCACTTCATAAATATATATATATTGCATTTTTCAGTATGCACTGGCTCAGAAAAACCTCACTCAACTTCTCTGATAATTCTTCTTCTCCGCAACGGCTTTGTTGTAACACTCCCTGGGGCACTGTGAGCTTTCCTCCTCTCTTCCTTCTTTTTCTTAGCATCAGCTATAACACGTGACAAAGAAGAAGCCTTGTATATTGGTCTTGGTAAGTGTCTATGCCTTGCAATACGGTTAACTTCAGGAAGGTGCCTGTAGCGTTTCTTTATGGCCTCGTGATAGTCATGCCTCTTCTTTTCCCTCGGAAGAACCTGTGGCATCATCATAAAGAGGTGAATCTCAGGGAATGAATTGAAGGGCCTCTCAGAAGATAAATTATTAGAGGATAAACCATGGCCAACTAACTAATTGAATAACAAGATCACAATTATAATAGAATTTCAATCTTAATACAACATGAACCACAATTAATAGATGACAGTTTATTTTATGTGTGTGTGTGTGTAGAGAAAGATGATGAATGAAATCAACTTACTACTCCAAGTTGTTCTGATGCTTTGGCCTTCCAAAGTCTGAGGTTAGTATCATCACTTCCTGAAATTACATAACTTCCATCGCCGCTGAACTTGACACAGAATACCCTGTGTACAAAAGATAAAGATTAGCTGCCATAAAGCATGATAAGAATATTTCCATAAACTCGGCACAAAAAGTTAAGCAGACAATTAAAAACAACAGAATGCTCAGAGCACAATATGTAAATTGAGTGAACCTTTGCATTCTTTTAGTATGATAAATCTCTCTGCTGTGACCACCATTATAAGGGAAGATTCTCACCTACAAATGAGAAATTGTTAATGCATACAACTCTAATTCAGTAAGAAGTAAAATGACAAGGTTATAATGAAGTCCAAGGGAACTAACTGTTCTATCATAAGATCCGGTAACAAATTCTCGACCAGTTGGTGAGAAGTCAATATCCATCCTGTAGAGTGAAACGTGAAAATGTTAGTACGACAAATTGCAGAATTACCAAATACTGTAAACATTTAAAGAAAATCCATTATTACACGGCAGAAACGTGATCTTTATGAACACATTTGGCTTCACTCAATTTTCTGGAATCATAACTATAGCAGTAACCATCTTCATTTGCCTGCATACCAATGAAATTTGTCCATAAGAATTTAAATATCAGTAAAATTTTGATTTTGAAATACAGCTATAAAAATCGTAAACAATAATAGCTTCAGAACCACTGGTCAAGTTGATCAGATAAACTTACAACTGTAAAATTTATGGGTTCCATTGGATTCCAAGCTATAGAATTGGTTTTGGTCTGTCACATTAGATAAAGGTTAGTATAGTCATGAATATAATATATTTTGAATTAAGACCAAAAGATATGAAGAAAAAAAAAATTAACACAGTATCAATTTTGCAGTTACAAAACTTGCCAAGGATATGTGCAATCAAAAGAAAAATAATAAGGACCTCAACAATCAGTGTAATAATAAAATTGATAACAGGACATACCAAAATCAAAATATGTGCCATAATTTAAACTAATTATAATTGATAAGAGATCATTACCATCATTATCATTTTCCTTACTGGGGTATCCATGCGTAAATCATACAGATTTATGCTCCTGTCACTGAAAAAAAAAAAAAAAAAAGCTTAAGACATGAGAACGAAAGCACAGTAGATGATATTGTTCATGTGAAAGAAGATCAAAACTTGAATTCTAAATGAGCATAAAATGCAAACAAAAATAAATATAAATCGGTCCCTTATTAAATTGCTTCCTATAAATAAGATGGCTAACATTGTTTTCCATATTTAACTAAATAAAAACCAAGACTAACTATATTAAGGTCAATGTTAGTCAATGGTGAATTGGTGAATTGAGGGGAGTTGAGTTAACTGAATTGCCAGATGGCAAGTGCGGGGAAAAGAAGAGGACGTGGGAATCATGGAAGGGAGGGGGAACGAGAATATAAGGAAAATAACTGAAAGGGGAGAGTACTACATGAGACGCGAGTTAGGATTAGGAATGGCTGGGAACGAGAAACAGTTCTCATCTGAAAGGGTAGTTATCACTATTAGTCTATATTAGAGAATATAGTCTAAACTGTTAAGTATCTTAGTTAGTTATAAGAATGTACTCTAAGCTTGCTTAGCAAACAATGATTAGCTAAGTACAGCTGGCAGTTCTGTGTGTGTCAGCTGTCCCTCTAAGTCTAAAGTCTATAAATACTTGTAACCCCTTTGTAATAGATTATAATGTGAAATACAAAGTTAGTTACAGATTATGTTATAATCTTCTCTCTCTTCTCTCTCTTCTTCCAAGCTTTTCTCATTGTTCAACAATGGTGGAATTTTAACAGTCTATCTAGATTAGTTGTATCATTTCTACAAGGAGGTTATATCTCCATTCATTGTAATCATCCAATGTTGTATTGTAATTGCAGAGAGTTCCTCTATGTTAATTATGTAATCCAATATTTATCCTATTTTGGGGGCTGTCCTATTACATGCGAAAAAGATAAAGATCAAAATACTAGTTTAGAAGGGGTGTCACTGAATTTTTAAAATTGACAACAGCATCGCAGTGTACCTAGCTGAGCTTGCTAAGAGATTTGGTTCTCCCGGATTAAAGCGGACAGAAATCACCGTATCTGATCCCCATACGAAACTATTTACTGGCTGAGACCTGCAGAAGGGAAGTAACAGTAATATAAAGTATAAGAGTCTGTCTACAAAAGTAGTCTATGATAGTAAAATATGAAAACTAATTAGAAACTGATATCAAAACCTGTTGTGATTCCATATATCTACTTGAGCACCACCTGTGGCAAAATGCTCGCCATCCCACTGGTGATCAGCAGCACTAAAAATAAAAGAAAGCCAATGTTCTGTAAGCATAAAAATATAGTAAAACAAGAAGTTTTGATATCTTCCTGAAATAAATAAGCACCCTATAACTTACCAAAATGCATTCTTCCAAACATAAACACTTGCCGGCTAGGGAAAAAAGTTCAAAAAGGTTGGTTAGTATATCCATAAGAAAATTTTACAAAAAAAATCCTCCAGCACAAAATTCCACCTCAACAGTTTTCTTAATTGAGCCATCTGAGTCCCCAAAAGAAGCAACAGGAACATTCCAAAGTCTGACACTGAACACACAATTCCAGTTCACAAATCAGAAAAGTTACATCGATGACTAGACATGTGAGTTTAATATAATAATAGTAAAAGAAAAACGAAAAGAGGTTGGTACTTACGTGGAATCAGTTCCACATGAAACAAGAATGCGGCCATCTGTCGATGTTGTCAGGCCTCGCACAGCACCTTGGTGTCCAGGGAACTGACAAACAGTTCGTCTTTTTTCCAAAAACAAAACGACAATATTAGATACATAATAACACAGTCCCAAAATTTGAAACCAACATGAAAATCCTCCCTCCCATCATTGCCTAAAGTCTAATTAAATAAGCTGATGCATGGCCATTCACCAATATCTTTCTTATCCATACACAAAAGTTTGATGTATTATTATTTAATTTTATCATATAAGAACTATGATTTTTTTATGATCACTCTTCAGAAAGCAAATATATCCTAAACCAGTGGAAAAGTCAGAAAAACTCAAGTCATATTTGATGGAGAAAACTGAGGTTCATGACTTCATTCCTATCTAAAAGAGAAACTTTTAACTTCTTTTAGCTTTCATATTATCTATTATTATCCACCAATGCTAAAATGAAAGGGAAGAAAAAAGAGGTAGCTCCACAAGGCCAATTATTAAAAGATACAAACACATGCATGTCTATCATTCATACAAATGATGTTCATTGCTAAGATAATAACGTACATCATGAACTTGATTCTAGATTCTTGATTGAAACAGAACATTTAAAATTGAAAGAAAAAGGTATATTTTACCTAGCAGCTATATCCCAGAGACGAATATCTGCAAACACAATAAACACAAGTGTGAATATAATAGTTTAAAATGGATTGAGCATCAAGTAAGGAAAAGGTGTAATGGCACTAGTATAGAGAGGGGCGAGGGGATGAAAAACCAATGAAAACAAGAACCAGAATGACACAGCCAGATGTGGGGGACGAAAAGGAGGAGTAATGGCACAAGATACAGAATTCACATGAGTTTAACCTCTAAACGTTTTATGGTTGTTTGACAACTATCTATGAGAATTATGCAAAGAGAACCATTATAGTTTAAACAATTGTACACTTTCATAATAATCATGAAAACATTATCTTTGATTCTTGCCCCACTTATAAGGAGGTTGGAAAATATTGAGCCAATTAAATATGTAATGCTACAAAGTTAATGAAATGTTAACTAGAAGTCAGCCAGAATTTACCAAAATTAAAGTTTGGCTGATAAGTCGAAGTAATGAAAACTACTCCTCTATCTAATAGTTAACTGATAATATTGTCAAGATGCAAACTCACTCAAGCGAAAGAATTTTGGTTTTCTAGATGTGTCCCAGTTAAAATATATATATCCTAATTACAAATATTAACAATGTCCTTTAATCTAAAAGAATCCTGTTCTTCCTGGATCTAACTATGTACTGAACTCCTGAAATTAAAATCCGTTATCCAACTTATATTTTGAAAATGTTAAACTGATACACATTTCAAGAAAAAGTATAAAAGTGTATGTTTAATTATTAGAGAAGTATTTCTTTAGAGATGTAAAACTGTCTACAAGTTTCTTGACTGGGAGTAAAATTGTGGCGGATGTATCGTCTCTAGGAAAGCATTGTTTGTGACCAAAGGTTAGCTACAAATAGCCTAGCAGAGGGGTCCAAGTAGACGTGTTGAAAAACCACCAATGAAAACGGGTCTGGTTTGGTATGGTATGGTACCAAACCAAACTTTCAACAGCATCAACCCATCACTCTTCCAATCTTTCTCAACCCATTACCATAACTAGAACCATTGTAATTTCTTATTTATTTCCAAATATCATTTTAAATCAATCCAAAAGAATAAAAAATCCATCAAATGGCAAAACAAATTACCCTGTCTTCTCTTCTAAACTTTTCCAATCCTATATCAAGTGTACAACAATACAATTAAGCCATTAACTAAGCATGAAATTGAAGCAACATGATTAAAGGGTTGTTTGAATTGACTTGTTATAAGCACTTTTGAGACGGTTTTGGAGAGCTAATAAAAACAGCTTTTGACATGTTCAAAAGCTGTTTTCACCTTATACATATGCACATGATTAAATCGTTCATCCAAACAGGACCTAAGTAAGGAAGATTTAAGTACCTCCATCCATTGAACCAGAGAATATCTCTTTCAACTGACTAGGGTTCTTAGCCATACACGAAACTGCATCTACATGTCCATCCATAGCTCCTATAAAAGGTTTAGCAAAAATCTATATACACAAAAAATATTAAAAAATTAAAATCAATAGCAAACATAGTACAAATTATATCCTATAAAATCATATTCACAATAAAAAACACATAGGGTGACAAATATGACCTTATCCAACTTCACTGCATTAAGAGCACGGACATATTCCACCGCCTTCTCTTGAGGACGAAGAATTGGATCGTAATTACGGAACACACGCTAAAAAAACAAAAGGGTGATGTTAGAATAACAAAAAGATGATAAATTTAGATGAATTAAGAAGAATGATAAAGTTTAACAATCAAGGGTCGTGTTGTGTGTGCATTGAATGAATTACCTGAAGGTCTTGGCTTCGTTCTCGAGTGAATTCCTCCGTAGAGCGTGATATAACTTTGACCTTCATTGTCTGTGGAAGAACACCAAAAAGAGAGAATATTTCACCTTCCAAACTCTTCAAATTCAATAAAAAGCTTTAGTTATCATTTTGTTATAGGAATAGCTTTTACATAAGCAAGACACTTTAATTCACACTGATTTTAATCTGAAATATGTATCATAGAAGTTTGATATATGCAAACCTTAACCAACGGCGGAGAGCTGTGGTGGATTGACGGTGGTGCTCGGAGGGGTTAGGGTTCGGAATTGGCAGAGGATGGTGGTAGCCGGAGATGATGTTATGTGAGGTTGAAGGTGAACTGACCTATTTTTTATAACTGGGCTTACTCTCTATGTTTAGGTCAGCCCAAATCAAAGATCAAGAAAAAAAAAATCTTCAAATTTACACGCGCAGTAAAAAAAAAAAAACGAACAGTAAGAATGATAGTTATTAGAGCCATTCAACCATTTAGTTCATGATACGATCTCTCTTCTGTCGCGGTTGCGTGCGAGAATATATTGGTTTATCTAAAAAGAGTAGCTTTTCATCGTACTTATTTCTAATCCTATTTAACATTGCAACCACACCTCCAAACCTTAAACCTAATAATTTTAGGCGCCAATGAATAATGATCGTTGATTTCAATCATTACTGATCTACACGCATCTCATTACATGTATCAAACCCTCCATTTTATTTGAAATTTAAATTCTGATTGTCATTGGAACTCTAATTGTTCACCGAGCCACTAAAACATCAATGTGATATTTTTACTATTCCAACACACATTGAATTCGATCTATCTCCCTCATCTAACTCTCTCTCTCTCTGATTCACCAAAATGTGGCTCCTTTCACTCTCTCTCTATTATCTTCTTCTTTCTCCTTCTACTCATTTTCCCCCAAAATGTCCTCCACCATTTCTTTCATCTTTTTTGTTTTCTCTCTTAGATTTATGAATTTTGTTTTTTTTCCTTAATTTATGGATGGTGGTGCTGCTAGGTTTGAGTTCAAACGTTGAAGATAATGGCGAACGAGGCTTTGATGAGAAGGTGACACTTTGACATGTTTATTTCTCCTTCAGCTATTTCACATTTTCCTCTTTCCTAAGAATACTTGAGAATTCCGACCAAAATTTTCGAGGAAACCCTCGCTAAAATAAAGTTTTTTTGGAGGAAAAATTTCCTTCGTATGCACATGCCAGGAATCTCTGCTCTTGTATCTGCACAATCAGTATGACATGCTTTTTCAAGTTTAATTTCGAGGAAAACGAGGACAAAGTTCCTCGGAAAACATGTTGTCAATAACTCTCGGTTTAGAAGCGTGTTGTCAGGTATTGGCAGTGATTACCGAGGACAAAGTTCATCGGAGAGCATATATGACCGTTTTAACGAGGACAAAAGTTCCTCGGAATGTACATTATTGAAATTCAAAATTTATGCAAAAAAAAATGGGCGGGATTAAATTTATTTTGAAATATTAGATTCTGTCATACCTCATTTTTGACTCGTTTTACTCGTCTTTTAAGTCGAGAATTTTCGTCGTTTCAGACGAAATTTCGGCAGAGAGGTATTTTAAAATACTTCATTTTTGTTCCGAAGGCGACCGTTTTTATTTTATTTTATTAATTTTTTTATTATTTTTTTATTTTTATTTTTATTCTTATTTAGCTTTTTTTATTATTATTATTATTATTATTTATTTTTACTTTTATTTTTATATTTTATTTTTATTTATTTTCGTTTTTATTTTATTTTATTTTAACTGTTATTTTTTTTACTGCCTGTGTCATTTAGATCCATTTTGGTCCCTGTCCAGATAAAACACCTGAAGGGCATTTTTGTCCAAAAAAAAATTACCAAACCCTGATTCAGGGCCCTATATAAACAACATTAATTGCACATTGGTCATCGTCATAGAGTCAGAGAAAGAGTTAGAATCAGTCAGCCACCAACACAAAATTCAAACCCTAACATTCCAAAAAAAATTCAAACCACAAACAGTAACAATAATCAACTATACCAACACAAAGCACCACCACCGCGCCTCAAACAACACAGCCACCTACCACCACCCTAAAAAACTCACGGTCTCTCTCATAACCACCACAACCGAACCCAAACCTAACTCTCACAACCAACACAACCAACCATCATTCAAATCCGAAGCCAAATAACATCAATCCGAAGCCAAACAACACTAAACCGAACCAACACCGAAGAATCCGAACCAAAAAAGAAAGAAAAAGGTAGTTTTTTTTAGAAAACTTTAGATGTAGATCTAGGTCATTTGAAAATGATTTGAAAGATTTTGAGTTCGGATTCAGTTAGAGGATGAAAAAAGGTTTTAAAAATATAAAAAAGTTTTCAAAAAAAAAGGGAGTTTTTTTTACTCTGGCGCGGTGGCGTCGCCGTCTAGGCCGGCCGGCCACCACGCCGGAGAGTCACCTCCGGCCGGTTGTTTCTAGAGAGAAGAAGAAGAGAGAGAGGAAAAGAAGAAATGAGGAAATTTCTGAAAAAAAACAAATAAATACCCCCAGGCCCATTGATTTTGGCGCGACCCACCATCCTTTCTCCTCTCTTCTTCTTTCTGATTGCTTCTGCACTCCCCCCTCTACTCCTACACCCCCCTGTTCTTTTATTTTATTTTATTTGCTTTATTTTCTTTATTTTTATTATTTCTTGCATTTTATTTATTTATTTTTTCATACCATTTTTATTGCTTGCTTGCTTTTATTATTTCATTTCACTTTTACTTTTTTTAGTTATTTATTTATTGTTTTGATTTTCTTTTTTATTTTTGCCATTTTTTAGCACTAGTTTACTTTTAATGCATTTTTCTTTTCTTTCTAGTTTAGTTTATTTTCATTATTTATTTTTGCGCTTTTATTTAATGTCCAGCATATCATGCATTTTTATTTTCTTTTTTTATTTTATGCAACATATTTATTTAATGTCTTGCATGTCATGCATTTTATTTCCCTTTTTATTTTATGCAACATATTCATTTAATGTCTTGCATATCATGCATTTTTATTTTATTTTTTTATTTTATGCAACATATTTATTTTATGCCTAGCATCTCATGCATTTCATCTTCTTTTTTTATTTTATGCAACATATTTATTTAATGCAAAAAAATCATCTCATGCATTTTTTTTATTATTTATTTATTTTTTTGCTTTTTATTGCATATTTATTTATTTTTATGCATTTGTAATATTATTTCATTTATTGCTTTATTAGTTTATTTCTTCTTCTTCTTCTTCTTCTTCTATGCATTTTGTATTCAATTCTTTATTCTATAGTTGACATCTTAAAAGACGACTATTACGCATCTAACTACAAATAATCTGGTTTGGTTCACCTTAGTTGTAGCAGGTTTTCCTGCATTAGATTGTATTATTGGAGTTTGTGGTGTTCTGCTTCATTGATTTAGTGTCCTGGTTGCACGGAATCTATTTGGACCATTGTGCGATATTAACTCTAATTACTAATATGAGACTTTTGCATGGGTGTCCAAGTAACGATGTTAACGAAAGTAAAAAATTCAGTGATTGGGTATTGAGAATTGGCGATGGTAGTGTTGGAGAAATATCATATGATAGCTGTACTGGCAGTGAGTACAATGCTTCTAGAAACTAGGGTTTCTGTGCTGTGTTTAGGTCATGCCTCGGGAATGGTCCCGAGGTTACTATTTGTAGCCTTTTTTGGGCCTACCCGGTCATGGTTTTGGGCCTAAATCATAAAAGGGCCAAAACCATGACTTGGGCGCCCTCGTAAGCTGCTAAGGGCGCCCCCAAAGGGTTATGTGTGATTGTCAAGTGGGCCCTACGCCCTCTTGGAGGACGTCCAGCCCTATTTTAAGGGTTCACACCCTTGGCTTTGGGGTCTTAATTCCTAGATAGTGAGATCTACGGTCCACAGCCCAACAAGCACGAGTCTTGGTACAAGGCGAAGTGATTAAACTGTTTACAGGGGGTCTGTCTATGACCTTTTGCCCAGCAAGTGGGACTTAGTAGCTACGAAGCCATGTGAAAAAATTTTATGAATACCAGCCCAACATGGGTGTTTACAACCTGCATGGGTACTGGCCCAACATGGATGCTAGCCCAACGTGGGTATTAGCTCCATGTTTCTAATTGAGTATCTTAGTGGGCGGCACTAGCCCTACGAGAGTGTTGGGCGCCAGCCCAACAGGAATACTTATGCTAGCCCAACAAGCACAAGTCTTGGTACAAGGCGAAGTGATTAAACTGTGTGTAGCTCGCCACGCCCTTTGGACCGCGTGTTGAGGACGCTTCTTAACGGGATCCAACGGTTGGCGTGAGGCGACCGTTCGCTCTCGTTGACGTGTCGTAATCTTAGCGGTTCTCGGAAATCGTGCCAACTTAAGTGACGTCATCTGCGCGTTTCCCCAGGCTTTTTCGTTTTAACTGAAACAGATTTACTTTACTTTGTACTTTCAGATTCTCCTTATCTCTTTTTCTTGCTTTGTCTCCGTCCTTTCCTTCCTAATCGTTCTCTTCTTCCCGTTCAAGCGGTTGCGGTGTTCGTGGAGGAAATTGCAGCTTACTGTTTTACAGATCGTCCGGAGTGCTCGTTCGCTTCTCAAACCCTCCGTTTGTCTAGATCCAGGTACCTTACTTGATCTCGTTCTTTTTGCTTTAACATTCGTAGTATGGTGAGAATTAGAGAGTGCGATGCGGCGGGTAGGGAGTTATCCCCAGCTAGTTCGGAGGAAAGGTGTAGGTTGTGGGGGGAGAGCGTTAGGCATGCGAGACGCTCCGATGGAACCATGGATTGGGTGGTGTTCGATAAGGCCTACTATGGCCACTCCCTTGAGACGGGGTCTTCGATTGGTTTGGACAGGGGTGAAGCGGGAAGTATTAGTGGAGATTCATCTGACGTTATTGTTCGTTCTGTTCGCCCAGGTCCGTTCTGTAGGAAGGGAATTTGCTATATGGCGTCTTCTAGTGATTCAGAACAAGAGAGTTTTGCCGACGAGGTGCTTCGTTCTGAGTCTGTATACTTGGACTCGCAACGGGTGGCGTTTTTCCGGAGTAAGCTGCACGTGTCTTCTACGGGATTTGAGGAGGACGTGGTTTTGGAGCCTTGCCGTCCGGGCGAGAGAGTATGCGCGCAGAGGCCGAAAAGTCTGAAGAGTGAGATGTTTCATATGTACACCGCTGTTTTTGAGGATCTGGGCGTAAAGTATCCCTTCACGCCCTTTGAAGTTGACATGCTCAACTGTCTCAACGTCGCGCCTTCTCAGCTGCAGCCGAATAGCTGGGCCTTCATCCGCGCCTTTGAGATACTTTGTGAGGGATTGGGCTTCCAGCCCTCGGTTGGGTCCTTTTTTACTTTCTATGGCACGAAAGGGGTGGATAAACAGTCTTGGGTGTCTGTCAGTGCGCACCCTGGTAAGAGGCTATTTCCGCCCTACGCCTCTCATTACAAAAATTGGAGGCAAACATTCCTTCGGGTTAAGGGGCGAAAAGGTTGTGAGGCGGCCGCAGTGTGGGTGGGCGGTAAGCTGAAGTTTCCCACATGTTGGACGAGTGCTCCGGCGTCCATCATGGGTTTTGACTACGAGAAGTTGGACGCGTACGATCAGGGCGTCGTCTGTTTTTTGGACAAGATGTTGCCTATGAACATCCGGGAGTTATTGAACAGGGAAGGTGACGTAGATGGCCTAGACGAGTATTTACGTGAGTCACATTTATTTGCTCAAGACTATGTTTTGTATTTATATTGTCTTGTTCTTGATCTTTCGCTTTATTTTTTGTAGAGGATATGGCGCCCATGACTGCGGCAGAGAGGAAAAGGTATCTTGAAGAGATGAAAGCAAAGAAGGCTGCTGAGGGGACGGCGACTACTGATCCCGCGGGGCTTATTACCCGCAAACCAAAGAGGAAGGCTGATCATCCGATCGAAGTCCCAGTGGAGAGCATTCCGGCGGCTCCGCGCGATAGGAGGTCGCCCGGAAAAGATAATAAAGGTAAGGCAGTATCAGAGAAGAAAGGGAAGAAGACGCCCTCTCCTTCCCTGATTGGCGCCGTCAAAACCAGTAGCTCGGTGCCTTCTTTCTGGGACAAAGGTTTTGACTATGGTGCTTATGTGAGGGAGAGGTTGGTATTCAATCCTGAGGATGCAGAGGCGGGAAGTCAGGGTGCTGTGCCCTTTATGATGAAGGATATGGGGGTCCATTGTCTGCGGACCATGCTGCTTATAGACTCGGTTGATCGCAAGTATGAGGAGGTGGTGCAGAATGAGGAGGCCCTTCAAGCTACGGTGAGGGCGTTGGAGAAAGAGTTGGAGGAGGCCGGAAATGCTAAGGAGAAAGAAGTGCGGGAGGCTAGGGAGGCGGTGACGCTCGAGTTTGAGAAACGCATCTCCGATCTGAAGATTGGTTATGCGGCAGATCTCGCCGGAAAGGACGGTGTCATTGCCAAGCTACAAAACGACGTTGCGGCTGGAGCGGAAAAGGAGGCTCAACTCAAGGCCGAAGTTTCTGAAGCGAAGGGCGAGCTGGCTCTGAACTTTGATGCTGGTTTTGAAAGAGCCAAAGCACAATTTGCCCTCCTCCATCCTGGCATCGATACTTCCGCTTTTGATCCTTTTAAAATCATTGTAGATGGCGTCCTGGTGGATGAACCATGATCTTATGTAATTTTTTGAATTTGGCACAATTTGGTTTGTAATGACTTGATATTATTTCTATGCTATTTAATTTCCTTTCCTTAATTTGCTTTATTTTGCGCTTCTTCGTACTATGGTAATGTTTAGTTATGCGACTGCCACGAATTTTCTGAGTCATGCTTTAGTTGAGGCGTTTATGTGATCCATATATGTTTCCTCGTGCTTAAGAGTATTAATCGGGTGGGTACTTAGTTTGACGATTCATAGCCTTCTATGGGCGGTACTTTTAGCTCACGACGTCTTAGAGCCCTCTTGGGGGTTAAGGAGTTAGGCGGCGATCTTATTTTCGGCTCGCGACGTCTTAGAGCCCACTTGGGGGTTAAGGAATTAGGCGGCGTTTTCATTTTAAGCTCGCGACGTCTTAGAGCCCACTTGGGGGTTAAGGAATTAGGCGGCGTTTTCATTTTAAGCTCGCGACGTCTTAGAGCCCACTTGGGGGTTAAGGAATTAGGCGGCGTTTTCATTTTAAGCTCGCGACGTCTTAGAGCCCACTTGGGGGTTAAGGAATTAGGCGGCGTTTTCATTTTAAGCTCGCGACGTCTTAGAGCCCACTTGGGGGTTAAGGAATTAGGCGGCGTTTTCATTTTAAGCTCGCGACGTCTTAGAGCCCACTTGGGGGTTAAGGAATTAGGCGGCGTTTTCATTTTAAGCTCGCGACGTCTTAGAGCCCACTTGGGGGTTAAGGAATTAGGCGGCGTTTTCATTTTAAGCTCGCGACGTCTTAGAGCCCACTTGGGGGTTAAGGAATTAGGCGGCGTTTTCATTTTAAGCTCGCGACGTCTTAGAGCCCACTTGGGGGTTAAGGAATTAGGCGGCGTTTTCTTTGTGGTTAGCATATCTACAGCGAGCTCATTTGAGATTCGGCAATGGCGATCTGCTAAATGCAATGAGAATAAGACGGACAAGCAATATATATATATGACATTAATAAAAAACCGGGGCCTCATTAAAAACCCCCATTACTGCGGGGGGAAAAGAGTGCCCCTTACTGTCTTACTAACTACTTAGCTGTACAAAAGAAAGCGAGTTCATAAGATAAAAACGATAAGAACTAAAAAGGCTTTGTCTTCCCTCCAGCTCGCCCTTGAGTTGTCATGGCGAGTTCCGTCCTGCACTGCCCTCAATCCTTTTCATCATCCTGCGGTTGGCTGGTTCTGTCCATAATATCAGCTCTTTCTTGATTTCATCACATTCTATTTCTTCCTTCCTGGTTCTGAAAATTGGATTGGCCGGCTTTGGGCGAAGCATCAGGAAAGGAGTACTCGTTTCCTCAACCTTCCTGGCCTCTCCGTGCTCTGCATTTTCTTCATCAGCATTGGCTCTCAAATTGACTGGCCTCAAGAGGGGTACCAAGAAGGGAGTACTTTCTTCCTCAACCCTCTCGATCTCCTCGGGCTCCGTATCTTCTTCTTTCACATTATTATTTCCTTCTTCGACCTTCTTGATTTCCTGGACATGAATTTCTTCTTCTAGGCTGGATACAATGAGATTCACTTGGTGCACTTTTAGGTTACTGCTTCCTTTCTTCTCCTTCTGGATCTTCAAGCTATTGTGGTAACACTCTCGGGCTGCTCGCTGGTCTGCTCTAATGGTGCCAACCCGCCCATCATCCAGCGGGTATTTCATGACGAGGAATTTGGTGGAAAGGTAGGCGTCGAGGGCGTTAAAGGCTGGGCGGCCGACGATGACATTGTAGGAACAGGGCGAGTTGACTACCAAGTATCTAACCCTGATGGTCTTAGCATTACTACCCGTACCGAATGTTGTTTTCAGCGTGATGTATCCCCGGACGTGCACCTGTTCCCCTGTAAAACCGGCCAGTATTCCCTTAAAAGGCTGCAACTGCTCCTCGTCTAGTCCCATCTTCTCAAAAGCTGAATAATAGAGGATGTCTGCAGAACTACCTGGATCAATCAACACCCTCTTGACGTCCCAGTTGAAGATTTGGACAGTGACAACCATGGGATCGTCATCGTGAGGAATTACCCCCCTACGGTCTTCACTTGAGAAAGTGATATCCACCTGACGCTCTGATTCCTTCCTGGTGTGGTCATCAAGCAGCATTATTTGTCTGACGTACTTCTTCCGGGAGGTGCTGGACTCCCCGCCTCCTGCAAAACCGCCAGATATGGTGTTCAAGGTGTGGCGCTCTCCTTCTTTCGCCACTTCTTTTTCTCTCTGGGGGTCTTCGTGGGGGCGCCTGTCCTCTCCTCTACCTTCCTTCACGTAACCCCTCAATCTGCCGTTCTGAATCAGCTTCTCTATTTCCCTTTTCAGATGTATACAATCGTCTGTAGTGTGTCCCTTGATGCGGTGATATTTGCACCAGGCATCCTTATCGTTCCCCATGACTGCTCCTCTCGGTGGCTGAGGCTCAGGGATGATTCTGGAGTGGCAAACTTCTCTCCAGATTTGTTCACGGCGGGTGTTGAGGGCCGTGAAGGATTCTGGAGGGGGAGGGCGCCTATCATGACCCTGGCGTTTGTATGGCGCTCGGTCTCTGCTACTGGACGAGTAATAATTGCGTCGATGATCATATCCGTAGGGAGCACGCTCCCTGGAATCTCTTGCCTTCTTCTCGGCGTTACTTTCTTCTCCTTTTATATAACACTCTGCTCTAGACATGATTTCTTCCATGGAGTCTGCTGGTTTTTGTGCCAACGACTCATTGAACTGGCCAGCGCGGAGACCGTTCTGGAAGGCTCCCACAAATAACTCTTGGTTAGGGTTAATGACCTTGATGGTGGCGTCATTGTAGCGTGCAAGATACTCGCGGAGAGTCTCGTTGGGTCCTTGACGGACGTTGAAAAGGCTGGTAGACGAGACTTTGCGGTGGCGGCTTGCTGAGAACTGGTGCGTTAACTTGCGCGTCATATCCTGGTAGCTGACTACGGAAAATCGAGGCAGGTTCATATACCACCTCAGGGCGGCGTCTTTCAGGGTCCCCGCTAGCAACTTGCACTTGAGAGAATCGGCAGCACCGATGACGGCCATTTGAGTGTTGAAGGCGGTCACATGCTCCACTGGGTCGCTTTTTCCATCGAAGGAGGAAAGAGACGGCGGCTTGAAATTCTCTGGCACTGGCGCGTTCCAAACTTCGGCGGAAAGTGGTTGAGGGTCGGGGTCGGTCGATTCATCTTGCTGAGACCCATTTCCTTCGGCGTGTTGCTGCTGTTGGATGGTTTCCATGGTTGCTTGTAAGGCTTCATTATGGTCGCGAAGCTGCTGGATCTGTTGTTGTAGAGCCTCTAAGGCCGCAGGGTCTGCCATCGCGCCGGCGACGACGGTAGTTTGGGTTTGTATGTTGAGTTTATGACTGGTGGTCAGAGATTCGCACTCTAAGCCTCGAATCCTAGGTTTAGATCAGGGTTTTCCGAACAGATATGGGTCAGTCGTTTGATGGAGTTAGGGGTAGGTCTAGGGTTGAATCACGACGGATTCAAAAGCTTTGAGGTTGCTT
This sequence comes from Medicago ruthenica, assembly GCA_018208015.1. Classification (NCBI taxonomy): domain Eukaryota; kingdom Viridiplantae; phylum Streptophyta; class Magnoliopsida; order Fabales; family Fabaceae; genus Medicago; species Medicago ruthenica. The sequence continues at coordinate 106,093,794 of CM031371.1, read as the reverse complement.
CGGGTGATATGGTGGTTAAACGGCGCTCTGATGACTCTCAGGAGGCCGTGTATCGATCGTTTTTCTCTGGGAGACGGTGGCTAGGTCAGTTTTACCGTAGCCCCACGGTGGGCGCCAACTGTACTGGCAGTGAGTACAATGCTTCTAGAAACTAGGGTTTCTGTGCTGTGTTTAGGTCATGCCTCGGGAATGGTCCCGAGGTTACTATTTGTAGCCTTTTTTGGGCCTACCCGGTCATGGTTTTGGGCCTAAATCATAAAAGGGCCAAAACCATGACTTGGGCGCCCTCGTAAGCTGCTAAGGGCGCCCCCAAAGGGTTATGTGTGATTGTCAAGTGGGCCCTACGCCCTCTTGGAGGACGTCCAGCCCTATTTTAAGGGTTCACACCCTTGGCTTTGGGGTCTTAATTCCTAGATAGTGAGATCTACGGTCCAATAGCATTAAGGTACAAATTTCTGATGATTTACTTATTCACAGCTCAGGTGATCATATTGCATCCATTGTTGAGTGCATATATCCATCTATTTTGCATAATATGCATGATCCATCATTTTTTAAAGATAGAGCCATTCTGACCCCAAAAAATGTGATTGTTGAGGAGATTAATGATTATGTTTTGTCATTGATTCCTAGGGAAGAAAAGACATATTTAAGTTGTGATTCTCCTTGCCCAAACAGCTCTATTGTTGATATTCATACACCAGAATTTTTGAACACAATTAATTCCTCTGGATTTCCAAACCATAAGATAAGGTTGAAAAGTTGGCGTTCCTGTCATGCTATTGAGAAATTTGGACTAACTGCAGGCCTATGTAACGGGACTCGCTTGATAATTACTAAAATGGGGAGATATGTGCTCGAAGGAAAGGTGATTTCATGAAGCAACATTGGTGAGAAGGTTTACATACCTAGATTATCGTTGACACCATCGGATACCAGAATTCCCTTTAAATTTCAACGTAGACAGATTCCTATATATGTTTGTTTTGCAATGACCATTAACAAAAGTCAAGGATAGTCACTCAAGCAAGTTGACATATATCTTCCACAACCAGTCTTCTCGCATGGTCAACTATACGTTGCAGTGTCGAGGGTTACGTCAAGAAATAGTTTGAAGATTTTGTTAACCGACGAAAATGACGATTGCATCGATACTACTACAAATGTCGTATATAAAGAAGTTTTCCAGAATATATGAACATTGAACAAGCTTTTGCAAAGATTGTATTAATTTCATTTTCGTCAAATTTGTTGGATGTGTGTATTATGTATGATATTGCATTTTTAATTATTTCTAAATGTTTATGACCCGTGCGGTAGCACGGGTAGACGATCTAGTGATCATATATACTTGCCTCTTGTCCCATTCTTAAACTAGACATGCGCAAGACTATCAACAAATATACTTAAAAAAAAAGATAAAATATACTCTTTTTTACACCAACAGTAAAATAAACTTGAAGAGTACCAAATAGAAGCAATATAAACACTCAATTACTACGTACTTTCAAACTTCACTGTTTATATCGATGCAACACAATTCAAATCCTCGTAACAAACATAGGTTTAAACTTTAATACTTCTAAAGTCTTCCCTCCTTCTACATTTTAAAAAGGGAAATAATACAAAACATATAGTTGTACTTTTTTTAGCACATATATAGTTGTACTTCTTAAATAAATATATATAGTACCATGTTTCTTAGCCATAGTGCCATGTTATTAAGGAAAAGAAACACAAAACATAACACTCAATGACTCTTAATTTTTTTTGGTGTTAACCCTCCAGTTATTAGGGGAAGGTTCCTAGACTTGATGACTCTTAGTAATATAAAACTATGCTTCTTAATTAACTCGACGACAATTCTTTCTAACTTCACCATTAAATCCAGTGAGAGGACGAAGGTTCCCCAACTTGATCATAGACAAGGCAAATTGTTGAAAGAAGAGACTCTCATCTTGTGCATATTTCTTCACCAAGTCACGAGTCTCCTTAACACTTCCCGTGAGAAGCACTTCATCTGAATTAAGCAATCCTTTTCCCCTAAGTAAGAGTTTGTAATATGTATTATCAAACATTCTTGGGGAACCAAAGTCCAAGGGAGAAATAATGTTGTCACCACCTGATCTTGGGCACATTGATTTCAAACCAAAGTAAAATGTTTTTTCTAGATTCGAATCTGGTTGGTTGTTTCCATTTTGGTTGTATAGTCTTTGCTTGAATGTTGCACATTTTGCCACACCAATTGTATGTGCACCTACATTATGAAGAAAAAAAAAAGAGTTAATGAATACCATTTTGTTGCACAATAACAGTCATATTTGACTATTTCACACATATTAAGAAAAAATGATAAATTTTGTCAAAAAAAAATGAAAAATAAAACAATGTGATTTTACTAAATTATCCTTACTAACCATTAGTGTATTTTCATTATCATAAATGCAAAATATAAAATATTAGTTTTTTTTTTTGAAGAGTGGTGCAAGTAGTATTAATTAAATGGTCGTATAATTGAAACATTGTCAATTAAAACTATATTGAATAAAGATTGAAAGTGACGCTCTTTTTAGAACAATTTTTGTGTGTAAATGTGACAATTATTACGAGACAGAGAAGTAATATGTAACACTAATAGAAAATGTGGTTAAGAATTTGAAGTTCCACCTGAGAGGGCAACAAGGTCTACTTCATCAAGGCCTTGACGCTTGAAAAATGTTAAGAGACCTTCAATAGTTGCATTTGGTGGGGGAATGTTTTTGTTTGATCCCCTTAGGCTAGCTGTTTTTGAGTCTCTCCTTCCTAATGGTAGCTCCCAGTTGGGTCCTCCACTCTGTTTCAAAAGAATATTGATCAAGTTTCAAAGTAAGCATGTTTGTATTTGTGTGTCAGATTACCTATATATATATAGAGAGAGAGAGAGACAAACACACACATCTAGGTTTAATCATATTGTTCTTAAAATGTTATTTTCTTTCACCATAGTCTATTAAAAATTGTTTGTTTTTCATTCTTAACAACAATGCAAAAAACATGTCCCCTTTAGTATATGACATGCAAAGTATATAAAAGTTGGTCATCTCAATTTGAGTCATGTGTGTTTTTTCTTACAAGAACAGTGGATCCCCTAGCAGCAAGGGCAACAATATCTGCACATGAGACTGTACGAGGACATGCTTGCTCCAACTTAGATTTAATCTCATCAATCACTTCAAAACCTCGAACGGAATTTTTGTTAGGTCCACCATTTTTTTCACTGACAATTGTGGCGCTATCGTCCAACAAAATTGATGCATCGCAGCCCTGTCGTTAAAAGTAAAATGAAGAGAAATTTTTCAGCTCCTTGACATATGCATGCAAAAGAATCCAAAGCAAATTTAACAAATGCAAAGCAATATACTGCAAAATAGCTCAACAAAAAGATACATGATTTTATATACTAAGAATAAGAATTAATTCCTTATGAAATGAATCTATTTTTTTCTCTCAAATGTTTTTGGCAAAGAAAGTATATTCAAGACTTAGATACATGATTTTGATATTATTGTATGCTTTAGTTGCCGTCGCAATTCATGATATTATATCGAAGTACGATCAGATGTGTCCGATACAAATGCAAAGACTTAAAAACCTTTATGTCGCGACTCAGACCTGTATTTAGAACATGTATTGCTATTGTGTTTGAAATTTACCTGGACGAAGCAGTCGTGGAAGTGAAGTCGAAGAAGAGAAGCTGCTATTCTGATATCCTTAGCAATGGCCTTCTCCAAGACTGACATGACAATGTCATTAGCCTGAGGGCAAGAAAACTGATAGAATTGGGGAGAAAGTCCAAAAGACATTCCTCTAGTGGTTCCACCATGATGACCACCCCAGCCAAAGTGGAAATCAGGGACAGGATGAGCCTGGGAGACTGTAACTGAGAGAAAAGTTGTAAGAAGAAGAATGGCTTTGTTGAAAGGCATGGTGACAAGTGACAAGTAAGAGGCTTGTTTGATGACTAATGATATTGTTGTGTGTCATATTGGACTGGATTGTTTGGTATATATAGTGCTAAAGGATCAAACAGCTCACTACTATCTTCAACAAATTAATGACCTAATGTGTGAAGTAAACTTATGACTTTATCAACATGTTCTGTCCTAGCCCCACCTATGATGCAATATGTAGTGGTTCAGGTTTACCTGCTCCTGGACCTGATCAAAACAGTGTATATAACTGATTTGCTTAAAAGGATTTGATTCCAAATACTAGTTTAAGTTAAAGGGTCAAGTGCAGTGCAACGTTGTAACATTAATCAAAGACTGAGATTGTAATACATTCGTTCATGTTTATGACAAAGTATGAAGTGGGTAAAATATGTTTCCTTGATTTTGAATGTAACAGACCCTGCACTTTTACACACTTCATTTAGAAGCTAATCTTTATCACATTATCTAATTTATAATGTCTCTTATCATATTACCATATTAACTGATAAGATTAATGTCCATGGACTGTCGACGTAAAACTTTTTACACTGTCAACAAACCACACATTATCTTTTGTATGATTTTTAAGTTAGATTTGATTAAAGTCAAATAATTTTCACGATCCAACGGTTATGATTTATTGACAGGGTAAAACATCTTTACACTGTCAATGCATATAAATCAAGTTCTTATCTAATTTGCATCTCCATGTCTTTCTATGTGTCAAAAAAAGAGTATTGTATTATATAATTTATATTGAGCTGAGAATGTAGCAGAAACTGAAAGTAACTACTTTCAACGGAGAAATGAAAACACAAGTGAGGAAAAGTTAATTTGTTTCGATTCTTTTTATTTCTTTTATAGGGTATTAGTATTATTATGAATTTAAAGAATATTATTAATACAATTATTGAAGCAGTAGAAGCATATTTTGTTCTCTATCTGACGCATGGGATTGATCTCTAAAGGTCTTTTTACGTGTTGAAAATCTGAAAATTGACAGTACCTTCATGTACCTGCAGAGAGACCGCGTTAGATAGTTGTGTTTCAAGATTAACTTTTTGTTCTTTTTGTGGTTTTCTACTTGAGATGCAAGAAAGGAAGATAAGTAGCATTCCACATACAGAGTAAGTAGAATGTGAACACATCATGTCGTGACACAGGCAATGTATGTATGTATATATCAACCTCATAGCTCATACGGTTATGTGATTTATGACTTGGTCGTAGGAAAGTTAAAGCTAGAATGCAATTTAGTGATTTACGAAAATAAATAACAAAATGAACCAATCTTTGAGGGATCTGTTCAATTCAATCAATTGTTCTATGAAGAAAATCATATAGTCGAATAACTTAATATACTTTTCTTAGATAGATGAAATGACAATAACCACTTAAGAACTCACACACATAAGTGGATGAGTTGAGGTTCGAACCCCAATCATGATGTCAAACCTAACAATTTCGATATTTTTGCAAGTTGAGTTAAGACTTGTTGACAAAACTTAATATACTTAACAAGTAAACAACATAATAATTAATCACATGTGTCAAGTAATAGATAAAATTTAAGAGCTTGTAAGAAGTTTATTTACCAAGCTCTATGGCCCTTAGTTTCAGCATTTTATCGTTGTAAAGAAACTGAGGAATGACTGAGCATAAAAACCTTGTTTTGAAATTTGAATATTAAAACTAATTCTATCGCCTCGACCAAAAAAAAAAATAATTGTATTGCAAATCACAACAACTTTGCCTGTCAAAGGCGTTCATTTCATCCAATTATATATATATATATCAACAGTCTCTTTAATAAATAAGGCCAAGGTGACAGTAAATTTTTTTTATCCATTTTGTTATTCTTTTGATTTGATTCCTTGGAAGGATAGCAGAACCGACACCAGATCGCTGATCATGAAATACTAATGATGATAAACATTTAAAGTTTCCTATTTGAATGCAGAACATGCTATGTTAGTAATTAAATTTTATCTTAGCAATAAAGTTTCCTGTACGAATGTAGAACATGTTGTGTTAGCAAAAATACAATATCTTGGGAATTTTACAGAACATTCGATGTTCGAAATTAAATGTTACTCCCTCCATCTCAAGATAACCGCCACAATTTGACCATGTGCACTATTCATATAATCTCCTTTAACGATATTTTTGTATTAATATATAAAGACAAATGTTGGTAAATAAGATGTTCGATTTGTCTCAATGAATATTTTTTAAAATATCAACTTTTTATAATTTTTGCTAATATATAATTAAAGATATTAATGGTCAACGTTGTGCATTGACATGTGTCAAAGTCAACTGTGACAATTATTTTGAGAGGGTATTTAAAAACAAAAAGTGTTGAATATGTATGACAACACACTTTGCATTGCTATCATCCTTCAAGGCTTTCAACAGGGTCCCCATTTTTAAGGGCTTGCTAATCTAACTTCAATAATTACATACAAATATGTACAGTTTTACATGAGAGTTAAGACCTGTTATACTGCAAGTCATTATAATAGTATATCTCGCAAGTGGCTTCAAACATTATTAATCATGTTCTACACCACCTAATGACAGATATGTATGAAAGTTAATATTGAAAAAACATTTTTACATGTTTAAGAAAGTTAAGGTCGTGGTACACACAGTTGTCTCATAGGTGTAAGCAACCTCGCAAAACGTAGGGGCACATGAGCCTTGATATATGTCCCTTGCTCGGTATATTCCTATATACGAATCCGATAAAATGTCAGGAAATCCAACAATAACAAATAGGAAAACTCTAAACAGTGTTGAATCTTCCAGACTATGATCAACAAGTAGCAATTGATAAATTAATTACTTACAGTTTTCTCAACAATTCCAACTTGGTGTATGGTGCTGAGAAGGTCCCCATTTTCAAATGGTAACAAAGCTTCCACCCATACCATGGAGTCCTGTTAAAGCATAACAATTTTAACCAGCAAATGTAAATAGTTCTAACAAATGGACCACATGATATCGAAATCATATTAAAACAGGCTTCAACTTCGTACCTTTAGTTTGTCTTGAACTGCATTACAGAATTCTTGTATGCCATCGCCACTTAAGGCAGATATGCATACAACATCATCTCTTTTTCCAGCTTTTAGCCTGATTTTCTGGGGATCACTAGCCCTATCGATCTGCCATAAGAAAAAGATATGCCAGAATGCTCAAGTTGTAACATTTAAACTTTAAGTGCACAGTAAAGTAGATGACGGAAAAACTATTCAGTCATCCTAAAGAATTTACAGAGTGACCAACAAAAAAGCAATAGAAGTACGCATCATAGTCTAATTTTAAGAGAATACTTTCATTGCTATGAGAAACTGATAAACAAAATTTAAATGACAGCCAGTTTTGAACCAAAAGCAGTCCAATTTAGACCATTCTTCCAATCGAGGAATTGATTTTAAACCGTTATGGTTATTTCCCAATATACAATATTAATGATGATCTTAAACGATATGATATTATGAAAAGAAACAATGCATAAAAAATGCCAGCATGACAACATTTTAAGATTAATAGTCATATTCCCTCTTGTTGCCGTCATGAACCAACTATCCTAGAAGCAATAAGCACGTAAATGGGTTTTATTGTTATAACATGTCTTCTCACACATGCCCTTTTGGTTTGAAACAAGGACAATACACTGATCCATCTATCTTCAGCTGATTTGTTTTTGTAGTTTAAAATGGGGAGTGGCAATGGTCAAACTCTTGACCACTTGGTCACAGAGATTTTGAAAACATTTATGAACAAACCATCCTAAATTGGTTTATAGAACATGAATAAACGTTTAACTAGAATAATCTCAATAAATTATTCGACCACTCTGCTTTCTAACGTTTCAGTCCTGAAGCTAGTCCTTCACATAAGTGACAATTTCATCCCAAATAATGTGGTTGAGGTTTTGATAGTGTGATGGATAGAATTAATTTAGAGTTAACAAGGATATCATGATATTGTTCATTAAATGAATCAATAAAGAAATTAAAAAATGAATTCATTATAAAACTTGAAGGACAAACTGCAATAATTATGTGAAGGAAAACCAACAAAACCATTCTCATAATACCTTGTTCCAGACCATCAATCTTGGAATTGATGATACATCTAGTTCTGACAGAACTTTGTCCACAGCATTTATCTGTTGCTCGGCCAGGGGGTGACTGCAATTCATGAAAATAATTGATGAGATATATTGTAAATCAACCCCAGAAGTTGTCTAGTTCTTCTCAATTCCTTTTCTCGACAAATAAAATGACTCCCAGAACTTTTCCTGATATATAACCTGATATCAATCACATGCACCAAAAGTGATGACTCTGATATCTCCTCCAGTGTGGCTCTGAAGGCAGCAACCTGCAGAGAGCAGAAAAAATGGCAACATGTTAATTTTTTCCATAAATCATGTCAAAAAATAATACTAAACATCAATTGTATACAACCCAAAGCAAAATAAATTGTAACAGAGGTATCTTCTTACTAGTGTGGTAGGTAACTTCTGAATAAAACCAACAGTGTCTGTTAGGAGAAACTCCTTTCCATTCTTCATCTGGATGAAAGCATATAAACATAGCACAGCATGTTAAAATACCTAAATTCAACCCACACAAGACTCGGTTTCTTGCATGATAACAAAAAAAAATCATTAACAACAAATTTTTGTCATCCTACAACCAAGGGACACTGTAAACAGAGGAAATAACTGTGCTATAAGGTAAATGATGATATGAAGTTTTGGACTAGTTCTTTATTAAGAAAAGAAAAGAAGTTGGTATTTGAGTCTCATTACAAATTAGAAGCACATACACAATAGTTGAAAGCATTCAACAGTGAAGACAATGTATAGGTTGTGAATAAAAATGTGAATTATCCAGGTAATTTTTTGACTGACCTGTACCCTCCTTGTAGTTGGATCTAAAGTTGCAAATAGTTTATCCTCGGCAAGAACATCTGCTCCAGTTAATTGATTCAAAAGCGTACTCTTACCAGCATTCGTATAACCAACCTAAAATGATGGCAAATAAGCATATATCATCATCTTATAAGGCTTACATTACCATAATGCAAAGGCAATATCAGTCTAAAAAATTGTTCAAAAAAATAATAATATCAGTCTAAAAAAATGGCCTCAATATAAATGTTACAAAACTAACCAAGGATACCACTGGCACAGGTACTGAGAGACGCCTGTTACGGTACTGCTTTCGGTGTTTCCTAACAGATTCTAGCTCCTTTTTAAGAACACCGATCTGTCAAAGCCCATGCATTAGATGTTTATGAGAAAAAATGTTCTAGGAAACAGAAATAACCACAAATTTTAGAGAAATGCATAATGTATGAAACTAGTAGGTTACTAATCATAGTATTGCACTAGCATGTATCACAATAAAACAATTGAATGAAGCTGATTTTTGTAGCCTTGCAGATAACTTTGACAATGATCAGATAATAATGTATGCTTACTTGGTTACGCAAAATACGCTTGTCCACTTCTATTTGTTTTTCACCCATTCCCTTCACCTGTCCTCCTGATTGACGCTCAAGATGAGTCCACATTTTTGTTAGACGAGGTAGTTGGTATTCCATTTGTGCTAATGCAACCTAGAAATCAAAAGAAGAGTTATCAGAATAGGGGCCTATGTTTCTCCTATTTGCCAGAGCTTTGTTTCTGGTACTAACATAAAATATATAATTCGGAGATTTCATAAGTACCTTTTGCTTTTCTAAGGGTATCAGTACCTCTAGCAAAATTGGTGGCTAATATTTAGCAACATGCCCCACTTAATTGAAATATATATACAATACATCATTTTTGGCCACACTCAACTATGAAACTTTATTATCTTCCATAATCCAAGTCTAAAATATCTTATATTTCAAAATAAAACAAAACAATATTGTAAATTTTAGAGTAAATGATCAACTAATTAATTTTCGTAAAAATAAATATTGAAATAAGAGATAATATAAACATAAAACCCCATAGGGAAGTCCTCTTTTGCATTTATATGTATATTAAGTGGATCACATTGCCAAATATTGATCAACAGTTATTCAATCAAGATACTGATTAGTGATACCCTATTAAAAACAAAGGATACTGGAGAAACCTCCTTTTTAATTTATAATTACCTGTAAGGATGCTTCATGTGTTGCCGCTCGCTGATTAAATATATCAAGGATTAGAGCAGTTCGATCGCAAACTCTCACATCTCCACCAAAAACCTTTTCCAGGTTGCGCAGTTGCCTAGAATTAGCAGGGATCAGTAATTTTATGTGAAATTCAGAATGGCATTCCTTACACAACAATGCAACTATAATAATAAACTATTCATTTTGTAGTCACTGTAGCGGACCGATACAATGCAGTTTAGACCAGAACAGTCTGGATCTATAAAAAGAATAAAGGAAAATAATATGAAATATGCAGCATAGTCTAAGCTACCTCACCACCTTCTTACTGAAAATCAAAAGCTTCCATATAATCACTCACTTATACTGGAAACCAAATTTTTAAACAGATCCTCCAGAGCAACCTGGCTCTTATGGTTCCAATTATCTCAAGTCAAAGCTAGTAAACATATCAAAATGTAACTTTTTATTTAACTTTTATATTCAGTTCCGAAGACAAACTACTTCAGTAAATGAAATAGTCAAATATGGTAGTATGAAAAAATAGTCTTAACAGAAATATGCAGTTGGATAGCATAAATGTGAGACACGGAAAAAAGGTCCCTTACCCAGCTGATAGCTCATCATCAAATATCACAGTTTCAACGTCCAATGCATTAATTGCACTCTTAATTTCAGAAACTTTGCCAGAGCCAATGTACGTCCTAGGGTTTGGAGAAGCAAGCCTGTAACATTTAGATTAACTCTGAAACTGAGTCATATGACAATATGTTGTCCCAATAGAAGAAGAAAAAAGGGAACTGAGACATATTACTCTAACTATTGAAATGTTTCAAAGAGAAGAAAGACGTGATTATTGGTTATGGCCTGTAAACCATATTGTGCAATGCAAAGCAATGATATATTTAATGAAATCCTTCAATTAATAATTATCATCAGCATGATGAAAGAGAGGAGTCTGAGAAATAATGTTGCATAGCAAGTTAGCAACCAGTAATATGTCTCCATCATTGGGGCACAGTTTGATTCTCATATTCTTCCAACCAAACTCACAAAATGAAAATGAAATATGGTTGGGTAAAGTAGAAAAAATGCATATAAAGCCATGTATACGAGCATGAACATGCAATGTTCTATTAACATATGAGGAAGAATCGAAAAAATAAGCAATGAGATACAACAACAACAACAACAACATCACATAGCCTAAAAGAAAGCGGTATTCAACTGCGTGACAATAAACAACAACAGAAGAGTTTAATAACTACACACCGACAGTATAAGCTAACAGTATAATTATTATCTTTTACTTGTATATTATCCAATCATATTTCAATGTCTTCAATGTGTTACCACAATACAAAGAGATTTTAAAAAATAATATTATAGTGTGCTAGCAAGACATGTTTGAATTAACTTAATTGAGTGTTATCTAATGACATAATTACTCCTGATATTGTTTGGAAGAGCTTATGAAAAATGCTTATCACATGCCCATAAGCTGTTTTAATAAGCTCTTCAACATAGTTAATGGAAACAACTTAAAACTTATATGAAAACAATTTGACTTTATTTCATCTTTTGTTATAAAAATAACATACACATAAGCATTTATATGATAAGCACTTATGCTATAGTGCTCAATTAAGTTGTTTATCCAAACAAGGCAAATTTATGCGAAACTTGAAACATTTCACTAAGATAATCACTTTGGTGAAACTTGAAATATTCCGCTTCCAGATGTGATATCTATGTACTGTTCCAAATTTGAAATTGAAGTTGGAGTAATTAAGAAAACGTAGTAAAAGAAGAAATGGTATACTTCTGGTAAGTAGAGGCAACAACCAATAATCCAGCAGTATCAGCTAACTGTTCCAATTCACTCAAAGAATCTTCTATACCAAATGAATCACTAACTTCACCTTTTCTCTCAACTCCAACCAGATACGCTTTCTCTTCAAAAACCTAAAAACAAAATCAAATATATTACAGTTCTTGACAGAACTCATAAAACAGGAAAAAATATCTAAACATATATTGATTAATGAGATAATTGTTGTTTACAACTTAACAAGACTTATGTAGCCAATAAGTACAACTAACTAGTCTAACTTAGTGCGTGTTTGGTAAGCGAAAAAGTTGAGCTTATGGCTTATAGCTCATAGCTTATAAGCTCGTATGATTAAAAAAGACTTGTTTCATAACTATCATTTTACATGAGCTTATAGTGGCCAGTGATAAGCTAATTCAAGTAGCTTATATACAGCTTATCACTTTTTTATCTCCATTTTACCTCTGCAATCTTAATTAAAATAAATATTAATTAAATGCACATTTTTTGATGTCATTTTATATTTATAAACTAGTTAATTCAACCGCTCATTTTAGCTTTTCCGCTATGAGTTCATGGTTATTTGCTATTTTTTTTTTTAGCAAACGGAGGCTAACTTAACCTACTAGTGTAACTAACTAATTGTTGTAACTAAGTAGTATTTTAAGTAATTATTGTAACTAATAATAGAATGAAATTGAAAAAGTAAGAACGAACGAACCTCTCTTCCGTTACGGAGCTTGAAGCGGTTATCGAAGTTGCTACTGTTATCGTCGTCGTTTTGATCTTTCTTCTTCTTCTTCTTTTTAAGCTTAGTAGTGGATTTATCTTCATCATCGGAGAGAAGAACTGGAGTTGGAGGAGATGATTGTTCTTGAATTGGAAGTAAAACGGCGTCGTTGGATAAAGAAGAAGAAGAGAGTTGAAGTTCTTCAGTGTTGTGTGGTGTAACGTTGAGATAGAAAGAGGATAAGGAATGAGAGCGAAGAAGATTTAGATAGCGTTGTTGTTTAAGTTGAAATTGAAATTGAATTGATGATTGAAGAATAACAGAACCACCGTTAACGCATGCGCATCTCATCATTTCTTTCTACTTTTACAAACTCAATTCAATTCTGTTACACTTTTTTTTTTTCAATTAAAAGTATAAATTTTTCAAAAATCCTTTTTTTTTATTATCATATTAAATCCTCCTATGAATATATAATAATTAATGAAGCTCACCACAGTCAACAAATCGTATGTATATAGGAAAAAATGAGGATCCAAAAAGCAATATACCTAAACACACAGAACGTTTTTTCTCTCTTCACTTGTGAATTTTACAAATTTCTAAAATCAAATACGCACATTGCATTTAGGTATATTTTGATGAAAATGAATTGACATTATTTGAAAATACATTTTGTTTTACAGAAATAAAGTTTCGATTTAATTCATATACACAACAATGGCCTTGAGCTTGTTCAAGGTGTGTGATGATTGCCCAATGCCTCGTACTATGTTATGTACTGGTTAAGGCTCAAATTTGTCTATACAATACATGTGTTTGCATGTGCGAACGTGCGTGCGTAACTTTTTAAAGGATATTAATTTGTCTTATTTTATTGATTCATTTTAGAGATGTGCTATTTGAATGATAATTTTTGTGACAACCATAAATTTACAAAGAAAAGTAACTATTAACACGAAAACCAAAACAATAGAAAGATAAAGTAAAAACATAATATGAGTATGAAAGAAAATTGTCACAAAATGATCGTAAAAATATCATTTCTCTTCATTTTAATAGTATGTGTTAATAGGCATGGGTGACACTTTTTATTTTGGTACTAGCAAGGTATAAGTATGTTCGCATAAGTGTATGTGCAAACAGTGGCGTATCCAAGACCTTGGATCAGGGGGTGCAAACTTATTAACTTCATTAATAATTATATATACATATTTATACTATATAGAAAGAAAGTGCACGAATTTGGGTTGACTTGTTCTCTTTTCAATTTTACTTGCTATTTTATTCTTTTTATAATATTATTTAAAGTATTAATTAAAAAATAGTTAAGTCCCATTAAAATAAGAACAACATCACTACAATATGATTAATATTATCTATAACAATGTATAAAGAAAATAGGAGATTTTGGGTTATATTATTTATTATTCCAATTATACCTTTAAATGAATTTTTCTATATTAAAGCTATATTGTTTTTGTCATTGAAAAAGATAAAATTTTATATTCTTTTTTTTATATTGTTGGTGTAATTTAAAAAGATAAGCGTGTTGCTACAATTTGAAATCGCAAACATTTATATGTATAATTTTAATCAAAATTCAACTAATTTCTTAAAAATATTGTTTATAATTTACACACATTAACGTAAAAAGTGGACAAACGGGCACAGAGTTCCTGTCTGAACGCTAGTAATAAGCATACTAACTTCTCGTCTGTCCTTAAAAAAAATTGAGGGAAAGGTATAGAAAAAAAAATTGGGGAAAGGTATAGAAAAAAATGAAATAAAGAAAATGATTCATCAAGTATTTTCTTTTGACAAAATTATTTTAGTTAGTATTATATACTATGTCATTTGTGAAAATTACATTAAACTGTAACTTTTTTTTTAGGGAATTAAACTGTAAACTTAATTAGTGGTAATATACACTTAGTTAGTGTCATTTGACCGAAGAAAACTGAAGAAAAAAAATTGTATGGTGTGTGATGTGCAGCCCATCTGTTACACATTAGAAGAAAAATCATTGGGCTTGGGCTACAAAAAAATCTTTGGGTGAAACCGTGTGAGGTGGTGCAAAATAAATATTTGAGGGTGTGCAGATGCAAATAAAACAAGATAATTGGTTGAAATTTTAATATTCCAGGGGGTGCAGGTGCACACCCTCACTATGAGGTGGCTCCGCCCCTGTGTGCAAAGAGAAGAAATAAATAAAATTGGTCAACAACAAAAAAAAGTAGATCATTTTTTCAGGTATAAAATATCACCAAATAAGAATGGTATGTGATTGAACCATAGTTCATATAAGAAAACGAATTGGTGACTGAATTGAAAACATTTAAACCGAGCATAAAGTGTGCAAGGGATGGAATAAGAATTGCAATGTCACATAGATACAAACCTAAAAAAATTTAGCTCAATGTTTGCAGTTAAAAAGCATATATGCTTTATAATGAAAATTGCTCTTCTCCGACACAAAAATGTTCATTCTCGAAGAAAATGACCAAAATACTCATGCATGATTTAAGTCACACTCGGTATATATCAACGTGACTTAACTCATGCTGGCGTATAACCTGTGTGACTTAACTCAAACTGGTGTATGACATGCGTGACTTAACTCACGCTCGGTAGATGTCAGCGTGATTTAAGTCACGCTGTGTTTATTTATAACCCAAACAAAACCTCACTTCTCAAATCTCTAAAAAATCTCCCAAATATATTGGAATGCATTCCTTTTTGTCACGACTCATTCTGTATGAAAGGATTCGATGTGATAACTTATATAGTTGATTCGGTAGAATAGATGTGTTGTGTTCTCTTCATTCTTTTGAGTTTTCAAAGAGACTTGTAAATTTTTACACTAAGTATAAAATACTTCAATGCCAACATTTTCGGCAAACTTTCATGAATTTAATTTTAATCCAACATCATAATGATACAACATCCTTAAGAATTTAATGTAATGTAACATAACGTTTCGTTTATTTGAACGGAGATGAAATTATAACTAAATAAATTTGTCATATTCTATTAGTTTTAAAATTTACTACGCATACACAAGTATTTTTAGTTATGATTTATTTTGGATCATAAATGAATTGTTGCTATTATTGTTTGTAAGACTTGACATGCTTTTAAAAAATGAACATAACATATTGTATGTTTTTGGTCTTCAAAAAATATTATCTTTGTGAAAAAATGGTGAAAACATAAGTTACCTAAATCAAGTGTGACTTAAGTCACGCAAGGTTATACACCAGCGTGACTTAAGTCACGTTGATATACCGAGCATGACTTACACGCAAGTTATACACCAGCGTGACTTAAGTTACACTGAAGGTATTTTCGTCAGTTTGTATGGGAGTGAGTAATTTTCGTTGGAAGAAGAGCAATTTTCTTTCATAATAGCGAACAATTGGGCCATTCACGATTAAAACACCTCATAACTAGATGACAAAACAATACATGTAATCCCAAACAAAGGAGAGTGAGAAATTGACATGAAACTGATTTACTTTGACATTAAACTGATTTACTAATAAAATAAAAAATTCAAAGCAGATAGAGAACGAAATCATCTTCACTTTCTATATAAAGCTATGTCAATTGTTACTAATTTACTTCACATCTCTTTTTTCAAAAATTAACATCACCCTATTCAAATATGCATCTTTGTATTGTGATCATCTTGTTGGCATTTGCTACATACCAAGTCATGTCTCTAACACTCCTCTCTAAATCATCAATGGATGATAAAACATAAGTGCACATATGCTAACCAATTAGAGATGGAAAAAAGAATGGTCGTATTTAAAGAGAACTTAGAATTCATTAAGAAAACGAACAAGATCAGCAAAAAGCAAGCAAAATTATACACTAGGCCTAAAGAATTGTTTTTCAAGTTAATTTGTTTGCTCCAAGACAATTTTTCAAAGAGAAACTTTTGACAGACCATTTTGAAATAATAATAGAGTCCTAGACTAATTTAAAAATAACTTACAAAGACAGGGACCATTTGGTGGTTTAGTTAAGTAGATTGTGCACTTTGTCGTCTTGCTTTAAGCATTAAAATTTGGAGATTGAAAATACTTTAGCATATTTTGAACCACTTGCTTGGGAGCTATACGATTTTTTTTAAGGTCGTGTAAAAAGAATGGTAGGAGGACAATAAAAGACTTTGTGATGCAGAAAAAGAAGACAGAAAAATTAAAATAAAATTTGGCTAAACTAGGATAACGGATAGCGGATATAACACCCACTTCGGAAGGGGTATCATAAACTTTTTTAATTTGGTTCAGTTATAGTCTTTCGAATTATTTTTTTGTAACTTTATTTTAATAAATTCAAGGGCCTCGACAAACAATTCTTAGAAGTCGGTGGCGTCAAGATAGTTGAGATATCTAACTTCTAATCGGATGTTCAAGAGTTTCTAGCTTATCTAAAAAAACAAATTGTGGACTAATTTATGTGCCCCACAATTGGTTGCTTTGGCAATTTCAGCGACATAAGGATACTTGTTCTGCAGGGGTTGCCATTTGATAATGTATGTGTGAAGCAGCACAAAAAATCCAGCAATGCAGCAACAGAAACAACCACCTTTCCCATCCTAAGTGAGAAGCAAAACCAGCACTTGACACCAAAATACTTTGTTGTGTTGAAATGTAACTTTTTAGAATTGACATGTTACTTGAACAACCATTTGTGAGACAACTTTTGGAACGATCATAAATTTACAAAAAATAAATAAAAATTGACACAGACACCAAAACAATAGAGAAAGTAAAAACATAATGTGAGTAAGCGAAAAAGATGTCACAAAATGGTTGTACAAATATCATTTCTCTTTAGAATTCTACATCCTTTCAGATTATGTTGTCATGGAAAAAAAAATTAAGGATATAGCAATGGTTCAAACTGCCTCCTTGTTCTTGACCAAAACTTGATTTTTTTTTTCCTTAAATAATTGTAAAACCTGTTGTACAGATTATAGAACTTCTACCTGTTTTACTTAAAGGTCCAATTCGAACTTCTGACTGTTTTCCTTAAAGGTCCAATTAAAAAAAAGGCACCTTCTTTTCCACCCAATTGAGTTTCTCACGCGGCCTATGCAGTTCGGATTATAAAATCCGAAGAGAAAACACCCTATAAAATCCTCCAAAACACGTTAAATATTTCGGATTTTAAGAGAAACTCATAGTGGAAAAAGTAGCTCCCGTAAAACAAACTGCAGTATGTGTACAAAACATGTAAGGCCTTAGATGCGACCCACATATTCATACATGTAAGGCCTTAGATGCGACCCACAAATTCGTTTGTGGGACACATAAAACATAGACATGGACTTTTGGACCCTAACGAACACAATGTCCACCCTTATTTTAAGGCAGTAGTCGAAGGGCTCTCGATTAGAATGCTAACCACCACCATTTTACAAAGAACCTCACTTATATGAATAGCTAGTAAATGTTTTCGCACTTCAGTAGAGATTAGTTGACCACTAATGGAACTTGAGCACAGACTGACATTGCAGTTGACAAAAACAATTGTCAAAGTAAGGAGTAGAACTAATTTGTTACTAAGATTTCAGAAAAACCATATTCCATCAGGAGCATGATAAATTGTGCACACAACAGAAAATTTCCTTCAATAACAGACTATACAAAAAAGAATGTTAATCACTTGGCTAGAAACACCACAATCTATGAGAACACAAGAACTACAGATGTGACCTCAGAACAATAGTTAACAAATAACAAGATCAATCATTGAGTTGAGGGAGCACACAACATACATTGCCGATATGATCTAAGAACACAAGTTTTACAAATATCTTGCCCTAAGACAAGTATGCAGAAATCCATATATTCCTAGAACATGCATCAATATCATCAACAAAACTGAGATGTAAATATTAGAAAAGGAACATAAATACGTGGGAGGAAAATATCGTAATAAAAATTAACAATAAGATCTTAAATAGTTGCAGCTGGGTATAACAATATCTTAGAAAGTCTGAACCTAAAAGCGGAAGTCTTACACAACGAACTGAAAAATACAAAAATTGCAAAAGTCTGACAAAGAAGACTAAATGTAACAAAAATGTGAAACCATACACTCAAAACATTTTCAAACAACAGGGATTGGGACAGGGACCTCAATATCATTTGCAACAACAGCAGCAGGCCTGATGTACTCTTCCTCCTCCTTTGGAGTGTGAATGGTAACAATATCAGGGAGAGGAGTTTTAGGACCCTGCTTTCCTTTAGGATCCCAATCAAGCATGATCTTGACCTTAATACCAAGAACACCCTACAACATAAAGGTCATAATAATCATTAACAACATAATAAATCCATAACAAAAGAAAAGCAATAAGGTTGTTGATAAAGTAACTAACCTGTCTAAGGAGAACATGTCTGACAGCAGAGTCAATGTAGTCCTTAACAGGTTGTCCAGAAGAAATCATGTAACCATCCTTAAACTTCATGGATTTGGCTCTCTGAGCCCTCAATTTTCCACTAACAATAACCTCACAGCCTTTAGCACCACTTTCCATGACAAACCTCAAAACACCATAGCAGGCCCTGCGAACGGCAAGACCACCGAGAAGCTTGTAACGAAGAGACTCAGCCTGAGCAATGGCACAAAGTCCCCTGTTATTGACCTTCTCAGCATAAAGTTCAACACTGTTCTCAGGAAACTTAAACCTCTTCTGTACCACTGAGGTCAGCTCTCTGATCCTCCTACCCTTCTCACCTATATCATAAATCCATTTAAATCCATATAAAAGAAAACAAAATAAAATAAAATAAAATCGGAATGATGAAATCAATGACTAACTAACCGAGAACAGCTTGGGTACGAGTAGCTCTGATGATGATCTCAGTGCGCATGGGAGTAACCCTAACCTCAACACCAGAATAACCATCTTCAGCAAGCTCTCTTGTCAAAACCTCATTCAATTCAGCGAAGAAAACTCCGTCAGCGACGAACTGCAACAACGAATCAAATTAACAATAAAAAAAATCAAAGAATTCGATTAAGATTGACGAATCTGAGAACAAACCTTTCGCTTTTTGCTCATTTGGGTAGCCATGTTTGCAGATTTTAGCTAGGGGCGGCAACAACAAACAGTGAATACTGAATACTGAAACTGAAACCCTAGTTTTTCAGAAATGGTTATGGATGGATGTATATATAGGGTGGCCCATTCACAAACTATTCTAATTGGGCTGCCTGCTAGATTGCATAGTGGGCCGAGCCGCTCTATTTCCACTAAGATTTACAACAAAATTTTAAAATTGCTTTTCTCACATTCAACTTTTCTTAAAAACACATGAAAAATGCGTTTTTGGCTTCTTTCCGGTTGTAGTTAACTACCGCTGAGCCAACTGCAGTTGGCTCAGCTGCACTTAAGTGCAGTTCCTGGCTGAGCATCAATTGTGATTTTCCATGTTTCGATCGAAAAATCAAAATAAATCGAGGCTTATTCAGAATGCTACGAAACTTTGCAGATCCTCTATATGTATTTTTATAGTTATGTCTGTAAATTTTCGTAGTATTCCGACTAAGTCTCGGTTTATTTTGATTTTTTGACCGAAACGCGTAAAATCGCAATTTTTTTTTCAAATGTGCGTCTGAAAAAGTGAACTAGAAGTTGAATTTTTTCACGATTTTTTGCACGCATATTTAAGACAAAAAGACAACATCTCCCACAAAAAAATTGAATTTTCCGACAAGGGACGGATTAAATATAAATTTTTAACATGCCTAAAACTCAAGACACCAAAAAATCGAATTTTGAACTGTTTTTTTTTTTTGCAGACATCTCTATAAAAATACATATAGAGGATCTGCAAAGTTCTGTACCATTCCGAATAAGCCTCGATTTATTTTGATTTTTTGATCGAAACGCGCATAATCACAATTGATGATCTACCAAGAATTGCACTTAAGTGCAGCTCAGCCAACTGCAACTGGCTGAGTGATAGTTAACTACATCCGGAAAGACACAACGGTACCATTGGAGGCAAAAACGTCTTTTCTATGTGTTTTTAAGAAAAATTGAATGTGAGAAAAACAATTTTCATAAAATTTTGCAATTTCGCTTTTAATCCTTCTAAATATTTTCTTCAAATTTTAAGTGAGATTATGTGTACTTTTCATATTATTGAATGATTTTTTCAGTAATGTTTAAAATATTATAAGAATCTCTCTCAAAAAATTTAGAATTTGCAAAAAAAAAACATGAATTAAATATAAATTTTTAAGCGTAAAAAACATAAAATTTATTTTTTTCTAGGGGAAAAACAAAAAAAAATTATATTTAATTCATCCCTGGTTAAAAAATTCTAAAATTGTCCTTAAAAAATCCAAAATTTTGCAAGAGAGAATTCTATAATGTACTAAACATGAGTGCAAAAAAAAGTCAAAATTTCGGCTGATACACATGAGTTGACTTAAAAGCAGTGATCACGGAAAATATTTGAAGGACCAAAAATTGAAGAAAATTTTAACAGGAACAAAAAGCAATATTTTAAAATTTTATAAGTACCAAAAACTTCTTTAACTCTTAAAACTATTACACATTCTTATGTATATGGCATCCCTCTTGGCTTTTGTGGCATATTTCAAAGACTGTTATTAAAGATTTCTACCTTTGTTTCACAAAACATATCAACCTTGTATAATTCTAATCCGTACCTTCCATTTTTCACAATTATGAAATGATGACCCATTCTATAGATCTGTATTGATAAGTTGACACTCAAGTTGCATTCTATCATCTCATGTTGGTGCAAGGGTGGAAAGATTTTTGTAGAAAGAGCAAAATGATAAATGCTTGTGTGAAATTGAACTTGTTTATTTGTAAATAATTATTCAGCTTGAACTATTATACAATCATTTTATGTTTCTACTTTGGAAGACAACAATTCACAATGGTTAAAATGTTATTTCAAATTCTGTTGATCATAATGGAATTTGACACCGTGCTAGCATTAGATTTAAAGTCCACTTGATTTTGTTTTGGCAACTTTAGGTATTGAGAAAGTTTGGAAGTTTTAGTTAACCAGACATGATGACTGAGAATCTTTTACAGCATGAGCACAATTTCTCACAGACATGAAACTAAGTCTTCTTTATTAAATAACTGGTATATTTTAATTTCATTGTACCTTGAGAATCCTATTGCTTATTTCTCAAGAGAGCTATTTGCAACCACTGAAACTTTAGCAAAGTTTAGACACTGCCTCCTTAGCCAAAAATTCATTATCATGATCAAAATAGTTTGAGAAGCCTAATAGATCAGTCTCTACAAACCCCTAGAGTGCTCATGATGGTTTGATTTGGTCAGAGCCTAAGAACTTATTATGGGAGGATTTAAAGACAGCAGTAGCTAATGATTATAGTTTATATAGGATTTAATACAACTATGCAGATCCAATTCTCAATCAGATGAACAATATGTTGTCAATGATAATCTGCTCCGAATTGTGAATGTTGGTTCAATTTTACTATCCTAAGTTGAAAAGGAAATTAGACAATTCGTGCAACAGTGTGTCATTTGCTAACAAGCAAAAATAGAAAATATTGTTCCTGATGGTCTTCTACAACCAGGTATGTGAAGAGTAGGACTCTACATTCAACCTTAAGGACAAGGGTGGTTTAAAGAGGAAGTTATTGTAATGAACCTGCTAGCAAGGCAGAGCCAAGCAGGCAAGAAGCCAGCTTAGTCACACGAAGTAGCGCAAGCCCGTAGTAAGGTTCAACATATCGTTGTCGAAACAACAATGTGTTTGTAACGTGTCGCCGGCAAGGACAACGACGATAACCAATGGTGGCCTAGGTGTCTTCAAACCCACCATAATTCGAACCGGTACATCAAATCGTCAAGGGTATGTTGTAGGATTAGCCATTACAGATGGGTAATACATCCATGGCTGCTGGATCAAATCTATATACTATACATTTGAAGAGTATTTCGTAGGAATATCATCGAATGCATTCTTAGCATGACACATGGCACCACCAAACATTCTCATTCATTTAACATTTGTTGCTATTATTTTTTAAATAAAATATTTTAAATTGATGCATTGCTGTCATTTATTGCTATTATTTTATTTTATTTTTCATAGAACTATAGAATGACAAGAATTGAAAATATTTGTAGTTATTTCAAATTGATCAAGAATATTATTGATATGAATTGGTCATAAATTTATGCATGAAGATAATTTTAATATGATACGGTTTCTTTTACAAGACCTCCATTTTTTTAAGAAGTGAGTTAAAAATTATAATAAAAATAAACATAGACCTCTATTTTTTTTAGGAACCAATTTAAAAAATTTAATTGGAAAAAAAACATAATACAAACCATTTTTGGAATAGCCAAGTTAGAAATAATTTATTTTTTTATTAATTCCTATTAAATAATTTAAATGGATTTTTTTACCCAACGTTAGTCACATTTTTTACCTCATTTTTTTTAACTTTAGTTTTCTTTTATTCAATTGTTTCATTTTTTTCTCTTAATTTTTTGTATACGAATAATTCAAATATGATTGGCTATGATGCATAATTTTTTGTATCAACCAATCCAGATAAGCATGGATTCATTTGTCTTGATAATCAACCAATCAAAACAAATTATGACTCATTTGTCATAATAATAAAACAGTAATTTAATTTAATTTGGGGTTACAAATTCCAAAATAGGAAATGAAATAATAAAAAAGCTATTTTTGTATTACATATTAACACACTTTAAAAAAATCGGATCATGAAATTTATTAAAAAAATCGGATCAATAAATGAATCGATATGATGAAAATAATTTTTGTATCAGCCAATCAAAATGAAGAATGGCTCATTTGTCTTAATAGTCAACCAATCAAAATGAAGCATGACACATTTATCTTCATTATCTACCAATCAAAATGAAGAACAAAATTTATACACAAATTTCTTTCTCTCTGTTTACTATAAATTAGACCTTTGGCTTCACAAATTTTTCACATCACAATCTCGACTGTCTTTCTCTCTGTTTATTTTTTTCTATTGTTGTTCTTCTTCACTCTTAACAATCCAAATGACACCGAAAATCGATTTCATTTATGATATTTCCCCTTCGAAAGAAAATTGGAATATCAGGGTTTCAGTCGTTCAGATGTGGTTTGTGAGAGACATTAACAAAGACAAACTACCTTACTCATTGGAAATGATTCTAATGGATAATAAGGTATTTGACTCTATTCACTTTGTTATGTTTTTATATTTATTTTTATACTGTAGATAGTTTGAGTTTTTTATTCTTTTAACTCAATCAAATATGACACCCGAATTCGTTCCCAATATCTCTCATTCGCATAAAGAATTTTGGAGTATATTGGTCGAATCATGTGGATGATTTGTTTAGATATTTTACGTTTCCTACTCCAAAGTGAATCCACATTTTTTTTATTGATAAAAAAACCGGAATTAACAAATTCATAATTTCTCATGCTTGGCACGCCTAAATTATTTTCAATATTATCATTTCATTACGTATCTATATCTATATACTATACATTTGAGAGGTATTTCAAAGGTATTTTCTCAAATGTTTTCTTAGGTTGTCACGTGGCACCTTAAACCAAACCAAACAATTTGGTGAGTTTAACAATTAATGAAATTAAGAAAATTAATGAAATGAACTTCTATTATATTTTTATTTTCATAATAATTAATGAATTAATGAAATGAACTTCTATTGTATTTTTGTTTTCATAACAACAACAACAATAATAATAATAATAATAATAATAATAATAATAATAATGTGACACAATTTTAATATACTATATTTTATTTACTGTCAAACAATTATAGATGAAAATTAATAACTTAATTCAAATTTTAATATTTTAAATGTAACCAAATAAAATTTGAAAAAAAATAATAATAGAGTTTGGGGATTAATAAAAATGAACTTCTATTATATTTTTATTTTCATGATAATAATAATAATAATAATAATAATGTGACACAATTTTAATATCTTATATTTTATTTTATTGAATGCCAAACAAATATGGATGAAAATAAATATGTTAATTCATATTCAAATATTTTAAATGTTGCCAAATAAAATTTGTCAAAAAAAGGGATTTAATTAAGTTTACAAATAATTTATTTGGTTAAAACCATGTTAGAGATATTTTATTCAGACTATCATTAAAACAATTAAACACAATAGAATTGATTTACTATTACAAATGAAAAAAAAATAAAGATGTTATTTAGAAAATTGTATGTTATCTAAAAACTATTAAAAACCGTTACATGTGAAGAAAAATTGTATGTTCTTCAAATTAGCATAAAATTGATCTTTTGACTTCCTCCATCAATGATATGATTGCATCATTCAACAGTAAATTGAAAGGGTCATGCTAAAATTATACTATTAGCTATTACTGTGGAAGATAATTTCATTAATGTTTTTATTTGACATTTAAAATAATCATTTAATGCAAAGTCATTTCGATAAAGACGTTGCTGAAATTATATTACCTCAATCATTCTTAAAGTAACCGAAATCATATTAGCTATTTTTGTGGAGGAGAATTTCGATTAAGTTTTTATCTAGCCATTTAATATCTTTCTTAAGTAACCAAAATTAAATTAGGGTATATATCTATATCTATACCTATATAATACCGAGGCTTTTTCTCAAATGTATATATGAAAATAAATACCTCTAAAACATTCTCATGACATGTGGATTCATGGACTTCTCATACATTTGCCCTATAATGTTATCCTATTTTAGCTTTGATATTACTTTTATAACCGAAATTTCTACCATTTAATGATTTGTAATTTTTAATTATATTCATTAATTTTTTTATACAACTTAATTTTATATGATTTCGTTTCTAATTTCAAATGTACTTTTTCAAAATTAATGAATATTTTTCACATAAATCAAGGGAGTGATTGTAACAAAAAAATAATTAATCATGGGAGTGATTATTGTTAGACATTTTTTCCTATAAATATTGCTCATGATAATCACTTTTTTTACATCATTTCAAAATACAGTAAAAAAATTGAAAGTCTTCTTGAAGCCTCTGTTTTTTTGGAAGGAAACCCATATGTTTTTGTTATTGAATTGTTCTTTGCTTTCTTATTTTCATATTATTTATTATGACTCTTATTCCAAAAACCAATTCAATTGGTATTGTTCATGTTGTCAGACTTTTATTTGTACTTGATTGAAAATTGTTTATCGCTCATTCTCGTTAACATATATTGTTGTCTTTGTTTTTATTTACTTTTATTAAGTTACATAAAGGTTTTACTTCTACGTTGTTTATTGTTTTTTATTTCAGATATGAAGACGAAGTGATTATAAATGGTGACTCATAGAAAACCATTTATGAGGAAGAAGAGTCATATTATGAGTGTTACAAAAGACACTGACGCAATGAGTTGTTTGGATTTAGTATACAAGAACGAGAAATAATTGAGTAAAGATTGTATTTATTCTGTTGAAAATTTTAGTGGTGTGGATTTGTTAATGTACTTTTTTCCTCATGATTTGTAATTAATAATTTATTGTGTATTACATGTACATGAATAATTCAAATATATTAATGCACGTGTATAAAGTTACATTTTTTTTTGTGAAATTAACATTTTTTTTAATATCATTAACATGTCTTTTTTCATCACAGTTATTTTAATAATTTTTCTCCTTCATTAACGGTTTTCTCCTATATATATTTTTTTCATTCTCATTAAATTTCAGTAATAAAATCAAAATATCTTCTGTTGTAAAATGTATTTTTTTTCTTTTTGACCAAATAAAACACGATCCTTTAAATGTCATTTCCTCTCATTTATTTGGTAACTATTAATGTGATACAAACTTCCTAAATAAGTCATTGAATTGCAATATTTTGAACAAACATTAATTTTTAAAAAATTATTCTCCTTAATGAATAATGAAGTCTTCACAAATAAGTCTTCTCATTATAATATTTCAAATAAAAATAATTAATTTTAATGAAGAGATTCTCCTTAATGAAAAATTATTATAATAATAATTATTAGTAAATAATTTTTTTATAAATATAATTATAATAGTTTTAGTTAATATTTTATGAATAAAACAAAATAATTAGTAAACTACCTTTTTTACAAAAAAAAATGAAATATTTATGAATAATTGTACCACTAAATTGAATTACACCTATTGAACAAGTATGAATAAAATTATCTTTATTTTCTTAAATTTAAATCATTTTTAAACTTATATGCACAAGTGGGTTCTCCCCTCCCAATCAGATTTTTTTCCATATGCATAAGTCAAGAATAGAACCAAATTTTGAACCTCTGATCACATGCTTAAGGAGACCAAATACCTTACCACTTGAACCAATTTATTGTTGGTAGGAACACAAATATCTAAAAGAATCAAATGTAATATAAATTATATTAACGTGATACAAACATTTTAAACAAGTCATCAAATTTTAATATTTTGACTAACCATTATTTAGTGAGAATATTCTTCTTAAGGAATAAATAAGTCTACACAATATTCTTTAAAAAAAAAAAAATTAAGTCTTCACAATATATCAATACTCAACATCATCTCATTATTTTTTTTGTTAAGAACAATTGCGACTTTTTTTTATATTTTTTACAAAAAAGTAACAAAATATGGTCCAACCAGTTAAATCGGTTGAACTGTCGAATTCATCATATACCTCTCTTAGGCCTAATGTATGATTTTAGAATAGGCCTAGTGTTATGGATAAAAAATAATTTTTTATTATTATATGATTAAAAAGGAGAAGTTCACATGATATATCAATACTCAATACCATCTCATTATTTTTTTTATTAAGAAAAATTGCGACAAGATTTGGTCTAACCAGTTAAATTGGTTGAACTGTCGAATTTATCATATACCTCCCTTAGGCCTAATGTATGATTTTAGAATAGGCCTAATGTTATGGATAAAAAATAATTTTGTAATAAAAAAATAATTAATTATCGAAATAATACAATAGTACTATATATTCGAGTTTTCATTACAAATTGGGTGTATAACAGAAGTGTGGTGAGCAACACCTATATGCAAGAAACACCACACGTATCAATTGTAACATCCGGCTGGCTCCCTTACGGGCTGGCCTCCCTATCTTTCAAGGACCGAGATGTACTCACGACCTTCTCCACAACCCCTATGTGGAGTTTCATGCCTTCCGTGGGAATCGAACCGTGTATCTGGGACCTATAAGTACACGCTCAATGCATTTCCACTACCAATTGAGCTACTAGAAAGGTGAGTATTTATAAGAAAAATTATTCCTACAGACCAAAACGACATGACCCAAAATGTTAAGCTTCGCCCGACTATTTGTGTGGGCAATGTGTTGGTTTTTCGCTGTTGAAGGGGTTCGTGGCGCCCCACATATGGCAGACAGCTTGCTTTTCTCAGCATGATTTGTTGACTTGGTCCAATATGTACAACCCTCCCTAAAACGTGCTTCATTACTCACCACTCCTTACAATTAATGGCGCTATAAACAGGGAGCGTAGGTCGAGTGTCTCATTGTCCATTCCACTCGACTTTGACTAGGTCTGATATCTTCAAGACCCACATTTCTTTTAGTAGACTCGAGAAAGAATCGGCTGACCCTTGTTAGCCTAGTATAACGTTCGACTAACCTTCCATGTGCTTAGGAAAAATATGTATATCCTTGAATCTCTTGTCTAGTGATTTCGGCTAACATGATAACTATTTTAAAATGCAAACAATAATATACTAAACTTATAAATAACCCAAAGAGCAAAAAAATTAAGCTTATTATGTTTGAATATAACAATACTTTGAGGATGACATTCACCAACCAAATAAAATGACCAAAGTTGTGGAAAAAAAATTGTTTCTCATTGAAACCTTTTATGAATTCGAAATGAAACATTTTAGTGGAACTACCACTTCATCAAGACCTAAGATTGATAACATAAAATAAAAAATGTATTTTTTTTTATAAAAATGGAAAATATGTTTTCATTTTACAAAATCCAACATAGCATATTTATATTATCTTTGACTTATATTTTATTTTCCTTCTCTCTCTTCATATTTTTGTTTCCTTCTCTTTTTTCGAGTATGACATTTACATTTATCTGTACAATAATAGAACACGCTAGTCTAAACAATACAACTATAACAAAATATTCGAATATGTAGCTCTATGGTTAAAGAGTTGAGATATTAAAGGAGTTTAAAAATAGGGCGACTACTAATATTTCTCTCTACCCTCTAATGATATGCTAGTAACATTTCCGTATACGAAAACAAACAAACACAGCTATAACAAAATTTACCTATAAGGGTGAATGAATGTCTGAAGCAATGCATTTTTAAAATTTACCAATGGGTGAATGAATGTCTGAAGCAATGCATTTTTAAAATTTACCAATGGGTGAATGAATGAATGTCTGAAACACTAATAACTCAATAGTATAAAGTTTTACTATATCGGAAAAAACAAGTACAATTAAGGTAACAGTGTTTGTCTTCACTTGTATGTACTACGTTTTCACTTTGTTAAGATTGCATAGCTTTCTTCTCAAATCTTAAACATGGACAACACTTTCTTAACCTTGTTGTTGTTCTTCTTCTTCCTTTGCTTTCTGCACCACCCCATTTCTGCATCAAATCTACACAAAATCAAACTACTCAAATCAAATTATCTCTCTCAACCCACATCATCACCAACCAAATACTTTGAGGTAACAAAACCAATTAAACTCCCAAAATTATCAAAAGTTTGTTCATACCACATTCTTCATCATGATTTTGGTTACACATATGGAAACCCCCCTGTTCTTGCTAATTACACCCCACCTTCACATTGCTTTTATAGAAAATTCTCCAAAATTGTTCTTGAATGGAAAGCAACATGTGAAGGAAGACAATATGATCGAATTTTCGGTGTTTGGCTTGGTGGTGTTGAGTTACTCAGAAGCTGTACTGCAGAACCAAGACCAAATGGGATTGTTTGGAGTGTTGAAAAAGACATCACAAGGTATCGATCTTTGTTGTTGATTCCTCAACAAAATCAAACTTTAGCTGTTTTGTTGAGAAATATTGTTGATAAAACATATACTGGTGTTTATCATGTTGATATCGCTATTCACTTTTACGGTTACGACCCTTTTAGAATGAACACTCATAAGACAAAAAAGTTTGATTCTATAGCATTTAGGAGTGATTTTAAATTTCATGCAGATTTGATCTTGCCCATTTCAAGGAATCTTCCATTCAATGATGGGTTCTGGTTTGAAATTCAAAATTCAACTGATGTGGGTTTGAAGGAATTTGTGGTTCCTCAAAATGCTTATAGGGCTGTTTTAGAAGTGTATGTTTCTTTTCATGAGAATGATGAGTTTTGGTATAGTAATCCTCCAAATGAATATCTTGTTGCAAATAATATTACTGATAGTACCCCTGGAAATGGACCCTTTAGAGAGGTTGTAGTTACTCTTGATGAGAAAGTTGTTGGTTCGGTTTGGCCTTTTACTGTTATTTATACTGGAGGGGTTAATCCTCTCTTGTGGAGACCGATTACTGGGATCGGCTCCTTTGATCTTCCGTCTTATGATATTGAAATTACACCTTTTTTAGGGACAATATTGGATGGAAAGAAACATTTGTTTGGGTTTAGTGTGACAAATGCATTGAATGCTTGGTATATAGATGCAAATTTACATCTTTGGTTAGATGGAAAGAGCAGCAGAACAGAAGGAGAGCTCGTGAATCACGTTGACAAACCTTTGGTTGAATCTCTAGTAGCTGACTTTAATGGTTTAAACGGAACGTTCTTGACTAGTGCAAAGAAGTCCATTTTGTCTACTGGATGGGTTAGATCCTCCTTTGGTAATATCACAACCAGTTTTGTTCAAGATTTTGATTACAGCAATTCAATGGTAATCGGGAAGAACGGGGGCAAACAAACTGTGAATCAAGTCATATCTTTCAACAACACTGTTCGGGCTAAATTTCCATCGTCCTATCCAGACTTGGTCGATGACACACACAGAAATTTTTCCCTTTACTTGGACTCAGATGAACTAGAGCAAGATAATGACACTTATTTAGCTGTTTCAAATTTTACACTAGGATTTGGTGAGAATAAGTCTAAGAGCAAGGTTTCCGGAATTTCAAATAGCTTTCTAAAAAATGTGCAGGATGGCCAGGGTAAAATGGTTGTTAAAAAGAATTTGGTTGTTAGTGGAGTGGGGGCAACACAACAAGATTACAGATATACAAGCAACAAACTTTGCTACTCTAGGAAAATTGGCAGCTCAAATTACACAATTCTCTATGATAAAGTCAAAGATACATGCAACAAAAGAAGTCACTCTCGTTTTGGCAATTTTATCAGAAAGTTTCCCATTATGCTCTAGAGTGAGTCCCTTTCTAGCTTCAATCATGGAGATTATTTCTGCAGTGGCTGTGTCAAGTTCTTTTCATTTCACGTTACATATGGAAACACACAACTCTTGCGAATTGCCTTCTCTCTATTGTTGTTGTTTTGTCTGGTTTCTTTGTATGTCTGTTATGATTTGATGTTTATTGTGTTCATTTGTTTGAGTTTGAAATTAATGAACATTGTGGAATATGAATGTCTGTTTTTAGTATTAATCCAATGATGAGATTTCTGTTTTCTGGAATATGAATTTATGTTAATTACGAGAAAGTATGGAATTGACAACACTTAATCTTGACCAGCTTGATCTTGTAGAAACCTAATTCAATTGCTTTTGCATTGCCAACTATTAGTATCAAGGTGATGATGAGGAAACCTACACCTGATGAATCTGATGCATCCTGTTAGTGTTGAGCATAAATTTCTATGTGCTATGTATGTGAAATTCTACTTGCATAAGCTTCTAACCTTTTTGGTTTTCATAAACTAGCTGCAATAAGCTCAGTTGATAAGCTAGTTCACTTGTTAAAAAAATTTGATTTGCCAATGGTTCAGAATAGCACAGCACCTATATAGAATTGTATTTATTTTCGTTACCAAATCTGGTTTGAATAGTTATAAGATGCCTATCATGTCGATTTTGACACGAGTGATATACCACTTTATGCAGTCTGCAAATTATGCCTTTTGTGTAAAGTTTGACACAAGTGATAGAAAGTAATGTGTTGTTCTAATGAAAGTTGAGTTTAATTTAAAGTACGTACTATTATTGAAAGCTGTTAAACATTATGCTTGATTTCATATCTCAGTATTTTAATTCCGCAAAGTTGGGAAGTTAGCACTCAATTCTTGCTGTTTTCTTTTCTTTCTGCCATGTTTCATAATCAGGACTAAAAATACCATCTCCAAGTAAATCAGAAACTGTGTCTTTGAAGTACTTTCCCTTGGGAAAATAGTTAACTTTCGAAAATTGGCTGCAATAATAATCTCCATGATTTGGATATCTTGAAAGAGTAAGAGGATGTGAGAATATAAGTTTTCTTTGGCCTTGTTTGAAGTATAACATGTAGATTTGCGGTTGATTTCAAACTACTAGTTTTGGTCGGGTTGAGATCTTCTTCATTTAATGGACACTTCCATTTAAAGAGAGTCATAAAATAAAATAATATTTTTCAAATATGCTAGTCTAAATAACAACTATAAAAAGGGGTGACTACTAACATTTCCCTATAGGAAAACAAACAAACACAGCTGTAACATTCCTTTAGAAAAAAAAACACAGCTGTAACAAAATTTACCTATAAGGGTGAATGAATATCTAAAAGACTAAAACAATACATTTTTTTAGGGTAGATTTAAACTGTCACGCTAACAAATTCCCTAATAACACTAATACTAATAAGTCAAAAGTATAAAATTTTACTATATTGGAAAATATTGGAAAAAACAAGTACAATTGAGGTGACAGTGTTTGTCTTCACTTGTACTACGTTTTCACTTTGTTGAGATTGCATAGCTTTCTTCTCAAATCTTATACATGGACAACACTTTCTTAACCTTGTTCTTCTTCTTTTTCTTCCTTTGCTATCTGCACCACCCCATTTCTGCATCAAATCTACACAAAATCAAGCAACTAAAATCAAATCATCTTTCTCAACCCACATCATCTTCACCAATCAAATACTTTGAGGTAACAAAACCCATTAAACTCCCAAAAGCATCAAAACCTTGTTCATACCACATTCTTCATCATGATTTTGGTTACACATACGGAAATCCCCCAGTTCTTGCTAACTACACCCCTCCCTCTCATTGCTCATCTAAAAAATTCTCCAAAATTGTTCTTGAATGGAAAGCAACATGTGAGGGAAGACAATATGATCGAATTTTTGGTGTTTGGCTTGGTGGTGTTGAGTTACTCAGAAGCTGTACCGCAGAACCAATAGCAAATGGGATTGTTTGGAGTGTTGAAAAAGACATCACAAGGTATAAATCTTTGTTGTTGAATCATCAACAAAATCAAACCTTAGCTGTTCTTTTAAGGAACATTGTTGATAAAACTTATACTGGTGTTTATCATGTTGATATCACTATTCACTTTTACGGTTACCCTTTTGATGTTAAGACTCATAAAACAAAAAAGTTTGATTCTTTAGCATTTAGGACTGGTTTTCATGCAGATTTGATCTTGCCCATTTCAAGGAATCTCCCAAAAAATGATGTGTTGTGGTTTGAAATTCAAAATTCAACTCATGTGGGTGTGAAGGAATTTGTGGTTCCTCAAAATGCTTATAGGGCTGTGTTAGAAGTGTATGTTTCATTTCATGAGAATGATGAGTCTTGGTATAGTAATCCTCCAAATGAATATCTTGTTGCAAATAATATTACTGATAATACCCCTGGAAATGGACCTTTTAGAGAGGTTGTAGTTACTCTGGATGACAATGTTGTAGGTTCAGTTTGGCCTTTTACTGTAATTTTCACCGGAGGGGTTAATCCTCTCTTGTGGAGACCGATTACTGGGATCGGCTCATTTGATCTTCCGTCTTATGATATTGAAATTACACCTTTTTTGGGGACAATATTGGATGGAAAGAAACATTTGTTTGGGTTTAGTGTGACAAATGCATTGAATGTTTGGTATATTGATGCAAATTTACATCTTTGGTTGGATGCAAAGAGCAGTAGAACAGAAGGAAAGCTCCTGAATCATGTTGACAAACCTTTGGTTGAATCTCTAGTAGCCGACTTTAATGGTTTAAACGGAACATTCTTGACTAGTGCAAAGAAGTCCATTTTGTCTACTGGATGGGTTAGATCCTCCTTTGGTAATATCACAACCAGTTTTGTTCAAGATTTTGATTACTACAATTCAATGTTAATGAGGAAGAATGGGAGCAAACAAATTGTGAATCAAATTATATCTTTCAACGACAGTGTTCGGGCTAAACTTCCATCCTCCCATCTACATTTGGTCGATGACACGTACAGAAAATTTTCCCTTTACTTGGACACAGATGAACTAGAGAAGGATAATGACACTTATTTAGCTGTTTCAAATTTTACATTAGGATTTGATGAGAATAAGTCTAAGAGCAAGGTTTCCGGAATTTCAAATAGCTTTCTAAAAAATGTGCAGGATGGCCACGGTACAATGGTTGTTAAAAAGAATTTGGTAGTAAGTGGAGTGGGTGCAACACAACAAAATTACAGATATAAAAGCAATGAACTTTGCTACTCTAGGAGAATTGGCAGCTCAAATTACACAATTCTCTATGATAAAGTCAAAGATACATGCAACAAAAGAAGTCACTCTCGTTTTGGCAATTTTATCAGAAAGTTTCCCATTGTGCTCTAGAGTGAGTCCCTTTCTAGCTTCAATCAAGGAGCTAATTTCTGTAGTGGCTGTGTCAAATTCTTTTCATTTCTCATTACATATGGAAACACACAACTCTTTCAATGGCCTTCTCTCTATTGTTGTTGTTTTGTGTGGTTTCTTTGTATGTGTGTTATGATTTGAAGTTTGTTGTGTTAATTTGTTTGAGTTTGAACTTAATGAACATTGTTGAATATGAATGTCTGTTTTTAGTATTAATCCACTGATGCGATTTCTGTTTTCTGGAATATGAATTTATGTTAATTGCGAGAATGTATGGAATTGACAACACTTAATCTTGACCAGCTTGTTCTTGTAGAAACCTAATTCAGTTGCTTTTGCATTGCCAACTATTAGTATCAAGATGATGATGAGGACACCTACACCCCATGAATCTGATGCATCCTGTTAGTGCTGAGCATAAATTTCTATGTGCTCTGTATGTGAAATTCTACTTACATAAGCTTCTAGCCGTTTTGGTTTTCATAAACTAGCTGCAATAAGCTCGGTTGATAAGTTAGTTCACTTGTTAAAAGAATTTGATTTGCCAATGGTTCAGAATAGCACAGAACCTGTTTAGAATTGTATTTGGTTTCAATAATTATAAGATGACTTATATATATGTAGATTTTGACACGAGTGATATGCCACTTTATGTAGTCTGCGAATTATGCCCTTTTGTGTAATGTTTGATACACGTGATAGAAAGTAACGTGTTGTTCTATTGAAAGTTGGGTTTAATTCGAAGTACTTACTATTATTGAAAGCTGCTATACATTATGCTTGATTTCATATCTCAGTATTTTAATTCCGCAATGTTGGGAAGTTAGCACTGAACTGTGAAAGATTTTTACATCATTGAGATGTCTCACTTAAAAATCATGTGTGCTGTTAATGAAAAACAAAGAGTCTTTATTTTTATTATCATTATTTTCTTACTGTTATTACAGTTTTAATTAGTTTCTTTCAAAATTAATTCGTCTTCAATTTTGTTTTCACTTGGTGTCTAGCTAGATGTTTACCCTGCTATTGTCAAATTAGAGCTTGGGAGTTTCTACCCAACTCATTTTGTTTTCTACTAGATTTTTGAAATGCTTGTCGAAGGTTATCTCTCTTCAAATTCTGGTTAAGATCAAATGAGTTTGGCACTTGCAGTTGGGTGGTGGCAGCAGTACAATAGACAAGGTTTAGTCTCAGTAGTGGTAACAATAGACTTGTGTATATATAGAGTAATTTGGAGTAGTTGGGGAGTGTTTTGGTGGTTGAGAAAGTATAGTATAATTTGGAGTTGACTCAATCATAATATATGGTCATCTGCATAATTATGCAGGTGAGGTGGTGCCGTGGTGGATACTGATTGTAGGAATTGATGCCCTGTTGATACCTTTTCCAAAGCTTCCTTTGTGCCTACATGAAACTATTTTCCTCTAGTATTCTAACTATCCTTTACTTCTCCTTTGGTAAATTATAAAATTTGAAAATTCTCACACTTGTTTATCACCATGTAACAGAGTCACGGCCATTTAAAAATTCTTGCACTTGTCATTGGATAACACAGCATGACTAGGACTTTTTTTTGATGCTGAAGATATCATTTCATTTTTGACTGTGCATTTAGATATTTGAGAACTAAATGATTTGTCAGTTATCATCTATCTTGTGTAGCTCATGGTTGTTCAATTTTGTCTGCAATCCAGTCCTTTTGGGGAAACTTGATTCCTGTAAACCTCTGTTGTCTTTTTGTGCTAATAGTTTCTGATCATGTAGATGTATATGATTTTTCCAGATTTATACTGGGGTCATTACTCATTGTGATCATGAACTAGTTTTAGAATCAACCCAATTTTTTTTAAAAATAGTCCATCTTCCTTGTCTCCCTTGGCCTAAATCTCAAAGAATCATCAAATTTTTCCTTCTTGATATCCTCCCTTCGACTCACCACCCTGCAAATCTCTACTATTTTTTCCTCCATATCATGATTATGATCAAGCAACCAGATAAGCCGGCTCAAAGCAACTGAAGAAGTGTCTCTCCTAGCTAATATGAAATTCACACATATATCCCTCAAGAACTTATCTGAATATGAATTTCCATTCTCATCCTTAATCCTCAAAAACACAGTTAACAAATTTGATTTTTCCTTTTCATCTTAATTTTGCAAAGAAAGTTCCTTCTTTCTTGCCCTTATAATAATGACTGAATTGTAAATTTCCTAAACTTTGTGGAATGAAACTCAATTCTTGCTGTTTTCCTTTGTTTCTGCCATGTTTCATAATCAGCACTAAAAATACCATCTCCATGTAAATCAGAAACCCTGTCTTAGAAGTACTTTCCCTTGGGGAAAAGAGTGAACTTTGTTTTGAGAAGATGTTCCAAGTTGTGAGGTTCAAAGTTGATAACACAGTTGAGGCTAGTTAACCATGGCCCTTTCAATCTTAAGGATCCACTGTACTGTGATGTTTAAGAATCTCAGTGATCCATTCATACATGTTATTTTTATGTCACGCGATTAAAGAAAGTGGCATTCCAAAAATAGGCCAATTGGGTAGCCATGAACCATGATGCTTCTTTGATCTCAAAGAATGAATATGTATGAAAACAAAGGCTGCTATAATAATCTCCATGATTTGGATATTCTGTGGCTGCAGCCATGTTTGAAGTGTAGCATGTAGATGTGAGGTTGATTTGAATGATTATAGGGAATGTCTGATATAGGGCCAGCTGGTCAATAATGTTATGTTATATTGGAGTGTTTTTTGTGTTTCTTTTCGTGCTTAGTTTTTACCTCTTGTTCTTTACAAGAAGACGAGATACCCAATTTGGAACATGCATGCAAGTAGTGTTTGAGTCTGATAGAGGATTCATCAAACATTTCAATAGAAACTCATCATTTTGTCATGTAAATTTATTTTCTAACCGTCTTTAAAACATAATTATTAAATTCTTTATTTTTCTGGAAGGGCATAAAATGTAAAAACTAAACAAAAGGTAAAATTACAAGAAAGTGTTACATGACAAATTAATATCTTATTATAAGAAAGTATATATATTTAAAAAATGTAATTATTCAATTTAATAAAGAAAGATTAATTTGTAATTATAAAAATTTATATAAAGGATATTATCTTGTTATAGTTTTAGTAATGTCACTTGTGTTGGTCTTGTGGTGTTGGCTTAAAACCTTGAAGTGTACTTCTTT
Organism: Medicago ruthenica; assembly: GCA_018208015.1. Taxonomy (NCBI): domain Eukaryota; kingdom Viridiplantae; phylum Streptophyta; class Magnoliopsida; order Fabales; family Fabaceae; genus Medicago; species Medicago ruthenica. Next base: position 106,056,013 of record CM031371.1, on the reverse strand, counting down.
CAAGGTCTCAAATTTTATTAATTACTCCCTCCGTCTCTATTTATAGGAGTAGTTTACAAAAAAGTTTTGTCCCTAAATATAAGATCATATACAAATTCCTAGATGCATTGATTACTCTTTTTCCAAATATACCCCTTATTAATACTATCAATTTGTCTTGGTATATAAAAAGTTAACATTAAATATATATTTAATTAAGGGTAATCTAGTAATAGTCACACACATTTGAGACAACTTTATTACTCCAACAACTTTTTTTAATACACGTGATTTTTGTAAACTACTCATATAAAAAGGGACGGAGGGAGTATTCACTAGTGCTAAGTTTTTATACGAGAGAGAAATAACCCTCAAATTTTTCAACATAAACAAGTTTCAATGATGCAACTTTTTGACAAAGTAAAACTATTAACCTTTTCATGGATGAAAGCGAAAAACACGGTTTTGTTTTTTGATCTTCGACTTTGGTGGCATAAGAGCATCCACAATAGAGACACCCATTTTTGGGTACTTAAATTGGTCTCATGTGTATATATCACTCATTTATAATTTTTTAAAACAGTGTGGGTTCCATTTAAGAATGAAGGTCTTAAATGCTTAAATGCTTAAGACCTCACCATTGAGGATTGTTAAACCAAATTGTTTGTATGAGTTTTATTACATAGTCGTGTGCTTTTTTGTTCAATTTTGTTTGTTTTTTAGATTATTATGCTTTGATATTTTAGTGTCGTTTTCAATCACGTCGTGACACTTTGCCAGTTTTATATATTTCATTTTGATGCCTTAAAAAAAAGTTTTTATACGACACTAATAACAAATAAAAATCAGTGAGATTAAATATCAGTTTAATTAACAAATAACAACTCTCACATATAGACTTATTAAAAAAAAGCTCTTTAAGCTATATCATGTTCAGCTCTCTAGAGTTGGAGTTGTTATGTATGAGTTGTCACTTTCCAATGTCTAAAGGTTCCGAAAATGGTAAATACATAGATATATGAATGGCTGATCCTATATGAGGATTATTTACTCACTCTAATCTCATATATAAAAAAAAATTATTTTTCAGATTTATTGAATAATGTATATATAATATAAATCATATACATCCGTTATTCTTTGATAAATCTATTTTTTTTTTGTTTATACAAATAAAATCCGAGATAGTACTATTTTTCTTCCGAATAATAGTCAAAAACTTTCCGTGGACCATGGTAGATGAATTCATATACCGTTTGTTTGGTTTTGCTTAGACAAAAATTGATTTCAAACATAAAAAGTGATTAAGCAATAATTTTGATAGTAAATCACATGTGAAGTCAAAATTTTGATAGTAAACATAAATTGTTATTGAAATCACCCAAATACGTCAAAATTTTGTGTATGGAATCACTTTAATCACTACCTTAAAACCAAATACTCCATACATAGAGAGGACACAGAAATCAAGTTGCAAGTTGGCATGAAGGCATGCCTGTGTAATGTATCCCATATCCTTCTTTGGCGCTGCTGTATATGCAGAATCCTTCTCTTTCTCAGCTACATATCAGACAGACCTATGAGAGAAGTTATGCACTTTCTTCGAAGCCAAGTAAATTGGCTACTTAGAAAATGACTTTAAACCAAAATGGTCCCAACTTTTCATACCATAATAAACCAACTAGCAAAAGCATCATTTTTCCTAAGCAATAATAATTCTTTTTGGAGACTGAAAAGTATCACAAAAGAATACACAGATTTTGCTCATTTGGTTGCAGTCTCCATGCTGTAGTGTGATCTGCAAGAAGCAGAGAAAAAGTTGGCTATCTTTCACAATCCAAGTTCAAAATTTCTGACCAGCTTTCGTAAATATAGCAATATTTTACTTTATAGCATAAATGTTCATACTTCATATTAGTATTTAAATTAATTTTTTTATAGACTTGTGTTAATTTGTTTTCGGAGTTTAAACTCTAGACATTCTAGTTAATAGTACTCTTTCAGTGTGCTTCAGTCGAGCTGTCTCTTTTAAATTAGTAGATATATGTATAAAAATAGATAATTAACAAATCCATAAATTGTTTTCAAATTATTTTAATAGTAATAACTAATTAAGTTGATATTCACAATAGTTTTTTTTTGTTACAATGCTAGTCAAAACAAGCAAAAAAAGAGAGAACAGAAGAACAAACTACACTCTAGAGAAAAAAGTTCCAGTTGCGTCAATCGTTAGAAGACTTCGAAGAAGCTCCAAGCTTGGCCAAAAAGTCTGCACATTGGTTCCCTTCTCTTAAAGTATGACAGATAGTAACATTAATTTGATCAGTGAGCTCCTTGATGTCTTGGATCAACACCGCATAAATATGAAACTTCATTGGAGGGCCTTTGATGAGATTAATACAATGCAGAGAGTTAAAGTAACAAACAAGATCATCTATTGTCATTTCTTTCGCCTGCAAAAGTCCAAATAAATTGCTAAAAGTTCTGCTTGGAGAATATCAGCTGAATTTTGGATGAAACCAGAGAATCCTGACAAATAGAACCCAACATAATTACGCAAGAGGCACCAAAACCAGCCCTAGTAGGTGAGTCAAGACAACTTCCATCAACATTAAAGATTACATTAGAATGATTGTTATGATTCCATCTGATAAATCTGTCCTCTTCCGCGCTACTAGGGTTGATGGTGACGTAGTTGTTGAAGTTTGCTACCATGCTTTGAATATTAAAAACAAGACGGTGAAGAGACCAGTTGTCTTGGCTTAAACACATCATGTTACGGTGAGGCCAAGACCACCAAATGATGGCAGCGAAGGTGAAGGAATGAGTACCTATAATGCCAGCTTTGAGCCAATCATGGGGGACCATGAAATCAAAGAAAGATGGATGATTGAAATTGAAATGATACCATATTTTTTTTTAAAGTTCACAATCTCGGACACAATGGAGAAAAGTCTCTTCATGATGGCCGCACCTAGTACAGGTAGAAGATGCTGAAATGTTCCTATGATTGAGCAGAGAAAGAGTGGGGGTCGAGAATGACAAGCTAGCCATATGAGAAATTTGATTTTTTTTTTTTTTGGAATCTTTAATTTCCAAATCCAATACCAAGAGTGGTTATGGTTGGGGGTGGTATGAGAAATCAGCCATCGATATCCACTCTTTGTAGTGTAGCTACCATTTTTATTACTTGACCAGATAAATATATCTTCTATGGCATCATTAAATTTGAAATGCATGTTATTGATGGTGTTGGACACAATGGGAGGAAGGGAGGTGTAAAGAACCTGAGTATGAGGGTTGTTGGAGGATATGACATCTTTGACAGTTAAGTGAATGTCATGGATGTCAACATATGATACCAAAGTCCCTAAGTAGCCAAGGGTGCTCCAAGGATAATACCAGAAAGAAAAGATACATGAGCCTGCGCATCAAGAAAAACCAGCTTTGAGAGAATTTTTTGCACGATAATAATAATTTTATCCTATTAACGTCTATTATATATGCTTTTTTATATTCAAATATTTATTTATTATTTTTTGTATTTTTTAAGTTTTGATTCATCCAAATTATTTGGAATTTAAAAATTTAAGATTTTAAAATTAAAGGATATAATAGAACATGGAGACTTTAAAATCAATTTTAGAACAAAAATTATGTGTAGCAATGGAATGGACACACGTTTGCTTTGTTTTCAACATGAAAACAAACATTTGCCTTATAACTTTAACAAAATCACAATGCACCATGATTTTATCCAATATATTCAAATATACACTAAACATCTTTTTTAATGATTATTCAAATTGTAGTTCGTCAAATTGTGGTAGACTACTCTCTTCCACTATACTCTCAACCGGCATTTTTGGTTTGAGAAAGTTACATGTTTTTTGTTAGTCCGGAATGGTTAATCGGGAGAAATTCAATTTTTAAGAAAGATGAGTAGCCAAGAAGAATCTCCCTTGGTTTAATTTCACCAATATTAGATTAGATGAATTGATTTAACCCTTGGCCTTGTCTAGTAGTTCCCCATTACATCATCAATAGCCCTTAAAAATGATAATATTAATTAAAAGGATTTATTTAGATAATAATTTATGTAATGGTTGTTACTAATGGTGCACCATTAGACCACGTTTAATCTAGACAAACATCAGATTAAGGAGATTAATTAAAGAGTGTTTGTATTCCAACATCTTAGGATGTCATTTAATATTTATGATATGAAGCATGTCGTTCATGAAAGATACGAATCATTAACATAAAGCACAAAGGTTCAATGCGTTCACATTGTACTAGGATACATTTTCACAAAAGATTCTTTCCTTATTCATGATGATTATGCATTAGATATGTTCTTTGTCCTTACAAAATTGCTGCACATACATACAACCAATCACCCCACAATATTACAAAACACTATCTACACATACCTACGTGTATATTTTGCACGGTTCATGCTTTACATATAGCTTTATGATTCACTGTGGACAACAATAATATGAATAGTAACACAAAGTAACAGCATAGGTTTTCTCTTTCTAGTTTCTACTTTTTTGAGGTACACATTTTTCATACTTCCCTTCAAAAAAACATTAAAAAATATTCAAAGATTTTGATGTGTTTGGAAACACGGTGGATATATCAGGACGCACGATCAGCGTGAAGCTAGTAGTTGTAGCTTTGAGATAGATGTGCGGTGACGCCATGAATATGATGAATTCAGATTGTCCACAGTCAACAATCTCATGCATGCAAGCAGTCATCATAACATTGACCGTTGGATCGGCATTGGACGATCCAAATTTCAAACTGATACTTTAGTTTTTTTTTTTAAATCAAAATTTGTATTGAAATCTAGACCGTACTATCTCGATCCAACGACCATTGATGTGGTAACTTCGTTAATGCATGGGATTGCTGAGTGCAGACAATATGTCGCTCCCCAAACACAGTTCTTTCAATTCAGACAACAAACTCATGTAACAAATGAGGGTTGCCAAACTTGTGTTGTTGCTTTCCAGTGTCTGTGAAGTGATAGTCCAACAAATCAGTATCTGGTGAAGAAGCCATTGTTTGATTACGCCTTTTATTGATGTCATCATTGGACAAACCAAATCCATCACTTTCAGAGTTCCTCAACTCCAATGCAAGTGAGACATGGCCACCAACACCAAAGTTATTCAACTCTGATAAATCATCATAAGTTGTAGGAGTAGAATCCATTATGCAACCATCACCATTTTGGTTGATTGAGATAGGTGGGTTTGAATAAGGACTATTGTTCATGTTAAACCTTTGTTGGTCACCTTGCATTTTCCCAATTCTAGAATCCATCACATTTGTCCAATGATCACTACTTTGAATTCCTCTATCCAATTCTATGGTTGAGGAGGATGCATGATCTAACTTCAACCCTGCAATTTGACCTTGTTGTTGAGCACCATCAACAGTCATTAACTTGTCATGAGACTCTTCCCTTTTATCATCCCACACTCGAACATCATCGTCTCTCGGAGCTTTCGGTGTGTTTTCTGATAAAAGATTGCTGCTTGTCTCCGAATCACCAAACTCTTCTTTGTACATTTCTTCGACCATTGGTTTCCAAAGACGCACCCTCGCATTAATGAACCAATTTGCCACCTGATATGAATTAAATAGTGATTAGCAAGTAGCAACCGAAAGACAGGAATATAACTTAGTGTGTGTCCGGCTCTACGCTGACAGAAATTGATTTCGTAAAATTGATTTTGTTTAAAAGTGATTTGAATGTAAAATGATTTATGTTTGGTAACATTCACGTAAAGGTGAAATTAACATACACTTTAAGTGTCGGGTTATTTTACCCTTGGATCTTAATCACAATACATAAACAAATTGTAAGTATGAGAAAACATTCATAATTGTACCTGGTTTCTGGTCAAGCCTGTTTGTCTTGCCAACATGATTTTCTCTGAATCCTTTGGATAACTAATACAAAATGAATTTGAAAACAATTTATTAGACTAAAATTATTCAAAAGTAATTATGATAACACTATTAATGAAAAAAAAATGAGTATATAGGAACCTACGGATGAAGGAAATGCTCAAAGAGCCATGCACGAAGTATTGACACAGAGCTTTCAGGAAGTCCTCTCTGAGGTCTCCAAGCTTGTCTCATTACACCAAGCTGCTGAAGAGCTTTTTGTTGTCTAAGCTGCTGATCGACATAGCGGAGACGAGGTATTCCCTCTTGTTCTCCAAGGCTCCTTTGAGTCAATTGAATTTGGCCGCTAATAGCATCACGCAAACAACGAAAGTGACGAGAAATGGTGCGCAAAGCAAGAGCAGTGTATGGTTCGGCTGCGCCACAACCAGCAACCATGTCAAAAGATGACACAACAATCTGCATTTGATGACAGTATTGTCGGTATCTTTTGTCTAACTACAAAACAAAGAATAAGTGTTAGTCTAAAACATCATAATCATCACCACTAACAGTTAATTTGAGGTTAAAAGTCAATTATGGAGGCAAAAGCTTCAACTTCTAGCTTCAAGTTATAATCAATTCTGGAGGTAAAATCATTCAATTCGAACACATCCAAATGTGTTCAAATCAACTGTACACCTTCAGAATCAACTTTACCTCATGCAAAGGTAAGATAAATTCTACACTATTGTGTTTTAAGCATTAAAGCAGACCATTATACACTATTGCAATATATATGTACGAACTAAATTGCATAAGTGATGATTCAACCAAACAGAAAGGGGCTTTATGTGCATTTTCTCAATCTTTTGTTACATGCTAACCTTTTGTAAACAATTCATTGCTATTGCTACTGATCAGAGTAATCAGAAGTTTAGTAAATGATGACATTGACATAGATACCATATAGAGCGCAATTAAAAAGAAGTGCAAAGCGTAACTAATTGTCCCATAAGCTTAAGTTGACACTTGAAATTTATATGTTTTTATATGTATGGAAAACCTTGTAATCCAATAATACAGTGTAAAGGCTTACCTCATCCAACATGGACAAAAGTTTTGTTTTCTTGTCCAATAAATGCTGTCGTTCCGCAGGCGATAGCTCACATGAAGAGTTGTTTGCATTAGAACCATTAGGGCCTGAAGATACTTGCATAGATTGACTTGTAGATTTTCCATCAGAATCTTTGGAAGCATCTAAACCAGCATCACGAAAACTTTGTTGTTTTTCCAATCCGGTTTGTTTCAAGCCCTTTCGGACATTAACTATTTCATCAAGAAGTTCCTGTGCTGCCTTAAGGTAATGAGAGTTAAGGGCATTGTTCGAAATAACTGCTGATCCTTGCAGGCACGGATCAGATTGGCCTTCATTAAGGCCTATTGAAGCATGTGGATTAAACAAACCCTCCCTTTTGACATTGTTTTGAAATCCTCCAGAAGACAAAGATGCCATGCACTCAGCCTCATCATCCTTAAGAGATGCAGACCCCTTCAAGTTTGAAATTTGAGCATTCATTAGCGAGGTGAAACTGTTGCCGGGATACTGATATTGAAAGGAAGGCATCATTGTCCCAAGGCTAAGAGACAGGCCTTGGCATTGTACATTTTGCTCGCTCTCAACGAGTCCAAATTGTGTCCTTGGGTCGCTCGTACTAGCATTGGAATGCCCCTGATCAATAGACAGCATATTCATTGTGTCATCCATAGATGTCATAAACTTAAACTCATTTTGTCCTCCTACAGATTCACTGTAATTATGAGGTAACAAAGTATTCCCAGATATCATCTCCGCGTAAGATCCTGAAGAAAACGCTTGGTTCGGATACATTGTAAGCAAGATTGATGGCAATTCAAAAAATGAGAAGCTTTTTTTCTGCTCCCTTAAACAATGGAATCAACTTGACATCTCCAGCAACAAGATTACTAAAATAAACACCTTGTTGCTTTAAACATAACCTGAATTAAAATAATCCAAAGTGAGGAAAATGTTATTAAAGACCTTAATTAGGAAAATTAATAAAATAATCACTCAATCATGTCATTATTATGAAGCAAAAACACAACATCATATGCAACATCAGAAACACACACACAGAGACAAAATGGAGGTACGAGGTAGCAGAAAACTATACAAACAAACAAAAAAAAAAACACAAAAACAAAAAATTCACAGAATTCAACTCAAAACCCTATTGTAGTTTTTGAAGCCACAACATCAAGATGAAACTGAAAACTGAAACAAAATCTCAAAAAAAAAAAAAACAACAACAATAAATCAAAAACAGAACACAATCATGAGTTGAAAAAAAAAAAATCTAAACCCATTTTTTTTTACAAGCAAAAGTTAACTTTTTTTTTCTTCTTCAAGTACACAGTGACTTTTTTAACATTCAAAATTTCAGCTTTTTATTTTAATCATAAAAAAAAAAAATCTCAAAACCCTTTGAAACAGAGTTTATGTACTACAAACAACAGTACTTCACCATCATCACCACCATCTTTTTTTAGCAATAATTAATTTTTTTCCTCATTTTTCAGTATTATTATATCATCATAATAAGAAAAAATAACACAAAAAGAAGAATAATAATAATAAAAAGAAGAAGAAAGAGAAAGAGAAATAGTACCTGAAAGGATAGGGAGAGAGGAGGAGGGAAAAGGTGAAGTAAGAAGAAGGAAGAAAGGGAAGAGGTTAAGAGGAAAATTACAGAGAGAGAGAGAGAGAGAGAGAGACAAGAATCCACAGTGTGGGGAAGGTCAGACAAGTGGCAATCCCAAGACATATAAATTTGAAAAATATATATATTTGGTACCAACCAATGAGCAAATTATATCATTAATTAATGAAAGAAATTGCTTACTTCCCCCATCCCAACTACTTATTTATTTAATGGATTATCATCATAACAAACTTTAGTTTTTGTCAACAAAAATAACTATCTCCTTTTTCTAATTTCTAAATAATTTTGCTCCAGATACTTATTTCAAACTTTTGTTTTATAAATGTAACTGGTATTCTATAAACCTAAAAAATTGTTTTTTTGTTTATAAATGTGATCGGAAAGAGTATTTAATACAAATTATGACCTCTTTTTAAGAGTGTGTTATGCAAAGATTCAATTGCATTTTTTCCTATAAGTTTAATGTTGCTTAACCAACTAACACCCCTTAGATTAGATAATCTGCTTGAAAAAAAATCTAGTGCGCTCGCTAACCTTAAATTATTCTTCTTTTTACAAAAACCTTAAATTATTCTTATACGTGATACCCAAAAAAAAATCTTATACGTTTTTTAAGGGATTCTTATACGTTGTAATCCAAAAATAAAATTATGATACCATTGTAATTTTTAAAGATTTTTATTCGTCAAAAGTGTTGACATTTAAAATATTTTTTTATGACAAATACTTGCAAAAATTGATGTACTAATAGTTTTAAAATTGAACATTTTCAATAAACGTTTTCTACTTCTTGTCTTGTTAAAGAGTTTTAATAATAATAATAATAATAATAATAATAATGTGTCATTGTATATGTCATTGCTTTGCTCTTTTGATTTTGTTTAAGAAATTACTCTTCGATAATTTTAAATCATTTTATTTATTTACTTAAAAAAGTAATCATTATTTTTTTTAAGTTATATGGACCGTTTAAAGTATCGAAACATAATAAAGTGTTAATAAGCTTCAATTAATTAAAATTCATTTTAGAGAATTTGAGATTGAATCTTGACCGAAAGAATCAAATTTTACTTACCTTACATCATAATATGTATTATTAAGACATCTTTATTTGATATTCAAAAGGTTAAGAAAGAAAAAGTATTGACGCTTAAATAGGGACATATCTATTTGTAAGAAATTGGGGACATGTGCCCGCACTTAATTTTTGCATGGTAGTTTTCTAATATAATGTGTATTTTCCAATAAAAAATTAACTAATACCCCACTGATTTAGTTACTTTTTTTGTTTGTACAACTTAACTAACAATACTCATATGAGTATTGTTAGGCTTAACATCTTGATTTGAAATATTGAAGTATTGTTAGGCTGAACATCTTGATTTGAAATATTGAAGTTGTAGATGGGAGTTTCAAGTCGTATTTGTCATTTCGTTTAATTTTGGATCTTGCCTCTACAAATCAAAATTTCTGGATTTTTTTTTAACAAAAAAAAGTTACCGTTTATTAATTTGTTGCATCAAGTATGGAGAAATCGCACCCACAATATCTAAGCTAGGTATGATTAAAATAATGCATATAATAATTTTATTTTTAAAACAAGAACTCTCCCCTCGTTGTTAGGAGAGGTTTGTTTAAATGATACACATATCCCTTGAGAAATGTCAAAATGACAAGTCCCTCGGTTTTCAAGGTTGAGTATAATTGAAAGAAGGTAAGTGTCTTTTCACAAAAGAAAAGTTGTTTGTATTTAATCTATGAGATGTGTTATTTCAACAAATCATTTTGTTGTCGGCGTATATAGGACAACCATAGATTTATAAAGAAAAAGTAGGTATTGACATGAAAACCAAAGCAATAGAGAGATAGAGTAAAACATAATGTGAGTATGAGATAGAAAGTTGTCGTAAAATGGTTGTATAAATATCATTTCTCTTCATTTATACATATGATCTCAAAATTTCCGCTTATAAAATAAGTTTGATAAAGATGTTATATCTTTAAAAATAATTAATTTATTGCTAAACAAATTTAAAACTATAATATGTATCAAAATTTTAGTTCCTACAATTTCTTCTTGAAGTAGTTGCTACAATAGAATGCAACATGTTAAAACTTTTTAATAATAGTTTTTTTTTGTCCATTGTGATCCTACCATTCTCAACTGATTAGTGTATGCATAGCAGAGATGGTCGATTTGCACACAAAAATAGTAATTAAGAGATATTAATTTATGAAAAAAACCCCACTTTAGTTTGGTAGTGTTAGCTCGAGACGTTTGAATGTGTTTTTTCTCACGATCTAATGTTCGATTTTTTTCAAAGTCAATTTAGGTGGGTTAGTTTAGCTTTTTCAAAAAAAAAATAATTTATGAAAAATTATTAAAATATAAATCATTTGATAAATGAATGAATTAAAAATCAGTAGTTACTTAATGAATGAAAATCAGTGCCAATGATGGTTTGAGATGAGAAACTGCAAAAAATTGTGGCAAAATTAATTAATAGTTTAGAAGCTAGAACTAGAAAGGGTGTAGCTCGCAACAAAAGAAAACGTGTCGTGATAGCAAGCAATTAAGGAATTAGCAAAGCATATGATAGAAGAAAGAAAGAAAAGAGTGTTTGGTTGACTAGTTGTTTGTTTAGTTTGCTTGGAAGTGTTCAAACCCCTAACCACCAGTTGGTAGACCTGTAACCTTATTGTTAATATCTCTTTCTTTGATTTTTTGCCTTAAACCTACTCTTAAGTCTTAATGCATAAACCATGCATATTGGAGTATATCCTTTTCTTTTCTGTTAGGATGAAACAATGAATTAACATCAAGAACAAGAATTTGTGAACAGAAAGTGTCTATATCCATAAATAATATTGGTAGAATATCAAAGTTGGCTGGATTCTCTATTCCAAGTAGGTGAAAGTGACAAAATCACGCTTCACACGTGTATAGTGTTTAGTGTATTCTTCATGTCTTCTAAATACTACGTTAGTTTTAAACTAACCACAAACACAACACAACACCTACTGTTCTGTTCTGTTCCGTTTATATGTTTTGTTTATTAATCCTGTAGGTACACGCTATCCATATTAATATTCATATATTTAAATATTCAAACAAACCTTACTAATGTTGAACTTTTGTCATTTTGTTTTTTATTTCAAAAGGACTGATTGTTGTCGTTGTTATCACGTCAATGTATAATTGTCTTTTGATTCTCGAGACTTGACCAATGCTACAGTGAATCATATGTTCTCAAAGCGTTTGGTACTCCAATGACAAAAATTGATTTTTGACCGTGCTGATTTTACTTGAAAGTGGGTTGAACGTGATGTAATTTGAAGTTAATCTCAATGACTTCAAGTAACATTATTAAAAAGGATTAATAAATGTTTTAATTATGTGGTGATAAAATATGTTTTTAAATAAATTGTTTTTTTTAAGGAAATAAATTGGTTTTGTCCTTCAAATTTAAATAAATTGGTTTTGTAAGATTAATTCTACCTAGAAATGAATTTAAACATGAGTATTTATACTCATGTAAAATTGGACTAAACAATGAACTTAAGACCCGAAATCAATTGTAGAGACAAGAGTTTCTCCATGAGAATAGCCATACATACCAAAATCAATCACTTATAAATATTTCGAATCAATTTTGTCTCCTCTAAAAATGGAAATCAAATATACACTTATGCAAGTTATTAAATGTGTTCCGACCACAAGTTTATTACACTGTTTTCTAAGGTATTGTCTATTTTGAGTCTTGTACGTATGCCCCACATTTTTTTCTTTAATTAAAATACACTTTAGAGGATAGAGGAGTCCAACTTCCTAACGACCTCTAGAATACACTTTAGAGCCGGTCCGGTCCGGTTTTTAAAACCATGTCAAAAGTAACCCCTTAGTCAAGGTTAAACTTTTTAACAAAGAACCAAACCATGAGATCTTGCAGACTCGAAGCTCAAAATGGACGATACCTAAAAGACGGTGTCATTGCTTAGTAATCAAGACCTATACTTGGTCTCTTGTATAATCTAGCTAATTTTTTTTACTCTATCATAATATATATATATATATATATATATATATATATACACACACACACACTCTTAAGATCACTCAGTCGAACGTCAATTTTTCAAATCAAATTACTTTAAATTCTAATATATTTGAATTAAATTAATTTAAAGCAGTGTGTTATGCAAACCCTTACTATACACGACCTACAAATATACCATTCGATTTTCGAAGAATATTCTTTTCTCATGTTGTGTTATCCTTCATGGCCATATATATCTTTGCCCACCCCTCAAATGCTTTTCTTTTTCTGTAATGGAGGTAGGTTCCCCATCCACTATTTTATAAGAGCCCCACACCTTTTTATAAAAAAACGAACTTTTCCTTCTGTTTATTTTTTTCGAAAAAGAAAAACACTCATGAACAAGTTCTTTCTTAAAACATTTTTGAAAATTCAAAAATAAAAATACTCCCCTCTAATCCTTATTATAAAAAAAAATAATACGTTAATGTGGAAAAGGGAGGGGGAGTCGAGGGTGCAAATCGTTTTTTGATTGTTTCTCAAAGGTGATTGAAAATGAGCGTAATACGTTATTTTGACATGAGTCATGGGTAGATCGTGTAGTGTTGAAGAAGGTTACTTGGAGTTGGAATTGGTTGATACTAAAAAATATATCTTTGTTTGTTGGAGGTTGCTAATTTAATATGACGAGGGATTAATAATTTATACTCCTCATTTTGTGCAGCGGGTGAGAAGTGAATGAAAACATCACAACATTTGACACCCCTTTTTCCTATAAAAGAAATATACAGACAAAGTACCATAATTCCAATCTATTTTCATTTCACATCCCTTTGTTCATTCCACTAATCTAAAATGACCACATCCTAAAAATTTGCAAGTGAATCCATTTATCTACAAAAAAAAAAAATTAAGAAAAAATTTAAAAAAATATGAAAAAAAAAATAAAGGATGTCTTAAAGTACATTTATGTATGAGTAAAAAAAAGTGATATTATTACAACAAAAAAAAGAAGAAGTGATTTATATGTATTTTCCTGGTATTTTGGAGCAAAACGGATGGTGTGAAGAGCAATTTTCATAGAGTTATGTCCGTTAGCAGATCAGCCCGCCACTCGTAAAACATGACCCATCTATTTTGAAACTAATTGGATTGTACATGTAACTTAAATGGGCTTGTGATATGTCTGATCTTTTAGTCTTTGAAAGTGTTGTTCCCACTTTTGAAATTGCTAAAAAATTTGTCTGGCGGCAGTTAACTGCCGCTATGCCTTGTTCAGCGGCAGTTAACTGCCGTTGTGACATTTTTTAACACATAGATCCGGCGGCAGTTAACTGCCGATGGGGGTAAATGTGTAATTTTTTGTGTGTTTCATAGCAAATGTTGAAGTGTGAACAACAAGCTTCTTAGTCTTTATTCATGTGAGTTGTGACTTAATGGAGGACTTGAATGTGGGAAAGAAATTCTACATATATTAGATAGTTTTCCGATTAATTTCAGGACATGAATGTGGGAAAGGAACTGTAGGATAAATCACAATAAACTTTTTAAGATGCGAGACAGACATGCTGTCCAAACTTAATATCTAAGTGTAACTATTTATTTGATATAGTGATTTTTCAAGGTTTGTTCTAAAAGTATGGTTTGACCTACTAACGAGGATTGAAGAGTGTTTAGACTTCCACAACGTGATACTAAATTTCAAATTCTAATTGAAAGATGTGCTTCTATTTAGTGTTCGACGTATCTTAAATATAATTACTTCAGATGGAGGAACATTAAGGAAAAAAAAAACTATTATTTGATCAAAAAGTTAATAAAAAACTTATGTTTAAATAGGTACCCTATTTCTAAATACGCTTACTTTCAACTTAGATTTATTTCTGATTTGTTTGACTGTTTTAGTCGTGCTTCAGGTTTAAAGATAAATTTGTCCAAGTCTCTAGCCTTTTACTCTTCAGGTATCTCTCAAGCCAAGATTGTCAAACTCACATCTATTTCCGGAATTAAAAGCACCACTTCTCTTGATAAATATTTGGGCTTCCCAATTCTGAAAGGAAGGGCGAAGAGGAATGATTTCTATTTTATTATTGAGAAAATGCAATCCAGACTCGCCTCTTGGAAGAATAGATTGCTGAATAAACCAGGTAGATTGACACTTGCTTCTTCGGTTCTCTCATCCATTTCGGCTTATTACATGCAGGCTAGTTGGCTTCCGCAATCGATTTGTGATAGCATTGATCAAACAACTAGAAATTTTATTTGGAGAGGCTCAAATGACAAAGGCATTCATCTAGTTGTTTGGAGTAAAATTGCTCGTCCCAAGTTTCTTGGCGGACTCGGTATCAGAACAGCCAGGGAAACAAATATTTGCCTGCTTGGAAAGCTTGTTTGGGATTTGGTTCAATCAGCTAATAAACTCTGGGTCAACCTTCTCTCAAATAAATATGCATCGGGTCACAATGTCCTTCAAGCGAATGTTAGCTCTAGCAGCTCACCAATATGGTCCTCTATCATTAAAGCAAAAAATGTTCTTAAAGTTGGTTACTCTTGGCGTATGGGATCCGGATCTTCGTCCTTTTGGTTCAGCAATTGGAGCACTCTTGGCATCCTAGGGTCTCTTGTTCCTATCATTGATATCCATGATTTGCAGCTCACCATAAAAGATGTTCTCACTGCTAATGACCCACACACAAATATTATCTATACCAACCTCTCACATGCGGCTTCCGAACACATAAACCGCATCCATATGAATTTTAATGATACTGTTGAAGATGTTATCATCTGGAGCAATAAGAAAAATGGTACCTATTCTCCGAAAAGTGGTTACAATTGGCTCCTACAAAATGCCGACTCAGGTGGTCAAAATTTGTCCTCACACTCTTGGTCTTGGATTTGGAAGCTTTTGCTGCCCGAAAAAGTATAAATTCTTTTTTTGGTTGGCTTACCATAATGCTGTACCAACTTTATCACTGTTGTATCATAGGAATTTAGCTCCTTCTGCTACTTGCTCTCGTTGCAGTCTTCAAACTGAGACCTTTCTCCATTGTGTTCGTGATTGCACTTTCTCCGCTATGTTATGGCACCACTTAGGCTTCACTAATCCTGATTTCTTTTCTTCTATTGATGTTTACGAATGGCTTAGAGGCGGAACCAAGGGTTCCCATGCTATCACTTTTTCTGTAGGAGTTTGGTGGTCTTGGCGGCATCGGAATCTTATGTGTTTGAGTAGTGAAACTTGGTCTTTACAACGGCTGGCTTGTAACATAAAAAATTCGATTGAGAGCATTGTAATCACCTTTTGTCCTTCATCTTCTGCTGTTACGACTAACAGGTTCATCAGATGGAACAATAATAATTTTTCAGGTGTTATTCTTAATGTGGATGGAAGCTGCCATGGTACTCCTATTAGAACTGGGTTTGGTGGGGTCTTGCGTACTAACGCATGCTTTTTCCTTGCGGGCTTCTCTGGTTTCGTTCCAGGTTCAGATGACATCTTGCTAGGTGATCTTTCCGCTATCTATCACAGACTGATCATGACAAAAGATTTATAGGTTATGCAGAACTTGCTTGCTACTCGGATTCTCTTGCTTGCATCAACCTTATTAATGGCCCCACTAAGAGGTACCATATCTATGTTGTTCTCATCCAAGACATAAAACAATTGCTTCATCAAACAAATGTATCGATTTCTCACACTCTTAGAGAGGGGAATCAATGTGCAGACTACATGGCAAAGCTTGAAGCTTCTTCTGATGCTGAGCTCCTTCTTCATGATTTTCCCCCTATTGGCCTTGTAAATCTCCTAAGGAGCGATGCCGCTGGCACTTTGTTCTTTAGGGAGTAGTTAGTGTTTTTTTTTTTTTTTTGTTTTTGCTTTTTCTAATTTTTATCTTTGTAACCAAAAAAAAAATACGCTTACTGTTTATGATTTTATTAAAAAATAATAATAAAAATGAAGTTTACACATTTTTATTTGTAACGTTACTATTTGTGAAACTTTTTATTGCATTCAAAACCAATTAACTCAAAGTCTTAATGTTTTTAACCGCACCTTAAATGATTTAATTGGCTTAATGTATGAAAAAAAATGTTTTGACCAAGTCATAAAGGTTTGTACCGTTCAATCTCTTTTGGATATAAAATGAAGAAATACTTTAACACCAAAGAAGGATTAGAATATTAGAAAAGGGTATTTTTGGTTTTTTTGAAGAGAAAAAAAATTGGTAGTAACGAGAGATTAAGAAAATCTGTTTTCTTAATTTGAGTAGAGTATCCCGAGCAATATTGGTAGAATTGAGGGTGTTGGTTTGGTAAGTTCTCTTTGTGCAGAGAATACTCATAGTAAAGATTTGGAGGGTTGTTTTGTCCTGGGGACGACGAGACTGAAAAAAACCGTTGCACCACTGAGGCAGAGCTGCGGAACGTCTTAAAGAGAGCGACCTAGTCCGTGACTCAGTCCAAATTGTTTATCTAATGAAATTATTTTTTGTGTGTTCTAGTTTGATATTTTGCAGAAATAATTTCAAGTGTTCGACGGATGCAACAACAATTTAAAGTGTTGAAGAAATGTTCCAACACTTACAAACTAAAATTTTTAGGTAGATGAATATGTTTTATTTGTTAAAAAAAATCGATAAGGATATTGTCTTAATACAATTTGATAAAAAAAAATTAATGACTCTCGTAAGTACAATTCAAATGATAAAATACTACATTGATATTTGATATGTTAACTTTTTCAAATGCTTTTTTTAGATCAGATATTATCTGCGATACTTTAAGTTAGATAATTATAACATGTTATAAACATATAATTTAAAGAACTAACTTTTTAATTACACAAGTTTTGTAACAATTTAGACGTAATTTTGTAAACATGCATGGCTTGACCTCACTTAAGCCTAATGTGCATAAAGCCATGCAGTTAGAGGGAACACTTTGTGCAATTGCTTTTATAAGAATTCTATTTCCTGTCTTAGAGAGTGAACGAACGCTCCAAGATTGAATTTTCCTCCAAATTATGTTCTTCTATACAGTAAATCTGAATGCACTCTTCTTGCTTTTGCCAACGAATGATATGAGGCCAAGGTAAGGATCTGTTTCCCAAAAGCGTCGATTAACCCAAGAATTCCACCAATTGCTCATTACAAACCATCCGGCATATTCCTAATGAAAGCAACTTCAGACTTTGATAAATTAACCAATTGGCCTAGGCTTCATAAACTGAAATAATTTCTAACATCTTTGTAATTTCTTCATGGTTTGCCTAGAAAAACAAAAAGAACAGTCAACAAAAACTATGCAACTTAGTAGTGTAGGCTTGAAACCTAGAAGTGTACTCCTCTCGAAATCTCGTGTTCCTCCTATATATATTGACTGTTAATTCATAAATGTAGTTAGTTAGTTGTTACACATATGTCAGTTAGTTAAGTCGTTGATTTCTTGGCTACCAAGTTATGACACTATAAATGAGTTCTAAGCCTTTCATTCTTAATGAGAACCACATATGACGACAACATACACTTTTTTACTCTCAATAATCACTCAAGATTATTCATCTTAAACATTCATCAATCAATTACTTTTTTTTAAACCGGGAAATTAAATTTTATTCAACAGCACATGATTCAATTACTTGAAAAGCAAGAAACAATGCAACTGCACTAACACCTCCAGGTGCTAATGATTCGTGTATTGGATCAGTCCATACTTGACTTTACTCTGACTTCAATTGGTGCCCCCTCTAGTGAAGCGTGAAATTAGTCCTCCGAATTAGTCGGTTTTTAAGTTGGATACCAAATTAAAAATAAAAATAAAAATAAAAATAGGCAGCTCAACGAGCCATGGATAATACAACTATGAGATTCAGCCTTCTTGATGCGGGTAGAGAGGCCTTGAGAGAAGATGATATAGAGATAAGGAGAGAGTGAATCGCCTTGAATCAAGTCTCGACCTGAATGGAGCCAACAATGTCACCACTGATAAAAAATTGAATATGCCACCGATGTAATACATAATATAACGCAAATTATCCAACGTTCATCTACTATATGCATGTTAATACCCCTAGGTAATAATGATAATTTATAAAATCATTAAACAAATTTATTTATTGTTTTTTAGGAAATATTTATTTATTGCCTTTTTTAGTTTATGTGAAAGGAAAAATTGAAAGAGACTTATTATGAAATAGTGTTTTAGTCAAAATTAAAGTTATGAAACAGATAAAATTGGTTTTTTTAAGAGGCCAAAAATAGTTATATTAAAATACTAGTCACCAGATACCTGGATTATAATTAGTTGTTAAGTTTGGAAAAATTGTTAGGCAAATGCCATTACAACACTTATGTTATAGTTGATACTCTCCCTCTGTTTCACCATAAGTGATTCATTTGTAAAAAAATTGTATCAAAATAAATGACCTTTCAATTTTCAATACAATATTAACTACTCCCTCCGGTTCTATTTATAACAAACAACTGATTTTTTTTTTATTTATTGAATAATTTATGTGTCCGGTCTAAAATATAGATCAAATACATCAATTATTCAATGAATCTAAAAAGTTAATTGTTTCTTATAAATAAGACTAGAGGAGGTAGTTGTTTTACAATTGTACTATCTAATTAATACTACCTCAAGTCAATATATTTCACTTACATTTATCATGATGTTGAATGCACCAGTACTTTGATAAGGTCAATTTAGTAAAATTATTATTTTCTCTTTCATTTGTATATATTTTTTTAATATGTATGAAATAATTAAATAGATGACTTATTTTGAAACCGAGGGAGTATCATATTTTTTTCTTAAATTGCTGATAGCAAATGGAGAGGAAAAGGGGAGTAAATAGCATACACTAACAGTTGCCAATGTTTTCTACGTTGATTTGATTCGCCATAGGTTTAGCAAGACAAAAACATGATGCCAGCTATCTACGATCTCAATGAGGTACACCAAACAACGTCAATTATGTTTCTTCTTATTACAAATAATTTGTTTGTTACTTATTTGGTTGAGATGCTTAACACTAAAAGACAGTAACAAATATAGAATGATGCTATATATTTGCATATGTATATTTGTCTGCCAGCATAAATATTTTCAGTAGTAACCACTCCTAGCTAACATTTTTGTCAAAAAGAAAAGAAAAGTATCGACAGCCCCACCCAAAACATTTGTTAAGAGACAGCTCAAGCGACCTCGTGTGAGTCCCTTGAGTAAAAAATCATTTATTTATGTTTTCTCAACGTTAATATTTAATATATTCAATCACTTTAACCCAATAACTATGAAGAAAAAAAAACTAAATGTATTCTACTAATAAGTTTACATCATCAGATTTTCTCTTAATGTTAACCAAGAGCGATTGTTTTTTTTATGGGTCTTGTTAACGAGTGTCCTGGGGCACTCTTTAATCATTTTAAATTAAATAATTATTCTTTAAAAATATCAAAGTTTTCAATTTTCAATGTACTGATTACACAAATTTTCATAAAAAATTGTTATTTAAGGTTCTTGATTAGTGCCCTGTGAGCACTGGTTAACATTTCCCTTTTTTATTGAGGCCCACATTGAGAGAGATAGAGCTTGTAGAATCTTCTTATCTCAATAGTAATCTTTGTTACTACATACAAAACTCTATATGTTATTAGGCAAAACATCTTTAATTAGAGATGCTCTAACTAACTAATCATTAATATATTTTCACCCATTCTTCAACACCCATACTAAATTTATCTAGAATATTTAGCATGCGTATTAAAACTTGATACTTGATACATTAAATTTTTTCAATATTAATAAGATTCTACTGAATGAATACAAATTTGCTCGTTTTATACAACTGATAAAGTACCACTAATGTGTACATATATACAAAAATGCTGATAAAATCCTGAACTGGTACATGACGAACGAGCATTTGCACTCCACTAAGCTTCTTCCTGATAACTTCATCACGAACCACTTACTCACCTAAAACTGAAACAAATGGATTGGGATGAGACATAAGGTCTCAGTGAGCTCCACCTATCCTAGGTTGTATGGAAACCTCGGGAAAACCTACGATTGCCATATTCTAATCTCAACCCATTTGGGTTTATACATGTTCTTGTGTGCTTTACTGAGTAATCAGGAAACTAGATTACTATTTGATAACTTAGTGATCAAGGGGAATCTATGATCACTATCTGATAACTAACATAGTCTCATTGTATTATAATCATTTTTCTGTTATTATTAAGTTAGAGAGTTAGCGTGCAACAAACAATAATTATCTGGGTTCATTTTACGGAATGCATCCGAGTGGCGTAACCCCGGAGTACATCCCTCTGCTACCAGTGAAAACTCCTATCTGAGGCTAGTCACCGGACTCCTCTTCTCGTTGTGCGGGTCATCCTTGCGGAATTCCCCGTCTCACTGGCGTGAACCTCCCGTATCCCACTGGCGTGAATAACAAGGAGACACAACTTAACTTTTAATTAATTAATTTTGTGTGGCTATCCTCACGGATGGTAACTACACCGTTCCAGTTGTATCCGGAACCCCCGTGCTCTAAATGGCGAGAACATCAGAGACACATCTTAACTGATATATTTTAATTATCTGAACTGCTACGTGAACCCTTGGTGTCCCACTGGCGTGAACAGCCGAGGCACGTTCGGATATGTAAAAGTATTCTTAATTAAAGTTTCTAATCTGATGCGTGAACCTTCCGTGTCCCACTGACGTGAACAACAGAAAGCACGACCTAGCTTAGTCTTATCTGAACCTTTTCTGATCTTTGAATGTTGAAAACATTCCTTGTACCTTTGTACGCTATCTGAATACATTTTTATTCTCGCTAACCTATTATAGGTTCTAGACATATCGTTATCATATGTCGTACTTAAGGGTTTATTATCTCACTTGTGATAACTTCCCTGCTCAACTAACCTTTGCTCTCGTACCTCTAATGCATTGCCTAATCCTTGTTCCCCTGTTCTTTTATCTGTTGAAGGCCTTTCAGATATGTCAAAATTGGTATTTCTTAGAAATTAGGGTTTTCATTTAAGACGGTTGCAAATCGCCTCGCCGAAGCGCACCAATTCGCCTAACGCAACTCAGCAGACCAAGATGGTTCTGCCAAGCCTCGCTGGGGAGAGCAAGCCTTCGCTATGGCGAGGTGAAACAGAACGAAAATGTTGTGCTAGCCGCAGCGAGCATAACAGTACAGAAAAATGCCCAAAACGTGATTTTTCACCATTTCGACTTATCCAAACTTACCCAAGCTTCTCAACAGCTTTAGGAATGATTGTCTACTGCAAAATGATGGTTTAATTCATGGATAAACAAGGATTTGCGTGCACTAAGGGATTAGGGCACAAATTGATAGCTTTTATAAATAAAGGGGTTTCACCCAAAACTAACCCAAGGTGGGTTCTAAACTAAAGGAACTCACCTGAATAACTTGATTGATTCTTTGCCAAGCTTTTATCCAAACCCTGGCTTCAAATCCCTCTTTCCTTCCTTGTTTCCTTAGCTCAAAGTTCCCAAAATTGTGCTTGCTTATGGACTAGGCCATTGGAATGATGATTAAGTGAAGATTGGGGTGGAGAAAAATGAGAAAACGTTAGAGAGTGTAGAGAGAAGGGAGAGGAAAAATTATAGAGAGAGAAGTGAGAAGGAAAAACGAGAAAATTGGGGTTGGTTGGCTTTATATAGCCTCAGCCCTCAATTTTACCAAAATGCCCTTCACTTAAAATATTTCTGGTACATCGTCCCAACACTGATAAATATCTAAGTCTTAAGCGGGATGTTACACATTCCATTTTAGTTGTAGCTTAAAGTCACCTTGTAGTGGCCAAAATCTGTAATGTTGTTGGGGGTAAAAATTCTCCATCAGGAACTAATGTGCGAGTTATTAAGTAGTTGTTTGTATAAGAATGTATTCCCATGATTATCATTGATAAGTTTTCTGATACATATACAATTGTTTTTGATTCTAATATGGAGACTAATGATTGCTAATCAATGTAATTACATATTTGACAAGTCAACTAATAATGTCTAATCAATGTACATTAAAAATGATTGATTCTAATACTCCCCCGCAATCAAAGCAGGAGGTGGACGAACGCTGAGGCTGTCTCTGAAATCATGGAACATTATCAAGGGAAGACCTTTGGTGAAAACATTCACAATTTTATATCGTGATGGGACGTGCAGAACTCGGACTTACCCACGAGCCACCTTTTCGCGAACGAAATGAATATCCAGCTCAATGTGTTTTGTTCTTTGATGTTGGACCGGGTTACCAGAGAGATAAATTGCACTGACTTTGTCATAGTAAACCATGGTGGCTTTGTGAATGGGACAATGTAATTCAAGAAGAAGGTTGCGTAGCTAGCATGATTCAGATACCACATTGGCATCTTCACAGTATTCGGCTTCGGCACTAGATCGAGATAAAGTGGGCTGCCGTTTGGATGACCAAGATATTAGGTTATCCCCAAGAAATACAGAGTAGCCAGAAGTAGATCGTCTGGTATCGGAGCACCCACCAAATCAACATTTCTATATGAAATTAAAGAAGTAGTGGATGAAGGGTAAAGATGCAAACCATAGTGGCATGTGCCCTGAATATAGGGCATGATACGTGAAATTCTAGCCAGGCAATAAACAGAGATATCAGGTTCTGAACCAAACAGGTTCTGAACAACACGCAGGACACAATAATTTGCAAAACAGAGCACAAACACAAACACACACAGGCAGTAAATTAAAGTGCAGGAAAGTAAAAAGGCACAGAGGTTTGTTAACCCAGTTCGGAGTAAACACCTCCTACTCTGGGGGATACCAATCCAGGAAGGAATTCCACTATTGGAATTAACCCTTAAGACTCAGACACTGACTCCCAGTTCCTATCCCAAGCAATTAATCTCCACCTAGTCTTGAATTCTACCCAACACGTTGAGTATTAGAAAAACCTCTAACTTCCTATTCAAGTAACTACAACCCAGCCACTTGAACTACCCTTTGAACTTAACCAGTTCTGAAACACAACTACCCTGTTTTTCAGAAAACTTCAAAGACAAAACTTCATTCGTACCTAAAGGCTTAGAATGAATTACAACTCTATAAAAACACTAAACCAACTCAAACAATGAGTGGTGCACAATAAAAACTCTAAGTAAAAACACAGACTCAATTCTCTGATTTTTGACTCTCTAAATCGTAAGTTTTCAATAGCAAAGCTCCTCCTTTTATAATCTTCAGCAAGCCTCTTAATTATGCTCCAAATCTTCTGAATTGATTTGTTACTGGAATAAGATTGTTCCAAAAGAGTAACAAATAAAACTGCATCCAATCTTTGAAAGATTTAAAACAGAAAATACGAATTTTCATAACTTTGAACCAAATCTTCAAAGATATCTTCTCCAATTAATCCAGCCTTCTAGAAGTAATTATACAAAGATAATTCCTTGCTAAATCTCCCATGATACGCGCAAAAACAAACCAGTAAACCCAGCTTCTGATGTGGTCAACAGAAGTCAACGCTGGCTTCAGAACCTGAAACTGCTTCTGAAGTGCTACAGTGCTTCTGATGAGCATTTCAGCTTCTGATGAAGATTCCAGCTACTGAATGGCTTCAAATGAGAAAACTTGTAATTGAAGAAATGTTCATCATAAGGAAAAGCTTCTATTCCATACTTTGGTTTTGCCAAACAATGCAGCCAACACTTAAAGACTCAACAATCTCCCCCTTTGGCAAATTTTTGGCTAAAACCATCCAAGTTCTTCAATCTCCCTTATAATCAACTCAGCAATGAAGAACTCCATGATTATACATCATAGCAATAAGTTTAGGCAGCGGATTCAGCTATGTTAAACAACAGCTTCAGCTTCTGACTCCTGAAACATGGTATCAGAGCTACTTCAAGGTATCAGAGCATATCAGAGCCAACACTTCAGGAGCTGCACACACTTGTTCTTCAGGACCATACCTCAGGATCACAGAAACACTCAGGACCATAACAATCTTGTACTCCCCCTAAGACACATACTCCCCCTCAATAACATCTTAACAGCTCTTGTTATATTTGTTCTGAACTCTGAGCTTCACAAATAACTTCTGAACAACACTGAAAACTGAATTTAAACTAATTCTACACTAATTCTCTGAGCTGGAGCAGCAACACTTGGTATTAGAGCCAACACATTACATAAGATTTTCTCCCCCTTTTTAGCCACAAAATTCTGACAAATCTCAGACTCTGACTTAGGTAGTCTCAGACTCTGACTTAGCCACAAAACTACATATCCAAAAGTAGTCTCAGACTCTGACTTAGGTTCAGGATCACATTTAGCAAAGGCACAACTGGCAGGTACTCTAGCTTCCTCACATCCAGTTTGCAGTAATTGCTATAACTCTTCATGCAAACACACTCCTAACTTGCTCCTTAAGTTTTCAAACTGCCTAGCATCCAAGGCCTTTGTGAATATGTCAGCAACTTGTTCTTCAGTAGCTACATGTTCCAGCTGAATGACTTTATCCTCCACAAGGTTTCTGATAAAGTGATGTCTGATGTCTATGTGTTTGGTTCTGCTGTGTTGAATTGGATTCTTAGAGATGTTGATGGCACTCAAATTGTCACAAAACAATGTCATAGTTCTTTGTTCAATGTTGTACTCCTCCAGCATCTGCTTCATCCACACCAATTGTGAGCAACTACTTCCAGCAGCAATATACTCAGCCTCAGCAGTTGACAATGACACACAGTTTTGCTTCTTGCTAAACCATGAAATTAAGTTATTTCCCAAAAAGAAACAACCTCCTGATGTGCTCTTCCTGTCATCAGCACTTCCAGCCCAGTCAGCATCACAATATCCCATCAATTCAGAACTAGAACTGTGTGAATACATGATTCCATAGTCACTTGTGCTATTCACATACTTCAAGATCCTTTTAACTTGTGTCAGATGACTCATCTTAGGATCAGCTTGATATCTTGCACAAACTCCAACAGCATAAGTGATATCAGGTCTGCTTGCAGTTAAATACAATAAGCTCCCTATCATGCTTCTGTACTGACTTTGATCAACTGATACTCCATGTTCATCTTTGGTCAACTTAAGATGAGTAGCAGCTGGTGTCTTCTTATGAACAGCTGATTCCATTCTAAACTTCTTCACTATGTTCTTGGCATATTTACTCTGAGAGATGAAGATTGTATCTTCCATTTGCTTGACTTGTAAACCAAGAAAGTAAGTCAGTTCACCAACTAAACTCATTTCAAATTCTGACTGCATCTGCTGAACAAACAACTTGACCATCTTCTGAGACATCCCTCCAAACACTATATCATCCACATAAATCTGAGCAATCATCAAACTCCCATTTTCATCTTTCACAAACAAGGTCTTATCAGAACCTCCTTTTCTGTAACCTTGAGCCACAAGAAACTGAGTCAGCCTGTCATACCATGCTCTTGGTGCTTGCTTCAATCCATATAAAGCCTTCTTTAACTTGTACACATGTTCTGGAAACTTAGGATCCACAAAACCCTTAGGCTGTTCAACATATACCTCTTCTTGCAAATATCCATTCAGAAATGCACTCTTCACATCCATCTGGAATAGCTTGAACTTGAGAATGCAGGATACGCCCAACAGTAGTCTTATGGATTCTAGTCTGGCCACAGGTGCAAAGGTCTCATCAAAATCAAGTCCCTCAACTTGTGTATAACCTTGAGCAACCAACCTTGCTTTGTTTCTGACTACAGTACCATTTTCATCTGTTTTATTCTTGAATATCCACTTAGTGCCAATCACATTCAACCCTTCAGGTCTTGGAACCAGATCCCACACTTCACTCCTTTTGAATTGATTCAACTCATCTTGCATTGCTTCAATCCAAAATTCATCAGTCAGGGCTTCTTTCACATTTTTAGGCTCAACCTTTGACACAAAGCATGAATCAGTAGCAGCAACATCTGATCTCCTGGTTCTGACACCTTGATCTAAGCTTCCAATGATTAAGTCTTTAGGATGATCCTTCTGAACTCTAATTGATGGCCCTTTACCATTTGGAACTTGATCTGGTTGATCTTCTGCTTCTTCAGACTCTGAAGGCTTTTCTGCTTGTGAAGTTTGTTCTTCTGATTCTTCAGACTCTGGAACAACTTCAGACACACCTCTATCTTTCTCAGCAGACAGGTCATCAATTACCACATTAATGGACTCCATCACAACCTTGGTTCTGGAATTAAACACCCTATAAGCTCTGCTATTTACTGAATAACCCAGGAATATGCCCTCATCAGACTTAGGATCCAGTTTTCTTCTATTCTCTCTGTCAGCCAAGATATAGCATCTGCTCCCAAAAACATGGAAATACTTCACAGTTGGCTTTCTCCCTTTCCATAATTCATACAAGGTACAAGTGGTTCCCTTCTTCAAAGTAACTCTGTTGTGTATGTAACATGCAGTGTTCATTGCTTCAGCCCAGAACATATATGGCAGCTTCTTAGCATGCAGCATAACCCTTGCACATTCTGCTAATGTCCTATTTTTCCTCTCAACTACACCATTTTGCTGAGGTGTGATAGGTGCAGAAAACTCATGCTTTATACCTTCAGAAGCACAGAATTCTGAAAAACTCTTGTTCTCAAATTCTTTGCCATGGTCACTTCTGATTCTGACTATGCCACAATCTTTTTCTCTTTGTAATTGAACGCACAGGTCTTTAAATACTTCAAATGTATCAGACTTTTCTCTAACAAAGCTGATCCATGTAAATCTTGAGTAGTCATCTACCATTACAAATGCATATCTTTTGCCTCCAATACTTTCTACTTGCATAGGCCCCATTAAATCCATATGAACAAGTTCTAGTACTTTAGTAGTTACCTGGTGAACTAATCTGGGATGAGACTTTCTTGTTTGTTTCCCAATTTGACAATCACCACAAACATTGTCCTCATTGATCTTCAGATTTGGTACACCTCTGATAGCTTCAGTACTTAGGATTTTCTTCATGCCTTTTAGATGCAGATGACCTAACTTCTGGTGCCAGAGCTTGACTTCCTCTTCTGAGCTCATAAGACAAGAAGTCAGACTTCTTTCTTCTTCAGAAACCCACAAATAACAGTTGTCTTTGGATCTGCAGCCCCTCATCTGAATCTTATTTTCCTGATCAGTAACAATACATTCTAGCTTGTTGAAATTAACCTTCAATTCTTGATCACAAAGCTGGCTGATACTGATTAGATTAGAGGTTAGTCCTTCCACTAGTAGCACATCATTAAGTCTGGGCAACCCTTCTCTGATCAAATCACCAATACCCAGAATCTGACCTTTTACACCATCTCCAAACGTCACATAGCTTCTGGAGTATGATCTGATATTGCTCAGCAGCTTCTTCACACCAGTCATGTGCCTTGAACACCCACTATCAAAATACCAGTCTTCTTTTGAAGTGGCTCTCAATGAGGTATGAGCAATCAGGCCAACATTCTGAACTTTGGGCTTCCACACCTTCTGAACATTGTGTCTGATAGCAGTTGGTTCAACTCTTCTATACTGAAAATGTTCAGGATAGCCATAAAGTTTGAAGCAGAATGGTTTGATATGCCCTTTCTTTCCACAATGATGACAAACCCATGGATGATTCCTCCTCCTTCTGTTTCTGAAAGATTTCTGGGGTTGCTTCTGAGGTAGCATCTGAACTTGCTTCTGACCTTGCATCTGAGGTCTCTTCTGAGCTTGCTTCTGGGATTGTTTCTGAGGTCTCATCTGAGAAGTCCCAATCATAGGATTATCAGTTTTAGTGGCAGGAACAAACTCTTTAACCAGAATCTTCTGTTTGGGGTTCTGAGTCTGATCATCAAAACCTAAACCAGTTTTTCCTTGTTGCTGAGCACCCAAAATTTCATCCAACACATTAGTAGCAGTATTCATCATTCTAACCTGCTTTTTCATATGTTCAAGTTGGGAATTTAACTGGTTCACTTCTTCTTTCAAATCTGAATTCTGCACAAGAAGTTCTCCTTTTTCAGCCTCCAGTTGAAAAATAGTCTCCTTCTGATCCAGAACTTGTTTGCAAACCTCAGCACTTCTGGTATACAGCTTCCTATAGTTGTCAGCTAGCTCATCATACGAGGTTTTAGCAGCTTCAGACACAGATGAGGCTTCAGACTCTGAGTCAGACTCTGAAAAAGTCTCAGACTCTAAAACAGCTTCCTTTTTCAAGATAGCTCCTGACCTCACTACCAGACCAGTATCACACATATCAGATTCACTAACATCATCATCTTCAGAACCATCATCAGACCATGAAATAGCTAGGCTCTTTTTCTGCTTCTTGAGAAAAGTGGGACATTCAGACTTGATGTGTCCATACCCTTCACACTCATAGCACTGCACACCTTTAGCTTGGTTACTTTTCTCCTCAGACTTGGTCTTCTTCTCATCAGTTTGTTGCTTTTTGTTATTGATTCTGAAATTCTGACCTTTGGCTTTGGCTTTTCTGTTAACATTCTTCAGAATCTTGTTGAATTGTTTTCCCAGCAACACAAGAGCTTCTGATAAGTCATCCTCTTCAGACTCTTGTTGATCATCATCTTCAGAATTTACACTAAAAGCTACACCTTTTCCTTTCTTCTCAGTCTGTTTACAAAAGGCAGTTTCAAAATTGAGTAGTGACCCAATCAGCTCCTCAACCTTCATAGCAGAAATATCATGAGCCTCCTCAATTGCAGTGACCTTCATATCAAACCTTCTGGGCAGGGACCTGAGGATTTTTCTGACTAACTTCTCATCAGACATCTTTTCACCAAGAGAGTCAAAGGAATTGGCCATATCCAGCACATTCATGTAAAAATCCTGAATGGATTCATCCTCCTTCATCTTCAGGTTCTCAAACTTGGTGGTCAGCAACTGTAATCTGGACATCTTCACCTTAGAAGTTCCTTCATGAGTTGTCTTTAAGATTTCCCAGGCCTCCTTTGCAACAGTGCATTGTTTGATAAGTCTGAACATGTTCTGATCAACACCATTAAAGATAGCATTCAAAGCTTTTGAATTTCCCAGTGACAGATCATCTTCAGCTTTGGTCCATTCCTCCTCAGACTTCAGAACCTCAGTCTTGTTACCATCTTTGTCAGTATACACAGGATGATCCCAGCCTTTAATCACAGCTTTCCAAGTCCTGCTGATAATAGACTTTAGAAAAGCACACATCCTTGACTTCCAATACTCATAGTTTGTGCCATCTAGTAGGGGTGGTCTATTGACATAGCCTCCTTCTCTATCCATGCTTGCCAGATACTAACTCCTCTGGATCTCACCCAATTTACAGGCAGGGTGCCTGCTCTGATGCCAATTGAAATTCTAGCCAGGCAATAAACAGAGATATCAGGTTCTGAACCAAACAGGTTCTGAACAACACGCAGGACACAATAATTTGCAAAACAGAGCACAAACACAAACACACACAGGCAGTAAATTAAAGTGCAGGAAAGTAAAAAGGCACAGAGGTTTGTTAACCCAGTTCGGAGTAAACACCTCCTACTCTGGGGGATACCAATCCAGGAAGGAATTCCACTATTGGAATTAACCCTTAAGACTCAGACACTGACTCCCAGTTCCTATCCCAAGCAATTAATCTCCACCTAGTCTTGAATTCTACCCAACACGTTGAGTATTAGAAAAACCTCTAACTTCCTATTCAAGTAACTACAACCCAGCCACTTGAACTACCCTTTGAACTTAACCAGTTCTGAAACACAACTACCCTGTTTTTCAGAAAACTTCAAAGACAAAACTTCATTCGTACCTAAAGGCTTAGAATGAATTACAACTCTATAAAAACACTAAACCAACTCAAACAATGAGTGGTGCACAATAAAAACTCTAAGTAAAAACACAGACTCAATTCTCTGATTTTTGACTCTCTAAATCGTAAGTTTTCAATAGCAAAGCTCCTCCTTTTATAATCTTCAGCAAGCCTCTTAATTATGCTCCAAATCTTCTGAATTGATTTGTTACTGGAATAAGATTGTTCCAAAAGAGTAACAAATAAAACTGCATCCAATCTTTGAAAGATTTAAAACAGAAAATACGAATTTTCATAACTTTGAACCAAATCTTCAAAGATATCTTCTCCAATTAATCCAGCCTTCTAGAAGTAATTATACAAAGATAATTCCTTGCTAAATCTCCCATGATACGCGCAAAAACAAACCAGTAAACCCAGCTTCTGATGTGGTCAACAGAAGTCAACGCTGGCTTCAGAACCTGAAACTGCTTCTGAAGTGCTACAGTGCTTCTGATGAGCATTTCAGCTTCTGATGAAGATTCTAGCTACTGAATGGCTTCAAATGAGAAAACTTGTAATTGAAGAAATGTTCATCATAAGGAAAAGCTTCTATTCCATACTTTGGTTTTGCCAAACAATGCAGCCAACACTTAAAGACTCAACAATACGTCTAAGAGTGTGCATGTGGTCTTCCGTTAGATTGTGCATAAATAGACATATATGTTGTACTGCATATGAGATATTAGGACGAGTGAAAGTAAGGTATTGGAGGGCTCCTGCAAGACTAAGATATAGGGATAGATCCTCACATGGATCACTTTTGGTGGCACTCATCTTTGGTTTTGTGTCGACTGGGGTTAGACATGGTTTACAAGATGACATACCTGCTCTTGCAAGAATTTCTTCAGCATACTTTTTCTGTGAGAGAAATAACCCTTATTGGTGTCGAGTCACCACAATGCCCAAGAAATAGCTCAAAGGTCCCAAATCTTTCATAGCAAACTCGAAACTGAGTAAGGAAATGATAGATTGTCGTAAACCATCAGATGAGGTTGTGAGAATAATATCATCAACATAAAGCAAAATGTATGCCATATGAGTGTTTTTCTTGTATATGAAAAGAGAGTGATCACACTTGCTTTGAGAGAAGCCAATAGATGAGACGTAGTCGGCAAATCGCTTATACCAAGCTCGAGGAGACATACATGATGAGTTTTTTCTGGATCTCTAAAGCCTAAAGGTTGATGCATGTAGACTGTTTCTTTTAGTTCACCATGGAGAAAAGCGTTCTTAACATCCAACTGATGGATTTGCCAAGATCGAGATGTAGTAATGCTAAGAATTGTTCAAATTGTTGCTGGTTTTACAGCAGGACTAAAAGTCTCTCCACAGTCAATGCCAGCTGTTGACTTGCACCATCACCTACAAGTCGGGCTTTATGCCTCTCAAAAGTACCGTCAGAATTTTCTTTATGTCTAAAAATCCACATAGACCGAATAACATTAACATCAGGTGGTCGGGGTACTAAATCCCACGTCTCATTTTCAATTAGAGCATTAAATTCATCATCCATATCCATTTTCCAATTAGGGTCTTTAAGTGCAGACACAAGGTTTCTAGGTAGATGGGATTTTGTAACATGGGTGCGGAGACCATAATATTTTTTGGTTTGGTTTAAAAATGCCATGTTGGCTCCTAGTTACTGGTTTGGTGTCTGCTTGTAAAGTTGGTTAAAAATGGGAGGGAGATTTTGTGGTATGGGACTGTTAGGGTTTGTTTGTGTAGGAGAGGAGGGTGAGTTAAGTGATGTTAAGTTTGTGGTTATGTTTGAGTCCATTTGGTGGGTGGGTGATCGCGAAGGTGAGAAAATATCTGGTGTATTTGTGTTTTTGTTCGGAGAAGGAGGGATGGTTTGGTTTGTGTTATGGGCCGGTTAAGGATTAGATGGGCCGGTTTTATTTGGGTCTATTTGGTTTTGGTCCATTAGATGTTCTATGGTGTGGGGGGACAAGTTATTGTCTAGGAAAGTGTATGTACTAGGTTGGGGGAGATGCAGTGTTGCATATGGAAAAGTGGTTTCGTCAAACAAGACATGACGACAAATAATAATTTTATTTGAAGATTAGTCTAAACATTTATAGCCTCGATGGTTTGACGGATACCCAAGAAACACACATTTTGTGGACCGAGGTTGAAGTTTGTGAATTTTGGATGAAGGAAAAAGAGGAAAACATAAACAACCAAATACGTAAGTGCGAGTAGGACGGGTCTTTGTGGTGCAACATTTTAAGTTGTGACT
Organism: Medicago ruthenica; assembly: GCA_018208015.1. NCBI lineage: Eukaryota > Viridiplantae > Streptophyta > Magnoliopsida > Fabales > Fabaceae > Medicago > Medicago ruthenica. The sequence goes on along the minus strand of CM031371.1, from coordinate 106,023,238 downwards.
CAAAATTGCTAGTTTTGATTGGTAATATATTCAGGAGGTATGTTGCCATTTCTAAAGCATGATGCCAAAAGGAAGTGGGTAATGATGCGTGAATTAATAAAGTTCGAATAATATTGTTAATGAAGCATATTTTTCGTTCAAATTTACCATTTTGAGAATATGTGTAAGGGCAAGATAAGCGAAAAACAATTCCATTAACTTCACACATTTTTCGAAAATTACTATTGACATATTCACTACCATTGTCACATTGAATAGTTTTAATGTCGCGTTGGAATTGTGTGTTAATGTATGCTCTTAGTTTTTGAATCATTGGATAAACTTGGGATTTATGTGACATAGGAAAAGTCCACAGAAAATTGGAATACTTATCCAAAAAAAGAACATAATATTTGTGACCAACGGAACTTAAAACATGAGAGGTCCATACATCACTATGCAATATATCAAAAGGCAACAAACTTCTATTATGAGAATTCATTAAAGGCAATTTAGCATGTTTACCAAGAGGACAAGATTGACAAAATGAGAATATAATTTCCTAGAATTATTACATTCAATTCAATTGAAACTTTATTATCTGTGGTGAATTTACGAGTAAGGACACAATGGAATGTTCCAGGGAGCCCACTGTTGCCAAGGGCCCCATTGCTGCCACTGTTGTTGCTGATGTCTGCGTCCACCACCACCGAAGTGGTTAGGCCCGTTTCGACCACCCCGTCCGATGTTCCGTCCACCACTATTGTGGTGGTTTCTTTTTCCTCGGTTACCGCGGTTTTGACCTGTGGGGGCGGTAGGGATGACAGTTTCATCTGATGTAGTTTTGACCAGAAGTGTCGTTGTGTTAGAAGAGCTAGACTCACGAGCAACACGCTGAAGCATGGTTGTTTCTTCAAGTTCTAATCGTGATTTTGCAGAGGCAAATGTGGGAAGAGGGTCATGTTGTTGGACGTATGTCAGGAATCCAGCATACGCATCAGTGAGACCTGAGATCATTTTTAATACTAAACAGGTATTAGTAACAGGAGAGCCAACGTTGGTCAGTTGGTCGGAGAGAAGCTTAAGTTGATTACAATAAGCTTTAGTGGATGGAAAATCTTTCAGGTTGGTATTACTGAATTGATTTTTGAGTTGAACGGCACGTGCATATTTGTTGTCATGAAACATTGCGGCGATACAGTTCCAACATTCTTCAGCAGAGTCATTAATCACAAGAATAGAAGCAAGGATATCTTGTGTGACGGTTGCATACATCCACTGCAATAACACAACATCAAGGCTATTCCAAAGATCAGAATCCTTTTCCTTGGCGGCGGTCCCGACTTTGCAGGCGGTTTCATCAGAGGGTGGGATGATATGATCAAGAAGATTGTGGACGCGTGCTTGCACTATAAAAAAGGGCAGACCATGATAAATAGGCATTGGCATCATTATCCAACGTGACCGTGATGATGACTTTGACATTGGTAATGAATAAAGTAGTGTGATAATTTGATTTTGCCGCCGGAGGAGCAAGGGGGTTTGATACCGACGAAGTGTCGTCAACATCGTTTGTGGGGGGATTGGTGCTCGCTTGCATGGCAAGGATTGAAGGGAGGGAAGCGACGGTGGAGAGAAAAGAAGTTTAAGTTTGGATCTATAAGACTGATACCATATAAGAATGTAATCCCCTGATTATCATCGATAAGTTTTCTGATACATATACAATTGTTTCTGATTCTAATATGGAGACTAATGATTGCTAATCAATGTAATTACATATTTGACAAGTCAATTAATAATGCCTAATCAATGTACATTAAACTTGATTGATTCTAATAGTTTGAGCCAATGCACAACACTTCAACGGTAAAAATTATGCTTGGGTTTCACTCATTCAAATTGAGTTTGAGACCCCAAAATCGATTTGTCTTGAAGCTAATATTCATAGCTTTTGCGTTAAAGAATATCGATTCAACTTTTTTTCAATTGAGCAATTATTTTATATTATGTTCATGTTTGTCTATTTCTTTTTGGCAAATATAAAATCTTTGTTTGTCTATTTTTTTATAGTTTTAATTACAATTACAACTTATTTTGGTGACTACGCATATAAAAGCGATTTTGATTGAGATTATCCAAACAACATGCGTTGATGATAATCACTTTCATAATAATTTATCTAAAGATATGTCGACGACAATTATTCAAAAAATGACCGATTACATAACAAGTTTTGCAAAACGATTTGTCAAAAAAAAAATTGCAAAACGAAGGAAGTGTCTCATATTCTATATCAACATTAAATGCATATCCTTTCCTTTATACCAAAAGAAAGTTCCATAAAAAATAAATCCAAAAAGTCAAGATCCACAAATATTCTAGCAAAATATCCAAGCTCTTTGCTACTAGTGGCTTCATCTGAGGCTAGAAGATGTCCAGCCCCTTGCAATAGCAAAAGAATTTTAGGCCTTAAATATTCAAAGGGAAGACCATGAATCCTAATTGAGCATTGATCATTAGTGTTCCATACCATGTATGGGTTGAAATCCGGCGTCCAAGAAAACAAACGAAGTATTTCCAGTGTTAGGTTCCAAGTCCCCACATCAAGAATCCTACATAAATCTTCAATAGATAAAAAAGTAAAAACAAAAAACCCCTTTACCAATAGATGTGATGTGAGAGACCTACGGGTGGACAAAAAAAATCAAAAAACCGAACCAAGCTGGACTGAACCAAACAAAAAAAACTGAATCATTACTAACAGTTCCAGAACTGAACTGAAAAAGTTCAGTTCAGTTCAAAACATTTCGGTTCGGTTCAAAACAGTTCGGTTCGGTTTTACTTCTAAAATTCGACTTTGTTTGGTTTTTTATTTTTTTTCAATGGTACCAATAATAACAGCTCGGTTCAGTTCGGAATCCAAACAATTCAGTTCAGTTATTTTAAATTTATCAAATAGTTCGATTGGGTTCAGTTTCATCCCGAACCGAACCATACCCACCTCTAGAGAGACCATTTGTCAAACACTTTCCAAAGATTGCTTGCTTTGTCATGCAAACAATCCAAAGTGGGAGGGGTATTGCCTTTCTTCAACATCAATCTTCCATGAAGACAATATTGTAACTATCAATCCCCTCAACAAAATTGTACGTAATTGGTTTAAAAATATATCGTATGTGCTCTTTAAGACTTGCTTAAAGGTTTTGCTTCGACGATCATATGGGCCATTTTTCACAACACATTCAATTGATGGGGAACCATTTACCCCACTACTTGTACTAGGACGTTCAAGAACCTGCGCATTGGACTTCATATACCTTTTGCACCTCATTCCCATTCCATAGCAAGGTAGGCCATACATGGCCAATCATTAGAATCCATCTTAGTTCAATAGCCATGAAAATGATTTTCAATAGTAAGCGAGTTTTAAAAGAAAATTTTAATATACAAAGTCTTTTTTGTGTACTCATGATTTTTTTTATTTATAAAATTTAATGAAGAATAATTTTTTTTGGTAAACCTAAAGGAAGAGTTTTAGTAGCGTCCTTAAGCCGACCCTGATAAATAGTTGACTTTTAAAATAAAGTCGTGACAAAATCGGTCCATGATTAACTTATAAGATGTCTTGCTTTCAGAGGTTTAGCAAGTTAATATATATATATACACACACACACACTGTGTGTTTTTAATTATAAATATAACTAACTTTTTCCCTAAATTATTATAAATATGTTTAAATATGTAAATGATCCCTGCAAATATCAAGTGTTTCGGTTTTAGTCTCAGTAAAAATATTTTTTTCGTTTTAGTTCTTGCAAATATATGATGTTTTACTTTTTTTCTTTGTTGTTTGGTTTTAGTCCTTGCAAAATTGATTCATATTGGATTTGGTCCTTGTAACATATATAATATTTGATTGTAGTCCCTTAAAATAAACATTAAAATGAATAATATAGGGACCAGTTTAAATATGAATGGACTTTACAAGGACTAAAATAAAACACCAAGTACCAAAACAAAAAATTCTATATTTACAAAGATTAAAACCAAACGAATACGTTTACAGGGACTCAAACCAAAATACTTGATATTTGCAAGGATTATTAGCATATTTAAAACTTATGGATATATAGATCAACTCCACCTCACTTTCTTTAATAACTAAATTTGTTTTCTTTCATCATACAACTACTTTAATTATTTCCAAATGCATTTTACTATATATTTTTATGAACATAAAACTTTTAAAATAAAAAATTATTTTTTTTTCAAGACATTGAACTATTTCTTTAAAGATAATTGAAAGACTTAATTTTGAACAATACATTTTTTAAATTGATTTTTAGTTATATTCCCAAGATTTTTTTAAAAAAAAAACTAGACTAATATTTTTTTCTTCAAAATATCAATTTGTTTTTAAAAATGATAAAAAGTATAAACTTAATAAAATAAATTTATTAATGACTTTTTTTATTTATTTTTCAATGACAAATTTTAATTATAACAATTATTTGTGTGTGGAGGATGATGTTCAAAAACACACTTTCATGGAGAAAAACAAGTTGCCCTTTTTTAGTTTCAACAATTGAATATGTTATCATATATCAATGGTAATAAATTCAGTAGTCCATGATGATCATCCGTAAAGTAGCATATCCATACTAACCGGCACCACACCTTGTACCTACCAATTGAGGGAGGAATCAATGAATAACTTTCTTTGCATTAGAAAAAGAATTACAAGTCAAATTAAAGTTCTACAGAAATTAAAAAACTACGACTTTGGAAGTTATTCCCCACTGTTTTTTTTGACCGCTAGCTAATGTTAGTATTTTTTTTTTGTTGCTACTAGCTAAGGTTGGTAATTAGTTTTTAGTAGGTTAATAAATAATTATTAATATATTTTTGCAAAAATGGACTAAAGTGTATTTAGTAATTAAGTTAACTTCTAAATAAGGGTGGCAAAACTGGTTGAATCCAACCAACTTAGCCCATCTAACCTGTTATTTTAGGTGAAAAAAGTTGAGATTTTGACCCTATCAATCGAGCTAGTAAACTTCTCTTAACTCATTAAAAAACGGCGGTGGCTGAGTGGAGAGGGCTGACCAACTAGATTAGTTCAAAATAATCTTTGTTTTTTCAATTATTTTGTTACTGACTCAATTATTTGTTAGCTCTTTAACACATTTTCTAGTTATAGTCCAATATAAATTAAGAGTTTTCTTGTTTTTGCAACAATTGTTAAATTACCATATATTTGAAGTGCTTTTCTTTGATTAACTCGTCTAAAAATTAATGTTTCAATTTTTGTTGTTGTAATTGTCGATCAACACGTCAATCTGCCAAACTCGTCAAGGGACATGATGAGAAGTTCAATCTAGTTACCTAAAACGACCCATCATATTTTAAACGGGTTGATGGTGGGACTAACCAAAAGGAGTTGAAGTGTGTGAATTTTAGTAAGATGAGATAACATGGGCTAGAGTGTAATTTAAAAAAACTCTTTTAGGAGGGGAATATAATTTAACTTTTTTAACAAAAAAATAATTTGCATATAGCCTACATATAGATCAGCTCATCACCTATATGTAGTATTTTAGTTTGACGCGTTAACTATAAAATTATCCATCATCAATCATACAAGCTTTTAAGTTATTCATGAAAGCTAACATGCGTATGAATTTATTCTTTTCTATCTTGAGAAAAAAAGTCCAAGAAAATATAGCCAATGTACAATATAAAAAGTACATCAATTGGACACATTTAACTCTAACACACTAGCTACTACTTTAAAAACCTACAACGTGTATACATTTACCTAACCTTTCTTCCACTTTTGAAAAATCTTTTCTTCTCTTCAGAAAAAAGGAAAAGAAAAGCCAAAATAAGGGTATACCACAAATATGGCCTATGATTAAGTCACATGGGAGCAAAATCTTGAACCCCACAAGACAAGGGCATCACGAACCTACAAGAGAACAGACACCCATATAGAAGATAAACTTTGTCGTGTGGGAATCATAAAAATAGAGAATTAAACAAACATTAGTGTAGTGGGTATGGGACATATGCTACACGAGTGAGAAAATATGGGTCAACAGCACATGCAAACAAAGAAAGTATGATGCACACTGGGGTACGAATCTTCTACTAGCCTAGCACAAACATTACCCGGGAAAAATGCTATCTTTTTTCAGATTCAAAGATAAATGATGATGATTATTTTTACTGTTTTTATACAACAATACTTTTTAATTATTTCTATTGTTCAATTAAAGATATATTTTTAAGAGATGGTAAAACAAGAAAAGCATATTTAATACAACTTGTTTAAAAATAGACCAAATTGTCATGTTCAACCGGTTGAATTAGGAACCGACTAATAATTCGCTGTTGTATTGTAATATGATTGAATTAGACTAAGGTAAAGTTGAATTGAAATAAGTTTGTTCAATTGCAGTTGAACTATGGTTGATTCAACAAGTTTTTTTTTGTTTAATCCATCTAGTTCAGCTGATGGTTTTGAACTAATCAAACCATGATATGAAGTTTCACCACTTCAATATCTAATCCGATTTTCAAATGTTGAATTAGAATTTTCCTTTTTTTGGGCTATATTGTCTCCAAGTCGCTGCAATGAAATTTTATGGTATGTTTTGAAGGATGATTTTGAAGAGAATAATTTTTTTTTTCTCTTTCTCTTTGAGAGCAATGTAAGTATGAATAGTTAGCCAAGGAAGATATACATGATCAAATAAATAAGGATTTGATTCAAAACTCAATGACGTGTTTTCAAATTTCACAGTCAATATGAAAATCTAGTTGGTGATTATTGATTATACGTAGTAGGTACCTTTATATCTTAGCATTTTTATTTCCCTGGTTGCCCTACAAACCTACCTCATCTAAAATAATTATAAATAGTTAATATATCTTTGACAAAATATTAGTTAAAACCTATAATTTTTTACTATTAGTTTTTTTTTTGGACAAAATATTAGTTAAAACCTATAATTTTTGACAGAAGTTATACCTATTGTAAAGTTTTTAATTAAGAAATACATGTCAAACTCACTATTGCGACATCATTTAAGTAATATTGAAAGGGTGACTTTTAAGGTGCAGAAGTGATTAATTTTGTGTACACATATACAAATACTCATTTTACCATTGATTTAATAGTTTAAAACTCAATGTTATTAAAAAAAAATAGTTTAAACTCAATGACTTAGATTTACAAAGGACAACCTACTAGCTTGCTCAAAAAAAAAAACTACTAACGAGTATGCAAGAAAACGAAACAACCATATCCATAAAAAAAACACGTTGAATCGAATTTTTTTTTTATAGCTGAGATACTATTGTTGCGAGTGTTAAAATCTAGTTTTTAACTAAGAACATTTAGACCTTGTCAAAAAAAAAAAAACTAAGAACATTTAGATGAAATAATAAATGATCTCTTATAACTTACCATAGATCTTGAGGTTGAATCCAATTCTTGAAATGCAACAGTGTTAGATATCTTGAGAGATTAATTTTTATAGTAGCACACAAAGCATACCCGATTAACAAGAAAATAAAAATAAGATATATTTTTCTTTTCACATTTTAATAATTCAATAATTTTTTACATAGAAATTATAGTGATAAGGAGGTCATGAGTTTAATTTCCCCATTTAATAAAAATAACAACTAACTACAAAATTAGCCAATTTTTAAAAACGTTGTAATGAAAGTATTTTGAGCAAAAATAACACATCCTCTTTTGAGCTATCTCATTTCTCACCATCTATCAAGACATGATTATATTTTATTTGTATTACTCTTTTAATTATTATTTTTTTGGTACAGAAGAAGGTAGATCCCAAGAAGTAGAAGAAAAAAAACTAGACTAAACGGACATTCCTAAGCATACAAGCCCCGAAAACATCATCAAATAGGAGCTTTTGAAGCTCAATAAGAGGAGTCTTCAAAACAAGCAAATTCAAACGATCTTTAGTAATACTGATTTTTGCAAGCCAATCAACACTTCTATTTCCTTCACGCCAAGTATGATTGATTTGCACATGTCATCTCATCTTCAGAATCTTCTGGATCACTGGACTAAAATAAGGATATTCTCGTTGAAATGAAAATTGTCAGAAAGCATGTCGATCAAAATCTTTGAGTCGCTCTCCACTATTAGATGAGAAAAACGCTTATTATTCTGTTAATTTAATATTTCTTTCGCATGTGCTTTTGACAAAAAATCCAAAATGACTATTTTTTAATTTCTTGGAGATATTGGAGGAACGGCCAATTTACATTATTATATTATATAGTTTCCCTAAAGAAAAAGCTCATTCAAACTTCAAAGTTCAAAGTAAAGATAGTGTCGAAGCACCACATAAATTAAATTTGTTCAGGATAAAAAGGTACACCGTGTAGTTCTAAATGGATTTATAAAACAAAATAAAAAGAGGTCCCCATATGAAACTTAAAATTTTCATACCCTACATTTGTTTTCATTTAATATTATACTAACTATTCATTGTGGTTTTAAATATGAACTATATATATATATATATATATATATATCAAAGCTAATTGAATCAAATATTTAACTAAAAACACTTGAATGAGATCACAATGAATGTTTTTCAATACAGCAAGACTCAAAAGATTAGTATGTGCAACTTCACAAATAATATTTGATTCACACAGAAAAAATATTCAAATGTGATCAACCTTTTATTTATATTCAAGACGGTAGAAAAACACATGCACGTGAAGGAAGTAAACCAAAGGTTTTACACTACTTAAAAATACTAAACATGAAGTTTGGTTTACTTTTGAGAAATCAATTTAAAATCCAATCCGAGTATATTTTATATAAACATATTTAATAATATTTGATTTTGTGTAATTTTGATTTTTTGAATGGAAAAAACTTAGGTACAATTCTTTAGGTGCTTTTCGTATGGTTCTTAACTAATTTCACCATGATTTTCTTAAATCCTTAATTTTCTCAAAGTTTGTTACTCCCTCCGGTCCTATATATAAGAAAATTTTCAAAAAAAATGTTGGTCCTATTTATAAGAAAATATCACAACTTTTAAGGTGTAGTTATTGTTTAAAAGACTTTTATACCCCTTATTTAATGTCTGTCTTTTTAAAATTAGTGGATGTATTTAATGTTTCACAATTTTTTATGAGGGTATATTTGTAAAAATATTCAAAAAGTTACACTAATTAATGAGTGTATTGGTTTTGATGTTTTTTGGTTTTTCTTCTTATAATAAGGACCGGAGGGAGTATATCCAAAAAATTTGTATTTTTAGTTAAGAACCATACGAAAAGCACCTAAAAAATTATACCTAAGTTTTGTCCTTTTTGAATTAGTTTGTGATTTTATTTTGATCGGTTTGAATTTGAATGCATACGGATCGGTTTAGATTTAAATACGGATCGGTTTAGATTTAAATACCTGTCGTGTGATCCAACATTTATCTTCTTCCATTTTTTGCCAAAAAAATAAAAATCAAAGAGTTCAAATTTAAAATTTTGAAATACTGAACACTTGAAGTGAAAGCAAACTACTTTAAAACGAGCACGACACAATTATGACCTTCTCCACAACAACACTTCCGATTTCTTTTTCATATTTATTTTCGAGTAAAGTAAAAATTAAATGTGGTTGTAGTAAAGTTGAAGACATTAAAAGCAAAATAAATAGACTATGATTAAAATAATAAGGAAAAAACAACCACCTCTTTTTCTTGTACCTCACTCCCTAAGATTCAAAACACTTCCCAAATATCAAAACGAAACAAAACATAAAATAGTAATAAATTCCAAATTACCCTACATGTGTAGAATTTGAACTCGTTGGCATTACTACTATTAGAAGCAAAACCCTACTTGCTGGTTTAATGGTGTAGATTTGAGACCTCTGAATATATTTTTATTTAGATCTTAATGTTTGAATTTTATAAGAATTTAGTTAGTCTATTTTGTTATTGTAAATTATTTTACTCATGCATCCGATGATGTGTTGTTACATATCAATTAATAAATATAAAAACATATTCTTTTAAAAAAAATATAAAAACACTTAAATTGTCATATTTATTAACTGATGTGACAACATATCATTAAATACATGTGTAAAATAATTAATCTCATCTTCTAAATGTTAGCGTTTCATGTGTTTGGGTCGGTCCGTACATACTTTATTTGAGTTTCAATTGAGATAAAATTGATCTATCATATTATTTAATTATTGAACCGAATACGAGTTAAAAAAAATAAAAAAAATACTATTAGAAACAAAAATCACATACAAAACATTATTAACAACATTGTCGTAGGTACTGTGTTTTTTTAAGATCAGATTCAAAGTCCCACTCACAGAGATAACAGAACAAAACAGAACAACCCATGTTACTCTTTCACTCTATTTATTTCTTCTGCAAAAACTAAACTTTCTCATTGCCATTTCAAAAACTTTCCCTCCATTGTAGAAAAGCTATGGAAACCAACTCAGTTTCCAAGCTTCTTCTGTTACTATTCTTCACTATCTTCTTTCTTGTTTCTGAGGTTATTCATTGTAGTGTTACATATGATAGAAAAGCTATTATCATCAATGGACAAAGGAGAATCCTCATCTCTGGTTCCATTCATTATCCAAGAAGCACCCCTGAAGTATATACTATTTTACTCTCACTTTTTACTTCAACTTTTTTAGTGTTTGTGAGTTTTGTTTTTGAAGTTTGAAATGTGTGTTGATGTGTGTAGATGTGGGAGGATCTGATTCAGAAAGCAAAAGATGGAGGGTTGGATGTTATAGATACTTATGTGTTTTGGAATGTTCATGAACCTTCTCCTGGCAATGTACTATTCTGGAATCTGGATCTTGTTTTGATCAACTTTCAATATTCTCTTATATTTTATATATTTTTCTTCTATAGTTTCATTTACATTTTTTTATGATGTTTAATTTACATTTTTTTTATGATGTTTTGTGTTGCAGTACAATTTTGAAGGAAGGTACGATCTAGTACAGTTCATTAAGACAGTGCAGAAAAAGGGTCTTTATGTACATCTTAGAATTGGACCATATGTTTGTGCTGAGTGGAACTTTGGGTATGCAAGTTCAAACATTTATTATTTGGTTTCGTAGTGTAATTTTTTTTATTTTTTGTGATTTACAATGATGTTTTTTTTTCGTGTAGAGGATTTCCTGTTTGGTTGAAGTATGTTCCTGGGATCAGTTTCAGAACAGATAATGGTCCTTTTAAGGTTGATTTGTAATTTCAGTTCAATCTTTTATGTAGCAAATTATTGAATAGTTTGACTAAAGAACTGTTATATTTTTTGAATTTTTTTTTTAGGCTGCAATGCAAGGTTTTACACAGAAGATTGTTCAGATGATGAAGAATGAAAAGCTGTTTCAGTCACAAGGTGGTCCAATAATTCTTTCACAAGTAAGTAGTGAGTTACTTTCAAGTTTGACTTTTTGAACATTATTGAAGTTTTTGTTCAAAAATTGTCTCCTGCATGTTGTGAAAGATCAAGAGTGGATCTGATCTAACACTCCCAAATGCATACTAGTGAATCATTAGTTCAAGATAAAATCTTAACTTTGTTGAGTATACTTGTGTTGTTGATGTATTTTGTAGATTGAGAATGAGTATGGCCCACAAGGAAGGGCACTTGGAGCTTCTGGTCATGCATACTCAAACTGGGCTGCAAAAATGGCTGTTGGATTAGGTACAGGTGTTCCTTGGGTGATGTGTAAGGAAGATGATGCCCCAGATCCAGTGGTGAGTTAGCCTTCTAATGCTCTTGCCTGATTTTGTGCATATTTGGTATGACGGTGAGTTTGATTAAATGATAGTGACTCACTATCATTTAATCAAACATTAGTGACACTGTGATTTTGTTGAAGTTTCAAAGTGTAACTTATACTAAAATCACAGTGGCATACCATGATTCAGCCAAACTCACTATTAATCTAAATATGACTACAGATTACCTTTTAGTTAAGTTAACAGAGTATGATTCCTCCAATTTTTTCCTACAGATAAATGCTTGCAATGGTTTTTATTGTGATGGTTTCTCTCCCAATAAACCATACAAGCCTAAACTATGGACTGAGTCTTGGAGTGGTTGGTAAGTTATTTATACCATTATTTATGAAGTTGGTTGTGAAAACAATGGACACATTTGTCTAAATTCTTTAACCTTTTGTTCTTCTTTTCTCCTTTTCCTATTCCCATTTGGTCATCAGGTTTTCAGAATTTGGTGGACCGAATCCCCAGCGACCAGTTCAGGATCTTGCGTTTGCAGTTGCTCGTTTTATACAAAAGGGTGGCTCGTTTTTTAATTATTATATGGTTGGTTACCTGATCTATTTATCAGTTAAACAAAACATATGCTTCATTAATTTATTCAATCTGAATACTAATCGTGATTAACGACAAATGATAGTACCATGGAGGAACTAATTTCGGACGATCAGCTGGAGGACCATTTATAACTACAAGCTATGACTATGATGCTCCAATTGATGAATATGGTTAGAGATAATTATACTTTCAAACAACCTAAATATGGTCATTAGCAAGTTGTAATTGAGTGCTTAACCGATTTCAGGTTTGTTAAGGGAACCTAAATATGGTCATTTGAAGGACCTTCATAAAGCTATCAAGCAATGTGAACATGCTTTGGTTTCATCAGATCCTACTGTTACATCATTAGGAGCATATGAACAGGTTACTTTCCTTATTCCTATGATATAACAACAAAAAAACTACGTTCGCGGTGATAACAATGATCTATGATTCCAGGCACATGTATTCTCTTCAGGAACAACCTGTGCAGCTTTTCTAGCAAACTATCATTTGAATTCGGCTGCAAGAGTGACCTTCAATAATAGGCACTATGACTTGCCTCCTTGGTCCATAAGTATCCTCCCTGATTGTAGAACAGATGTATTTAACACTGCAAGAGTAAGAATAAAAGGGTCTCTAATCTAAGTATTTCTTATTAGCATTGTTCTTTTTGCATCAAGTTATTAATGATTTGATTGTTATGCTTTCGTAAAGATGAGGTTTCAAACTTCACAAATCCGAATGTTGCCTAGCAATTCTAAGTTGTTATCATGGGAGACCTATGATGAAGATGTATCTTCGCTAGCAGAAAGTTCTAGAATCACAGCTTCGAGACTTCTAGAGCAAATAGATGCTACCAGAGACACTAGTGACTATCTATGGTATATAACCAGGTTAGTAGATTACTCTCTAGATTTACAAACAGCAATCAAATCAATTCAAAGTTTATTTTAAGTGCTATTGGCTTTCTCTAGTTAAAGTGAATTTCTCTGCCATCTAGCTTTTTCCTTGCTTTCTCAGTTCTATGCAGTTGAAATCTTACTATTTTTGGGTTTTCATGTAACAGGGTTGACATAAGTTCATCAGAATCATTTCTTCGTGGAAGGAACAAACCAAGCATTAGTGTGCATTCCTCTGGTGATGCTGTCCATGTGTTTATCAATGGGAAATTTTCAGGCATGTATAGTTAAACCAAGATGAGATGATTCGGTTAAAATTAGTTGGCGTTGGTTTTAGGTAGTAGTTAGAAGTTGGTTATTATTAATTGCAAGTTGCTTAAGATTTTTTAGTTTAGTTATGATCACTGTATAAAATGTATCTTAGACTCGGTGTAATCAACTTTTCTTATTCAATCAATTTCAAATAATCAACAGATTCCTATTTCCTTTTGCAGGCTCTGCTTTTGGGACAAGGGAAGACAGAAGTTTTACATTTAACGGCCCTATCGATCTACGTGCTGGAACTAATAAAATAGCACTTCTCAGTGTAGCTGTTGGATTGCCTGTTAGTATCTTGCTTATTACTCCAACTTGAACTTGATTGTCTCTTTTCTAGCCATTCATTTCTTTTATTATTTTTATTTTTTCATAGAATGGTGGAATCCATTTTGAATCATGGAAGACAGGAATCACAGGTCCGGTTTTGCTTCATGGTCTTGACCATGGACAGAAGGATTTGACAGGGCAAAAATGGTCATACCAGGTATGATGCACACAAATCTAACTTCTGTATGGTGTTGTTAAATAGCGGGCTATAACGCTATTGCATAGCAGAATTTGAACGAATTGCTATTGTTCTGCAATACACTATTTAGTACAAAATATTGTGAAATAGCGGCCATAGAGGCACTATAGCACTGTTGCGTAATGTAATTTGAACAAACATGTTTCATCAAATACAAGTAGAAAATGTTTTCTAATTATGGTATCTGCACAAACAGGTTGGCCTAAAAGGGGAAGCTATGAATTTGGTGTCTCCCAATGGAGTCTCATCTGTTGACTGGGTGAGAGAGTCATTAGCTTCCCAAAATCAGCCACAGTTGAAATGGCACAAGGTAAGAACAGATAGCTACTGGTTTATATTACAATAATATCTAATGCAGTCTATAATGAAAAGCTTCTAATCAAGTTTGAAACCTTCAGGCTTATTTCAATGCACCTGATGGAGTTGAACCATTGGCATTGGACATGAGCAGTATGGGAAAGGGTCAAGTCTGGATCAATGGACAAAGCATAGGAAGATATTGGATGGTTTATGCAAATGGCAACTGTAATTCTTGCAACTATGCCGGAACTTATCGTCAGGCGAAATGCCAAGTTGGTTGTGGACAACCTACTCAAAGATGGTACTACTTTTCTCTAAATGAGTGAATGTCAACATTACTTCCTTATCTCTAGGAAAATGCTACTATGTACTAACTACTTCAATTTTGCAGGTATCATGTTCCAAGGTCCTGGTTAAAACCAACAAACAACTTGATGGTAGTTTTTGAGGAATTAGGAGGGAATCCTTGGAAAATATCTCTTGTAAAGAGGATAATACATACTCCAAGATCTAGTAAACCAAATTTAATGACTAATACAACACAAGAATGAGAACAAAAACGGTGATTGACATGACAGCATACAAAGGTGCCATAATTATGAAGAATAAAGTTTTTCATATATGCAGCTGTGGAATTCTATATAGTTTCTATTGGCATACCATGATTGATATGAGAGGTGTGTGACCAAGTTCATTATTAATTTATTCTTTGAACTTGAGTGTCAGTGTATTTACTTGGATTGGAAGAGAGAGAATTAAAAAATTCAGACATGTGCTTTTCTATGTAATTTGTTTGTAACTAATATCAATGAATCTATCTACACATGCAATTATTTAGGTGGTTGGCATATTTAATCATCAATATATAACTGCTTAATTGTTGGTCAATAGTAATCAACCAAAAGGGACCATTTTCATCAACATAATTGCCAACCATCAACAAAGGGACCATGGCATTTACATCAAATTATCATAATGATACAAATAATTTTTAGTCAATAGTCAATTGAAGTAGGCCAATGCAACAATTTATTTTCAAGCATAATGAAAACATGAAAACCGACAAAGGATAAATGTATTATTATTCATGATCTTCATCTGATACTTCAAGCAGTAAGAACAGTTGCATCCTTATGCTTGGTGATTGCGTTTTCCAGCTCTTCCTTCCTAGCACCAACTACCTTATCCACTTCCTTACCTTCTTTCAAGAACAAGAAAGTTGGCATAGCCTCAACAGACCATTCCTCAGCAACAGTCTGAAATAGTACGCACTTTGGCTTTAGGACTTGCTTTAAAGTAAAAATAAGTTTAACAGCTATATAGTAATTAATCAATCACCATCCTGAAATAATATAAACATGTTTCAAAAAATGTTGTTACTATAGTATGATCATAAGATGACAGAACATGGTAAACTTTGATCGTGTTATCTGAGTTTGACAAAAACTACACTTTAGAGCTTCAAAAATCATGTTGTCACTGTGAGTCTGTGATTTCTTCAAACTCAACGTGATTCTAAACATGTATTAAACTTGAAAAAGAATAAGGTAATAAAGATGGGTTTGTCATTTAAAAGTAGTAACATTTTATTGAGAAACAACAATTATTTATTAAAAAACTACATATTTAATATAAAATGCACAAGTTCTAAAACAAAGTAACTATTTTAATTTTCTTAACATGTGCAAATTTGCACATCATAGAAAAACTCAATAAAGATTAAGATATGCTTATACCTTTAATTCATCAATATCCACCTTGAGGAAGATGACTTCAGGTGTCTTCTTAGCAATCTCAGCTAGAATTGGAGCAATAAAACGGCATGGACCACACCATGAAGCAGTAAAATCCACCACAATCTATTATTCAATTCATTGTAATCGTTGTGAATAATGCTATTATCAACTTAAACAACAAAAAAATTTAAACTAAAAAATATTCAACTAATTTAAATGCATAAAGTTTCCAAAACAAGTAAGCACATAAAGGTGGTTATAAATTAAGCCAAACATGAAAATGACATTTTGAAATGTCACAACTGTCATTTCAACCAACAAAATAAATTCTTTGTTGATGTTAACTCTTCAAATAAAAAAAGTAAACTATCACGTTAGTGTCCCGGTTTTAGAGGCTAATAATAACATTGAAAGGTACGTAGCGCAAGTTTTTGTATCCTGAACCATATAAAAATGGCAAATTATGCTTTGTTCAAAACACAACAATACAAAAATTTGATTTTAAATTAAGCATTTAATGTAGGTTAAAAAAACTAACCTAGAGAATGGTACCCTTGTTTAGAGTTTATTTTATGGCACAAGTGTTTGGATCAACTTATAAAAATATGATTATGACATTCATATGTGGTTTTCAGCTCATTATTTCTAGCTAATTTCAAATAGTTCTTCGTGTATTATATTATATTATATTATGAAAACAGATTACAATTTATATTCAAATAGTTTAATCATATTTTATCTTCCAAATTACTTGTATATACTTTGGAGTTTTATCTAATGTGCACATGTAAATTAGTGTTGCAACTTGTACAATTTTGTTTTTCATTACCGGATCAATAATTTCAGTCATATCTCATTTGGTTTAATGGTAAGACTTGTTGATCCAATAGTAAAAACAAGTTTGTATACATAGTGTAAAACTTGTCTCACTTGTGCACCATAGATTTGATCATACTTTAACAGGAAACCACATAATATATCATCACAAACTTCAGTCCAAATCAGTTATGAGACTAATCTCCTCTCATGTGCTTAGGTTCGGATGCTTAGATCACAACTTAAAGCTTGAGTGATTAAATTTTGTTAATCCAAATACACTAAAATATACATGTAACCATACAAAAATTAACACTGTCCACGATGATCTAGGGCAATATTTTCAGACAAGAATATTGAACAATTCATAAACACTTCTGGATCAAAATATATAGGGTTGAAAGCAATTATATATGATGAAGATTAACGTAAATTATATATATATATAGTATTTGATGAATACGTACCAGTTTTTTGGAGTCGTTTCCCTTCTGGATCTCCTCCTTCCATTGTTCAACGGTATGAACACCGATCACCGGTCCTTCTGCTGCCATTTTTCTCTTCTTTCGAATCTTGTTTGCTTAGTTTACACGAGAATATAAATTGCACGATATGTCACGATGCCTCATTCTTATAATATTTCATTTCATAAAGAATATTCTTAAAGTGTACATGTAACGTCAATTATACTTTTACTTACCTCATAAATAACTTTTTTTTTTGACAAAACCTCATAAATAACATTGATTATAATTCCTTTCAAAAAACATTGATTATAATTTTAATTAATTTGTTAACGTTGAGTCAAGAAATTTGAATAAAACAAGTCAAGAAATTAAATTTATTAAATTTAAAACAGGGAACAAGATAAGAGTCTCTATGATATATATGAGTCCTGTTTGTTATAGATTAAAAAATAGTTTTTATCTTATATTTATAATAAAATTGGTTTTTTTTTGAGAATTTACTCATGAAATATAGTATAAACTATTTCGTGCTCATTTGTTATAAATTAAAAGAGTATTTTCAACATTTAATAACTGATTTTTTTCATAAAAAAACATTTAATAACTGATGTTCAATGTTAAAGATTTAACATAATAAAAATCACATTAGGCTTCAAAACAAAACTCTCGAATTTGGCCATTTTAGTATTTGTATTCAGAAGAGGGGCTGGTAGTGTTTGACTGTGTAGGAGGGGAAGGCGAGTGTAGGAGGGGGAGGTGAGTGAAGTAAAGTTGACTTTGGGTGGTCGCGCAAGTGAGGTGTGAGCTGGTGTATTTGTTATTGAGTTCGGAAAAGGAGAGATAGTCTGATTCGACTGATGGGCCGATAGAGGAATAGGCGGGCCGGTTTGGTTTAGTTCCATTAGATGTTGGATGATGTAAGGGGATAAGTCATTGTCTAGAAATGTGTATGTATTACCTTGGGGGTGTGCAATTTTGCATATAGAAAAGTCGTTTCGTCAAACAAGACATACATGACGACAAATCATAATTTTATTTGAAGATAAATCTAAACATTTATAGCCTCGATGATTTAACGGATATCCTAAAAACACACATTTTATGGACCGAGTTTGAAGTTTGTGTATTTTTTATGAAGGAAAGAGAGGAAAACATAGACAACCAAACACTCGTAAATTGGAGTAAGATGGATCTTTGTGATATAATATTTTAAGTGATGAGTAAAAATTGATAGTTTTGATTGGTAAAATGTTCAAGAAATATGTTGTCATTTCTAAAGCATGGTGCCAAAAAGACGCATAAATTAGTAAAGTTCGAATAATATTGTTAATGGAACATATTTTTCGTTCAGATTACCATTTTGAAAAGATGTATAAGGACAAGATAAACAAAAAACAATTTAATTAACTTCACACATTTTTCGAAATTTGCTATTGACATATTCACTACTGAATTTACATTGAATAGTTTTAGTTTGTGGTTGAAATTGTGTGTTGATGTATGCTCTTAGTTTTTGAAAAAGTTGGATAAACTTGAGATTTATGTGAAATATAGACATATTCTAATAGCATGGTTCCTCGAAGGAGTAAAATATCTATGTTGGCATTTGATGTAGCTAATACAATACAACTACTAGAGGTTCAATTTTGTTTCATTCATTGTCTCAAGAAAACATTCAGTTACTTAAAAATGAGATTTTATAATCAGAAGGAGTGCAGAATCTGGTTTCTACTGATGCAAAGGAGTTAATAAGTGTTGTTGAGGCTGATAAAAGGTTGACACTTGTTCATAGTATCATAAGCTTTTTCATCGAGCAACAAAATCCTATATGATTGTATATTTTGCTTTCTCTTATGTTCATTATCTTTGAATTTTGGATTGATTTTCAGGGAAGAATTCGATGTTTTCTCCCGGGAAGTAGCTAGATTTGGCAATACATGTAAAGACCCTCAGTGGCAAAACCTAGACCAATAATTAGCACGGTGAGTTTGTTTGATTTTACATGCAAGCATAGGCCAAGATTATGTAGTAAAGGTTCATCTTATTGATTATTGAATATAAGGCGAAAACTTTGTAATTACAAAGAGGAAGGGAAATGGGCTTGTTAGATAGCCTAACTTGTCTCATTCATTCTAAACAACCTCCTATTTTGACTAAGTCAAAATTAACCTATATAAGACAAAAATTGGATAGAAAAATTGTCATTATTGTTAAACTTCTCAATATATTCAGCCTCTTTAGAGAGAATTATCTCTTTCACACACAAGATATTCATCTTCTTCACCTATCAATTGGATTCCTTTCTTCTTAAATCTCATCATATTTTATCAATTCATTATTTATCTCATATTTTGTATTGTCTTAGTATGTGATGGTTTGAATCAATGACAAGATTGTTTAAAGTTTTACCTTCTTGATAATGTTGTGAAACGGTTTCAAAAATATTAAATTAAAGCCTGTATTTATTGAAACTCGTATCCATTCTAATTCATTGAATATTAAATTAATTTTTCTGCTCTAATAACTTATAAGATTACATTTTTAATCTAGAGAAATTTAATTAAAATTGTTATTATTTTTTAAAAATTACATAAACATGATGTAAAAATTAGATATTTTTAGATTATATTGGGTTTTTATCTTCTTCGTCTTTAAAAACAAAAAAAAACTTCTCTTTTTCTATCGAAATTCAGACAATGGCTTCTTTACTCATTTCACCACCACCTTCATTTCTCTCCATTAACTTACCCGAAACGCGCTTTTCCAATAATCAATTCCTTCAACTTCCTCAAAGAACCTTCAAATTCCAACAACACAAACGAAAATCAGTACAATGCAGAATTCAAACCTTAAACCCTACGCAACCACCACCATCAACAGCCTTAACGAAAGAACCACACAAATTCTTCGACCAAGTAATCATCACCGTTCGTGGAGGAGACGGTGGTCACGGAGCGATACTAAACCAAAAACCCAAAAAGGAAATTGAAAAACCAAAAGCAAAAACGAAAAAAGCGATTATTGATAATAATCATAAGAAAAGCGCGTTGAAGAGAGATTTTGATGGGTCTTTGATACTTCCAATGGGTGGTCATGGTGGTGATGTGATTCTTTATGCTGATGAAGGAAAAGATACGTTGTTGGAGTTTCATAGTAAGAATAGGTTTAATGCGAAACGTGGTGGTAATGTTGATGCTGTTGGTGTTTTTACTTCTTACTTGAGGAATGGAATTTCTGCTCCTACTGTTCGTATTCCTGTTCCTCTAGGTTTGTTTGCAAATGGCCCTGTTTGGATAAACAACTTATTTTGTAGTTTATAGTAGAAGCACTTATGAATAAGCTATTTCTATAACACGAGATAAAATAAAGTCAACTTTTTTTCTTTGGGCATAAGCTGAAAATTGTTTATGAACATGTCATAAGTTGTTTTCGTAAGTTCTCTTAAAGAGTGTCACAAGTGTTTACTGTTTATGCTAGTAGATAAGCTCAAATAAGTAAGTTCAGACAGGCCCTATATCTAATTCATGTTTTTCTAGTGTTGACTCTATGTCAAGATAAATGTTGATATGTTGTTATTAGGGATTGTGAAAATGTTATATTTGATTGGTTATTTTTGAATTCATCATAGTTGGTGCAAAGATTTACATTATAGTTTACTACCAATGTTAAAGGGGATTTGGAAAATAAATGAAATTAAGTTAATCTAGAGTTCTCCTTGTACTCCATTATATGTTGGTAAAATTTATTTTTACGTTTTTGTCAATCACTTGAATTCTATTTTACCACTTTGCCCATGTATAGTTTGTAAGTTTATACTGTTGTCTATTTCGTGAATAATAATTGCCTCGTACTATTTAGCATTACTCGATTACAATAGTTGTCACCTTGTTTTCATTTCGTTTTCTGTTTAAAGAAATTTGTGAAGAAGATTGTGAAACAGCATTTTGGTGAAAACAACCCACAAAAAACTAAATTTGATATATCTCATTGAGTTTATAATTGTGAGTTACAGGTACAGTTGTGAAAAGCAAACGCGGAAAGATGTTAGCTGATCTAGCACGACCTGGTGATGAAGTTCTTGTCGCAAGGGGTGGACAGGGAGGGGTAATATACCTAATACAGATTTGAATCTCTTTCAAATTCTAATTATTTTTCTAATTGAGTAATGAATTAGATGCATTCAATCCATTTAAGACATAAACTAGCATTTGATAAGTTGTACCGATTCACATTGGTTGTAAAAGGAATAATTAGAGCAATATAATAAATAAATTCATACTACGGATTTTTTTTTTCTTTTCAATTAGAATTACTGTATCAACATTATCTTCTATCCTGGAAAGTATTAGTTGTGGTATACACCTATCTTAGTTATTATTTTTGTATTTTCAATCTGATTCAAACTTTTTCTCATCTTACCAGATTAGCTTGTTAGAAATGCCACGGCATAATAGGAAAAAAACGACAAGTTTGACAACTAATGTGATGAGAGATGACTCGGATAAGGTAAAGTCTATTAATTATTTATGTGTTCACTGAAATTTTTACTTGATTGTATCTCTCTGTAAGCCATCATTAGCTACTTCATTAGTGATGTATTGAAGGATTGAATCAACAGGGCTTTGTTCTTGCTCTCTCAGTTTAATTAATGTTGGTTTAAATTTTGCAATCCATAATTGATCAACTAAATTTCTGTCCAAAATACTTGGTCATTTGTCAGTATTTCTGTCCAAATCTCTCTGGAACTATGTTTTTAAATTATCAATTTCATAATCAGTTTTATCAGGAAATGAAAATGTATCTTGAAACCAGAAACAATAGTTTTTGAACATTTTGCATTACTAATGGAAATTAGATGTCACAGTATTTAGCTACATTTGTTCCTATCTTAATGATAAAACACTGTCATTTTAAAATTGTTACAGGTTTTGGTTCATGGTCAACCTGGGGAGGAAGTTAAGTTGGAGTTGATCCTACGTGTTGTAGCCGACGTTGGTTTAATTGTAAGTATTGCATGTATGCATAATGCCCTATTTAGTTCTCTGTGTGTTTTCTCACTTTATCTTCATAATAACTTTGTGTGGAATTTTAATGAGTGGTTTTTGTGTCTTATCTCTTTATCAATGATGATAATTTTGAGATTTCTGGGAAACTAAAGTATTTGATTTTACCATGACTGTAGTGAAGATTGTGAAGGGTAATTGGGTGATGTGTTCTAAAGCATGAGTGGTTTCATTTAGTTTCTTTGTACTGTCTAAATATTTTTTTTAATATGGCGAACAAAAGTTGGCTATTACCGTTTTTTTGTCCAAGTGAAATTTGTTAGCTGTAGAGTAAGTGAAAGACTGTTTTGTAGAAGGTTTTACTTTTTCATTCAGCTGTTCAAGATCAAGTTAATCTTGTTGTTTGTAGGGACTTCCAAATGCTGGAAAATCAACGCTTCTGGCAGCCATTACACTTGCAAAGCCCGATATTGCTGATTATCCATTTACAACATTAATGCCAAATCTTGGACGCCTTGATGGTGATCCCAACTTGGGAGCAGGGATGTATTCGTCTGAAGCTACATTGGCAGATTTGCCTGGTCTTATAGAAGGTGCTCACTTGGGAAAGGTATCAATAAATGCATGCATATATATATATATATCGCCGTCAAATGTCCATCCTTTAAATCATTTAACTGCTAACTATTAAATATGATTTTTTTTAATCTTTCAGGGTCTTGGTCGCAATTTTTTGAGGCATCTAAGGAGGACCCGGCTACTGGTCCATGTTGTTGATGCATCTACTGAAAACCCTGTAAATGACTACAGAACTGTCAGAGAAGTATGTACATTGCATTTTATGATTTAGATTCAAGTTTTTTCTTGGTTTAACAGCTTTACTTGAAGTTGTGGGTATTTGGTTTACGCCCTTATATACTCCATTATTTTTTTAAGCAAATATTAATAATATATCACCAATAGTGAGCAGCACAAGGTATTCTAGGAATATACATAGCTTACCCCACTGCAAAAACGATGCAGAAGATATGTAAGATTTAGCCCCCATCACTAGAAAAACCAACACACCCCAACGCACAAAAAATCCCAAACTAATCAAATGAGTACCGAATAATCTTATAGATTGCATTCTACTAACAATCAGAGAAGGGGAATTTGGTTCCTCTAAAGGGATATTTCACTTTTGAGGATATTGATAAGAAATTAAAAAATTGAAGTTTCAACACATCTATGATTTATTATCCATGTATACATAATGTTTGCCGTTGATTTTTTAATAAAGTTTTTAGTCAAATGCTTGGAAGGGGGTTTAATTGGTCTATTGCCTTTATTAGCTCTGATAATTTACCTCAAAAACCATCTATCGATAGCCACAAATTTGCTGTTTGTTCTTTAATCTTTCCCCTTTCTTTTGCTTTTGGATTTTGAGTCACCAGCAGGAAGTAATTTGTGCATAAAATTTAGTCAGTTTAATGTGCATAAAGTAATTTGTGGTAAGTCCAACTTATCATTTCCCTCATGTTTTGGAGTTTTTAATCTTGTTCATTCTCTCTCCATTCTGATTCTGTTTTGCAGGAGTTGCGCATGTATAATCCTGAGTACCTTGAACGACCATACATTGTTGTTTTGAATAAGATTGACCTGCCAGAGGTATGTAGTTTCCTACTACTACCCTCAATCTGAGTTTGAGTATATCTTTTAATTTCCTATTATTTTGTATAGGGAGGCTCAGTGCATGAGGCTCCCATCATTGTGGAGTCTAGTGAGGGTCATACATTTAGCCCCTGGGATGGGAGGCTCTGTTTCTACATCTAGAACCCAGGGCCACCTCGGCACATGGCGTCTACTTTACTACCATTGTGCCAAAGCTCACCCGTATTACTATCTTGTAATATGAAAAAATAAGTCACACAATAAAAATGTTCTAGTTTTAATTTCAGGTTGAGGACAGGCTTCCAACATTGACTCAAGAAATTATGAGAATTGGCAGCGATGGTGCAGCTTCTGAACCAAAACCAAGCTCTGAAGTTTCGGCTCAATTATTGTCTGAAGAAAGTGACCCAAAGGAAAAGAAACTTGAGGACTATCCACGACCTCACTCTGTTATTGGAGTTAGTGTTATGTAAGTGCTTGATGTTTTGTTTTATAATATTTCTTTTCTGAAGTGTGTTCCTTCATAATGTTTCAATTCACAAAGAGTGCTAATTGTTTAGACAATTTATATCATATTTTTCATAGTACCCAGTCGGCTTAGGTTAAAATTTTATGTTGTCTTATTGCAGAAAGCGTATCAGGATTAGCGAGATGTTAAAGGAGATAAGGGCCGCTTTAAGGCAGTGCGTTGATTCCAAGGAACCGTTGGTTTCTAGTGTGCCACGGTGAGATTTGCATCCTATACTTTGTCAAACACTTGCAGTTCTACCGCGCTTTCGGCAAAGACTACTCATAATTTGGTTCAGGTGTTAATTTGACATATCAGAGAACAAAAATTAAAAGAATTAACTCTTGGTTTTAGAGGAAATACTAATGTGATGTCAGACGTTGGAAGTATTATCAAGTGATAGTCCAATCCTGGACCTTAGATTTTGTTGCGAGCAAGATTGACAATTTAACATGTAAATATATCAGTTGTTGTAAATTGTATCAGTTGTTGAAATGTTAATATTATTGATATTGATATATTCTTAGGACAAGGAAACATTGTACTCCATTGAATATTGAATTATGCACACTTAGGCCATTGTTAAGTTTGTCTTGCTTGTGTTCATTTTTCTCCAAGTTATTTAGCTTTTGAATACCGGTAATTCCATGAAGTGGTAGCGACGCCTATTCATGGATCAATAGTTGTAATGTAAATTGTTAATATGGTCTTCAACTATATTTTCTTGCATCTGTTTGCAATATGTCAATTGTTTCATATAATAATAACTGTAGCTTTGACACCTAGAAGCAAAATTGTGCTTACAGTTACAACTTACCAACTCTTGCTTTTGTTGAAGAACTTGGAATTTAGTGCAACAGAAAATTTGGTCAAAGATCAAATTGAAAGTTTACAATATACAACTTATCATAAACTCGCAAACAAACAAAAGTTAGTCAATGTGAAATAAAACACTCGCAGGAATTGGGGTTTGAATTAGGTGCAGCGCTGTGTGACTGCACACTCACATGCATCTTGATCGTAGGATCTTGGACAGCCCAAAATTAGATTATGGTTTTTTAAAATTTAAATGTCGAGATTAAAATTTGGACTGTTTGATCTTGATTAGACTGCTGAGATGTGTGTGAAATCTAAATGCATAGATACGTGTGCACACAACCATGATTATAGGAATTTTGGTTTTGGAAAACCTTGATTTGACCAAACAATGTGTTGATTTGTTTGGTTCCTTTTTAACACCCTGTACTGCACCCCATGAGTTTGACTATGTGAAGATAAGGTTAACTACTAAAGTTTTATACCATTTAAAGCTATTTTAAATGATGTAGATGTATGACCATATTGTATCATGTACTCTTCCCGTACAAATGAGATAAGCCTCCTTGTATACAAGTAGTGTACGAAATAGTTTAGTCTACTTATCACTTGGTTATTTCCCATTACCTTCAAAACT
Source organism: Medicago ruthenica (assembly GCA_018208015.1). Lineage (NCBI taxonomy): Eukaryota > Viridiplantae > Streptophyta > Magnoliopsida > Fabales > Fabaceae > Medicago > Medicago ruthenica. Next base: position 105,997,203 of record CM031371.1, on the reverse strand, counting down.
TGAGAGTAGAACAAATTTCTCCCTAAAACTTTGGAGCTAAGGGGATACCCCCTTTTTGATATAGTATCATGATCTAATGGCCCTCTATTAATAGAATTTTTTTATTGAACTCATAAACAAGAAAAAAGTATAGAAAAAAGAAATAAAAATAACATTCATTATGAGAGATCACAACTTTTACATCAAATAGTACATTAAGATTTCTATAACCAATTAGACCAACTAACTCTTAACTAATCTAACTGATATGTAACTAACTTTTACATCTTTGATATCTATTGTGATCACAACCACTCAATTCAGTTTTTTTATTTATAGGTACATAGAAGTGCACTTGGAATATGTTATGCAAAGTTCTTTTATGTTTAGACTTTCAAGGGATATATTCCTAACCGGGGTATAAAGGAACCACTTTGAATTTTTTTAACCCCAACAAACAAAAAGAAAAGGCACAAGATATATATACTAGTATACTAGTAATGCAGTGCAAAATACTATGTACTTATCATATCAATTTGAGATTCTTAAATCTGAACCTTAACAAAATAAAAAAAGTGATACACACAGGTGCAATGCATAATGGTTATTATCAATATCGGTAAACTCGTAAATGTGTCTGCAAGTGGTGTAAGATTCCAATGAATCTAGTTAGTTTTTGGCTCTTTTACTAGCCACATTGATGACTGATTCCAATTCTCTTGCACTTTCAAACACCTGGGATTGTTTCTTTCCACGTACAAAGGCTTCTCATGTGAGTGTGATTTTTGAAACCCCTGCACATACTTATCTTCAACCGTTTCCTCCAAACGTCACCGAACCTACCCAATAGTAAATGTCTATTATCCAAATCCACATTACTACCTCAAATATATTAGAAACACAACCCTTTAACCATCTATCTATAATATTTTATTGTATGCTACATTCATTCATTAACCGTGTGATTGGACTCAAGTATATAATGAGCTCGAGTTAAGAATGTGTCGTTTAAAAACCCTAGTTTAAATTCTCGTAGAAACAATCGTTGACCATACTTTAGGTACTTTGAAGCTGATCTCCAAATTACCGGACCTAAGTAAATATACCTACATTCATTTAATTCATGACCCTTCATTAATGATTTCAAACAAAAAAAAAGAAAAAACAAAGGAAAAAGGAAATCAAGTGAGAATTTTGTTCTTGAGAATTAAACTATATAGAAAAGCTTAAGCCAAGTGTGTACGAGATATATCAACAGTGAGGCTAATAGTTGACACGGTTAGCCTTGTTCATGATGACAAGTAGCAGCTCAAACTCAGTAAGGGCCACGTTTCATATACTTGTATTTAGCACATTACTACACATTTGTTTTCACATATAAATACCTTACTCTAATTCTGTTTTGGTACATAACACACACTCAAATCCACATTTTCATTTCTCTGTTGAAACCTGAGTGTGTCATAGTAATAAACACAACACAAACACAAACAACAGAAGAAGCAGAAGGTGAAAAAATGATGAAATCAGGGATGGGAATTGAAGAGAGAAAACAGTTGAAAAGGCCAGCACAAGCAAGTTCAAGAAAAGGGTGTATGAGAGGTAAAGGAGGACCTGAAAATGCAAGTTGCACTTACAAAGGTGTGAGGCAGAGAACATGGGGAAAATGGGTGGCTGAAATCCGTGAACCGAATCGCGGTGCTCGTCTCTGGCTTGGTACTTTTGAAACTTCTCATGAAGCTGCTTTAGCTTATGATGCTGCTGCTCGTAAACTTTATGGTTCTGATGCAAAACTCAACCTCCCAGAACTTTCTGCACCCCCTCAAAATACTTCATCACCCTCTCCTACACCTCAAATGCAACAACATCCTCATATTCAAATTCAACCCAACAACAACAATAACAGCTTCAATTTTTCAAATCTCAATTCTTGCAACAACATAAACATGAACAACAACATCAACAATAACAACAACAATAGTCCTGTTTTTGTGTCTCTGTCTTCTCAACAAGTTGGTGATATTACACCAATATATAGCAGTGATAATTCTGTTATGTCATTTCCATTGGATAGTACTATTACAAATACAATGGATTCAAAGGGTATGGAGATTAGTGATTCATTTTTTGGAACAGTGAATTATGAAACCATGCCAGTAATTGATGATGATTCAATTTGGACAGAAGCTGCTATGTCTTTAGATGCTGCAATTTCAATGGATTTTCCAATGATTGTTGATGATGCTGATGGAATTTATAATTCAGGTGGAAATTTCGCTGAAGTTGGTGCTTGGGATTCTCTGCAAACTCCATGGTGCATGTAAATCAACGTCAACAACATCAATCAAATCAAACTCAAACTACAAATTAATATATCATCATGAAATAATCATATATAAAATAGTGTGTGTGAGTGTATATATAGATATGGTCTTGCATTAGGTACATGTATACTACACTATAATATACACATAGTATAGTGTGTATATATTTATGGTACTTCTTTAGCTAGATACATAAGGAGTGGAAGATCAATTAGTATACTATAAGTAGCAAATATGTTACATGTCTGATAATAATGTGTGTTAAAGTTGACTGAAGTGAAGACCATGACATAGTGATTTTGTTAGCACTTTTGTCTTGGATCTTTGTAGTGTCAAATAGTGTACATATTACATGGTGTGAAGAAAAGGTTATGGGTGAATATGGTCCTTGATTAGCACTATGCTATGTTATATTTATGCCAATAGTTTATGTACACCACTATATTAGACATTTGTTTTGTTTAAGTCATTTTAAAAAGTCATTTTAAAACAATTGAAGATAAACAAATAAAATAAAAAAGTTTTCTTTAACTAACTAAATAGATGTAATTGCATTGAAGAAATATTATATTGAAGAAAGAAAAGTTTTCATTTAAAATGTATTCAGAAGTAAATTATTTAAATTTTTAATAAGAATATACAACTTGATCAACTTTACAAACTAGTTGCAAGTAACTCTAGACGTTTGACGCGATCCGGCTCCGACTCAAGATCTTGAACAACTGATAGATAACAATTACTCTTCAGTTTTTCAATGTAATATGCTAAATCTGGAAACATCACCCCAAAACATAGTAAGTAAAACTCAGTGACATAGAATTTATAAGAAATTATTTTTGATGTTTCCGACTCAAGACCTTGAACAACTGATAGATAACAGTTATTTTTCAGTTTTTCAATGTGATATGCTAAACCTGGAAACATCACTCCAAAACATTGTAAGTAAAACTCAGTAACATAGAATTTATAAGAAATTATTTTTGATGTTTCCAGCCTTGCCAATGTACTAGTATGGAAAAAATCATGCAAACATTCCTCTTTAATTTAAAAAATAACTTAGTACATATATTACACCAAACAATCAAAGAAGAATGTCAAATAAAGTATTAACGCTTATCTTATGCCTTTAAACTAGAATGTCATGTTATGGTCATGGTTCCATATATTGAACTCATCGATTTTAACATAAATAAGAAAGTGTTAAAATCAAGAAATCTTTCGTTTATTAAACATATAACCAAACGAAATAGCTGTAACTGCGTAATTTCTCATTTTATTTTAAAAAATATATAATTTATTATGTTTTTGTATAGATAAATGTTGTTAAGTTTACTAGTATATTTGCATAATATATGCAGGTTCGAACCCCGGACATCCCACTTATTCTCCTTAAAAATAGAATTTTTAGTTACTAGGCTACTTGACAAAAAAAAAGTTTATCGGTATACTCATTTTATTTAAAAATATATAAAATCAAAATTTATAAAAAAAAAAAAGTTTACAAGTATGCTCATTTTATTTAAAAGAATATAAAATCAAAATTTATTATGTTTTTGTATAGATAGATGTTGTTAAGTTTACTAACATAGTTGCATAATAAACGTAAGAGCCGGAGTTCGAATCCTGAACACTCCACTTATTCTCCTTAAAAAGAGTATTTCTAACCATCATATTACTCGGCATAAAAAAAAGTTTACTAGTATATTTTCTAAGCCAAGCTATATATTTTATTTTCTAAGCCAAGTTATATATTTTATTTTTACGATTATAAAATTTTACATGTTTCTTAAGTCAACTACTTTTTCCTCGAAGACTTGTAATTCTCCCTCCGTCTTAAGTTACCTATTTGAACATTTCATCCAAATTTAAAAAATGTATAAATGAAGAGAAGAGTGAACAATACTCTTTTTCCAAACTTTAAATTAAAATAAGACTATTTACACATTTTTCAACAAATAAAAAAATTACCTTAAAATATATAAACAAACTTTAAATTAAAATAAGACTATTTACACTTTTGTCAACAAATAAAAAAATTACATCAAAATATATAATAATAAAAATCATTGCGCAAGTAAGCAGGTTGCTTACTAAGTAATTTAAATGACATAAATTAAATGACTAAGGTACCGTTTGACCTGACTTTTTTTCTACTTCTCTACCATTTTAAGGAGAAAGTAGGGCCAAACACAATATCTATTAAGTACTTACTAAAAAAATATTTTAAACATTTTTTCCCTTCAAAAAATATTTTAACATTTATTTATTATATATTTGTACAATATTTTGCCAAACAACTTTTAACTTAAAAATAGCTTTAAAACTAAAAAAATAATAAAGTAACCAAACTACTTTAATTTTTTTTTCTTAAAGTCCTTAATTTAACTTTGTTTTAAAGTAGCTTTTGGACTGTAAAAAAGTCAGGTAAGCAGGAGGTTGCTCAGTAAATAATCAAATTAGGTTCTATCACTACATCCCATCACTGCAAGAGCATCCGCACAAGTGTTACCTTCATGATAGGTGTCATAAATATTTAATGGGCAAAAAATATAATATATAGTATTTTCAAAACAAATTAATAATACAACTTTTTTTTAAAGGAAATTAATACTAAAACTTGTACATGTGTATTTTTTTTCTTCATGTTGTTTATTTACCATTGACATGATTCGCTAAATTCTTTATAATAGGATGAGACGAACCTCCTTGAAAATATTATGTGAATGAATTCTTCTTTATATCTATGCAATGCAATTTGGTTTATATAATTTATCTTTTATCTCCAATTCTTGTTTATATTTATATGCAACGCAATTTGGTTTATTTAATTTATCTTTGATCTCCATTCTTATTGCTTTTTGTTTATTATCGAGTTGAACTAGGATTACTTCAGAACCTCAACTGTGTGGGTTGTCCAAATATTAGGAAGGTTTACTTTTCATTCCATTCCATCAACAGCACACTGTTCCCATTTATTGTTTTTATTATTCTTTACGCAATTTGGTTTATTTAATTTATCTTGGCTATCATTATCATTTTTGAAAATTATTATTCTTTTGTCTCGGGTTATGTGACTCCTTTCAAGAATGGGCTGCATACATTTTCTGTCCTTCACTTGAAATAAATGTGACATTTGATTTGAGGAATATTGTTCAATTGTATGACTTAAATATTAGTCATTCTTGCAAGCCATCCATTGATTCGTTGTCATAGTTATTTGCTTGCTAATTTTCTTGTTTGAGTTGGGACAATTTGGATAATTTAGGCTTGCAATATTGACGAGGAAGCTGTTGGAGCTGCTAGATCAAAATGTACTATGTTGGAGACTCTTGATGTTCGCTTTTGTCCTAAGGTGAGAGCAAATGCGTAAAATATTTGAAATGTTGATTTCAGTTAAAACAAAAGATAATTCTTAAAAATTGAACGAATAACAGATCTACATACAAACTCGAACAAAAAAAATAAATAAATAGAAGAAACAAATATAGATTTTCAGATTATCTGAAGTAACCCTTTGGGAAACTAATGAACCGAAGAAAGAACAATCTAATCTAATCTAATCTAAGAAAACTAAAGTACAAAACAGAACACATGTGAAACTAGTGAACGGCGGCGAACACACCAGTAATTTAAGTTTTTAACCTCAGTTAACTGCCGATGGGAAGCAATCCGGCGGCAGCTAACTGCCGATAGAAAGAAAATTAGCGGCAGTTAGCTGTCGTTGCCATATTTGGCTATATTTTCTAAAACTTCACATTTTTTTCATCTTAATGTGAACAAAAACGATAAAATGAGTGAACAAAAACGATAAAATGACATGCAATTAAAGTGAAAAAGCTAAAAACAAAAAAAAATAATAAATAAAAATGATAATAATAATTTGAAAATTATACTCTTAAAAATAACATAATTATATTTTCTTTTATTATTATATATATGATATGATTTATTTTATATATATAAATAATTTGATTTATTATTATCATTTTTATTTATTATACTCGTATATCAAAATTATACTCTAAAAAACAATTTTGATTTATAAATATATATAGAAAAGAATAGAAAAAGAAAAGAAATAATGAAAAATAATGGAATATAAATAAGTCAATGTGAGGAAAATAATGAAAAAAAAAAAGCAAATTCATGCTCCACGGCAGTTAAGTGCCGATGGAGTAGAGATGCGGAACGACATTAGCTTCCGCCGTGAAAGAGTCATCAGCAGTTAACTGCAGACGGAGGCATTTGAGTAATTTACTGGTGTGTTTCAGCAAACTATGAAGTGTATACAACAACTTTCACCTTATTTTCTCCGGGTAATTGATGGTGATTAAAACTCCATTAATTTTACACTTATTTGGTAATTAAATCACCATCTTAATCCGGTGGGTTTGACTAATTTTTTTTTACTGCTGTATCAAATAATTTATTTAAGAGAGTTAGTAATAAAAAAGAGAGAATTTTTGTTCCATATATAGTACTCAATTGACTCGTTATTTGTTGGCCGGTTCCTTGATACTTGTAATTTCGTAGTATAAATTTTCATTGACTCATTACTTGCTATTAAGAGTATTCCACATTTATTTACAGCACTTAATTTTTATTTTTGACCAAGTTCCGCGACTTTCCCGTCTTGAGTACTAAAGTCTAGAGCTGTCAAAAATGGGTCGGGCCCATTTTGTGGGCCGGGCCTAAAAAAATCAGGCCAAAAAGCAATTAGGTCTTTCTGGCCCAGCCCATTCAGCCCAATTTAAAACACGGGTCAGGCGGGGCTGGCCCATCGGGCTTTGGGCCAGCCCATTTAAAATAAATATAAAAAAAATTAATTAAAAAAAATATTTTGGTATGTTTTATTTTATTTTTTTTAGAAAAAAAAAACCAAGCTAGATATGGTGGAAGTTGAAGAGATACACTTGTACGATGAACCAAGTGCTCAAGGGACTTAGATCAAGAGATACACTTTTTAGTCATTTTGAAGTGTTCAAAGAGACTCATAACATTTTGAATTGTCAGACTCATTTTGAATTGTCGTTTTGAACCAAGTTCTCACTTCTCATGTATTATAATTTCTTTTGTTAATCTATTTTGAATTGTCAGGCTCATGATATTTTATTATTTAAGGTTGCACTTTGTAAGGTTGGGTGAATGTTTATGCCATAACTATTTTGTGTGGATAATATTTGATGATGTAGTAGTTATTTTGTGAGTTGTTTGTTTGTGTTATTGATCCTTTTGGCGTGTATGCGAAAAAAGAGTAGTTTTTTGTTGTACATTTCATCGCTTAAAAAAGTAAAAAATAAAAAATGAAATACGGGCTGGGTCGGGCCATCGAGCCGTTGGCCCATGTAAGGGCCAGGACCGGACTCAATTTTTACAGCCCATACATCCAACGGGCCGGCTGGCCCAGCCCAATTATACGCATTGGCCTACCGGGCTGGGCCGGGCCAGCCCATTTGACACCTCTACTAAAGTCAAGAGGAACACAAATTGTGAAACACACGTACAAAACCTCTCCAAAAAAAGAAAATCATGCGCACGTGCATAAAATCTCCTCCAAGATGATTTTGAAATTAACAATTTTTAATAAAATTAACAATTTTTTATTTAGTGATAAATTTAAAATAATTTGAAAGGATATTTTAATTTACTATTTTACAATTTAAATCAATTAATATTTAAAATTTAAAATTTATAAAAAAAATTGTCAGGAAGAGAAGTGTCATTCATTCAAATAAAATTAAGATAATATGACGCCAAAGTTCATAAGTTGTGACGCACCCCATATCAGTACTCATTACTTACGCTCACAATACAAATAGAAATTTCAGAAACTAAAATGGCATTAAAACTATAAAATTCAACTCCTAACAACCAAGCCAATTTCTTCCACAAAAGATCAAAGGTCAACAATAATGTGAGATTCACTATCTTTAATATCATCCATCTTTGGAAAAAGAAAAAAAATTGCATATGTTCACTCACATCGACTATAAGTGGTCTCTAAAATGATCAATCTAATCATATGTTGGCAAGTCATTGACAAAAAGGATAAGAGTATGAATTTGTTGATAGCCGACATTACTCATATTAGTGTATTGATAAAGCGAGTCATTATTAAGCAAATCAACACGGCATATTAACTTGAAACAAAATAAAAATAACCAAACGCCACCAAAAAAGCATACCAAGTAGAACATAAAAACACCAACAAAACATTACACCTCAATTTGGCTAGTGATGGAATAGCCAAAACATTAGAATTTAGTAATTTAAATTATTTAGTTTAAGATATTTTTATATATCACTTAATTAATTTTTATTTTGTAAAATTTTATTTTAAATTTATTTTTACTTCAGTTTTTATACTTTAAGAAAAATAATTAAATATCTATATCAATATATAAAGGGAATGCTCCTTTTTTTTTGGACTTGTATTGGTCAATTTTACTCTTCAATAACATGTTCACTAAAAAACAAATGATTCACTTTAAAAAAAGGAGAAACAAAACACAAAAAGATAATTACGCAAACACTTTTTTTCTTTCTTAAACATAACACATGTTGTCACTGCACTCGTGGGATTCAGCAAGAAGAGGGGACACAACTCATATAAGAAGTACGTTTATGAGCCTTGAAGAGGTATGTTATTCCTAATTTATAGTTTCAAAAATATGTTATGCTCTCAACATGATTTTCCTGTAAAAGTGAAATAAAAAATAGCAGTAGTAACTTATAAATTAAAATTCAAACATTATTTGAAATAATGTTTTAAAAGTAAGATATAAAATATGCTTATTCAAGTCATCGGTCCTTTAACTTAATTGTTTGTCTCAGAATGATCCCCTAATTATAATTTGTCTCAAAATGATCCCCTAAGTTTTCCACCGTTACATGTTTAAATCCTTTCTGTTACTTTTAATGAGAAAACGTTAACTTATGTCTAGGCTGGCGTTTGACATGACAATTAAATTGTTTAGGTGGCAAATATGATTCAGCACTATAAATTGGAGGTTCTTAGTGAAATTAGGGTTCATGTTACATTTTCTCCCTTCTTCCACCACCAAAATTGAGCTTCTTCTTCTTCTTGTTCTTCTCAAAAAATTTCGAATTTCTTCTTCTTCTTCTTAAAAACCTTTGTTAATTTCACTAAGAACCTCCAATTTATAGTGCTGAATCATATTTGCCACCTAAACAATTTAATTGCCATGCCAAACGCCATAGTGGACATAAGTTAACGTTTTCTCATAAAAAGTAACATAAATGACTTAAACATGTAACAGAGGAAAACTTAGGGGACCATTTTGAGACAAATTATAATTAGGGGACTATTTTGAGACAAACAATTAAGTTAAGGGACCGGTGGCTTGAATAAGCTTATAAAATATAAGCTCATTATAAAATATCAATTATCAAACATGGTTTTTTTTAATCATGATAACTTGTAATATATAAGCTACATGTTATAAACTAGTTCACTTGTCTTGTCGAACAAGTTATTTCTCTCCTTTCAATCACAAATATCGAGTCTTTTGAGGGTCCAACCTTGGGCGCTATAAGATCATAGTTTGCGAGATACTGGGTAAGTTGTATGGACTCTGATTTTGACGATGGTTTGGATGGTCTTTGGGGTATGGTTTTTGATTTTGACTGTAACAATCTTAATAGCAAAGACATCGTCCCTCCTAAAGCATTTTTTTGACGAGTGCCCTTCTTAGTAAAAGTGTTCAAGTTATGGAAGTGAAGTTTGACGTTACCACGAGACATAAAGTTGTTTTTGGGTGTTTGCAAGCAACACATGCTCAAAAATTTCTTCTAACCATTCCTATTGATGGGTTAGGTCAGGATGTGTCACTAGTGGAGTACCGCACTATCCTCAGATATCGCATCATGATTCAATTATTTCCTATTGATGAGGTGTGTACTGTTTTTCGTAAGGTATGCCTGGATACCTTCAGAGAGCATGTGGTTCATTGTAAGGAGCTTCTCGACTTCAAATACAAACATGACTTCGTTAGGGATGTCTTTTCTGACATATTCGGAAAAACAGGAGTATATGTGAAGAATGAGACCTTGTGAACTTCTTGTCTGACCCACTTGATGGAAGATCAACACTTAGGCCAATAGATGTTATGGTGTACGGGTGGGTAGGATGAAAACATGCATGTGTGGATTTGATTGGGGATTCACCGCCTGTGGGATTTAGGACTAGGGGTTTTATGGTGGGACAGGTTGCCGTCAAAATTGTGTCAAGCAAAGTGGTCAAACATGAGAAAGCGTGTTATGACAATCAACATGCTTTTATACCATTTGTGTTTGACATTTTTGGCTTCATAGCACCAGATGTTGTTGACTTTTGCATAAAGTTCAAAGGTCATGCATATCAATATTATGTCTCATAGGTCCATGAATGTTGTGTTTATGAGAATTGATTTTGCCGTCCAAAAAAGTTTAGCGGCGCAACTTATGGTCCTTAAAGAGTGCCTTGGGGACACTCGTTAACATTTCCCTTTTTTAGTTGTGGGATTATTGATATTTCTAAGATGAACATTCACTAATCCAAGTTTTTCCTTTTGTTGTAGGTGTGGTTCGTATTAGTTCAACCATATAGTTTACCTTGTTTACAAATGTAATGTCATATGTGTGTACTAGCAGTGAATACAATATCTAAAGCTAGGGTTTAATCTGTTTTAGTGATGCCTTGAGAATGCCTCCCTAGTGGGTATTTATAGCCCTGTTTGGGCTTGGTTTCTTGTGACTTTGGCCCCAAGTAGCTTGGGCCCAAAGCCACGCTTAGAGCGTTATGGAGCGTTCTAGAGGTTTCTAGAAGCTCTTTGAGGCGACGCCTCTGGCAGGCTCGCCTAAGGTTTAGTTGGCCCTTATGGAGGGCGCTGAGCCCTTGCTTGAGGGCGCTAAACCCTTCTGGAGGGCTTTGTGTCCTAAATGATAAGATTGATAGTCCAGTGTGTGAGATCTTAGATATGAAAAGAATGATTGAAAGTTAAAGTCTGATATTAGATCTATAAAGGTTAGACAAGAAAAGTAATACATTAAAATAATTTTGGTTCAATTGCGATTCAAAAAGATAATTGCTCTTAATAGATTTTGCAAACATTTCTACCATGAAAATATGAAGTTTATTAGCTTAAATACATTATTGTACTTTCAAAAAGACACTAATTAGTTTAAAAAACATAAGTTTATCTTACATTTAAAATTCAACACTCTTAGCTTTGGGAAGATTGATCTTGTTTATATCTGTCATTTCGAACAATCACAATCCAAAGACCTTATTTATTTTGTTCTAAAACTTGTGTTATTTCCTTTAAACTATCATTATAACTGAAGGAAATCAATTATGTGTCTTTCATTGATAATGATCAAGAGTGTATATAGTTACAATAGGTAGAGTCAAACCTAGGACAGTAATTACAAAATAATGGAGAGTAATTGCAAAATAATAACCAACATAATTACATAAAGTCAAACATTCTATTACACCCCCGCAGTCGAAGCGGGAGGTTCACAGATGCTTAAACTGATCCAGAAATCATCAAAAAGAACTCTAGGTAGGCCTTTGGTGAAGATGTCAACAATCTGGTGTCGAGAAGGAACATGAAGGACGCGTGTCTGTCCCCGCGCGACCTTTTTCCCGAACAAAGTGAATGTCCATCTCAATATGTTTAGTACGTTGATGCTGCACTGGATTACTAGAAAGGTAGATGACACTAAAATTATCACAGTACACCAAACTAGCCTGGGAAAGTGGGTAGTGAAGCTCTAAGAGAAGATTGCGAAGCCAACACGATTCAGAAACCACATTGGCAACACCCCTGTACTCAGCTTCTGCACTGGAGTGAGAAAGCGTGGGTTATCATTTGGAAGACCATGAAATGAGGTTGTCACCAAGAAACACACAATAGCTAGAGGTCGAACAACGGGTGTCAGGACATCCACCCCAATCAGCATCAGTGTAGGAGATAAGTTTCTCAATAGGGGATGGATAGAGATGCAAACCATAGCGTAGAGTTCCCTGAACATAACGCATGATGTGTTTGAGGGCAAACATGTGGTCGGTGCAAGGGCATGCATGTGAAGACACACCTCCTGGACAACATAAGCGATGTCAGACCGGGTGAAAGTAAGATATTGTAAGGCTCCTGCAAGACTTCGATATAAAGTGGGATCGTCATATGAAGTGTCGGCGGTGGTACTGAGCTTCTGTTTGGTGTCAACTGGAGTAGCAGAAGGTTTGCACGAGGTCATGCCTGCTCGAGCAATAATATCACTAACATAAGTACTTTGGCTGAGGAAGAGTCCACCATCATGTCTAGTTACGGAAATACCCAAGAAGTAACTCAGTGGACCCAAATCCTTCATGGCAAACTCAGATGCAAGGAGTGCCATGATGGATTTTCGAAGATCATAGAAGGAGGTGATGAGGATGATGTCATCAACGTAAAGCAAGATGTAAGCCATATCGGAGGCACGCCGGTAGATGAAGAGTGAGTGATCTGAAGTGCTATGCTGAAATCCAATGGTGGAGACAAAGTCAGCAAAGCGCTGGTACCAGGCACGAGGCACTTTCTTAAGACCATATAGTGATTTTCGCAAGCGGCACACATAATCTGGGTTATGAGGATCACGAAAACCCATTGACTGATGCATGTAGACTGTCTCATGAAGGTCACCATATAGAAATGCATTCTGAACATCTAGCTGATGAATAGGTCAGGATTTGGACAGAGCTATGGCGAGAACGGTGCGAATCATCGTCGATTTTACTACAGGACTGAACGTCTCATCACAATTTACACCTGCAATCTGTGACCTGCCGTCACCTACAAGACGAGCCTTGTAACGCTCAAAACAACCATTAGATTTCTTTTTATGATGAAAAATCCACATACAACGAATAATGTTAACATCACAAGGTCGTGGAACCAAATCCCACGTAGTATTTATAATAAGAGCATCAAACTCAGACTGCATTGCAGATTTCCAATTTGGGTCAGATAGGGCTAGTTTGGGGTTTTTGGGAAGAGGTGAGATGTGTGGATCATCAATGGTAACAGAAAGGTTAAAGAGCTTTCTAGGTTTGTAGATACCCCGCATGCTACAGGTTGCTATAGTCCGAGTAGGTGGTGCAGGCTGGGCCCGGGGCGCAGACTGGGCCAGTGGTGTAGGTGATGAGGAGATTTCAGGTGTATCAGTGGAGGGGGAAGAGGGTGTCGTGGTGGTGGAGGAGGTAGGATAATGATTTTATGATCTGGTGGGTGAGATAGACGGATGGTCAGGTATAAGAGGTGATGGACGGGGAAGGTCAGTGGGAAGAGGTTGCAAGGTGGGATTGGTCCATTGATGGATAACAGATGGATGTATGTCATCAGTGAAACAATCATAGGCGGTGAGAGGTAGGGAAGGCTTGTGTGCAAAGGGAAATTGTGTCTCATCAAAGATAACATGTCATGAAATGAGGATCTTTCTGTGCGACAAATGAAAACAATTGTAGCCTCTGTGATTATCGGGATACCCTAAGAAGACACACGGGGTCGAGCGTGGTTGTAGTTTGTTAATGGTAGTGGATGGGAATAAAGGATAACAAAGACAACCAAAGACACGAAGATGTGTGTAGGAGGGGTCACAATGATACAAAATTTGAGTTGGAGAGTAAGTTTTTAGATTCTTTTGGGGAAGGATATTAAGAAGATATGTGGCCATTTGAAGTGCATGATGCCAAAATGAGGGAGGAGCAGACGGAATGAGCGAGAAGAGTGTGAATCATGTTGTTAATAGTACGTATCTTACATTCTCCTTTGCCATTTTGAGATGATGTGTGAGGGCAAGAGAAACGAAAGATAATACCATTATCAACACAATATTTATGAAATAGTGAATTATTATATTCATGCCCATTATCACATTGTGTCTCATCAAAGATAACATGTCGTGAAATGAGGATCTTTCTGTGCGACAAATCAAAACATTTGTAGCCTCTGTGATTATCGGGGTACCCTAAGAAGACACACGGGGTCGAGCGTGGTTGTAGTTTGTTAATGGTAGTGGATGGGAATAAAGGATAACAAAGACAACCAAAGACACGAAGATGTGTGTAGGAGGGGTCACAATGATACAAAATTTGAGTTGGAGAGTAAGCTTTTAGATTCTTTTGGGGAAGGATATTAAGAAGATATGTGGCCATTTGAAGTGCATGATGCCAAAATGAGGGAGGAGCAGACGGATGAGCGAGAAGAGTGTGAATCATGTTGTTAATAGTACGTATCTTACATTCTCCTTTGCCATTTTGAGATGATGTGTGAGGGCAAGAGAAACCAAAGATAATACCATTATCAACACAATATTTATGAAATAGTGAATTATTATATTCACGCCCATTATCACATTGAAAACATTTGACAGTTTGAGAAAATTGTGTGCGAATTTGATTGGAAAGTGAAATGAACAGTTCAAAAACTTGAGATTTGTTGCTTATGGGAAATGTCCACAAAAAATTAGAATAATCATCCAAGAATAAAACATAATATCGATGACCAGAGGAGCTCAAAATCGGTGATGTCCATAAATCACTGTGTAAAATATCAAATGGCATTAAAGTAACATTTTCAGATGGATTAAAAGGCAACTTAACATGTTTGCCAAACACACAAGAATTACGAATATTCTTAGTACTCAATTGTTCACTACTAATGAACTTATTTTTATGAAGAGACTGCAAAATAGAAGAACTATGATGACCAAGGCGTTTGTGCCAGAGACTGGAAGCAAGACCAACAAAGTGAGAGGGATAGGTGACCCGATAGAGATCTCCGAGGCTATTACATCTCATGAGAGAAATCTTTGTCTGAAAGTCAAATATCGAGAAACCAAATAGGTCAAAAGACACAGAAACATTATTGTCAGTGGTGAGTTGTCGCACAAAAATCAAATTTTTAATAATTTGTGGTGTGTGTAAAACATGGTTAAGGTTTAAGGGTTTGTGTTTATGAGATGTAGGTAAAGTTGGGTGACCAGACCCTTGAATTCAACTTCACCCTAGACTCGTGTCGTGTAGCAAGACTAACAAGTGGTCGAGTTCATTTATGAACGAACGAGCAACTATTATAAAAAAAGCAAGGAATACCTTGTCCACTACCAACAATCAGTTTCTGATTTAAATGACTCAAATTAGAATAAGACGAGAGATTACCTTGTGATGCTGCTGTATGGGACGAAGCTCCAGTGTCCATGTACCATGTGCTGTCCGGAGGAGTGAGAGACATGGTATGCATAGCAGCTACAATGTCAGTGGGTGCTGGTGAAGCCGTGGCAGTATGAGCCTGAGGGCGCTGTCCTAGAATGCCTGGCTGCGTTGAAGGACCGGTGGGACAAGTCCACTGAGATGTTTGATAAGGGCAAGGAGGCTGTAACACCCATACTAAATTATATAGAATATTTAGCATGTGTATTAATCTGATATCGGATACATTAAAATTTTCAATAATAATATTACAAACAATACAATTGAATGAGTACAATTGGCTCGTTTATACAATTATCCAAATATCATAGAATACACTTTCATATACATATAAAATCTGACAACCTCCTGAGCGTGTCCATGACGAGCAACTGCACTCTATCCAGCGTCTTCCTGAAGAACTTCATCTGAAAACCACTTGCTTACCTGTAAACCTGCACCAGAAGGATTGGGATGAGACATAATGTCTCAATGAGCTCCAGCCTAACCTACTGTTGGCAACCACGGGGGAAACATAGGGTCGCCGTGCCTACTCTTAGCGATCTTGGGGATACCTACGATCGCTGTCATTCTCTACATATTTCGCGATCAAGGGGAAACCTAGGATCGCTACTTGTCTCAATCATGTCTTATACTTATCATAATCTTGTCTTAAACTTAAACTCATGCTTAGTGATCTGGGGACATCCTATGATCACTTTCTTTCTCTGCTGACTACTTGTCATATTCTCATAATAATTTCATAAGTATTAATATACATCATTCTTAATTCATAAGGTTAGTAAGTCAGCGTTGAACAAACAATAATTATCTGAGTTCATTTTACGGAGTGCATCCGGGTGGAGTAACCCCGAAGTACATCTCCCTTCTTACCGATGAAATTCCTATCATATCAGGCTAACACCGGACTCCTCTTTTCTTTTGTGTGGCTGCCCTCGCGAGCGGTAACTTCACCGTTCCAGCTGCCATTTAAGGCGGTAACTTCACCGGAACCCCCTGTATTCTAACTAGCGAGACTACAGGAGACACATTAACTTTTCTTGACTATGATGCGTAGCTGCCCTCACGAGCGGTAACTTCACCATTCCAGCATAAACCGGAACCCCCTGTATACTAACTAACGAGCCTACAGGAGACACATCTAGTCCTTTTAATTACTTTGTTCTTATTCTTTACATATATATATACACACACACACACACACAAGTAACTTATAACTTATAACTTATGCATATCTGATGCATTCTTTAAATAATCAATTCTTAAATGCTTAACCCATTAAGAGGTTCTTAACTTTGAACATTGAATCATTCTTTGTGCATACGCACCCTTAATTGAGTACATCCTAAACTTGCTATCTTAGGTACCTTAGTCTATTCATATGCATTTCTAATGCTTTCTTAAGGGATCAACCTCCCCAATATTAACATATGAGTGTTGGGTCATAGGCTTATCGTTTTCATAAGCCATTACTCGGTTGTTGGAAATGTTCCCAATCCCGTCTAGACTTTGCCCTCTCAAATCTAACAATTCTAAGTTAATGTACCATCCTTGTTCCTTATAATTACATCCTTTTGGAAGCTTCTTGGATGAGTTAAAATGGTGGTTATTGATTCTTAAATGTTTCAGGAGAAAATGGATGCGAAAAACCTCGCCTACGCGCACCAGAACACCCAAAACAGCTAAGCTGTCATGTGCTGTTCTGGTGTGGTCGCTATAGCCACGGCCTGGTCGCTGTAGCGACCGTAGGCAGAACCCAAAATACTGCCTGGTCGCTATAGCGACGGTCTGGTCGCTGTAGCGACCATGACAGTTCAGAAAAACCCAGAAATTGTATTTTTCATCATTTCAAACCATTCCAACTTACCCAAGCTTCCCAAAGGTATTAAAAAGGATTTTCTTTAGCATTTAAACAATTTAAACATAGTTGAACAAGGAATTGACACAACAAAGAATTAGGGTATATTTTCTAAACTTTACTCAAATTATAATTAACTTTCAAACTTACTCAAAACGGGTTCTAAAACCCTGTGGAGCTCACCTTAAACTTAATTAATGCTTGATTGCTTGCTTGCCCACTTTTCCTCAAAACCCTAGCTTCCAATTCCTTTTCCTTTTCTTGTTTTCTTGCCCTCCAATGACCCAAGAATCACAACTTGAACTTGCTTGCTTGTGTTCCAAGAATTGATGAAGAGAAATGATGGATTAGTGACAAAGGAGGGGATGGCCGTGAGTTAGAGGGAGAGAGGAGAGGAAAGGAAAGGTTTAGGGAGAGAATGGAAGGAATGGAATGAATGAAAATATCTTGCTTTCCCCCTTATAAAATCATCTCTTTCAAAAATATTACAACTTTGCCATTGTTTACATTTTAATCCTCAATCACCGATAAAAGTTACGTCTAAGCGGGATATTTACACTTGCCATATAAATAAATCCATTAACTGACAATTTACCAAATTGCCCTTTGCTTAAAACATTTCTGATACATCGTCTCGACACTGATAAATATTCGAGTCTTAAGCGGGATGTTACACTCTACCCCCCTTAAAGAAATTTCGTCCTCGAAATTTAGAATCCTTTGGAAATCACATATATATAAATATAACTTTCACATTCCTTTCTCTTGTTAACTTGCTTTTCGGAATTCCAATTTTATAAGTCGAAAATACTCGACAATCTCTCCCTGAATAGAAAGGCCTGATATACACTACATAATTCTTACGTAGCAGGGTGTGCGGTTATCTGAACCAATCTACCCGACTCACTTAACTATGCTTCTTGTACATGCACTTCTTGCAAATTCAAATTGAAGTTATTAAGTCCTAGACACTCATACTGAACTTCATAAATTTTCTTCATAGTCCGCGTAATCTTACTTTGACGACATTGGGTCGTTCTTATTATCCTCAAATATTCCCACTCTTCAATGGGTTTCTTGCACTGCACTAATTCCAATGAATTCTTATCTTTATCCTTTATCTCATACGGCGACATCTTACTTATAGACTTATATCACCATTCCATATAGAATCATCCTTACACTGAAAAATATCTGATATTGTATACGCACATGCAAATGCAAGGATCATTCCAACTTCATTTAATATTCTAAGTACAAGCAGGAGTTTCATCTCTAGCACCTGCTCCTTTCTTCTTGACATCATGATGTGCTACTTATCACAATCATAATCATTACCCTCACTATGAAATTCTCAAGGATTTGCGGAATTCTTATGGATTACTCGTACTCCGCTACAGCTAGTCTACGACATCAACGCGTATCTTAATAACTTAGGGATTCATTCTTCATACTGGGAGTTTGCTAATCTCCCATCATTCTTATCATTACTTATCTCGGGTTCTAGCCGTAGCGTAAATATTTCTACACCGATAATCCAAAACTCATAGGAGTTTAGCCCAAGTGATGAGTGGTATAAATCATCTCACATATCATCATATAGTACAATTCATAGCATATAATTTACATACATAAACGAGCACGTGTACACTACTGAGGAGTACACTGTACGTCGCATCATCCTTGTCCGACTAACGGGACATCATTCTGATCTTAACATATTTGAAACACTGCCACATCAATTGGGAATCTTTTCTTACTCTTGACTCACTTTGTAACATCTGGGATTTGCCTTTCAACTGGCTTGCCAGGTTTGCCCCGCCAATGTTACCCATGTTTATTTCTTGAGTATACAACAACCCATAACATAAATTATGGTTACATTCTATTGGCGTTAAAAACATATTTCGTTCAAAGACATCCTTTGGTTTCGAAAAGAAAACTCTATTATGGTCGCTACTCGAACAACACACTTAATCTCATCAATCTTTTAATCCCTTATTTACATTCTGGACGTCGAGTTCAAGATCCTTGAATATTCTTAACTAAAACGCGTTCGGTATCAACAAACCTGTTCTGATTGGCATCTTTTCACTTAAACGTTACTAGCTGCGTACCTTAGTGACTTATACATGTCACATAACTGAAAAGGAAAGGGCTACACTACTATCTGAGTAGCATAAACACCATCTAATAAGTACACATTACTAAACATAAGCCGGTACGTGCGACGTGTTAACATAGCGTGGGTACAATGTGGAATAAACTTACATGCCACTGCATTGTCGTTTCTGATCAAGGCCTCAAATTCAAATATATTATCTTGCAAGCGCAACCTGGTACCGTTGTTGGCTCATGCTTAATTCTCTTTAGACTAACTTACTCTTCAGGTATACTTGATGTTGTTGAGCTAAAATAGCTAAACTACCATTTTAACGATAACTTCCATTGATTCAGACTTAATGTGCTAGAATCACATCCTTCTTATTCCTTACCATATATTCTTAAACTATTCCAATATTCCATTTATCATGGGTTTCGAGGTTTGAAGTATCCCTCAACTTAACTTCCAAAATTTTCCATTATAACTTGTGATATATTCAGGTCGTCTCTACTTACTGATATTTCGTATTATAAGAATTAAGCACTTAACATTCTCTCGTTCTCTAAGCTTCTGCTTAGCATTGTTCATTAAATCATTCTTGGAGTGCTACTCCGCTGCGCAACTCTGATTCTTAACAACTCGAGTTAGATTTGGAGCAATACACCACTATTGCCAAATAAAATTTCCTTGATCAATCCTTTTACTTTATCACTTTGTAATTACCGTAACAAAACCATCTGATGTGTTTGTTTCTCTTGTGGCTTAAACCATCTGCTTAACTTACGGATTGGTCATCACCTGACTTTGTGTGTCCTTTTGTACATGGACCATATACTTACTTTCACGATAATACGCCAAAACCTGTAAATGGTTTTCAGCAACTATTACGAGCCCAACAATGCTCCTGTCAAACAACTTATACTTTGGTTCTAACTTTACTCTCCATATCCTGAATTTTGTGACCATCTCTTGGTCAGTTCTTCGTGTATGATCATTAAAACATTGCGGAAACCCGATTGAAAGCATGCTTGAGACAACTTAAATTCACACACAATCACTTGTGGCAACTTCTAAAACGACTTATGGTTTCGGAAGGTTCACATCTTTCATACACTGAATCCACTGAGGATTTGAGTCCCATTACTAATTGTTCTATCTTTATCCGCAAGGGTTTCATTCTTATACTCTTTTCCGAGACAACTTCGGTCTCTATTGTCTTACCATATCTCTTAGGTTACCCCTCGAGTTTCTCCAGAACTATCCGTTTTGAAATAGATTCAAGCTCTTGCCGGCTATCCAGCATGCCCAAATATAGATTACGTCTCTTCGAGCACCCAATTAATTGATCTTGGCTTCGGCACTTATCATTATCTATTGGATTTTGTTATTGTATTCACAATTCAAATCTTGATCTCATTAGCTGAATGATTCTTCATATAGTTTAAACAACCCCAAAGTTTGTACATTCTACCACCTTTGAAAGCATACTATCATAAGGTAATCACTTCCGGCTTTCCAAAATAATTGTATAAGGAAATCCATCAATTGAACATAGAACTTCTTACATTAACCACAACATTAACTTGCGTACTAGTGCCGATCTTTCTGATAATAAAGCCTCTAAATAAAACTCGGCTAAAATTCCGACTATTTCTCAAAATACTAATCTACCTTAATCTTGTGTTATCTAGAACTTGCCTTCTTCATCCAATCAAGGAAATTCGACTTTGTTCGTCCATCAGTTCACTATATTCCAACAACTTATTATTTATAATCCAACCTTCGTTAAGTAAAATTCCAGTCAAGCCTAGCTTATTTCCAATCTTCTTACTAATAGAACACATCTAAACATCTGATTCACGCTCCGTTATGCAACAGATCTTATTATCACCACTTATTCATCCATCTTAGTTCTTAGGTTGCATACCATCTTCTCTTCTTAATTCCCAAATCTAGCATTTGTGGTTTGGGAGGTGCGGCTGATCTGATGGGGTTAATCTTACTTGCGATTCACGCTCAAAGACCACACTTGAGTGGTTAGCTTCATTTGTCCAAATAATTCACTTAATCCATAATTAATTCCCTTAACTGTCTGGACATTAAAATCTCATCCGATTCGAGTTCGATTCTTCAACACTCTATCTTTGCTGAGAGTCAGAGGTTTCAAAAACTGACCGATAATTCCTCATTTCAAGTCTCTAGGTTTGGTACTGCAATTCCTTAACTATGTACTCAGAATCGTTACTTAGTCCACACTTCACTTTAACTTCTCAAACTGCGGTTCCAAGCCATTCCTTAGAGTATCCAATGATTCCTTAATCCTTATGTCTTCCGCAGACGAGGCATCATCCAACGACGTGTCCAACTGGGTTGAGGTGCTTCACCTTACTCTCAAGTATCTCTTATGTTCCTGAAACTTCGTCATTAACAGACTTAGCTACCTCACGGTTTGATGGCCACCATTTGGCATTTTATACTTCTTCGCCAATTCTGTCTTAAAATTCTATCACCTTAATCTTCGCCCCTCATAAACTTCATTCCTCCTTGGTTACATTCATCTCTCGGACATTTATCCTAACTGTCATATACTAGATTGAGTTGATCAGGCTCAACCAGATGTGACCTTTAGAACAATATTCTGGAACCCAATGGTCCCACTACTTTTATTGAATTTTTAATGATCCAAGGCACGGTCTGAATCGACCTGCTCTGATACCAACTGTAACACCCATACTAAATTATTTAGAATATTTAGCATGTGTATTAATCTGATATCGGATACATTAAAATTTTCAATAATAATATTACAAACAATACAACTGAATGAGTACAATTGGCTCGTTTATACAATTATCCAAATATCATAGAATACACTTTCATATACATATAAAATCTGACAACCTCCTGAGCGTGTCCATGACGAGCAACTGCACTCCATCCAGCGTCTTCCTGAAGAACTTCATCTGAAAACCACTTGCTTACCTGTAAACCTGCACCAGAAGGATTGGGATGAGACATAATATCTCAGTGAGCTCCAGCCCAACCTACTGTTGGCAACCACGGGGGAAACATAGGGTCGCCGTGCCTACTCTTAGCGATCTTGGGGATACCTACGATCGCCGTCATTCTCTACATATTTCGCGATCAAGGGGAAACCTAGGATCGCTACTTGTCTCAATCATGTCTTATACTTATCATAATCTTGTCTTAAACTTAAACTCATACTTAGTGATCTGGGGACATCCTATGATCACTTTCTTTCTCTGCTGACTACTTGTCATATTCTCATAATAATTTCATAAGTATTAATATACATAATTCTTAATTCATAAGGTTAGTAAGTCAGCGTTGAACAAACAATAATTATCTGAGTTCATTTTACGGAGTGCATCCGGGTGGAGTAACCCCGAAGTACATCTCCCTTCTTACCGGTGAAATTCCTATCATATCAGGCTAACACCGGACTCCTCTTTTCTTTTGTGTGGCTGCCCTCGCGAGCGGTAACTTCAGCGTTCCAGCTGCCATTTAAGGCGGCAACTTCACCGGAACCCCCTGTATTCTAACTAGCGAGACTACAGGAGACACATTAACTTTTCTTGACTATGATGCGTAGCTGCCCTCACGAGCGGTAACTTCACCATTCCAGCATAAACCGGAACCCCCTGTAGACTAACTAACGAGCCTACAGGAGACACGTCTAGTCCTTTTAATTACTTTGTTCTTATTCTTTACACACACACATATATATATATATATATATACAAGTAACTTATAACTTATAACTTATGCATATCTGATGCATTCTTTAAATAATCAATTCTTAAATGCTTAACCCATTAAGAGGTTCTTAACTTTGAACATTGAATCATTCTTTGTGCATACGCACCCTTAATTGAGTACATCCTAAACTTGCTATCTTAGGTACCTTAGTCTATTCATATGCATTTCTAATGCTTTCTTAAGGGATCAACCTCCCCAATATTAACATATGAGTGTTGGGTCATAGGCTTATCGTTTTCATAAGCCATTACTCGGTTGTTGGAAATGTTCCCAATCCTGTCTAGACTTTGCCCTCTCAAATCTAACAATTCTAAGTTAATGTACCATCCTTGTTCCTTATAATTACATCCTTTTGGAAGCTTCTTGGATGAGTTAAATGATGGTTATTGATTCTTAAATGTTTCAGGAGAAAATGGATGCGAAAAACCTCGCCTACGCGCACCAGAACACCCAAAACAGCTAAGCTGTCATGTGCTGTTCTGGTGTGGTCGTTATAGCCACGGCCTGGTCGCTGTAGCGACCGTAGGAAGAACCCAAAATACTGCCTGGTCGCTATAGCGACGGTCTGGTCGCTGTAGCGACCATGACAGTTCAGAAAAACCCAGAAATTGTATTTTTCATCATTTCAAACCATTCCAACTTACCCAAGCTTCCCAAAGGTATTAAAAAGGATTTTCTTTAGCATTTAAACAATTTAAACATAGTTGAACAAGGAATTGACACAACAAAGAATTAGGGTATATTTTCTAAACTTTACTCAAATTATAATTAACTTTCAAACTTACTCAAAACGGGTTCTAAAACCCTGTGGAGCTCACCTTAAACTTAATTAATGCTTGATTGCTTGCTTGCCCACTTTTCCTCAAAACCCTAGCTTCTAATTCCTTTTCCTTTTCTTGTTTTCTTGCCCTCCAATGACCCAAGAATCACAACTTGAACTTGCTTGCTTGTGTTCCAAGAATTGATGAAGAGAAATGATGGAATAGTGACAAAGGAGGGGATGGCCGTGAGTTAGAGGGAGAGAGAAGAGGAAAGGAAAGGTTTAGGGAGAGAATGGAAGGAATGGAATGAATGAAAATATCTTGCTTTCCCCCCCTTATAAAATCCTCTCTTTCAAAAATATTACAACTTTGCCATTGTTTACATTTTAATCTTCAATCACCGATAAAAGTTACGTCTAAGCGGGATATTTACACTTGCCATATAAATAAATCCATTAACTGACAATTTACCAAATTGCCCTTTGCTTAAAACATTTCTGATACATCGTCTCGACACTGATAAATATTCGAGTCTTAAGCGGGATGTTACAGAGGCACACCCCAAGGAGGTGGGGTCCATCCCCAAGGAGACCAGGGTGGATACTGCTGCTGCCAGGGCTGAAAAGGCCAAGATGAAGTTGTTGCCGCG
Source organism: Medicago ruthenica (assembly GCA_018208015.1). Classification (NCBI taxonomy): domain Eukaryota; kingdom Viridiplantae; phylum Streptophyta; class Magnoliopsida; order Fabales; family Fabaceae; genus Medicago; species Medicago ruthenica. The sequence continues at coordinate 105,972,493 of CM031371.1, read as the reverse complement.
TGTCTAAAATGACCATCAGAGCATAAACCACCACGCTATCCACGCCCTTCGGAGCGATTCTGATTGTTACGGTTGCGGTCAGATCCAGAGCGGTTGTTCTGACGACGATTTGAGCGCTGCTGAGAGGAGTCATCGGAGTCCCTTTGAGTTGTAGTGTGCAATGCAGTGTGAGAACTAGTGTTGTGCATTTTGGCCAGGCCGGATTCCTCCAAAGTAAGCATGGATCGCGCCTGAAAGAGTGATGGCAGTGGATTGCTTTGGCAGATTAAAATGGCAACCCCGCAGTACGGCTCAGAAAGACTAGACATCAGTTGAAGGACCAGACGGTGACTGCTGCCATGTGCACCAACGTTTTTCAACTGATCAGAAAGTTGCTTGAGACGCTGGCAATAGGTAGAAACATTAGGAAAATCCTCCATGCGAGTGGATGAGAAATCTTGCTCAAGAGCAACAACACGTGAGTTTTGATTATCCTCAAAGATGTCAGCCAAACGTTTCCAGACAGCCATGGCAGTGGATCCTTTTTCCATAATGGTGGTAAGGAGATCAAAGGAAATGGTGGAATAAATCCATTGAAGAACAGTGGAATCAAGAATTGTCCACATTTCAAAACTAGCGTCAGTGGAAGCAGGCTTCCCTTTTCCGGGTTGAGGAATGATGTGGTGGACAACCTTGTGAGCACGAGCATGAATTTCAAACAATTCAGCCCGCATGGCGTAGTGATCCTTCTCCATTTCCAGGACGAAGGGAATGCTATTTTTTATATTGGTCACAGCAACGGCCGGGTGAAAATCGGGTTTCGCCGTATTGGAGGTCACGACAGCAGCGGAGGACGCGGCACCGGACGACGACATGTCAGGGGAGGAAGACATGGTGTGGCAGCAGTGGGCGGCGAGAGAGAGAGAGAGAGAGGCGCGACGCAAGAGAAAGTTGCTGGTTGGTGCGGCTTAAGGAAGGCGCTTGAGCGGCAGTGGGCGGCTCAAGGGATTAGGCAGCGGCGACCGTGGGTGAAGAGGGTGGCGGCGGCTGTAAGGAAGAAAGGGGTAGGTAACTGGAATTTAGACTCGTGATACCATGAAGGAAATCAATTCTGTGCCTTTCATTGATAATGATCAAGAGTATATATAGTTACAATAGGTAGAGTCAAACCTAGGAGAGTAATTACAAAATAATGAAGAGTAATTACAAAATAATAACCAACATAATTACAAACATAATTATATAAAGTCAAACATTCTATTAATAACTAATATTTTAGCTAATCGCCAAAATGAGAGGAAATTGGTAATCAATAAAGAGTTTATATGGTAGCAACATTTTTATTACGTGATAGAAACGTGCGTTTGATGTAATTATCATTTGTTGAGGAATGAAGTTGGTATCTTTGTAGAGGAAGTGGATAAGTATCCTACGATGAATAAAAATTTAGTCTTCAAATGTTAAAAATAAACTTTTACACAAGTGTACAGAATATAGAGGATGATTAATCGTTCAAAATTAATAGGATTAACATGTTCAAGTATTTTCTTCACAGACAACAGAAAAATAAGTTCATGAACATCTTACAACACACATTGAGCATGCATACACGGTAACAAGAATCAAAACAATACCACCAGAAGAACCACCAACTCTATGAATCCAATCACAATCAAACCTTGTGAAGCTCTTATCCAAAAAAGTTGATAAAGCTATGACTAATACCAATACAAAAAGCAGCATAGCTAACCATAAAGTAACACTGATTGGTTGTTCATCATCTTCCAACTCACTCTCTGATTTGTGATCCATGTAAAGAGGAGAAGCCACAACTAGAATTAGTAAGCTTATGGCTGCTACTCTCTCACAAGATGAAAATTTACTTCCCTCCTACTAGCTTCAGGTTCCATTCAGAAGATTTAGATGATAAAAAATTAAGTTATGGTTTTCAAAGGAAAATTTTTTTGTTAATTAAAATGTATGTATATATATGATATGATGGAATTGCAACACAAAAATGTTGATATGATGAGTGGAATATTGCTTTTCAAAGTAAGCACTAAAGAGCATCGGATTCTCACAACTATATTCTCATTCATGTACTAATGTGCGCAATCATTTTTAACCCTTTTCTTTTTTTGAAAGAAAGATAACAATAGCATAGTGGAACCCATGAGCAATTAGCATAGTGATTAATTTTCTCTTCTTCTCGTAAATGCTTCATAACCATAGTACAATTTTAATTTTGGAGGAAAAGAATGAGGGTTGGGTTTGTTAGGTAAACATTTTTTGATAAGCATTTACAGTGATAAGCATTCCAAAAAAAAATAAATTGTGATAAGCATCTACAATGGTGTCCAAAACTTGATACGTGTGTATATGTGTTGTCAAAATCTCGTGGGAAACAAGTTGCTTAATAACAGTGGTGTCCAAAACTTGATAAACTTTTCTTCAACTCCAAATAATATCCTTTTTAATCCATGCCTATTTATTGAAACGTTTAAAACAACTTCACAACACACATGCTTGCACGATATATAAAGTAATTTAAAGACTGGAAGTGCAACCAATATTATCACTTAAAATGAGTTTATAAATGATCTCTTCGAGTTTAATGTCCTTCCACTTCTAAATTCAAAAGGAATCCTTTGGAGTTTTTAAAATTTTTGAAATTTTCTCCACCACTAAATTTTGGTCTTATTTTGAATGATTTGTTAGGCTGAATAATGAGCCGACAAATCAGTAAATTATCAATAACATTTTTTATTAGTAATTATAAAGTTCCTAATTTTCTGTAAATCAAAGTAAAATTCCTTAGACAAAAAAAGTTATATTCATTAATAATATGTGAATTAGATAACGAAAATCTTTGAAGATGTTGAGGTGGACGATAAGAAATGGAAGTTTAATTGATTCTTACTTTATACACTGTCGCGGTGATTTTTGGATATCAAGCTATTAATTAGCATTGACTCGCATTTTTAGTTCACCACCGATCTTTTATTTTTCCGAGGAAAAGGGAGAAAGTTCGAAAAACCCTACTTTTTAGAGATCAAAGGTCCGGGGGTTGGTTACGCAAAGGGAAGGTGTTAGCACCCTAAACGTCTATAGTACTCTATAGAAACCTCTTGTTTTTATTTATCTTTATGCTAAATTGATTATTTGTTTGTAAATAAATGCTTAAGTGTGAGAAAGGATTAAAGTGATGAGTTTAAAAGAAAAGAAAATGTTTTTGTTTTTTTATTGATTTTTGTTTAGTTGGTTTGGAAGGACAAAGTCCTTTGCCTACATACCCAAATGGGATCAAAACCGATGTAGTTCGGGGTGGTGGTGGAAGGTTGGGTTTTGGTGGGTTATGATTCTGTGTCTGTTTTTGGTTTAGAAAAGAAAAGAGGAAGAGGGGTGGTTTGGATTTTGTGGTGGTTTAGTGTTACGGTTCTGTGTTGATTCTCACTGTTTTTTCTTTCACTGTTCCTCTCTCGCACAGTAACCAATGCACTATTTATAGTGCAAAAAACTAGGGTTAGAAAAATGAAAAATGACAAAAATGCCCCCCTTCTGGGCCTGGACTGAAAACTGGATAAAAACTGAGAAAAAATAAACACCAACAGTAAAATAAAAATAGTAATAATAAAAAAAAACGAAAATAAATAAAAAACAGAAACACTAATAATAAAAAAGAAATTAAGAAAAGAATAAAATAAATAAAAAAAAATAACTAATAATAATAATAACAAAATAAATAAATAAAACGGTCGCCTTTGGAACAAAAAATGAGGTATTTTAAAATACCTCCCTGCCGAAATTTCGTCTGAAATGACGAAAATTTCCGGCTTAAAAGACGAGAAAAGCAAATTAAAAAAGGGTCAAAAATGGGGTATGACAGATGCCCCTATTTAAGTTTCTTCGTTACGGAGATTTAAAAGTGAAATTTTTAAATTGACAGGTCGAAGAGACTTAAATACAGAGTACACCATTTTTGACCAATCTCAACTGCAAAATGCTATGAATGCAATGCTATGCATGTAATGTTGTGAATGCTCGCGATGCAAGTATGAATGCAAGACGGCGAGGATGGTTCGACTGGGGATAACAAAACAAAATGATACCCGAGTCTGTTAAAGAAATGGGGCTCGGCTCCACTGGGGATAACATGGTTTCACTGGGGATAGATGTCAGCTGTTCGGGTTATTGCCGAACTAGTCAACTGACGACAGGAAACAAATGGATAAATGTCAGCTGCTCGGGTTATTGCCGAACTAGTCAACTGACGACAAAAGATAAAGGTAAATGCTGGATGAAAGGTAAAAGCTGGATGAAATTTAAAAGCTGGATGAAATTTAAAAGCAGGATGAAATTTAAAAGCCGGATGAAATTTAAAAGCAGGATGAAATTTAAATGCTGGATGAAATTTTAAGAGCAGGATGAAATTTAAATGCTGGATGAAATTTAAAGGTTGGATGAAAGATAAATACTGGATGAAAGATAAATGTTGGATGAAAAATAAACGCTGGATGAAAGATAAAATTAGACGAAAAATAAATGCTGGATGAAAGATAAACGTTGGATGAAAGATGAATGCTGGATGAAAAATAAAACTGGATGAAGGATAATTTGCTGGATGAAAGATAAACGTTGGATGAAAGATGAATGCTGGATGAAAAATAAAACTGGATGAAGGATAAAAGCTGGATGAAAGATAAAAGTGGATGAGAAATAAATGCTGGATGAAAAATAAATGCTGGATGAAAGATAAATGCTTGATGAAAGATAAATGCTGGATGAAAGATAAAAGCTGGATGAAATTTAAAAGCTGGATGAAAGATAAATGTCAGCTGTTCGGATTGTTGCCGAACTTGCCACTAACGACATTCGGATTGTTGCCGAACTTGCCACTAACGACAGGATGAAAGATAAATGTCAGTTGTTCGGATTGTTGCCGAACTTGCCACTGACGACAAAAGACTGGATAAGACAATGCACAAGCTGTTCGTTAAGGAACTGCCACTCGGCGAAAAGAGGGTGACATCTTAGGATGAAATACTGGGGATGACACTTGGGGAAAGAGAGGGTTACAAATTATTCATGATTGATTGATATGAAAAGATATTCAAAACAAGACTCAGAGTGGTGAACGCAACCATGTATGAATGATATTGTTTGCACGTTGTATGTGCATGAATGCGTATATGCATGAATGTATGAATGTATGTATGATTTATATGACTGTATGACTATACGAAGGATTGACTTGTGTGATAATGTAATTGATGAATTTGATGAGACAAGATTGGACAAGTAAGATGGGGAGTGGACCGACGATGCAGTACAAGCACTCGGCAATCTTCATTAGGGATGATGCCATTGGAGATATATCAAATCATTGACGGGGTAAAGCCCGCCATTTACAACAATTGATGAGGAGTAAACACTTCCTGGGGAAGACGGTTACAAATTATTCATGATTGATTGAAATGAAAAGATAATTAAAGCAAGACTCATGGTGGTTAATGCAGTCATGTATGAATGATATTGTCTTTATTGTATATGCATGAATGTGTATATGCATGAATGTATGAATGCATGAATGATGACACGACTTGTATGACTGGCATGACTGATTAACTTGTGATTGCATGAAGGATTGACTGATATGATTGTATGAAGGATTGACTGGTATGATTGTATGAAGGATTGACTTGATGAGACAAAATTGGACGGATAAGATGGAAAGTGACCCGACGTCGCATAACAAACATTCGGTAATCTTCAATGGGGATGATGCCACTGGGGGCATATCAAAATAATGACGGGGTAAAGCCCAACATATGCAATAATTGATGAGGAGTAGACACCTCCTGGGGAGAACTTGTCAATCCAAAAACCATGGTAGAAGAATTGGTGCTTCTGTGGTCATGCTTATCTTTTGTTTTTTTTTTTAATCCCTAATTTTTGCCTGGACCGCCCTTTCGGGTTTTCAGTCCACCGAGAAAATATTCTTTTGTATGCCCCTAATTTTTGCCTGGACCGCCCTTTCGGGTTTTCGATCCACCGGGACGCTCATTTTTGCCTAAGCCGCCCTTTCGGGTTTTCGACTTACCGAGCTCTTTTCTTTTTTCTCTTTTTTATTTCTTTTTTGTATATTTTTTTTGCTAAGCAATTGACCAAGTTCAACCTACCGAGTTTATCCATTCTCAGGATAGCCGTTGACACATCCTTCACTTATTCATGAGTTCAAAGAAAATGTATTTGTTGTTTGTGCTTTTCAAAAAGACATGAAAAATATTTACCATCAAAAATAGAAGAAGTTTTTTTTTCTTTAAAACTGAATAAATGGGAATTCCAAATGAAAGGCAACAGGCTCAAATTTATTTAAAAGAGTGGTGACCCGCCAATGGCATGGCTCCACAGATCTTAAAAAGTTTGGAAAATGGTAAATATAAGGGGAAGGTACATTGAACACAATAACCGCTATTCCCCCTGACAACTTTGAATTTCACTGTTTGGATGCTTCAGATTCAGAGTCTCTTTGACATTTAATGTGCCCCAAGTGAGTAGAGATCAGACCAATGCAGTTACTTTGTCTTTTGATCCTCAACTTTTGCATAGATCGCCCTTTCGGGTTTTCGACCTATCAGGATGATTATTTTCTGTTTTATGTCTCTAATTTTTGCCTGGACCGCCCTTTCGGGTTTTCGATCCACCGAGACGCTCATTTTTGCCTAAGCCGCCCTTTCGGGTTTTCGACTTACCGAGCTGTTCTTTTATTTTTTAGACAAAGTATTTCTTGACTGCATCAGCATTCACAGGACGGGGGAGTTCATCACCATCCATAGTCGTGAGAGTCAAAGCGCCACTGGAGAAAGCTCTTTTGACGACGTATGGACCTTCATAGTTAGGCGTCCACTTGCCCCTGGAATCAGGTTGGAAGGATAAAACCTTCTTGAGCACAAGATCTCCTTCTTGAAACACACGAGGACGAACCTTCTTGTCAAAAGCTTGCTTCATCCTCTTTTGATATAGTTGTCCATGGCACAAAGCATTCATGCGTTTCTCTTCAATCAGGTTTGAACTGATCATATTTGTTTTGACATCATTCAGCCTATGACAATTTGGCTTCCATTAGAACTTTCATACCGTATACCAAAGAGAAAAGGGGTTGCCCCTGTTGAGGTACGCACTGAAGCACGATATCCGTGTGAAAGCATTCTGTAACATCTCATGCACGTCCTTGTAGGTGGTTACCATCTTCTGCACTATCTTTTTGATGTATTTTTTGCTTTGTTTTTTTGCTTTTGTTTTCTTTTTCTTTTGATTTTTTTGTTTGATTTTTGCTCTTTTTTGTTTTTTTTTTGTTTTTGGTAGCTTCGATGGCACCATTCATCTGGGATTTGATCAGGAATACTGTAGTGTCCAAGTTAATCACTTTCAGTGCTTCTTCATGAGACTGAATGATGTTCTTTTCATGTTCTAGTAACAGAGAGATCTTTTCGGGAATCTGTTCATCCTTCTCCTCTTCAGCTTCGTAAACAGGGAACTCAAAGTCGGGAGAGAGCATAGGGTTACAGTGTTCAACGGGTTTATTGGTGTTTAAGCTTTTTAAATGATTGATGATTGATTTTAGAAGATGAGTGAACGATGCAGACTTTTTGAAATTGATTGAAAACAGAAAATAAAAATAAAATATTTTTGGGTTTTTTGTGTTACCATTTTCCAGAAAAAGCTAAGAATAATAAAAACATAGTTAGGAACAAAACAACTTCTTATTTGATGATGGGAATGCATGAAACAAAAGCCCTAAAAGTTCACTTCCGTCTTGGGCGGATCGAAAGGATTTTTGAAAAGACAAGACAACAAAACACATTACTTGGACCTATGAGTAACTGAGGAAATGTCAACAGCGATCCAATTGCAGTAATCTCTGCCATGTGTTACAAAATTCACTGCCACCTTCTTCCACAGGGTGAGCTTTTGGGCAGTCTTGTACCAAATTAACAGATGGGGTCCCATGGCCAGGTAAGAGATTAGCTTGCACATTGGGACTCGACCCTTTGAAGGATAAGATGTTAGCCTGGATCAACTTCTGGACTTCGACTTTCAAGGCGTAATAGTGCTCAATGTCGTGACCGGGTGCCCCTTGATGGAAAGCACAAGAGAGATCAGGTCTATACCCTTGTGGCAACCTTTCAGGTACCTTAGGAGGTGCCCTAGTTTGAACAAGATTTTTATCAAGCAAAGCGGGAAGCAACTCTGCATACGCCATGGGGATTGGATCAAAATGGGATGTCCGCTGAACCCGATTCTGTTGTCGAGGCCGTTGTCGATACTGTTGTTGAGGCCTTCGTTGGGGCTGGAGCTGATTTCTGGATAGCCGGAGTTGGGGTTCCAAAAGAAGTGGGACGAAAACCTTCGTCTGATAGAAATGGCATCCCCATGGGTAAGCTCTAGACGTGTCGGGCGGTGGAGCAAGTATGGTAGAAGTTGGTAAAGCAACTAAGATTGGCTGCTCAAGAGTAGTGACAGCAGGCTGAGGAGCTGACGTATGGGCTTGGGAAGCCAACAGAGCATTCATCATGGAGGTCAACTTCTCCATCCCTTCCCGGAGATTGGCCACCTCTTCCCGGAGGTTCTGGTTTTCTTGCTCTAACAGATCCATTCTTTTTCTCTGATGTGCTCGAGTGTTGTGAATGCGAATAGGCTTGGAATGAATACGCCGGGCCACTTCCTTTGACTGCGGCAGATTGACCTTTTATTGGTGAACAAAATGTAAGACTCGATTGGAAACTATGAATGCAGGATGATGCATGATTATGCTTATGCAAAAAAGTTTTGTTATCGAAGGACTTGTCGAAGTAATTGTAAACACCATAGTTTTGAATGTTTCATTTAAAATATTACAAACAATCCCCTTTTTAGGAACAAAGCCAAGGGATATGCTCAGAAGTTCATCAATAGAAACCTTAAAAGGCCCCGATATTTCAAACTTGAGGATGCCAAGTGATCTCCCATAACGAGTTTGGAAAAAACCTCCGGACTAGTCATTAAAGATCCTAGCTTCCTTAAGTTTGTCAAATCTGAGCTTTTGAAATTGTATTTCTGAGTGTTTCTCTTTGTGAAGTTCATTCCTACGATGTTTACAACAAAATTTGTCTAAGTCCTTCGATACTTGATGGAAAAAATGTTTATGAATGAATGTATGTATGCATGGTTATGCTAAAGAAACGGAGAAAACATGGCGAGGTTAAGTCCATAGTGTTGGAGCCGAGGGTAAACATGCCATTTGGTAAGGACTATGGTTTCATGTGTACCTGTATCACGGGTTCTACAAGGTTCCCAAAGTCCTCAACCCCTTCTAAATATCGTCGGGTTACGAGATTGACTCCCGGTCCAATAATATTCGTAAGAAAGTCTCGTTTGAGTGTAGTATCGCGTATCAACTAATTCAAGATTACTCTTGGTTAGCCACCGCACTACGTCCTAAAAGGCCAAGATGGGTTAAAGGTAACTAAAGGTCCTCAACTTCATAGGTCACTTGAAAATATCAATGCCGAACATGACTTACTCATGCCAACATAGTAATACCTCCAAGATTCCTCCATTGAGTGGGGTTATCACATGTGCCACATCCGAAATTTACCCTCGGAAAGACACTTTGATTATACCACCGTCCTATCTTATGTTTCCCTCAAGTCCGGGTGTAGGACTTATCTCACCACTCACGTAAAAAGATAAACACTTAAGCACATATTCACAATTTACAAATAATAATAAAGCATAAAGATAAAGAAAAGCAAGATAGGTTTAACCCACTTAGGATTTTGGTCCCCAGTGAAGTCGCCATTTTTGTCGCGGTGATTTTTGGATATCAAGCTATTAATTAGCATTGACTCGCATTTTTAGTTCACCACCGATCTTTTATTTTTCCGAGGAAAAGGGAGAAAGTTCGAAAAACCCTACTTTTTAGAGATCAAAGGTCCGGGGGTTGGTTACGCAAAGGGAAGGTGTTAGCACCCTAAACGTCTATAGTACTCTATAGGAACCTCTTGTTTTTATTTATCTTTATGCTAAATTGATTATTTGTTTGTAAATAAATGCTTAAGTGTGAGAAAGGATTAAAGTGATGAGTTTAAAAGAAAAGAAAATGTTTTTGTTTTTTTATTGATTTTTGTTTAGTTGGTTTGGAAGGACAAAGTCCTTTGCCTACATACCCAAATGGGATCAAAACCGATGTAGTTCGGGGTGGTGGTGGAAGGTTGGGTTTTGGTGGGTTATGATTCTGTGTCTGTTTTTGGTTTAGAAAAGAAAAGAGGAAGAGGGGTGGTTTGGATTTTGTGGTGGTTTAGTGTTACGGTTCTGTGTTGATTCTCACTGTTTTTTCTTTCACTGTTCCTCTCTCGCACAGTAACCAATGCACTATTTATAGTGCAAAAAACTAGGGTTAGAAAAATGAAAAATGACAAAAATGCCCCCCTTCTGGGCCTGGACTGAAAACTGGATAAAAACTGAGAAAAAATAAACACCAACAGTAAAATAAAAATAGTAATAATAAAAAAAACGAAAATAAATAAAAAACAGAAACACTAATAATAAAAAAGAAATTAAGAAAAGAATAAAATAAAAAAAAAAAATAACTAATAATAATAATAACAAAATAAATAAATAAAACGGTCGCCTTTGGAACAAAAAATGAGGTATTTTAAAATATCTTCCTGCCGAAATTTCGTCTGAAATGACGAAAATTTCCGGCTTAAAAGACGAGAAAAGCAAATTAAAAAAGGGTCAAAAATGGGGTATGACATACACCATTGCTATAAATCGACATTAACATTAAAAGAGTTAAAAGAAATTGAAATCAATTACATTTATCCATCTTTGCATGAAATTGAAATCCATGGAAGATACTCATTCAAACCACCCTTTTACTCTATATATTCTACCACATCACACAAATTCTTATTCTATCACAACACCCCACATAAATCCTTTCCATTCTCTCGACACAAAACACACAAATGGATGATTTACTGGCATTCCATAATTTTCAATAACACATTTTTTTTTCAATGTAAATCCCAATAAATTTTATTACACGGGGAAGATGAAGATGAAATTAGGGATGAAGATGGATTTGAGGAAGATGCAGATGGAACCCTAATTGCACAAACTTATATTAGTGGCATTTTGTTTCTATTTTTTTAATTTGTAATTTTTAAGTTGGCATCCACGTGTGTATATTTTGTTGGCCAAGTGTCCCTTTCAAACGATCAACTCACGAAAGGGACAAACTTATTCCAACGTTGTTAACGTTTTGGACCAGCTTGAAATATTTAAAACACAAGAGACCAACATGAAATCTAAAATAAACACAAGAGACCAAAAATGCAATCCATATTTTTACTATATTATCTAAAATTTAATTTTAATATTTACATTCTATATTTTTAAATAAAATATGAGGAGATGCAACAAATGGGGAGAAATTCAACACATCTCTATTTCCATGTTTTTTTAGAAACTCGGTATCTATTTACTTAAAATATGAGTCGATGGAGGAATTGAATAGGAGGTTGGAGATAAGCCTTAAAAACGTACAACTTCCACCTAAGTAGAAGCAAGACATGGTATATAAAATGCAATTTTAGCAAAAAACGAAATAGTTTTACCTTAGAGGTGAAAATTGGAGATCATATCATACCATAAATTACACAGTTTAAATATATTGGGTCCATAATACAAAACGACGGAGAAATAGAGCATATGTAAATCATCAAATTCAATATGAGTGGTTGAAATGGAAAGCCTCAGGTGTTTTATGTGATACCAAAATACCACTCAATTTAAAGGGAAAATTTATCCGGTAGTAAGACCATTTATGAAGTAAAGTGTTGGCCAACAATGAACCAACATGAGAATAAAATAAGCGCAACAAAGATAAGAACGATGCATTGAATGTGTGATAAGTCTAGAAGGGATACTAGTAGAAATAACCATATTAAAGAGAGTTGAGGTACTACATTGGACATCTTCAATATATTAGATTACCGCGTATGATTCTTGTTTAAAAGTTTATCTAAATATTTTCATCTGAATTTGAATATCAATTTAAATAAAATAGATTTGAATTTGAACCCGAAACCTCTCAGTTTTTTATTTTTATTTTTTTTTGTAGAGCGAGACCTCTGAATTGTATTTTGAGTTTCCCTCTGACAACTTCTATAGTCACAAACAAGATTATTTTATTACACATTGGTGACCGGCGTAACCATCGGCGTCAGCCTCTCCACTTCCCGCCGTCTCACACGCTACTCCAAAAAACCTAACCGCCTCCATTCCTCTGCCGTGTCTGCTACCAGCAAATGGGCGGAGCGACTCATTTCCGATTTCCAATTCCTCGGCCTCGGCGACACCTCCTCTTCCTCCACCTCTGCCACAGTCACTCTCACTCCTTCTTACCCTCCTCCAATCGAACGCCACGTGTCACTCCCTCTCGACCTGTACAAAATCCTCGGCGCCGAAACACATTTTATCGGTGATGGTATTCGGAGAGCTTATGAAGCGAAATTCTCGAAGCCTCCTCAGTATGCTTTCAGTAATGAAGCTTTGATTAGTTGTCGACAGATTCTTCAAGCTGCTTGTGAAACCCTAGCTGATCCTTCTCCTAGACGAGAGTATAATCAAAGCCTCGTCGTCGACGAGGACGAAGATGAGGATTCTTCCATTCTCACTGAAATCCCTTTCGACAAAGTAAGCTTTCAATTTCATTCAATTCAATTAACATTTGAGTTGTGTTTGTAAGAAAATGATTATTTGTGTTAATTGCAATGATAATACGAGTTTTATTTACTAAAACTATGTTTGGTAAAAACAACGAATAGTTGATAAGCTGCATATAGTGGACGAGCTTGTGACAGATAACTGATAAGCTAGTTTATAACTGATAACAAATAAGCTCGATGATTGAATTTGTAGTATTTGTAAAATTACTGGTTGAACTAACTTATAAATATGAAATAACATAAAAAAAGATATGTTTAATCATGATTTAATTTTTTCAATTAAGATTACAGGGGTAAAATGTAGAGAGAGAAAATTGTAAGTTATAAGCTACTTGAATTAGCTTATTAAATTATGCTATGAGCTCCCGAGAAAGTGACGGTTACCAAAGAATTATTGAGCTTATAAGTTATAAGCTAAAAAATGTGTCTTGGCAAGCAGACCCTAAGTGTCACATTTGAGTTGTGCTTTGTAAGTAAATGATTTATTGTGTTGATTTCAATGATAAAATGTGTTTCAAATACTAAACCACCCTTATTAATTGTACTTAGTGGAGTAGCTAGAAGAAATAAGATACAATTAATAAGGTTAAATTAGTGGGAAGAAATAGTTAATGTTTCATTGTTGTAATATCCCGCTTAGAAGTATCAGTTAAGCGTGTTAGAAACTTCATGAGCAAGCAATGGCAAGGTTGTAATTAAGAGCAGTGGCATAGTTGTAATTAAGGGCAATTGGGCATTTGGATAAATATGAAAATTGTTGAGTTTTCTACTCATTTTTCTCACACACAAAAATCTGGTTTTTGCTCTCTCCTTCTCTCTCATTTCGTCCCTCTCACTCACTCATTCATAATCCATCTTCACTTCACCATCATCATCCCTCAACCTAGTAAACTCCTCCCTAAACTCTTGTGTGGCAAGTAAGCTTGATTTGGGAAATTAGGAGCAAGAGGAAGCAAAGGAAAGATCAAGTGATCAAGTGAAGGATAGGCTAGGGTTGAAGCCAAGGATTAAGCCAACATCAAACCCATCTTGAGGTGAGCTCTCTTGGGTTATAGAACCCATTTTGAGAATCCTTGATTAAGTTATGGAATGTTTATAGTTTATGATAAATTTTTGAGGTTATAGTGCCATAAGCCCTTTTGATAGTGATTCCTTGTTCATACATGATATAAGCTGATTATATGTCTTAGAATTGATCCTTTAAGCTGTTATGGTGTTTGAGTATGCCTGGATTAGCCAAAAAGAGTGAAATTCACGTTGTGAACAGTTGCAATTCGGCCACCGAATGCCCAAATTCGGCCACCGAATTTGACAGCAAAATCTCCATTTTTGATTCGCAGGAAATCGGCCACCGAATTGGCCAATTCGGCCACCGAATTGCAAGTGTTCTTTTGTGAATGTTTGGATCAAATGAGGATAAGGATAGGTATATAAAGGAGAGATATATACTTGATTGTTAAGCCATTATAGGAAGGTTAAGAAGTTAGTATGTGGGTTAATCTCTCTAAGCAACGATATCATGCACTCAATTAATTATGTGCAAGCCTAAGAGCAATGAGGATGGGAATGCTTTGACAATCTTAGTCATAGACATGTTTATAGTGTTGGTTCTCCAACGATTATAGGTGGCTTATGAGAACAATAAGCCAAGAATTATAGGTTACAGGTTATAGATTACATGATTGTTATAGGATTAAAGTGACAAATTATATGCTTATATGTTATAGTTAAAGAATTAAAGATTAAAGATAATGGCGTGCTTGCACGTTTTACAGTTACAGGGCGTGTTCATCAGACTCCGGGTTTCGCCGGATGGGACTTCTCCGAGAGGGTTGTCCACACGTTTTATAGGGAGTCCGGTGTTAGCCTGATATGATAGGAATTTCACCGGTTTATAGGGAGACATATCTCGGGGTTGCTCCACCCGGGGTGCCCTCCGTAAAATGAACTCAGATTAATTGTTTGTTCAACGCTAACAGCTAACATAAAACACTTTATTCGTTTTATGATCTATAGTTATAGTTAAAGTTGTTAAAGTTATAGTCACAGGAAGTTTTATAGACACGGGTAAACTACAGTCACAGTTATAGGAGGTTTTATTTATCCATTGGGGATAGAATTAAAGACTTGGCGATTCTAGAATTCCCCTAAATTGCCAAGGTAGGCATGGCGACCCTAGGTTGCCAACAGTAGGTTGGGTAGAGCTCACTGAGACATTATGTCTCATCCCATTCCTTCTGGTGCAGGTTCACAGGCAGGATCGCAATCAGCACGCAACAAGGGTAAGGAGAAGGCTTCGGACTGATCGTGCTGTTGTTATATGTTATGGTTGTTTGTATTATATGGATGGCACTTCTGATGTATATGTATTCGAGATGTTGTATAACTTTGGATTGTAATATTACATTGTGATGTAATATTTTGGATAAACTTTTATATTGTAAATTAATGTATCCAGTACGAAATTTTAATACTCGTATAAGATCCTAGGCAATCTTATTATGGGTGTTACAATTGGTATACTAAAGTGACTATTATCTTGGGACAGAAAATATTGCAAATGACAATTATAATGAGACTGAGAGTATTTGTTAATGTTAACATAACGATTTTTATTTTATTTTTATGTTTTGTAGGTTCCTGGAGCTCTGTGCGTGTTGCAAGAAGCTGGAGAGACGGAGTTGGTGCTTCGGATTGGATGGGGTTTACTGAGAGAGAGGTTACTGACGACGTTTAAGCAAGATGTTGTGTTGGCTATGGCGCTTGCATATGCTGACATTTCAAGGGATGCTTTGGCTTTGTCCCCACCGGTTGTCATTGTTGCTTGTGAGATGCTGGAAAGGGCATTGAAGCTTTTGCAGGTGAGAGATGATACCTAGTTTTCAGGCCTATAATAATATAATTTACTAACACTGATGCCTTTTTGGATTTAGCTTCTAGGATAAGAAAATACCATTATATGGTTTTAGATAATTGATTGATTATAGACAAGTTAAAATGAGAGATTTTTGAGAAATTTTGAAATGTATAGGCTAATTTCAACTCGTATGAGAAACAATTGTTTGAAAATTCATAGATATTATACGACTCTTTTAATATTTCAATTTTGACAAGTATTTGTAGACAAGATTATCCATACTTGACTCTACGAGTAGTAGAAGAATACCCTGTAGACATAGAACATAGCCTGTGCCCCTTTTTGCAATTCTGAAGTATTCAGAAATTGCATTGATTAGACAAAAAGCTAGCTTTTTTTTTAGTGGAGCCATACTATGTAGTATAAAGATTTGTTACGGAACTGAGTACAAAAAAAAAAAAGTATAACTATTCATGATGGTTCAATGTAAAAAGTAATAAGCTACTCTCAGTTATTCAACCAATCATAATTACTCATGCAACTTTTACAAAATCTTTTCTTTTAAGCTTGCAATGTATTAGACCGTATATGTGTGTTGTATATTTTTATTAAACATTTTATAATGTTTAATGAATGTCCGTGGATTATTTGTTAGCGGGACTCGTTTAAAATTTTGTGTAATCTTTCATGTCATTATTGTACTTAGCGTTCCTAATATTGATGTAATCTTACTCATCACTACTGCCGCAAAATTGATATGGTGCTGTTGTATTATGGATGTGGAAGTAATAAGTACTTGGGTGAAATTTTGTGTAGTTGTCAAGTATAGTATTCCTTTTAAACTTTACTACTGTTGCATTTCCAAAATCTACACAATATTATTTTTTGCATGTATTTAATGTGCATTAAAACAATGTGTATAGCTTGAAGACGTTTAAATTGCAGTTCTGGTGCAATATGCTTTCTGATGACTCACTTGATCATGTAGGAAGAAGGGGCAAGCAGCCTAGCACTGGATTTACAAACACAAATTGATGAGACACTTGAAGAGATAACCCCACACTGTGTATTAGAACTTTTAGCCTTGCCTCTTGATGATGAACATCGAGCGCGGAGAGAAGAAGGTCTCCAAGGTGTCCACAACATTCTGTGGGCAGTTGGAGGTGGAGGAGCAGCAGCAATTGCTGGGAATTTCACACGTGAGGATTTCATGAATGAGGCATTCCTTCATATGAAAGCAGCCGAACAGGTGTTCATAGAATGTTCTGTGCATGTTTTTATTTTAATTTTCTTTCGCCCCCCTTAGTTTTTGTTTATGAAGGATTTACATTTAATCGTTTATCTCCAATCTTTTTTTTGAAGGTCGAACTTTTTGTAGCAACACCTAGCAATATTCCAGCTGAAAGTTTTGAGGCCTATGGGGTTGCACTTGCATTGGTTGCACAAGCCTTCGTAGGTAAAAAGCCACATGTTATCCAAGATGCTGATAATTTATTCCATCAACTTCAACAAACTAAGGTAACAAATATGAGGAATGCCCCCTCTGTTTATACTCCCATGGAGATGGAGAGGAGAGAAGTTGATTTTGCATTAGAAAGGGGTCTGTGTGCACTGCTTGTTGGGGAGCTTGATCAATGTCGATCATGGTTGGGACTCGATAGTGAAAGCTATCCTTATCGAAACCCATCTATTATAGACTTTATTATGGAAAACGCAAAAGGTGATGAAGACAGTGATCCTCCTGGACTCTGTAAATTGTTGGAGACATGGTTGATGGAGGTGGTTTTCCCAGGTTTAGAGATACTAAAGAGACAAACTTTAAGCTTGGAGATTACTATGATGACCCCACAGTGCTAAGATATCTAGAGAGGCTGGAGGGTGCTGGTCGTTCACCCCTGGCTGCTGCAGCAGCTATAGCAAAAATTGGAGCTGAGGCTACTGCTGTTATTGGCCATGTTCAGGCTAGTGTAATAAAAGCATTAAAGAGGGTGTTTCCTGTTCGGTCGGATGATAAAATATTGACATATGAAGTAAATGATGAGAAGGATCATTCCAGCCTTTCTGAAAATGAGGATCCCCTTAGATTATCAGATCAGAATCCTCCGGTCAATGTTGAGGTTTCTGGAATAAAAAATACTGCTGAGATAAATGATGGAAACTTTATTACTGATGAAATAAAAAATGCAAGTGTGAAGATCATGTGTGCTGGTGTAGCAATTGGACTCATAACTTTAGCTGGTTTGAAGATTTTACCTTCTAAAAATGGCTCGCCCATTCTTCGCAAAGTGACTGGTTCAGCAATTGTGTCAGATACTATCAATTTAGGTATGGTCTTTTTGAATCTTCTACAACCATTGGAGTACTAGCACAAATATTTTCTTACCCGTGAGATGGATTCAGTTATCAGAGATGTGAAATTAGGTTTCTGTAAGTTCATGATGTAAGCTTCTGGCAATAGTTGCTTATTGTATACATAACAGATTCAACTGTACAGGTCCTGTAGGAGATGAAGAATTAGGAGAGAAACTACCAAAAATGAGTGCAAGGGTTGCAGAAGCTCTAGTCCGCAAGTGGCAACATATCAAATCCCAAGCTTTTGGACCGAATTGCCTAGGAACATTGCAAGAGGTAAGGAATTTAGTTGGTCCTTTAAAATGGAGATGGGAATCACTAATTACACTCTTCTAAAATTTAGTATGAATATGATCAATTCACCGATAATATATTTTTCTTCTACAGTCTTGTTAAATATTGCAATTGTGCAATCATGTGTCGTGTTCGTTTCATCCTTGACCTCTTTTGCAATTTTTTATGTGGGTTTATTGTTTTTCCTTTTCATTGAATGCCAATTTGGTACGATGGGATACCATTTAGACCATGTTTTTTTAGTTTTGTCAGCAGGGGAATGAATCATTTCATAAATTGAAAAGGAAGTGGAATTAGAACTCTGTCGGAGGAGAATTTTTTTGTTTTTTTTGGTAGGGAATTGTAAACTGTTTAGTGGTTTCTAAACAATCATTTTGATGATGCGAGTATATTCCTTACCACATGAAATTTTTTAATTGGGTTTTAGTTCTCTCCATTGAAAACTTTCCCAAACTTATCTAACTATTTACTTTCTCTTCCTGGTGTGCTTCCCCCATTCCCATACCCTCACACGGATAAAAAATGGGTGTTGGATTTTCATTTTGTCAACATTTTACAGTAAAACTGAACTGATATATCAGATTAGATACCGAGTCAGGTTAAATTTCGTCAAGTATAAATAACATGAGCCCTTGCATGGGATGGATCTTATATTATATATATCTGCATAAATGTGCAGGGTAACCTTTTCATGTGTATTTATGTGGGGATATTGGGAACTGAGAAGCATTATGCAACTTCTGAATGAACTATTATGATATTATATTACTTGTGGGTTTTTCTTTCTCCTGGACCAGTACTGAGTCTTAAACATTCTCTTTTGTTACTTCTTGACTGACTACTAATAATCTTGAGACAGTTTTATTTGGTGAATTATCTACTATCCTTTTTTTTTTTTCATAAATAATTTAGCTACCATGTTTGTATATATGAAGTTTCACTGAAGTTTAAGATCTGCTAGGTGTTGGATGGTGAAATGTTGAAGACATGGACTGATCGAGCAGCAGAGATTGCGGAGCTTGGTTAGTCGTATGACTACAACTTGGAGGATCTCAACATCGACAGTGTGACCATATCACAGAATGGGCGGCGTGCAGTAGTGGAAACAACTCTCAAAGAGTCTACCCACCTCACTGCTGTTGGTCATCCACAGCATGCTACTTCCAACAGCAGAACCTACGCAACAAGATATGAAATGTCTTTTTCAGGTTCAGGTTGGAAAATTGTTGAAGGAGCTGTCCTTGAGTCGTAATTAGGTTTTGTAACATGTAATATATGTCAGGTTAGTGCCCTTCAATGTCACCCCCTCGAGCCTATCTCCACTGTCTTGTATGTACCTGTTGTTTTGTGCATTTTTCAAGCATTTATGTAGTCAGGTTGTAAATATTTGCAGGGTATTTGATCAAATAATTATCCGGTTAGGATGTCAAACCTCTATTTACTCACCATCGTTTCGAAATTCGAAAATGAAAACGAAATTATCAAACGGAAAAGTGTAATGTGGTCATTGTTTGGACAATATTAGGGAAGAGAAGCGGGAAGTCGTCGAGTATGGAAGGATGTTAGATTTTGAGTCTACCAAGCTGAGCTATTCCCAAACCAATCCTTAGAAAAGTAACAATAATTTGTGTAAACTTCAATTAATTTATGTAAACCTTTTCAGTTGAGGATTGGGTGGTTAATCAAAGATTTGGATGATTATTGCAATATTTTTTAAATTTTCAAAAAGTCTGTGTAGGTACGAACACTGTCAAAATAAAAACCCCCCACTTAATGAGAAAGTGAGAAACTCAATATTACAAGAAAGCTGATTATATCATTACTCTTTTTTAGGGCGGGTTTTAGCATGGGAAATTGTCAAATTTCCCCATCTTAGACCAATTTTGTTTTATCTGTGTTAGTGTTATTACATGTACTCCATGTTTTCTTATATTTCAATTCAGACCCCTGATTAAAAATAATAATTTGACCCCAATTGTTTAGCTAATTCATTTACGGTATTTTGACCCTTGAATTTTTCCATGATTTTTTTAATAACTCCAACATTGTTGTTGCTGATTATTTTGTTTTAAAAATAATTTTATTGTTAACTAATTGTAAATTCAAGTTAACTAATTTCATTTACAACTGCTGTTAACTAATTGACACACAATGATTCAATGTTGCTGGTTATTCTGTTTGTAAATTTATTTATGTAAGTTTTTTTTTTTATGTTCACTCTTGACTATAGATCTCGTGACAACCCACATGCACACGCCCTCGACCATTTCTTTTTACTTTTTGCATACATCACAAGACATTTTTTATGCTTCAATTCGAGCTTGTTTCTTGCAAAGTCATTTCTGACACCCACTATTAGCTTTAGTAATTAATTACTATAAATGTGCTTGATATTTTTACCAGCATGCATCTAGGTCATTATGTAGTCGTTTTAATTGACATGAAAGAACTTTCGATAGAATCCGACCAAAATGATGACTCCGTTTAAGAGTCACAATTTGTGTCTTATCAACGACTTCATGCTTACCAATTACCATACTTTTGAAACGAATTCTAATCTTGAGAAATTATGTGAGTCATTGTTGTGCCCTTCCATGTCAATTCTCATGATAATGATGACTATATATGTAATCTCAAATAAAATTTGATTTAAAAAACCATAAATAAATTAACTAACATATATAAAAGCATATGGGACTAATTTCACAAGGCTCTAGGCCCCACTTTTAGTGACATCCACTATTACAACATTTTCCCATTTAAAAAAAAAAAAAAACTCCCAATCTAAATAATCTACTAAGAAAGCATTTGAATAAAAAGAAGAGATCGCAACACACACACAAGCTTCGTGACATAAGGTAGTAGTAATTAATTCATTGATTGATCAAACATTTTCTGTTGATGAAGAAAGGAATGGTTGAGTGAGTGATGCTTTAGCGTGGCTTGCGGGTCTAATGATGCTATGTTCTGTAGTAGATGATGCAATTGCAAGCTGTTCCTTTGCAAATTTCTTCTCTTCACTTTTACCCCACAACACAAAGTATAGTCCAGCTACAATCAACACTGCACCAATGATCCTGTAATATTATAAAGGGGTATTATTTTATGAATAAAGTAAAATCAAAACGGAACAAAAGATAAAGTAGATGTTAATTAATAGAAGCACACGAGACATGATCTTCCATTCAATAGTAGTATATTCTATGATATGATTTATTGCTTCAACTTTTCTAAGTTCTCACCATACAAGCTAGATCATAGGGATATGTGTGTCAATATGTTAAATATTAAATCAAATAACAAAATTAATATTGATCGAACCAAAATAAAATCGCAATCAAAGTATCAATCAATCCTATAAGTTGTTTAATAAATACAACTCAAACGATAAAACACTAAAAAATAAGAATATTTTATAAATGTTGAGACAATAAAAATACCCTTCATCTCACTTTAGGTCATTTCGGACAGAGACAGTATCAGAATACATAAAATACGTGGTCAACTTATTAAGCATTCAAAAATGAAATTATTGTTTTGTGAGTGTTTGGAACACAATTTATCATAAACATTTGAATTAGGGAGCTTAATTAGAATTAGGACTAACCCGCCCAAGTAGAACTCTTCTCCTAAAGCAATAGAAGCCATAATGGCTACAACAAAAGTCTGAACAGGTTGATACACAGCAACAAACACTGGACCTCCTCTATCAATGCACCATATTTGTACTGCAAAGGCAATTCCAGATGCCACCACTCCCTGCAAATTAATTAATACATGTTGAAATAAGTGGCCGAGAAAATTTAAAAAAATTGGTGTCCTATATTTTTATATTTAGAAATATCAAAGTCATAAATCGGCGAAAAATAAGGGATCTACAGTCAAACCTGCATTTAGATGATATATGACAGTATGATGAAGATCAAATGATTCAAATTTAAAGATCGTATTTCAGATTTAAATATTTATAACATCCGCTTTAACTTTGGATCGTCTAATCTAATCTCCATCCGACAATCACATATGTTCTAACTACTATAGAATTGCATGCAAGTTTGACGGCATGCAATCTGTATCTGAAAAGAAGGGGACCAAAAATACATTTAAGACTGGTAAATACTAGTAACTAACCGCGTATAAAATAGTGAAAGCTTCACCACCAGAGTGAAAAATCCAAGCCTGAGCATTTCTTTCACAAACCAAGGCAATAAGAAGAAATTGCAAGAGTCCAAAGAAACATGTATAGGAAGTGACAGAAAGACGAGCAGGGTACTTCTTAAGGACAGGTGCTTGAAACACAAGCCAAGCAGACCAAGACAAACAATGTCCAATTAGATAAAGACATCCAAGTGTCCAATTTTTTCCCTTTGCATCACCAAGTGACATTGTCCCAAAATCAATCATTGGTGTTGTTGTTACTTCTGATATTATTGTTGTACCACTATTTAAGTGACTACTTGGACTATATATAGTTGGTCCTTGATATAATGTAATCACTGATGCACCAATTACACAAAATATTGTTCCTGCTACTTTAGCAATTCCATCTTTTCGATTCAGTCTCACTTGCTCTATCCTGTTGATGAAATTTTGCATATGATTTTTTTTTGTTAGCAATAATTAATTTTTAATGTGTCACATAATATATAGTATGTGCAATTGAGACATTAAGGATTGATTAATTAATTGAAGGGTAGCTTGCCTTAGTATGACTGCCATGAGAAATGTAATGGCAGGGACAGAGTTCTGTATTGCTGATGCAAAGGTAGGGGATGTGTTATCCAACCCAAGCAAGTAGAAACCTTGATTTGCTGTAATCCTGTTTAATTCAACATGTATGTAATTATTAAAGGTATAAAGGCCTTAATTTAATATAATTAAATATAATGATTATTTTACAATTTTCAAAGTGAATTTAAACTTTATTCCTTGAATTTATAATATTAATTTTTTTTTATCAATGAGCTGACATCTAATTTAGTTAATTTATAGTATTTGATTAAAGTTTGCATGGTTTTATATATAATTAATTATACATACCCAATAAGTGCGAGAAAAAAGAACTGGCAGAGGAAGTTTAAATTAATCGGTGGTCTGTCCTTCCTGAACAAAAGGAAAAGAAACAAGTATGTGAGAATCATAGATAATAAATAGACATATACACAAGTAAATTACTAAATGTTAGTAATATATTTTTTTTTATGATTTTAACAATTAATATAGGGTTAAAAATGTTTTTAATCCAAATAATATTACATATCTTTCAACTTTAGTCCTATAAAACTTTTGACGATAAAATGGGAGCTAAAAGCGCCCATTTTTATAAAAGGTAACGATTTTAATTAATAATTTTTTATGGGAACTAAAATCATAAAATAAAGAAAAATGTTAACGAGTGTCTTAAGACACTCTTTAACAACCTTAAATAATAAATTTTTATAGAAATTGATGAATTCAATACATTAGAAATTAAACAATTTGACTTTTTCAATAAACTTTTTTTAATTAAAAATCTTTAAAGAGTATCATTCTGACACTCCTTAATAAGACCTAAAATAAATATGATAAGTGTTAAGACGTGAGAGAATATGCTAAGTAAGCAAATATAAAAAAAACAGTATGGTTGAAAAATTTCATGCATAATGTACAAAATTTCATGGCTGAATAATATTAATGAAATTGTTAGAGGAATGGTGCTAACTTTTCCAAGAAATAAGCAAATGGAAGGAGGAGAAGGAGAGCAATGATGTTCCTATAGACAGGGAAAACAAGTTTGCTAACTCCCATGTTAAGTGCAGCTCTTGAAACAACATGGAAACCAGCATAACCAAACTGCAGGGCCAACATGGCCACATGCAGCTGAAATTTTTCAGGGATAGAACACCACATTCTCTTGGAAGAGGCTGAACCTGAATCAGCCATTGTAGAATAGTTGATTTAATGTGTACTATAGAGTATAGACTATATAGGTTGAATTTTGACCAAATAATTGAGGCCTAGCGAAAACCAAACTAGTGTTGGTTAATTAGCAAAAGAAAGGTAGGAAGTGGTGAAGAGAAAATGAAAGTAAGGGGGATATAAATATAGGGTAAAAAGGTGTATAGATTACTAAGGAATAGAGAGGTATGGCCCACAATAGTCCTAAAAAGAATTTGTGTCAACTGTTGGTTATCCTTTTATGTTTTTTGATTGTCTCCCACATTCTTTGCTTAATCAATTCTGTTTGACTGACAAGACAACCCCAACCGCACTTGGCTTCAAATTGAAAACAAACAAAACAAAACCAAAGAGAAAATATATACTCATGCCTATGCAAGAATTGACCAAATAGAATGGTAAGAGTCCCACATCAGATAGAAGATGACCTGACAATGTGTTTATAAAGAGGAGATACTCCTCACCTTACAAGCCGGTTTTGTAAAGATGAGTTAGACCCCAAATTTCAACATGGTATTAGAGCCTTTTCAAGATCCATTGGGTCACCTGCTATCAGGTTTTCGCTATCGGACCACCCACCATTTATGTCCACGAACCAAACCCAATAGTGCTGGTCGTGAGGGGGTGTGTTAAGAGTCCCACATCGGATAGAAAATGGCCTAGTATGGGCAATCCTCACCTCACGAGTCCCACAGAGTCCCACATCGGATAGAAGATGACTTGACAATGTGTTTATAAAGATAGCCTGACAATGATTAGGCCCAATTTCAAGAGGTTTTAATTGCACTGTTATTGTTTTGATTCTAAAAAAAGATAATCCACATAAACTACTCCATTTTAACGTATTAGATTTTAGACCAATCTCATTGCTAGGACGTATAACACCCTGAACCTCGAGACTAATATTTAAATAATAATCATGCAGTTAATCAAAACATTAAGGTGTTACTATTTGCCAACTTCTCATACTAAGTTCTCATTATAAAAATTTCATCAAATATATAACAGATCATGGTGGAAATAAATATGTCGACAGCATAATCTCGGGTCACATCGTAACATCTCAAAATATAATATATCAACAGCTTGATCATATAGATCCATCAACATTAATCCAAAAAGAAAATAAAACAATCCCCAAAATCCTAGATCAGAGCATCTAATCTAGACTCCTCAAAGCAATAAAACGAGTAGGCATTACGCTATCCTCAACATACTCACAAGTAAAGCTAGTCCTCAACCTGCACGTCTACACCACTAGGATGCAGGCGACAAAAATCACTAGAGGGTAAGATATACAACATAAAGGAATTATAAACGCATGTAAATTCAGGCAAAACAACATCGTCATATAAGCATACATCATATTAAGTCTGGTTATAATCATAAAACATTCGTAACGTATTTACAATCAATTAATAGCCTGGCTACATCAATACTTAAAGACAAGACTCACAAAGCATACACAGCATATTCTCATCAACAAATAATCGCTAAGTCAAACACATAACAATCACATTTCATCAACATCATCAGTTATACAGTTACCACATGGATGCACAAGTGCACGCCAAAACATTACCACATACGACTCCTCATGTTCATGCAATGCGCCTAAAAGACTCTACATGCATGTGGTACCAGTTTGGATATCGGAGTTGTGTTACCGAGTGATCCTTCGTCTTTTCATACTTGTCTTTTCATAGTTGGGTAATCAGAAGTATATTATTGATTAGTCCCCTCGTCTTTTCATTCTCATCTTTTCATAGGACTGACTTATGAATGCATGAACCCACATATAGACTCGACAATGCACACCAAACATACACCTCATCGTTATATTATTCACACCATCATATAACATATCATCACCAAATCAACACCAATTGCATTGTCAAATCAAATAAGGTCACACAATCAACAAGTCAAACATTCAAGACATCATATCATCACGTTCATCAATTCACCATCATCGTTCATCATTCAACAACATATCACAATCATCTTAACTACACCTCTTCATTTAATTTAATTCACATAGTTCACAATTCATGCATAATAAGGACAAGGTTTCATTCTCCTATCACCAACTAACTCATCACCATTTCATTACATTCTTATCATGTTCCATCATCATTCATACCTCATTAATCAATTAACAAGTTTGCATACATCTCATAACTCAATTAAAGACAGTCCACAAGTTCGTCTCTAACCATTTAACCTCTAAGTTTCCTTACATCATAATCCAAGTTAATCAATCATATACATCCTCATTATACTTCTAATAATCAAGTTTAGGGGTTTGAGACCCATTCACGTGCATTGGATACCTTAAAAAGACGAAAATTCGAAGTTCCCACGCCCAGGGAAGGGCGCACGGTCGTGCCACAGGGGGCCGAGAGGAACGCACGGTCGTGCGTCCTTGACATGACAGGGATTGCCGATTTTTTCATTTTCACAAAAATACCGTTTTCAACACCATTTTTCGATCCAATTCGCACCAGAATCGTCCCAAGACCTTAAAACTAATTTTATCCAATCATTTTCACCTCAAACTTAGCTTAACCAACTTAATCATACTCAATTTCACCACTAATTATCATGTTTTCCTATTAATCCAAACATCATCTAAAAACTCATTTTTAACACAACAACTTAACACCTAAACATAGTAACAATCTCAATTTCAATTCTTCAAATTCCACAACACCACACTAACCTATTTCAATTAACACAACACCAACTTAATCAATTCAACAACAACTTCATCATTTTCATCAATTTGCTCATACTTGTCAAGAACACAACAACAACAACTTCAATCATGACGAAATCAACATAATCTCATGAATTCCACATTTAACATGTACCCATAAATAAAATCAACAATTAAACTACAATTCAACACCAATTATCATGTTTCTTCACCAATTTTCTCAAAACTCATAAACATACCAATTACCATAACCAAACATGAACTTAAACATTATAACAACATGATTTCATCAATTTTCAGATACTCAAAATAACCACAATAAATGGAGCACGAATTTAACACATAATCATCATCAATTCATGAAATTAAAGATAATTTAAAACACCCACAACTACTCATTTGTTTATCAAACCTAAATGGTGAAAATAATCTTCCATCTTACCTACAATCTCCACCAAGTTAGCTCTCCAAGGTGAAATCTCCCTCTTGCTCTTGAGTTCTCTTCACTTCTTTCTCTCCAAGTTTCCCCTCTCTAGCCTCCTCTTGTGTGTTTGTGACAAAATGAGCTAAACCTAATTTCACCAAAACACACACTATTCTATTTATTTAATGGGTTGAAGTCACTTACACCAATGTGCTTAGTCAATTCTCATTCACCAAAATAAACACTACTCTTTTACTCCACTTAAACCCTCTAATTACTCACACACCTCTATTCTCTTAATTCTCAAATTTCTAATTTCTAACACTTAACAAAAATATCTTTTACCCGTAAATGGCCAAAATACCCTCAATCACTAGAAATCTACTAACTCACTAATTCTCCAAATTAATAACACAATTAACAAATATAATAATATTAAATAAATCTAATACTAAAAATCGGGATGTTACAGAACACATGTATAAGTATTATATATCAAAGATGTCTGCAAATAGATAGAGTAGTGTTATGAGTATGGTATCGTAGAAACTCTGACAACTTTAATCAAAGGTTGTTAAATCTTGAATGATATCGGCTGGATTCAAGTATCTGTGGCTAGTCCCACATCAATTATAAATGGGCAAAATTAATGTTAGATACATAAGAGATGTGAGTCATATACCTAATATCTTACGGTTTTGTATGGAGATATGGTGTTTGCCTCTCTTGTGGACCTTGAGTATTGGACCGTTGTTACTCCCAACACTATTTGGCCTCTCTAATAATATCTTCATTGCAAATGAGGTGATGAATGAAGCGAAACACGTGAAGAAATACAACTCATTTTGTTTAAGTTGATTTCAAGAAAGCTTATGAGTCTTTTGAATAGAATTACCTAGATATGATGATGGTAAAATTAATTTTCCTGTTTCAGTTTTTGTGAATGGATGTCCTATTGAAAAATTTAAGATGAGTTGTGATGTTAGACAACGGGGTCAACTTTTTTTCTTTTTTTGTTCTTGTTAACTGTTGAGGGCCTTAACTCAATGTTACAAGCCTAATTTGATTCGGGCTTTTTCAAAGGCTTTTTGGTTGAAGGAGAAGTTGATTTCAAAGTAACTCAATTATAATTTGTAGATGATACATTATTGATGTGTCCAAAATCATGGTCGGATATTTGTGCTATTATAGCCAACTTATTTCATTTTGAGTTTGCTTGTTAAAGTAAATGTGAAAGTTTTGTGGTTAGTAGAGGCGACAAGGACGCTCAATTGCAAATTGGGATAACTTTCTTTTAAATATATATCTTTATTTGCCAAGTGGCGGTAATCCTAGAAGTTTGTCCTTTTGAAATTCGATAATTGATAAGATTTGTAGAAGATTATATGGGTTGTCAGTTACTCAGTTTTCTTTCTTCCTTCAAGGCATCATAGTGTACAATTTGTAAATTAAATTTCTTTATAAATCTCATGACGAGAGAGAAAGGTGGGTTGGATTTGTGTGATTTTTGTGCCTTTGATATTTCTCTATTAGGTAAATGGTGTTGGAGTTTAATATTGGATCAGGTTTTTTTGGTTTAAGATGTTGTTGAAGAAATATGGTTCAATTTCCAAGGAGTTGAGGGATGAGATTATTAGAGATTCGTCATGGTAAAAGGATAATCAGTTAGTACGTGAAGGTGGAGGATTATCTCAAGTTAATTAGTTTGATGGTAATTTAGTTGTGGGAGTTGAAGATGGCGGAGATACTTCTTTTTGGCGGGGCCTATGGATCAGGGTGTGGTGTTGGGGGAGAGATTCAATAGATTATTTAATTTGGCTATGGATAAAAATGTGTCAATTGTTGATACATTCAAGAATTAGCGCGAGGTTAATGGAAGGGGATGGTCTTAGAGGGGAAATCTTTTTCAAGTGAAAATTCGATCTAGTTATTCGATCTAGTTTTTGAGTGTATTTCCTTGTTCGATAACTCTTTTGTGCGTGACATTGTATTATGTATCGGACAAATGAGTGTGATTTTCATACAAGATGTTAATTAGTAGTCGTATATATCATAATTCTTATGATTCTACGTATTGTGAGATGATTTGGAATAAGAAGGTGCCTTTGAAGATGTGTCTTTTTGCATGGAGACTTTTTAATAACAATCTAAACCTGAGAATTCTTAATTTTTAAAATTTAGTTCAATATTCTATTTATTGTACGCAGTGGCGGAGCCACACTCTATTGAGGGGATGCCCTTGCCAACCCTCAAAATTTAATTTTTTCACATATACCCCTATATTTTTTGCATTTTGAACCTCCTCATATTTTTTTTTTGCACCAGCTGCCTATACCCAAACCACCCTCACTTCACTCATTTACACATTTCAACTTCTCTCTAACTTCTCTCTAAATTATAGCACCTTTCTTCCTCCACCACCACCACCACTCTCATCCACTCCGGCGGCAACACCACCACCAAACTCCGCCGCGCCAACAACCCACCCTTCCATCTCCACTCTCGTGACCTATCCGCTACCATCTACAGCGAACCACCACTGTTGCAGCGAAGTGCGAACCACCACTGTTGCAGCGAAAAAATATGTTGCAGCGGCGAACCACCAGTGTCTCCACCCTATTTCGCTGTCCTCCGCCATCGTGCAACCACAAAGGGACATTCGGAAGCCTCCAAAGACATTGAACCTACCACCAAGGTAATCAATTAAAAATCTTTGGTTTAGGGTTTGAAAATTTGGGATTTTTTGACATAACTTCAATTGTGATAAATTGGTTGATTGAATATGCATTTGAGGGTCCTAATGACATGTTTGTGTTGTGAATATGGAATTTCACCATAGAGTTTGTTGATGGTAGAATTGAAATCATTTTGACTTGTTTGTATGAATTTCACCATAACTTTTGAATGTCCCTTTGTCCTTATTTTTTTGAGTTTGCCTAGTACTGTAGTACACTTGCTGATTTGTGAGACATACAGGTACAACTACATGATTGTACTGTAAGTGCTTGCTGCAAAATTTAATCAATAGTACAAAGAAAAGGAGAGATGATAAGGACTGTAGTAGTACGAATAGTGAGTAAATGAATCTGATTGTTTTTTCTCTGATAAGGAAAAGAGAGTCATTAATAGAGTAAATGAGTGTAATTAGTTTGTCCTGACTTAGAATGTTGCAACTGTGAGGTTTCCCTTTACTTTTTCTTCTAAATTTTTTTGATTAAAGTTGTGATAAATATTTATTCCCCATTTGTTCTTGATTGTGATCCATCCCTTTTGTTGTATCAGCTATAAGAAATGTAGTTCCTATTGGTCCTAAGGTACTTGAACTTAGAGATAAGTTTATTCACTTTGTTACTATGCTTAAGCACTTGATTTTTGGTCCTTTGCATTCAGCAACTTATGTTATGTGAATGTTTTCTCAAATAGTAATAAGATAGTCATATGACTTTGTCTGGTATATTCTAGTAGGTGAAGGAAATTTATTTTGATCATTATTGCTTGGCAACTAATATGCAGCTCACTTTTTCAATTCAATTAAGAGACAAGTTAGAAGCTAATCCAAACTGAGCTTAAGAAAATGTTATCTAACTTAAGTTTGTTATTTTATTGTTTGTTGTAGGAGTTATGGAGAATTTTTTTAAAAGAAAATTACCATTCTATGAGCAAGGATCTAGTTCTCAACATGTTCCATGTAATTTGGAAGAGTTACCATCGGATCCGGGAAAGCGGCCTAAAATGTCAACATACCATCCAAATGATCAAGAGATAATACGCCGAACATATTTACAAAGAGGACCATGCCAACCTATTCAACACAATTTTCCTCAAAGAAAAATTGGAAATTCAATGAGAAGATTTTGTTCCTCTTGGTTTAATGAATTTGGTAGTTGGTTAGAGTATAGTATCGAAAAAGACGCCGCATTCTGTTTATGTTGTTATCTGTTTAGACCTGATTTTGGAAAGCAATCTGGTGGCGATACATTTATAATAGAGGGATTCACAAGTTGGAATAAAAAAGCCACACTCTCATCACATGTTGGAGGAGGCCCTAATTCTGCTCACAATATTGCTTGGAAGAAATGTGGAGATTTGATGAAACAAGATCAACATATTGATGTTTTGATGCCTAAGCATTCTGAAACAACTCGTAACTTGTATCGAAGGCGGTTGACGGCCTCACTGGATTGTATTCGACTTCTATTGAAGCAAGGATAGCCTTTTCGTGGTCATGATGAAACAATTGAATCTTCTAATCAAGGAAACTTCCTTGAAATGCTTAGATGGTTTGCTAGCAGAAAAAAGAAAGTGAAGCGAGTTGTATTAGAAAATGCGCCTGAAAATGATAAAATGACTTGTCCATCTATTCAAAAGGAAATTGTCCATGCCATTGCTTTGGAAACCACTAAAGCTATTATTGAGGATCTTGGAGATGAATTGTTTGCTATTCTTGTTGATGAATCAAGAGATGTATCTGATAAGGAGCAAATGGCTGTTGTTTTGCGTTATGTTAACAAATATGGATGTATTGTTGAGCGATTTTTGGGTATTGTTCATGTTACAACTACAACAGCCATGTCATTAAAAATGGCCATAGATGATCTATTTTGTAAGCATAGTCTTACTACTTCAAGAATTCGTGGACAAGGTTATGATGGGGCTAGCAACATGCAAGGACAATTTTCTGGTCTCAAAAGTTTGATCTTAAGGGAAAGTCCATCTGCATTTTATGTACACTGTTTTGTTCATCAGTTACAACTTGCATTGATTGCTATAGCCAGAGATCACCTTCAAGTTAACTCTCTTTTTAGCGTAATATCCACTTTAACAAATGTTGTTGGGGGATCTTGCAAACGGACTAACATGCTTCGTGAGAGACAAAGAATCCGTGTTAAGGAAGCATTGGAGAGTGGAGAAATTGTTAGTGGAAGAGGTTTGAATCAAGAAACTAATATGAAGCGTTCTGCTGATACTCGTTGGAGTTCTCACTTTGCAACTTTGGTGAATTTGATATTGATGTATAGTTCTGTAACTGATGTTCTTGAAATGTTGAAAGATGATGTATCAGTTAAAGATGGAAGAGGCGAAGCCAACGGTCTTTTAATTCTAATGAATAATTTTGATTTTGCACTCACATTGCATTTGATGAAAAAGGTCTTAGGTATTTCAAATGAATTGTCACAAGCATTGCAAAGGAAAGATCAAGACATCGTCAATGCTATGAGCCTGGTTAACATCACAAAGGAGCGATTACAAGCTCTACGAGATGGTGGATGGGAACCTTTATTAGAGGAGGTAATTTTATTTTGCAATAAGCATGACATTAACATTCCAAACATGGATGATATATTCTTCCGTGGAAAATCAAAACGTGGAGGTAATGCTGAATCTATCACAATAGGGAATCATTACCGTATTGAATTATTTTATACGGTTGTGGACATGCAGCTTCAAGAACTTAATAATCGTTTTAATGAGACAAATAGTCGGTTGCTCATTTGTATGGAGTGTTTGTGCCCAAAAAACTCGTTCTCTAAATTTGACAAGGCAATGTTGATTGAATTTGCAAAGTTTTATCCAATTGAATTTTGTCCAACCTCGTTGGAGTTTCTTGATAGTCAACTTGAGACTTACATCTTTGATATGCATATGAGTGTTGAATTTGCATCTTTGAAAGGAATAAGTGATCTTTCAAAAAAATTGGTTGCAACCAAAAGGCATATTGTTTATCCATTAGTCTATCGACTTTTGAAGTTAGCAATGATTTTGCCCGTTGGCACATCAACCGTTGAATGAGCCTTTTCTTCCATGAAGATTTTGAAGACTAGATTTCGTAATCAAATGGGAGATGAATGGAAGAATGATTGTCTCGTGACTTATATTGAGAGAGATATGGCCGACAAAATTGATGATGAGTTGATTATTCAACAATTTCAGAACATGAAACCCCGTAGGGGACATTTGTGATCCACGGATGGAGTTTTTTTGAGTAGATTGTACATTGAATACAATGTAATTTTTTGAATATATATTATTATAATTATTATAAATTGAAGTTTTAAAATTTGAACCTCCTGACTCAGGGTCCTGGCAACGCCATTGATTGTACGATGTTGAGAAAATAATATTTGTGATAAATTCCTTTCAAAAAGAAATATAAAAATCTCTTTGAAACATATGTAAGAAAAACAAAATTCTTTGAAAGCCTAACAGGATATTTTTTGGCACACACGAGTGGTACTGGCGGTGGTGGATTGGATACCCCATGCAATATTCTCAACTGTCACCCTTGTTAAAGCCTAAACATAAAGCCTAACAACCTCAACCATTGGTCCCCCAATTGATGTTACCCCACCCACCCTACTTGTTTATGAGCCTCGAATACTACTAGCAAGTAGCCACTAGCCCACTATAGGCTCTCCCTTTTTCAAATCAAACACTACATTATTATTAGGATCAAGTATAGAGTGTATGACTATGTGTACTCATGAATATGATGAGTAGATGACCATGTACTAGTATCTTCTTCTTTAAGATTTATAAACAAACGAGAATAACATTTACCTCATCCTAATACAATTAGTGTGGGCACTAAATTGGAGATCGATCCAAGGTCATGTCAATGGAGAAATCTGGATTGCATTTGCGGTCAAGCAGTCTTGATATTCATGGCTGTTCAATTAAAATTGGACGGTTTAAATTTAAAGCAGATTTTTTTTTAAATCTAAAATATAAGCTTTAAAGTTGGGCAATGTGATCTTCATTGGGCGACAAAAAATGCATGTCTCAACCTAAGAATTGCATGCAGTTTTGACTTTGGCGGCATGCAATCCAAATCGTTATTGGAGTAGTTGTTATGGCTCGAATATATTTAGCATAAAACTCAAGTTGCATGAGATAGTTTTGATAATGAGTCATATGTAATTTTTTTGGAGGATGTAGATAGATTCGTTATGGTCATTTGGTTGATTTATTCTAATATGAAAATTTATGTTATGTTTAGCTTGTATAATTAGATAATTGGTGAATATAATAATTAACAAGAATGAATAAACTAAAAGCAACCACACAACATAAGTGAGATTGTATGTCACATACTCACCCAAAATTTGAAGACAATTGATATATGAGTCATCTCACTTATATATTGTTCAACATCAATTCTTTCATAAAATGTGGAACTTTATAACTCACTCTTGACATATCACAACAATATCTCTCTCTCAAGTGGAAGCCTATCCACGGGCTTGATTCAACAACATGAATCACTCTCGCTCTCCCATCAAGTACAACCAAACTCTGATACCATTGTTGGGACTTCCTAGGAGCCTACACTAGGTTAGATACTCATATTGGGCTAAGAGTAATTACATATGTGAGGATAGACACCACATCTATATCCCAAAACCTTTATAAAATAAGTATATCAGTCATTTCATGTATATGTTGTTCAACATCAACTCTCCCATAAAATATTGAACTTTAACTCACACTCGACACATCAGAACAATCATTTGATTATTCACATCCATACGAACACTAGTTTGAAGGTATTCCTGAATTCCACATTAATCACCATAGCATAGCTCATAGCTGACAAAACGAAAGTAATGAAGGGCGAAAGGAGGAGAGGTGAAACCCTAATATGCATGTTAGCATGGTTCGATTTGCTAGGGAGCGTGAGTTATTCCTGGTGCTAGATGAAGGATGTGGAATGGACTCACACTTGAGGGAGAGATTCTTTGGCGTAGCAAGTGTGAATTAAAAGTTCCACATTGCTTAAAAAAGTGAAGGTTGAGCTACATATAAGTGAGAAGGTCTATAATGAATGCCTTAAGATTTTTGGCTAAGATATGGTGTCCAACTCACTTGTATAACGCTCTTACCTTAATGTAGATGATTGATCAAGCTCTCGTCATGGTCCAACAGCGTTGACTCTATCTCACAATTCTCAATCTTCATCACAACACTCTATCCATTCTCTAACAAAGTTTACACTCCCATTGTTTGCTTTCCATTCATGCCATGTCAGCTTGTGTTGATAAACTTTACTCATGTCAATACCGAGTTAGGATCCTCTCCATTTAGTACTATCTTCTTTTCTCTCATTTGAAGAGATCAAGAAACAAAGAATTTAAAAAACATAAATAATTAATAGCAGTGAGACCCACTTAGTGGTAGGGCCCACTATCAACTTTTTTTGTACTTATCTCTCACTAAAAATGACATTCTCCATTTATTTTAAACAAACGGAGAGGATCCTTACTCGTCAATACCATTTGTTAAGATGCTTGGAGGCATCCCGAAAACAAAATAAAACCCAAAAAAAAAAAAAAAATAGAACTAGGTGTTGAAATTTGAGTCTAACTCTTCCTTACAAAATCAGTTTGTAATGTAAAGAGTGTCTCCTCTTTAAAAGATGGTCTGGACATTTATTAAATGGTATCAGAGCTTCCTCTAAGATTCATTGGGCCACATGTTATCAAGTTTCCGTTATCGGACCACACACCATTTATATCCATGGACCAAGCCCAATAATGATTTGCGTGAGAGAGTGTGTTAACGAGTCGCACATCAGATAAAAGATGATCTAAACATGTGTTATAAAAGAGATCAATCCTCACTTCACAAACCAATTTTATGAAATTGTGTTAGACGGACCCAACCACGATTTCTATGAGTATGATTGTTACTATTTTTTTACCATGTTTGTAAAAGGTGATAATGTGAATGCTTGCACTTATTATAGATTATAGAAAAAGAAAAAGTAGCAGCCTGCTGCCAATGCCGGGATTCGTTTTCCTTTTACCTTTTAAATACTATACGTGCTTTTATTTTTTGTCAAAATTAAGAGTGATAATCAATGAAATAGTTACTTCTCTAAAAAAAATGAAATAGTTACTAGTTAATTGAGCAGAAAAATCTAAGGTCACTCTCAGTGGATATAGATAAGAAGTGTTCCCACTACCAAAGTTAGCACAATGTGCGGGTTGTTGGCTTCAGAAACGAAGCTCCTTACTTTAAGAGACATGATGCCTCCCCTAAAATGCGACCATCATCATTCTTAAAATATTAAAGAAAAAAAGCATACTGGTCTAAACATCTCACACTTTTTGATCCTCTTTCCAAAAAATTAGAAGTATTTTGCTTACACTTACCTTTATGACACTGGAATTAAAAATATATTTTGGATTAAAATTACCATTTTTTTAAAATTGAATATAGCACTTCTAACACAACATTTTGATATTTGGTTCTTTACAATGTGCTGACAACTATCAATGTTTTAAAGTTAGCAAAGAAAAATTTCAAGTTAAGACTTTAAAATTAATTTTAGTTTTATTTTAACTAATTGGTGTAAGTCTAATATGAGCTTAGAGAATTAGTTTTATTTTAACTATTGTAAGACTTTGTTTTAAAGTTCCCGTGAATTTAACTCAGTTGATATAAATATTATATAATATATGCATAGGGTCAGAGTTTAAATCTTCAGACACATCACTTATTCACTTTAAAAAGAAGATTTATAACCACTAGCTACTTGATAAAAAAAATCTAGTCATCAGACTACTTGACAAAAAAAACTCTCACTTTACAAGTTTAATGAATTAGAATTATCTATGTATGAGAATGGTGAGTGGTAATGTCTCCTGTTTGATTCTTGAATTGGAACCCTAATTGAGTTGTATTAATAACTTTCTTACTATTGTAGTGATTCTACTTTGACTTATCAATCACCCATGGCTGTGGTCTCTTCATCTTCTCAACATATTCATTTATAAATTTTCTTCTCTCCCATTTCTTTCATCACTTTTCGATTCAAGGATCACTTGAGCTCCTTCATTATGTATGGAAGCAACTAAATCCATATCACAACACATCAGTTTTGGGAACACCCAGTTAATTTATTACAAATCATCTTAAAAAGAATCATTAACAATAACAAACCTCAAACAAACATTTTTTTTAGTATTATTAATGGTGTTTTATCTTTATTCAAAAGAAAATTAGTTGGGTAATATCACCAATAATTTTAAGCATCGTTATTAATTTTTTTGACTCAAATAAGCATCGTTAATGGTATGTTATCATTCTGTCAAAATAATTGCATGTTATCATAATGAATTTTTAAGCATCATTTTTAAAGTGTTCTCGTGATAATGAAACTTTAACCATCGTTAGCACTTACATTTAAGTTTTTTAAGCAACGAAACGATTTTTTTAGGAGAAAAGCTTGGCGAAGATTTTAATATCATAAATAACTTTGAAAAAAGAGTGTATATTGTCGACAAATTTAATACAAAAATATTTTTTGAAATTATTGTATTTATATCAAAAGAGTCTTATATAAGAACGAAATTACATACCTCTCAAAAAATATAAGGATGAAACTAGTATATCTATAATATTTGTAGATTGGTCAAAGTTATAACTAAATGTACACGTGTTTTTTTTGTAAATGAAGGTTTGGTCCAATTGGCTCCTACTCCGTTAGAGTGTGAATTCAACTCTTGCCGCAAGCACTAGGACTCATTGTTGGATAAAAATGACTCATTGTTTGCTTCAACCACTACAAAGACTCGGAAACTTACTCACTTACGCTTTTTTACATATAAAAATGTACAAGAATTTGTTTTGGTTAGAGATTTGCCTAAGTAATTCATGTGCACTCCCTAAAAAAAAAGTAATTCATGTGCAAGCCCAGGATGTTGTGTTAATTGCATTTTCCACGAGTTTTCCATCTTTTGGGTTGCATAAGTACACTGTGGATGCTGACATCTATATGTTTATTGTGCACGAGAGAATCTTCAAAAGCATCTAGGACGATTCCTCTCCCACTGTTCAAGCTTGTTACCTC
Source organism: Medicago ruthenica (assembly GCA_018208015.1). Classification (NCBI taxonomy): domain Eukaryota; kingdom Viridiplantae; phylum Streptophyta; class Magnoliopsida; order Fabales; family Fabaceae; genus Medicago; species Medicago ruthenica. The sequence goes on along the minus strand of CM031371.1, from coordinate 105,934,303 downwards.
TAGAACACATTTTGCTTTTCAGGAAACACACACTCACTCTCCTGTTTGTTGCTACGGTTGATTGAGTATTACAGTATTACTAGTACTGTTATTTTGAATTGCATCACCTTTGGACAAATATGAAAAGAAGATAACTTTATCTATGTTTGTTTCTTGGATCATTATGTAAGAGAAGGAGGAAAACTTTTAGAAAATAAATGAAGCATGAAGGGAAGGTAAGTGAGAATTAGGAAAATGAAAATATAATATACATATGTTAATATATTTTTTTGTTTTTACAGAAATTTTGTTTAATTTTTAAGTTGATTTAAGAAATATAAAATATATTACAGATTTGATTCATTATATGTAACCTATTATACTAAAATTAGTGTCACTTAGTCCACAAATCGTAGTTCAACTAACAAAAATATTAAAATTCTAGAATGACAATTGTTATTAGGTCTACTAACAAAAATTAGTGTCAGGTAGGGCACGAATAAGAATCTTGGGTTGTTAGTGTTATATTGGATATGGTAGAATTGGTTGACAATGTTGTGCTTGTTTGACCATATATGTACATCAAGTATTTATATTTGGACCTCATGTGAATAGTATAATTGGGCACAAGACCGATATATATTGAGTTAGAACAAATTATTATTTGTTTTCTAAAAAAAGAACAAAATATGATTTTAATCTATTTTAGAATAAACTTAATTGATTAATAATCTTCTTTTGTCCATTTATTTTAATAATTTAAAACATGAAAGAATGATGAATTTTGAATTTTGAAATTGAGAAAGAAATTGAAGAAAAAAAAGAGGTGGACGGACACCAATGACGTCTTGTGTTAGCTCTTTGTTATTAATATTAATGAAAATACTAATATGTGCTTTTAAAGCACATGTCAAGAAATCAAGGGGTCCTCATTAATTTGTTTTGAAAATGGTGCATTCATTTTTTTAAAAGTTTTATTTTTTTTTTTGTTGAGCTCCTTTCATACAGGTGTAGATGATAATAGCGGATTTTGTTGTATTATTAATGCTTGTAGACACTTGTATTAGAATAGGTTTCAAAACTTTCATGTCGAGTTTAATAGGAGGTAAATGAATGAGGTTGCTCATGAGTTAGCAAGTGCAGTCCCATTCTGAACCTAGCCCCCGCATTTATGATGATGTACTATCATGTATTTGACAAATTTAGCTAATAAAATGCATTGAATTGCTTCATTAAAAAATTAATCTTTAACATGTGCAATAAGGACACTTGTTTAAAAAAGACCCTAATATCAATTAATTAACACAATCAAGGTTAACTTCTTATATCAATTAATTAATAAATATTTGTTGGGCTTGTAAAAAAATCAATTAATTTATCTACCTGAAATTAGTTAATTAATCTCTTTGAACTCTAATAGCTGCATTCAGTCAATTGATACGAATTATTAGCACATAATAATAATGTTATATGAAAACAATAATATCCACTGACCTGAGTGACCTCAAATCGCATGCATATGTTGTTGGTTAAAGAAGTTTGCATGACACAATGAGAAACATCTATGATTAAGATATTGAAAAAAGAGGGGATTGAAAAGGAATCAAATCAAGTATCAGTTGAATCCGTCCAAGGGCCACTATTACTCTCCATGCCCAAACAAAACATGATGTTGAAATACTTGATTTTTGATAACATAAAAGCCAACCTTGTGTGCTTTTAATTAACGGTTACATTCATTGCTTAGTTCGCAAAATTAATCAACATGTACACTTAATTTCGGTCATATTAGTTGCTACTATTTACTTATGTTGGGGACTTTTAAACTTTGTAGGGAATGAATCTTATCAACATTTGGCAATATGCAAATGCTTTGTACACTTAAAATTTCTAATTAGGTGTCGATTTTATAGATACGTGCAACATTGAACATTGGATGGCATACCCCCTTGCCTCTTCAAAGCTCTAATTAGGTTCGGTTAAAATGTGGTTTTGGTCCCTGCAAATATGCCTAATTTTGGTTTTCGTCCCTGGTAAATTTTATTTTTGAAAAAGGTTCTTGCAAAATATTTTGTTTTCTAAAATAGTCCCTGGACCCACCAAAGCGCTGAAGTGGCATGGTTTTGCCCACGTGGCAGTTGGTGACTGTGCAACTTTTGCCATGTGGCGCTAACGTGGCAGTCCACATAATAAAAAATTAAAAAAACATTTTTTAAATACTGAAAATTGTTTTTTGAAATTAAAAAATCTGAAAAAAAATCATAAAAAAATTTATTTTAAAAAATTACGAAAAATTATTTAAAAAAATTAAATTATTTATTAAATTTGAAAATTTATTTTAAAAAATTTTGAAAATTTATTTTTATGATTTTTTAAATCTGAAAATAAATTTTAAGATCATAAAATTAATTTCGGAAAATAAAAACTGAATAAATTTTCCGAAAAAAATAAGAAAATAAATTTTCAAAAAAAAATTGAAAATAAATTTTCGAAAATTAAAATTTTCAATTTGAAAATTGTATATTAATTTTTTTTTGAAAATACTGACAATTATATTTTCAAAAATTTTAAATTTTCATATTCAAACATATTTTATGATTTTAATTTTCATATTCAAACATTTATATTCAGATTTTTAAAAAAATATTATTTTCAATTTTTTTATATATTATTTTCGAAATTTTTTTTTTTGAAAATTTATTTTCATTTTTTTTTTTCGGAAAAGTTATTCTGTTTTTATTTTCGGAAATTAATTTTATGATTTTACAATTTATTTTCAGATTTTAAAAAATCATAAAAATAAATTTTCAAAATTTTTTAAAATAAAATTTTTGAAATTTTTTTGGAATTTTTTTATATTTATTTTAAATTTTTTTTCCTGATTTTTTAATTTCAAAAAACAATTTTCAGAATTTAAAAAAAAATTTATAAATTTTTTTATTACATGGACTGCCACGTGGCAAAAGTTGCACAGTCAGCAACTGCATCATGGGCAAAAACCATGCCACTTCAGCGCTTTGGTGGGCCCAGGGACTATTTTAAAAAAAAACAAAATATTTTGAAAGGACCTTTTTCAAAAATTTTTTTTACTAGGGACGAAAACCAAAACTGGGTATATTTGTAGGGACCAAAACCACATTTTAGCCATTAGGTTTCAACCCAACGACTAATTCAACCCAATTCAAAATGTAAAAAAATGGATTTGTTTCACTAAATAAAAATGTGACATAGTGACCTGATTTAGAAAACCATATCGAGCTTTAAGTAACCATTTAGAGAATTTGTCTCCACATCTTAAAATATAACCTTAAGCTAATGGATATATGAGTAGGGCCGGTCTAACATATTTAGTGGCTTAAAATAACTTCTATTATGCATTTTTTTAAATAAATAAAAATTACATAAGGCTTTGTGAAGGAAAATAATCCAAATTTTGTGAAAGCCATGTGTTGAAACAAGGAATATAAGAGTCTTCACCTTTACCAACTCAACCCGGGAAACATGGTCAATTCTATGGTGCACAAGTGAGATAAGTCATCATGCACAAACAATTTTTCACCATTGAATCAATTCTATGATACACGAGTGAGATAAGTCATGCAACAATTTTGCTTTGCATGTTCGACAAAGTAGGGAAACATATGTAACAAAGTTATTATGTTATATATTTATAACCAAATTGAACTTTTTTACGGCTTGTTTCGGTCCAAAATTTTGAGACTTAAAGCCCAACCTTGGATCGCTTGACCCTTGGACTGAACCTATATATGAAGAAAATTGCTCTTCTTCCATGCAAAATTGCTCACTCCCGCGTGAAGTGACCAAAATAACCCCACGTGACTTAAGTCACGTCCGCCTTATACCAACGTGAGTTAAGTCACGCTGCCCCAACGTGAGTTAACTCACTTCCTATACTGGTATAACGTGAGTTAAGTCACGTAGGCTACATGTATAGCTGCAGAACAACATTTATTACATGCAACCAAACCATTAATGACCTGTAATCAATACACTCTCATAATTGATCCAAATTACACCATTTCAACAACATAATACTCATCATAACATAATCACACATAATCGATCCAAATTACACAAATTCATCGTTAAATACACAATCCACTAAATTTAACACAAATTCATTAAAATGCAACATTACAGACACAAATTCGAACATATTAGACTATTACACGTTAATAAATATTACACTTCAATGGATCGGACACAAAGATGTAAAATATTATTTTTCAACCATTAACCTAACATGAAATCTATGTCGCCATCAGTCATGTATATATAACTTGTGGAAAATATACGGTCTTCCAACTATCTTCATCTTTATCCGTTGTTAGGTTCACACATGACACCTGTACAAATACATGAGATGTTCTTTGATTTTCACCAAGATGGACAAAGTATCTGTTAAGTTGTGCCTTCAGTTCATCCAACTTGTCGGTGGGGGTTAAAAAGACGTTAATCGTCTTCTTCACGACAGGGTATCGAACATGAGCTTCAATTTCAACTTGTGCATCTTCAGACATGTTTTACTTCACAAAAGTTTATGGAATAACAAGTATGAAATTAAAACCAAATGAAAGGTAAAAAAATAGTTGAATAATTAGAGACAAAAAATGAGAGCAATAATTGACGTTACATAACCGGCAACCAAAAAATATTATATATTTATATAATTTATATAATGTTAGTTACATATAGGCCACAAATATCGGCGTTACATAACCTGCCACTAAAAAATATGTCGGTGTAATATCGACAAAAAAAAAAGGACGAACACCGACAAAAAGTGTCACAACCTATCTAACTAGCTACTGATAAGGCATCATCTTCATCTTCTTCAAATTCTCCTTTTGGTTTTTCAGGAGTGGGAGTGTCGCAATAAATTGGATTGAGATGATTTGTTGGTTTTTTCAGCGGTTTTGGCTCCATAGACACGACGTCTTTGAACAAAGTTTATCTATCCATAAATGCAAACTCTCATTGCTCAGCCTCACCAATCTTATGATTCTTCCACTCCATACAAGGTGGTGGTAATGGACAACCATCTTTCAAATAAACATGAAGAAAATGGTCGGGAATTAAGCCAAGACACATGATGTGGGCAAGTGGGTTAAGTGGTGGAGCACCTCGGATTGGGAAAAAAGTCTCGCATAGACCTCTTACGGGCAAAACCAATTGAACAACAACTCTATTGTAACAAGTTGCAACAATGTGACCTATATCCAGTAATGTCAATCACTTATCTATGTATGCAATTCCACCACTATTTGTTGGAGGGTGTAAACCATTCATGATATATTCAAAACGCTCATATGAACCAAATATCGGCAAATAGTCTCGCTTATTAGTTTTCAACTCATGAATAAGTGAACTACGAACCAATATGTGATTCTCCCAATTCATGCCCATATGTCTAGCTATGACCCGGAATCCCTAATTACCACCCCCTTTAACATTCTCAATATTTTCAATGTAAGGTCTCATGATCTTTGGCATTTGTGTAATGTATGGTAAATCCAAAAACAGTTGTGTACTTTTCCTCTTTGGAAATGATTGTTTGTGACGATTGGCTATCGGGAAATTTGAGAATCAACACGCTCCCACATAGAGCAAATTCGACCCGTGGATGATACTTTCGGTGTAGACCTCACCCTTTTAGGTGCTCCCTTGGTTACCACCTTTCTTGGAGGTGGAGTACAACATTGTGTCTTGTGAAAATGCTAGTTGATGCATCACCTCTTTGATGTGGAGTTTTATTTTGTAAGGGACTTGTTTTAGACGTTCTTGAATGTCGTTTCACTCCTCCATCACTGGAAAATCTTCATCAACTTCTTATTAACATACACGTAACTTTTGCCAATGAGGATACATGTCATCCAATGGAATAAGCAATTTTTTTTATCTTTATGGCAAGAATACATGCACAAGGAAACTCGTACGATGTCTTAATAACACAACCACAATCTTTTTTAGTAAAGTCGAATGTCTTGGAGCGTTTTGCTTCCTCAAAGATAAAACACAATGCGGTTCTAGATACACAACCCTTCAACTTCAGTGTACAAAAAGTTGCCTTTGTATCTGTATTCTAAGACGATATGACTGCCTCCCAAAACTTGCTTGTATCTCAGACAGCTGGATAGCCAACATTTTGTCTATTTCATGCCAACATTAGCCGATTCAACAATGTTGGTCGTTCTGCACCCTAGATGCAAGATTTTATCTGTTCATGTCCTCACAAATTTTTCCTTAACAGTGTTCAATATTGTGGTTTGAACATAGTCATAGAACTTTGGAAATTTTTTGCATACATATTTGAATTGCATTACCGCACGTGCATATGAATCCTCCATAGGAGATTCATCCAAATATTTTGAAGCACTCATGATTTTGTCAACAACATCACTTGTCTTTTCCTCCTTCACTTCCTTCACTTCTTTCCCATCAACTTTTACAATCATTCGGCTTCGCTTTGACTCTGCAATTCGTGATGCACTTAGCTCTTACATTCCTCCCAATACGAAAATAACAAAGTAAAGTGGAAGTATTAGGGAGATCTTTGGCAACGACATTCATCAGAGCATTGTCCCTGTCAGTGACAACCATCTTAGGCATGTTGAGTTTTGAGGATAAAAGACCAACCAACATCTCAAGTGACCAAGTAAAGTTATCCTTTTTTTCAGAGGCAAGAAAGGCAAAATCAACAGAATATGTCATGTTGATAGAGGTGACACCAACAATCTCAAATAATGACATTCTGTACATATTGGTTTTGTAAGTGGAGTCCATGACCAAAACGGTCAGAAAACTGTTAAGCTTATTAATTGACTCGGGATGAGCAAAAAATATGTCTTCAAGAGTGGTTTACTCAGAATTTGTTCTTGTGAAATAGACGTATTTATGCTCTTCCAACTTCTCAATCAAGTATTGCATCTCCGTCTTGTCACCTCTTATAGACTTACACCGTCTAGACCGTGCATTGTACACTTGTTTTATATTCGTCACACTTTCTTTGTTTTTTTCCTTCAAATCCGTTAGAATATTCCTAGGCAACGCCAAGCTCTTTGTCATGTCAACAACTCTTTTCTTCTCCTCCTCTTTCATTCTACCCGCAAGAAGGTAACCGCCTAACTTTGGCTCCAACTCATGGTTGTGAATTCTATTAAGCATGGTCAACCACCAATCATTTCTATTCTTCTCAAAGTAACCACGCAACCTAAACAGACAATCACATTTCCTTGAGCATGTGCCTTTAAGATTCAATTTCTTCCTCATCTTCGGTGGTTTGTATACATCACTCCCTTCACATTGCAACGCCAACATTGGATTTTTTATACTAGATTTATCTATAGATATAGTAAATCCCGCCTCTGCCGCTTGTCGACGAACCCAACCAAGCAAATCATCTCGCTCTTGCCATCTATCATTTGTTAAAAAAAAATGAGGACTATGTTTACTTCATAATTGCGAAGCTTGGAAACACCGATATATTTAGGTTTTTCTTCAATGTAAGCTTGAAAGGGAATTTTGACTTAACTCATGTCCATACATGCTTCCCAAAATGACGAACACAACTCAAAAACCAGCAAAATCTAAAGAGGTTAGATGATACATTACCTGATTTTTGACGTTTGATGAGCGTAGAGACTTGCTTCCTGACGATTTCCAATGATTTCAGCTCAAGATTTTGCTCCAAATTTTCGCACTTTTTGGGTTTTTGGAGGTGAAGAGGGAAAGAAATGTGTGTTGAAGTGTGAAACTGCTGGGTTTTGTCCCAAAATAGTATTGCGTTGCAACATGACTTAGCTCACGTTGCTTTAAACGTGACTTAACTCACATTGCTTTTAATGTGACTTAACTCACGTTGATATAAGGCGAACGTAACTTAAGTCACGTGGAGATTATTTTGGACGTCAGTTCACGTGGGAGTGGACAATTTTGCATGAGAGATGAGCAATTTTCATATATGTTTCCTCACTTATATGTTCTTCAATATCCAATTTTTCTTCCAAGGTGGAACAATCCTAACTCACAACCTATATATGAGACTAAAAGTCATAAAGATGCTAATTGTAATTTTATGTTTTGTAATTACGAAGGCTAAGATAAGAGATCAAATTCTATTGCTACATATTTGTATTTTCAATTTTTGCGTTGAGTGTACGAGTCTTAAAAACACATTGATATCACATGACTGCCAATCTCAACTTGGATGGTGAGAGGCACGTAGAGGGAGTTGGTAACCAAACAAACTAGAGCAGTTTCCATAATTTGGCAAGATCCCTTCCTCTACGGGTCCTATATGTAGCGCTTGTTTGGAACGTTTTTGTGATCTATTGCTGCAAGATAAAACACCACTATGGATTCTTCATTTCTTTTTTGTTTGGAACTTTTGGCACATAAGGGTTCCACCAGCACCAGGATAGACACCACTCCAAACTATCGTGCAAAACACATACAAAAGTTAGGGTTAACTGTAGCCATGTTTTGTTTTGGTGAATTTAGTACCCCATATTCACATGTGTCTGTGTCAAAATTTAACTTAAAAAAATCGTAAAAAAGGTTGTTATAACTTATATATAATAATATACCACAGGTTTTCAATATTTAACCGTATGTTTTTAAATTTGAAATTTAAAAGAAATAGTGTTGTTAAAGGAATAATTGTAAAAAAAATATATAATATATATGTTGAGTTCCATTTAATTATATTGTAAATTTGTATTTAAGTTTTAAAAATAATTGAGTTGTTAAGAGTAAATTTATCTAGGAAAGTGTCCGACCAAAATAAGTATTTATTGTTAATAAACTTGTTGTTTTTTTTTGAAGGGTTGCTGTTTAATTTATATAATAGTATATAAAACAAATAAATAATAAAAAAATAATATTCAATTGATAATATTATAAAATGACAATTAAAATAAGATCAAAAAAATTCTGCTTTATTTTTTTCCTAATTTGCAAGTTTCAAAAGTTGAGAGCATGTTGAGCAGGTGTATCACAAAATATAGCTCAATTTGATATCGTCTATGGTTTTAATTTGATCTCATCTATGATTTCCAACTAGGAATGGTTTGCATCCTAGCTAAGGGCGTTTTTGCCACACCGTAACTTTGTTTGTCCATTTTGTTTCCATGGAGAATGAATCAGTTTCACATCTATTTTTCTTGTCCTTTTTGTTGTACTATTTGATGGAAAATTTATGGTTGGTTGGGCATTGTTGGTGCTCCCTCCCCATGATGCTAGTGTTGATCATTTTTGGTTGGAAGCATATATAAGAAAAATGTTCTTCATTTAGTTTGGTGGCTTTTGGTTGTTGACAAAATACTGTTTGATGATGGAGTGGATTGTGTAGGGATATTTACTCATATACAAACAATAACGTGAAGTTGGTTTAATCCACTATTGTGCCTCAATTCAATATGATTTAGTTTGTTTTGTTTTGATCTGAGTGTATTGTATAGTTTTTGGATTGCAAAACGCTGGTACACCCTTCAATTCAATTTTGATGAAGAAAAAAAAATTAACTAAGCAATAGTAAGATTGAAGTAAATTTTTGTTTGAGTGCATTGTTAAGCACCACCCTTAAGTAAATTAAGCCAATTTACATATAAGTATACTCCAAGGTCTGTTCAAGGTAAAACTACCAAGACAACTGCTTCTAAGTTCTAACCTTAAAAAAAATCTACTATTAATAAGAACTCATGTGGTCGTACCATGAGTAAATGGTGCCTCTCTATTTTAACTATTTTCAAAACTAAAATTAATAAATTATGCAATAATTTAATAAATAATTTTCCTTTCTAAAACGATTGTAGATTCAATTATAGACAACTAATATATGATAATTCAACTAAAATATTATTGTAGACAATATGTAGATTCAATTTTTTTTAGGGAATATGTTGATTTAGTTTTTTTTAGAGTTTTATTAGTATGCATCGTTAGTTTAAAGTTATTTTCCAACAAGTGTATTCAATGATGTGTGTCCTCGTCATTTATTGAACATGTTAGACAAGTAATGTTTAATTAATCTTGTAATATTATTACTTGTCTAATAAACTCTTTTAAAACTCCATGATTCTGTCTTATTTAACTTATATCAACTTTTTGAAAGTTCAAAATTTGTTATTACAAATACAAAATTTCTATTTTTTATTTTTTTGCTAATGTCCTTATATCATTTGTTATCATGACTCTAAAACTTAATATGTTAGCATGACTTTAAAACTTAATATGTGTTGAGCCGATAGCTAATATTCACAATTTAGCTTCATTTAGTCGTAATCTAAAGAAGTAAACGACATTAATTAGTGTGTTTTGACTCTAATTGTATCCTCCAACTATACCTTTTTGACCATACTATATATTTCATTATGATTACCTATGTAGGAATTTAAGTCATCGTCTAGGATTTCAATCTTTACAAATTAAAACTCCTTTTTCAGAGTCTCCTTTCTCTGTCTGTACTCTGTATTGCTTTATTTACCTTTAATAATAAAAATCCCAGAAAGCTATTATCATTGTTCCAATGTTGTACTACTCTGCATCATCATCTATTATTCTTTTTTGAATCAGGCTGATATAATTGATATGTATTATTATCTATTATTACTTTTGAAATAATCCCTAAATCCTAGAATGGGAAAATGAGAAACGGTGACAAGTAGAATAAAGAGCAAAATTAATAATGCATGTTTGAAATCACTAGAAATTTGATGAAATGATAGTGAACTTGTCATGATTTTGTAAAAGATACACCCATTTTATTGTAAAATTTATAATGATCTAACGTGATTATGTCAAACTCACGGGTAAATTTTAACATTCTTAAAAATTATGGTCGGATCTAAAACAACTCTAAAAAATCGTTGGCTTGATGTGTGAGTATAAAATGTGGGTGATCCAATAACGAAAACCTAATAGAGCAGATGACTCAATGAATTTTGGAGGAGACTATGATATCATCTTAAAAATTATGGGACTATTAACACAATCCCTCATGTCCAACACTATTAAACCTAATAAAGAACTTAGTGCATAGATATAAATGGTGGGTGACCGAATAGCGAAAACATAATAAAGAGAGGTCACCCAACGGATCTTGGAGGATGCTCTGATTTCATCTTGAACATTGTGTTTGAACCTAACATAACATCGTAAAACCGTTTTGTGAGATGAAGATTACCCGCACTTATAAACACATGTTCATGTCATCTTTTATAACACGGAAGACTCTTAACAAACATGCGATTAGTGGTGGAAGATTACGGGAAGAAGACGGTGTATTGGCATCTCCGGAGTGGGGAAAAGTTGAGGCAAAATCTAACAAAGCTGACAAAGAAGATTCTATGTTGTGGATTAATTTGGATCATCAATTACATATTAGAAGACCCATGATGGTGTGAGCATTTGTGCTTCACAAGAGCTATCGCTATCTTTTGACCCCAAAAAAATATTAAGTGCTATTATCACTATCTCATTTGCATTCAAAAATTCAATTCACGTGTCTTGAAAAGCTTAAAAAACTAATCCTATTATGCATACATACAATACATAAACTTATTATCAGGTGAAAGTTTTCCACATTTTACCATTTTAGAAATGAGCCTACATGATTTCCTCCAATAATAAAAAGGTATTGAGAAATTTGTGACATGGGTTTCGTTTAATTTTAAAAACAAAATGGACGGGACCAATGAAACTATGATAGCATCAACTGTTGGATAAGGGATTCTCTAGTTTAGACTTTCCTTGCTTGGTAAAGAGTGGTGGACTAATTAGCTAACTAATAGGGAATGATCTTATATTATATCTGATAACAAATAAATTAGTTGATACCAGATAATTAGGGAGTTGAATTTGTAATGTTTGATGAATTTAACAGTAGGATTAAAAGTTAAATATGAAATTATATGAAAATCAATTTTTAATGTTTTTTTCAATTTATAAGGACAAAATTGAGAGAGAGGAAATGGTAAGCTATAAATTTTCAAACCCTATTAGAAGTTGATTATCGAAAAAAGTTAGTAAAAAATGTTATAAACTCTTGGGAGAAAAATTGTTACCAAAACAAATCTATTTTAATCACATGAGTTTATAAGATCATTCACTATAAGCACAAAAATTGTCATTTCCAAACAAAACCTTAAAATATTTAAGAGTACCACCTAAGAAGAAAAGGACAGAATAGACAATAATTTTCATGGGAAATTCTTGTTTACACATAAATAAAAGGTGGGTAATACAACCCATGTTGAGTTGGCCCAATCAAAACAATGTATTTATATAATATTAAAAATAATAGAAAACAAACAAATAATTTTGATTGGTGCCAACTCAGCATGAGTTGTGTTACCCACCTTTTATTGATGGGTACCCAAGTTGTCACATAATTTCATTCATTGGTTATTTGTGAGAGGGAACACATGGCATAGAAGTGCTTATTAAAAAAAAAAAATTACTCTCGTCTAGAAGTTCTTACTTGTGAATAACATAGTCAAATAATTTTCCAAACTGAGAGATGACCCTTTTGGGCCTTCTACTCAGCCCACTCATGATATTTTCTGGTTTTGGGTTACTAGTTACTATGCTCTTCTGATCTTCTTGTACTAAAGTAGAAATTTTAATTTTGAAAGATTGAAATGATTAAATATAATTTAATGAAAAACTAATAAATAGATTAGTTATGATAGAGGTTGTTTATGAAGGTAATTGAATGTTCCTTTTCGCACCCCTCCTTGGCAATTGGATAGTGGGACTGATGGCCAACCGGCTGGACTAGTGCATGATATTCTGGATTGGGCAGTCCTTCTGATCCAATGGGCCAGGCACTTCACACTTAATTTTGATAGTTTCTCCTCCAAAATTGCTCTTCTCCCATACAAAATTGCTCATTCTCACGTAAACCGACGAAAATAACTCCAACATAAGTTAAGTCACGCTGACTCAACGTGAGTTAAGTCATGGTGGGTTATAACCTACTTGAGTTAAGTCAGGTAGGTTTATAATCTACGTGAGTTAAGTCAGGTAGGATTATAACCTACTTGAGTTAAGTGCAGGTAGAGTTATAACATACTTGAGTTAAGTCATGTTGAGTTATAAAATACGCAAATTTATTTATTTGCGTTCTCTTCATTCTTTTGAGTTTAGAAAGAGACTTGCAAACTTATATCGATTCAGTAGAATACATGTGATATGTTCTCTTCATTCTTTTGAGTTTTGAAAGAGACTTGCAAAGTTTTACACTAAGTATAAGACACTTCAATGCCAATATTTCAGAAAACTTCCATGAATTTAATTTAAATCCAACATCATGATGATACAATATCCTTAGGGAAAATGTAATGTAAAACAACACTTTGTTTAAAACTAAATAAATTTGTCGTATTTTATTGTTTTGGAATTAATTTTGCTTACTTGTGTATTTTTAGTTAGGATTTATTTTGGAAATAAATAATTGATTATCAAGTACACAAGTAGGTTATAACCCAACATGACTTAACTCAAGTAGATTATAATCCTACTTGACTTAACTCGCGTAGGTTATAACCCTACATAACTTAACTCAAGTAGGTTATATCCCAACAGTGACTTAACTCATGTTGGTGTTACCAAACGTGACTTAACTCACGTTGGGATTAATTTCGTCACTTCACGTAAAAATGAACAATTTTGTATGGAGAAGAACAATTTTCTTTCTCCTCGCTTCTGACATTTTTCACAACACTTGATTACAGAACCCAGGTTGTAAAAAAGTTTTTTTTTCCACGGCAAGAATCTATAATTCAGAAAAATAGTGTTCAGAAATATTGGACAATGAAGGAGAAATCATCCTTAATTGTTCATTCCTTGTCCCAATTGAGCAGTTGCCAATGTCATAGAAGGAATTAATTTCAATAAAACTTCCTTTGAAAAAAATCAATCAAACCTCTGAATTAAGATTAAGATATCAGTAGTATGCCAACGTAATGTTTGAACTATGGTAAAATTCTTAGGTATGTTCTGACTGACTATTTTTAGATTAGGTAGGCTTTGTGTTTATCATTTTAGTTCACTCGATGCGAATTAAAAATAGATAAATGATATTTGTACAACTAATTTGTGACAACTTTTCTCTCTTATACTTACACTGCATTTTTACTTTTTATCTTTATTGTTTTGGTTGTCGTGTTAATACATATTTTTCGTTGTATATTTTTAGTTACATAAGTTGTCCCACAAATGGTTGTGCAAATAATATACCTCCTAAGAATAAGGCTAGTTGGTGTTTGGAGCCCATTAACTCATATTTTGAATATTTTCTAGAAAAACTCATTTATTGAATATAATTCTAAATAATTTGTTATATAAATAAAAAACTTATGATAAGATAATAGATGAATTGCGGAGTTTACTAATTAATCAATTATATCCCTAAAAACAATTAATCAATTCTAAAAATGAAAAAATTATTATAAAGTAGGATCTAATTTTAATTATTTTGAAATTATATTTCAAAGTATGATTACTTATATTAAAAAAAACCTATTGTAAAGTTTCAAAATATTATATATTTTTTTAAACAATCAACGGCGGGTGAAGAAATTAGATAGTAAAATAAGTTGCTTCTTAGGTACCGTTGAACCCGACTTTATTTTTCTATTTCTCTACAATTTTAAGGAGAAGGTAAGCCAAACACAATATCTATTAAGTACTTACTAAAAACATATTTTAAACATTTTTTCCCTTCCAAAAATATTTTAACATTTTTTTATTTATTATATATTTGTACAATATTTTGTCAAACAACTTTTAACTTAAAAATAGCTTTAAAACTTAAAAAAAAATAATAATAAAGTAACAAAACAACTTTAACGACTTTCTTAACGCCCTTAATTTTAACTTTATTTTAAAGTAGTTTTTGGACCGTAAAAAAACCAGAACAAACGATGCCTTAGGTACCGTGTGACCCGACTTTTTTTCTACTTCTCTACAATTTTAAGGTGAAGGTAGGCCAAACACAATATCTATTAAGTACTTAATAAAAAAATATTTTAAACATTTTTTTCCTTTCAAAAATATTTTAACATTTTTTATTTATTATATATTTGTACAATATTTTGCCAAACAACTTTTAACTTAAAAATAGCTTTAAAACTAAAAAAATAATAAAGTAACAAAACAACTTTAATTTCTTTCTTAAAGTCATTAATTTTAACTTTGTTTTAAAGTAGCTTTTGGACTGTAAAAAAAGTCAGGTCAAACAATATCTTAGTGTACCAAAAATAAGTTGTTTCTTTTTTTGTGTGGATGGAATGTAAGTTGCTTCTTGATGCTTCTTTCCTAAAATTGACTACAATATTTAACAAATGAACGATAGCGACAACGTGACAACAAATCAAATAAAAATCAAGGATACAAATGTACACACAAATTTGAATAAAGAAGATATTTTTTCCTCTCATCTTGATAACTTTATTGTCAGACGCAAAACAAAAACAAATAATGGAATTTATAAGTTGCAAGAAAACAACAACTATAGCCAATCCACGAGTTACACTTTGCATCGAATTGTGTATTTTTTTATGCCGATTCAAATTGTGCTTTTTACATTACATATGTATAAAATAAATTTATCTCAAAAAAAAAATCTGTATAAAATAAAATTATATTCTACGCAAAAAGTTTTTTTTGAAGGGATTTTACACAACTATATCATTTATGATTGTGACCATATAAATATCATATTTTTTTTTTGTCATTCAAAGTATATTAGTTTATCATGATTTATATACGAAGTAATAAATATCATTTGAAAATTCTGAAATACAAAGAAAATATATTAGATTTATACCCAAATAATTATCGACATTATCCAACTTACTAATCTTGACATTGACAATTAAACTAGTCTTTACCAACAAACCCTATAAATTAATATTTTTCTAAAAGGTAATTATTTTTTTTGAAAGTTTAATTAGTATTCTTTGTGGTATACATGTATGTTTTGATATTCATCAATTGTCTAAAAACACGATACATGTTTAAAATAACTACTATAATAGAGTATATTAATTAAATTTATAAATAAATACAATAATAATTATAAGATCGAATTATAATATATTTCCCATAATTTTGGGTAAGTTGAAACAAAATTGGATGACAAAATCAATGAACATTAGCAGGTATTTGGAGAAGTGTGCACTCTCAAGTTGCAGAAACAATCCACCATTTATAAAACAACACGTGTCCCAATCCCAATGGATAAGTTTCCTATAAAATATCAGTTGAATAGAACTTCAATTCCATTATCTTATTATCTCAGTCTAACCAAATCCACTTCTCTCCCAACTACCATGGCCCACCGTTTCCTCATCGCTCTCTTCCTCTTCGCCGCCGTTGCAACCGCCGCAACAACCCTTTCCGACGATCTTCTCATCCGCCAAGTCGTCGACACCGCAGAAGATCACATACTAAACGCAGAGCATCACTTCACAACGTTCAAGTCAAAGTTCAGCAAAAACTACGCAACAAAAGAAGAACACGATTACCGATTCGGTGTGTTCAAATCAAATCTCATCAAAGCGAAGCTTCATCAGAAGCTTGATCCTTCTGCTCAACACGGAATCACTAAATTCTCTGATTTAACGGCGTCTGAGTTCCGTCGTCAGTTTCTTGGACTTAACAAACGTCTCCGTTTACCGGCACACGCTCAGAAGGCTCCGATTCTTCCTACTAACAATCTTCCAGAGGATTTCGATTGGCGCGAGAAAGGCGCCGTCACTCCCGTCAAGGATCAGGCATGTACACGCACTTCATCGGATTTTAAATATAAGAGAAATTGAGTCAACAAAAGTTGATGTATCTGATATCTGATCCAGTTTTTGAATCACATACGTCAAATTTTTGTTGATTTAATTTTCTCTTATATTTGGAAAGGAGAAATTAATTAAGTAGTTAATAATTAATGATTAAACATGATTATGGTGATTTAATTGATGATTTGTTTTGATTTGGTGTGATTAGGGTTCTTGCGGTTCGTGTTGGGCGTTTAGTACAACTGGAGCTTTGGAAGGAGCAAACTATTTGGCGACTGGGAAGCTAGTGAGTCTTAGTGAGCAACAGCTTGTGGATTGTGATCATGTGGTTAGTTTTCAATCTCTTGATTATTCATTTTTTGTTGTTTTTGTTTAATTGTTTTTTTTAGGTTCTTTTTATTTTGTTGTGTATGGTTTGTGGTGATTATTTGTTTGGTTTAACCTAATTCATGAATTGAATCGAATAAATAATGGGTTCATTTTTTTTCAGATGTTCTGTTATTGGTTCATTTTGTTCATATATTTTGTACAAGTTTTCATTTGTTTGTTTATTTATTTATTTATATGTGTATTACAAACCTGGTGAACTGAATTGAACCCACATCTTGGTTGAGTTGGTTATGGTTTGGGTATGACGAAATAAATTTGTCAATCCAAAGAAATTTAACCAGTTGTTTTAGAATGGTTATATTAATTTTCTTTGACTTTGTAAATAATGAATTTTCTAAGTCAAAATCATTTAAGTGCTGAGAATTTCTGATCATAATGAGTTCCTATATGGAGTAGAGTTGAATCACTTGGCTTGCGATGAATCCTACCTGGTTGGTTGGATTCTTCTTAAGCTGTTTCAACGGGCAAACACGGGCAAACACGCTCTGATGTCAAAGAAAGGCAGACTATAAGTGCTTTCATTTTTAAAGATGGAAGTGAAGTGAAATGACCCTGCCTAAAGGGCTCACTCCCTCTTTACAGTAGTTAGAGTCTGAGAAAGACTTGCAGACTTCCTTAAGATCGGTTCTGGTGCACGAACCCCCTAGAGTCTTTTCTTTGAAACATAAGTGACCTCTTTTGATTATGATTATTACTCTTTCAAAATACATTTAGTTGACTGAGTTTTTTAAACGTGAGGTCAAGGATGGGCTGGCTTCCGATTTTTATCCTCATCCATAATATTATTATTTATGCTAATCTGTAGAATATTGAATTGAATTTCCCCTTATTTTGATGATTTTGGTTAATTTTATAGGGATGTAAAGGTGTCTTCTTGTCTTAACTTTATGTGTCCATGCTTGTTGTATTCTCATGTGTTGTCCATTTTTTTATTGTAAAGATAGCAGAATGTTCCACCATCGATGTCTATTAATTATTGGCTATAAATCTTGCAGTGTGATCCAGAGGAACGTGGATCGTGTGACTCTGGCTGTAACGGTGGATTGATGAACAACGCGTTTGAATACATACTCCAGTCTGGAGGAGTAGTGTCAGAAAAGGACTATGCTTACACTGGAAGAGATGGATCCTGCAAGTTTGACAAAAGCAAGATTGTAGCTTCCGTATCTAACTTTAGTGTCGTTTCTCTAGATGAAGACCAAATTGCTGCAAATCTAGTAAAGAATGGCCCTCTTGCAGGTAGCTAATTGTTCTCTGAAAATTATTGACTGCCTCACTTGTATTCTTAACACTTTACATAGATATATCTGTTAGATCATCCCTAATTTTTAAGATACAAATTGAATGGCTAATTATAGAAATACTGACTTATGCTTTGTTTGGTGCAGTTGCTATTAATGCAGCATGGATGCAGACATATATGAGTGGTGTCTCATGCCCATACATCTGTGCCAAAGGCACGTTTAGATCATGGGGTTCTACTAGTTGGTTTTGGCAAAGGTGGTTATGCTCCCATTCGATTGAAGGAAAAGCCTTACTGGATCATAAAGAATTCATGGGGCCAGAATTGGGGTGAGGAAGGATATTACAAGATCTGCAGAGGCCGAAATGTATGTGGAGTGGATTCCATGGTCTCAACTGTAGCTGCAGCTCAATCCTGATTCTGGCAGTTCTCATCGCATGTGACAATAAGCTAGTTGAATTTGTGTAAATATATTATCATGAAGTTGCGAATCTATCTTCTGATTCTGGCAAAACTATTTCCGCATAGTATCAGGAAACTGCCACGATCATGTTATTTATGTAGTTAGGAATTATGTATGCTTGTTATTCCTGTGATGTTTATCTATGCTATTACAACATGGCAGTTACATGAATTGGAAAGTAATAAGTATAAACTTTATTAGTTTGTGGAGCATATGTGAAATATCAGTTTAGCGTGACTGGGATAAGAGTGGTTCTTCCCACTCTCAATGTCAGTTCTTATAATTGTGTATTGCCATGGTGACTAATAGGATAATACAAAAATGTTTATCTTCTTTCTGTGTGTATTACCTTCGAATTTGTGTATGAAAAGCGTTTGTATGTTTGTATGGGTGACATTTACTGTACACAATGCACAAATTTGTGTACCATGCACAAATTGTATTGATAACGCCCCCTGTTGGGTATTTATCTACTGTAAAAAAAAAAAGCAAAAAAAAAAAAAAACAGAAACATATTTAATGCAATTAAATGAGTGACTGCTTTGCTAAAGCACCTACTTCTTTTAGAAATACACCCCCTGGTTTTAAACAAACAACTCTTCTGTTATTTTAGAATTCATTTCCACTTCAATCTAATTTTTTCTTCTTCTCTTCCCTCCACTTGAACCTCACATTTCTCCTTCCCCACGACATTTCCTTCTTCTCTTCCCTTCAACTCCGTATTTCTCCTTATCTCTAAATAAATTAAAACTTAATCATCTTGAAACGTCATCAATTTTTGTCAATCACAGTTTAATCTTTCTTCATGCTTTGTTGTCCAGATCTGGATTGATAAAGATTGGTTGTCCTTTTTTGCTTTTACCTAGAGGTATGTATTTAGAGATTATCATTCTCATTTTATTTTCTGGATCTTGTTTTCTGGATGCCAATATCATGAATTAGTTCTGCAGGACCTAGTACAATTATCTGCATTCTCAACCACCTCTTACAATTATGTTTTTACCTTTTCCACATATTGTATTTCTAGTGGTGTTGTTACTGCAAAAATATTCGAAACCTCCTTTAAAGCTCTAGCTTTTAATGTTGTTGTTTCCAGGAAAGCTACATATCAAGGACCATACACATAAATTATGATTTTATCACGGGAAACTAAGAATTTGGAATAACTTCAAGGGAAACTAAAGTGGTGTTGATTCTTACAAGAATGCAAAACACCAACTTCATCAAGCAACAAGAAATTCAGCAATGGCCATAAATCAGATGGAAGCCCGAAAATCACCTAAAACCTCTCCATTCACGTGTTGCTTCATGTACAGAAAACAACCAGCTTTGTTCAAAAAATCTGGAAAAATTAATTGCATATTTGGTGGTGATTTGGTTGTTTCTTTCATGTTAGTAATTGTTAGAGTTGTATCAATTTTAAATAGCTTAAGATCAATTACATAAGCCCAATTTAAATCAAGACTTTGACCCAACATAAATGTGTACTAAAGCCCAAAACACAAAAGTCATAAAATAATGCTTTGGTGGGGTCATATTTTTTTTAACTTTATCAAGCAAAAAGTTATTGGGTTGCCAATGATAAATCTTGGTCGTTCGTATTTTTTTATTATATATCAATGACTATTAAAATTGGACAAAAATCTTTCTTTGTACACAAATTTATGCTTTGTGTATAGTAAATGGCACCGTTTGTATGGTGCATATGGAGGAATTCTAATTTCACAAGACTTGTGTATGAGTAGTAATACTAAATACTAAACATATTTCTCTATTAGTAAAAAAAAATTACTAGCAAAAGCGTGGGCTTATACTACCTTAGTGGCATTCACTTTAGTAAATGCTACTGATCTAAAAAGTAAGAGAGCTGCTCTTTTTCCATTCAATTTTGTTCATTCCCACCTCAAACTCTTTAAAATAATCTCAACGTAAGTTAACTCATTTCTGTTACACCCAACGTGAGTTAACTTACGCTGAATATCAGCGTGGGTTAACACATGTTGAATTCCAACATGAGTTAACTCACGTTGGGTTGCATATATATTTGCTTGTTCCAAAACATACCATTCCCATATTGTTCTAGTAGATAGATACTACTCAGATATGGTTTATTTATGAGTCTGCCTTTTATCCTTCCTCTATCCATAAAATATGCATGGGAGTAAACCAACATATCTAATAATGTCACTAGAAACATGTTACTTTGAGTTAAGCCTTACGTGCAGTCATTTAGTTCTCTGAACTGTTACATGTTTGTGAGTGACCACTTACACGTGTTTTCCCTAATACTACTCACTTTATTCAAGCCTTACGTGGTTTACTTAATACTCTATTCACACCCTTTTTGAGGACAAGACAAATAGCACAGATGCTAGATTGGAATAGAAGTCTTGTTCTAGTAATAGATACTACCGACTCACGTTGGGGTTCGGCGTAAGTTAACTCACGCTGATATCCAGCGTGAACGTGAGTTAACTCAAGTTGAGTGTACCGAACCTGAGTTAATTCACATTGAGGTTATTTTAGGGAGTTTGAGGTGGGAATAAGCAAAATTGAATGGGAAAAGAGCAGTTTTCAAAAAGTAAAGAAAACCTGAAAAGAGATTTATCCAGGCTTTGAGTTAGTAGGCTATATTTTATCAGATCATGCTAGTAATAGTGCAGGTAATCAATCTACCAAAGCTTTTTATCTGAAAACTAGTTTCAAGCTTCGTGTTAGAATAACATGATAAAAACGTAGCTTTGTAGCTAAGCTTGTAAGTGATATAT
Organism: Medicago ruthenica; assembly: GCA_018208015.1. NCBI lineage: Eukaryota > Viridiplantae > Streptophyta > Magnoliopsida > Fabales > Fabaceae > Medicago > Medicago ruthenica. Next base: position 105,912,643 of record CM031371.1, on the reverse strand, counting down.
AGTTCATGTTTTCTGTACAACAGTAAGTCTGACCTCAAACTGTAGTTACTGACTAGATCAGTGAACTGCTGGGAGGGCTGGACATCGGTCGGTTTGGGTCGGTAGTCGGGCCCAAAACCTCAATCCAGCCAAGCCCACGGTTGAGATCATGTGGCCCAATTCCGACCGTTAAAACTGTCGGTTTCGTTTTACTCGGTTAAGACGGATTAACGGGTGGGTTGAATCGGTTAACCATGTGCCCATAACATTTAAAATTACATAATTTTTTTTTTTAAAAAAAAAGGCTTAAATGCAGTTTTGGCCCCCTAAGTATCAGGAACTTGCGATTTTAGCCTCCTATAAAAAACAATAACAAATCAGCCCCCTAAGTTTAGCTCCTTTTGCACTTTTGGCCCCCCAGACCAATTTTGACCCAGTCAACGTATAGGTGGCATCTCACTTAGCTGACTCAGACGCCACCTGTGTAGTTTTTTAATAAAAAATAAAAAAATTATCCAACTCATTGGTTTTTATTTTTTTTATATTTTTCTTTCTTTTCTTCTTCTCTTCTTTCCTGAAAACACCAGGTTATTGGGACCTTACAATCTGTGCAAGATGCTTTGTTTCACATAACCAGCAGAATTCGAGAAACTATTTTCCCAATGAAGAACACTCCTCCAAATTTTGGTGCACCACCACCTGTGCCGCCGTTCCCAGAGACACCCCCTCCTCCTCTATATAGGCCAATAAATCACATGTTACCTTCTGGACATCCTCCTCCTCATGGGATTGACCATCCAGCTGGTCCCCCTATGCCTCCTCCACCTCCTCATGGAATTGACCATCCAGCTGGTCCCCCAATGCCTGTTGATCATCAGCATGCATTTTCACATGGTATGGGTCGTGGTCCACCAAACATGGATCGAGTTCCTTATCCTCGTGGTTATGAAGGACCCAATTCACGGAATCCTCAGGTCAGCTTTACTTTTAGTTATATATAGTCCAAGCATTTTTCTTAAGAGACAAAGCAAAAATTTACCCGTGACATTGTTCCATAGGAACCAGAATCGAAACCGAAATCAATTGGTGATGGATGAATCTGAACAAGATCCGGAAGAAGAAGAAGAAGAAGAAGATCCAGAGAACAACAACAAGAAGAAGATCCTGAAGAATAAGAAGAAGATCCGGAAGAAGAAGAAGAAGAGGTAGAGAAGGATGAATCTGGAAAATAGAATGGGGAAAATGGCGAAAAGATTGGAAAAAGATGGTTTTAATAGAAATCAATTGTTCCTCCTTCCTAATCACGTGTTCCTTCTTCCATTTTTCATTTTTTTTATTTGTTTTTTAATTTAATAAATACACATTTTTTATTTTTTTAATTAAAAAATTACACATGTGGCGTCTGACTCAGCTAAGTGAGATGCCACCTATACGTTGACTTGGGTCAAAATTGGTCTGGGGGGCCAAAAGTGCAAAAGGGGCTAAACTTAGGGGGCTGTTTGTTATTGTTTTTTATAGGGGGCCAAAATCGCAGGTTCCTGATACTTAGGGGGCTAAAACTGCATTTAAGCCAAAAAAAAACATTACAATTTTGATTTAGCTAGCTTTCCACAGGGCTAGAATAGCCCTTTTCGCTGATGTTTTGAGAAACCATAACCATGATTTTTCCCTATAAAGAGATTTAAGAGTCCATTTTTAATATAAAAACCTATCATTAAGTAAATATAATCTTAGGGCCTCTCATGGCAAGGTCACTTAAAGTGCATATACCCATTTTTTATTAGGTCCATTCAATATAATTCAAGAAACCTTAACCATAAATAAGAAACCTTTAGACCCATGGTCAAGGCTCTACATAGTGCATACTGGCAGAATTAAGTTTAGTAGTTTACAAATAGAAATCATAACCATAATTGGCATTGCACTAGGCAAGGCAAAGATTAGCACAACACAACCGGCAATTTAAACTTTACCATGCCATAATTACAGTCATCTAGAATTCTACATAATTTACATTGGCAGAAGATGCTTGCAGTTGCTGATGCTGCAACATGGTCACACAAATACTGTAGCTGCACAATAAGAGAGACAATTTAACATCATATATAAATTTTGTATTTTTTTATAGATAAACTAAAACTAGACTGAATTCAATAAATAAACTAAAACTAACCTTGATTGAGATTAATATCACAACCCATTATTTCAGCAAGTACAGGAGTAGCCACACCCAAATTAATATCAATAATCTGCTTGAATAATTGAAATCAAAAGCAATGTGTTACCAACACATTTCATCACAGTAAAATCATCAATAATAAACATATTATGCATCCTACATTATTGTACCTCAGTGCAACAGTTTGGGATATAAACAGTGAACTATCCTACATTACTATCACTAGAGCTGACCTCTAGATTTATAACTGCATCCCTGACTTGAAAAAAGAAGAATAAAACAAACAGTAAGGGATATAAACAAAGAATAACTACAAACAGTCAAACACTATCAAGCATCACTTACTGAGCCTAACATACCTTAGCATAAGCATTAAACATAGTTTAAATAGCATTGTATAGGCTAGCAATCAAGCAACAATGTGAGAGACCATGGAGCCAAGCAAGCAAGCATCTACATTTCAAAATGTCTTCAAACATATATGTTGTGTTGTGTAGTTTGAGTCATATGTGACTCCAAAAAATCAAAAAACTTGATTACTGCATCCAAATTAAATAAAACTAAATTAGTGTATATTAAAATACTTAAACAAAATGAGATATCCAAATAAATTATTCAAATCTGTACCATAAAAGCAATCAGACAGCCGGCACAGCTGCTGGTGGTGCTCCACCTGCAGCAGGCCCAAGACTTCCACCAATTCCACTTCCAGATCCATTTAACAATTGCTCAACTTCTACAACACATTACAATTAATAAATGTAAGATAGTTATTAATAATCAACATCAAGTAATAAAAATGAGAGACATTTTACTAAAGTACCTGTTATAACATTCACAGATTCCTCATACTCTTCAGTAGTTTTAAGGTCTTTCAAGTCCTTGATAAAAGGTTTCAGCCAGTTTTGAGTGCATATTAAAGCTTATGCCATATATGGACTCAAGGAGCTCCTATATGTATCCAAAATCCTTCCTCCCGTGCTAAAAGCGCTCTCAGATGCAACTGAAGATACCGGCGTAGCCAAGATTTCTCTAACCATGACTGCCAACACATGGTAACGAAGGGAGTTTTGCTTCCACCAGATTAAAATGTCAAATTTGTCATGATCCCTTTCAACTGGGTCACTCAAATACCTCTCTAGTTCATTTTGCTGATCAATAGTATGTTTCTGCTTCAAATGTTGTTTAAACGCATCTGCCCGTTCAAAAAGTGATGCATTTTTAGGTAAGGAAGATGCCTCATCTTGTGAACTACTTGGTCTTGTTGGGCCAGCAGAGCTTTCAGCCACAAGATGACTTTCATGGACAAATTTGTACAGATTGTACAGCTTAAACAAATTGTATTTCACACACCCAGCCCTCTCCTTTGCAAAATCAGAACCAACCCCATACATGTCATTGAAAGACCATTCAATATACTCAAACTTAATACGAGGGTCAAATATAACCCCAAAGTAAAGAAACTGGTTCATTTTCACTACATTCCCCCAGTATTTATCATACTTTGCCTTCATATCTGAACCCGTATCAACCACAACGGTATTCAAATACATGGTAGCCTTTTGAAGCTCGCACAATATGGAAGCCAAGTTATGAAAGGCAGCATGAATCGAAACTTGCTGGGAAGAGGAAAAAACCTTTGTAGCTTCATAGAAAAATCCTTAAAAAACTCACAAAAGCAAGAACTTTTTCCCAATCATCCGGTGTTGGTGCACTAGCCAGGCCAAACCACTCTAGATACCCCACATCTTCACCCTCTAATTTTTCAAAAGCAATTTGAAACTTCTCGGCGGCATCCAACATCAAGTATGTTGAATTCCACCTAGTTGAAACATCAAGACATAGGCTTGTTTTACATGTTATCCTAGAAATTTCAACACACTATTTAAATTTTAAAGCTCTTTGGGGGGAAGACCTCACAAACCTCACAACATTATGAACATTAGAAATAGCGGAATTTTGGTCTTTCAAACCATCCACCACTACCAAACTTAAGACATGGGCTGCACACCTCATATGTAAAAAATCCCCCTCACCCAATAAGCCAATTTTGTTCTTTAACCTTCTCTATAAATAAGAAACAACAACATCATTGGAACTTGCATTATCAACGGTAATTGTAGACACGCTCCTAATTCCCCATTCCTTTAACACCTCCTCAACTTTCTTACCAATGGTTTCACCCTTGTGATTTGGAATTAAAGCAAAGCTAATGATTCTCTTTTGAAAATTCCATTGATTATCAATGAAATGTTCGGTAATGGACATATAGCTTAAGTTTTGAATTGAAGTCCAGCAGTCGGTGGTTAAGGCTACCCTAGTGCAATCAGTTTTGAAAAAGGCTTTGAGTTTCAACTTTTCAGCTAGGTAAAGTTGATAACAGTCCCTAGCAATAGTTCTCCTAGAAGGGACTGTCATTTGAGGTTGTAGTTGTCTACACAAAAGCTTAAACCCTTCACCTTCAACCACTATAACGGGTGTTCATCAAGGATAACAAAGTTGACAAGGGCTTTCCTACATTCTTTAGCATTGTACCTTTGGCTCATTGGAACTAAGAAACCACCCTCCCCACTTGTAAGGTTTGTTTGTCTAGGGTCTCTTCGCATAAGAGCTGGGTTTTTATGACATACTCTAGAATGCGCTAACATGTTAGATGTGCCATGAGATTTAGAATCACAACAGGTATTTTTTATGACAATACTTACAAGCGGCTGTTGCTTCAAGTTCATCGGGTAACTCATTAAAGTGCAACCAAGCAGGAGAGGTTCTCCTAGAACCATTGGCATTAGCTCTCCTTCTCCTAGCAGCAGGAAGGGGAGGAAGTGCAACATCAACAACAGTTGCAGGTGCGGCAACGACAGGTTGTGCTTGTTGAATAGGTTCACTGAGGTTCTCAACTACTGAAAAGATTATTAAGTGTTTGAATATAAGTGTTTAATAAATTAATTATAAGTGCATACATGGATACACTTTTAAAAAGAAAAGAGAAAAAAAAGAAAAATTAAGCATGTTCAAAACATATCATAAATAGATCAGAAGCATGTTTAACACTTATATACATATAGTTTCATATTCAAAATCATATCAGAAGCATGTTTAAAAGTAAAGAGAGAAAAAAGAAAAAAAGAAGGATGTTTATAAAGATACCAGAATCACATCAGAATCATGTTTATCACTCACATATATAAACTTCTATAATATCGGAATCATGTTTAGAAACAAAAAGAGGAAAAAGAGAAAAGAAACATGTTTATAAACATATAAGAAGCATGTGAGTCACTTAAATAAATAAACTTCTATGTTAAAATAAATCTGAGAGGAAAACTCAATTATACTGATAGACATACAAACATGTTATAAAATTAATTTTGACACATTCAAAAATGGAATCAAAGATATACTAAACAAAATTGAATAACATCATAACTTTGCAGGAATTAATTTCAGTTACTAGTTTTACATTTTTCATGATTTTGATCTGTTTTGATTTCAGGTCCATTTTCCTAGAGGGTTCTCTTTACTTTGCAGGAATTAAAAACAAGCAAAGCATGTATAACATCAAACTTAAAAATCATCACATTCATAAAAAAAATAAAAAAATACAAATCACCACAAAACTTACAATTGTCCAAAGGTTCCCCAGCCAAAGCTACTCTAGCCAAATCTGCTCTAGTTACTACTGCCTCCATCTTTTCAAGCCACATACAAACACACAAAAAAGGGAAAAAAAAGGTTAGCAGTTACTCTAGAATCAGAAAACACTCAAAAAATTAAATTTATCAAAATCCAAATTAAAACGTACACTTAGAGCTTCAAAAGTAATATGATTGTTATGTGGAACCTAAAACATAATGAAAATATTTGTTAGTAAAACACAGTTATAACAAGTATTAGATGAGATAAAAACACATTTATAACATCAAAACCCAAGAAACAGAGAATAAAAATTTGAGAAATTAAGGGCCTGTTTGAATTAGTTCCGGTTTTCAGTTTTTAAATTTTCATTTATAAATCAGTTTTTAAAAGCTAATTTTGAGAAAGAAAATAAAAGAAAAATTGTTTGGCAATCAAATTTACAAAAACTGTTTCCAAGATTGAAATTATAACTGATATGCCATTAATGAAAAAGGTTGTTCTCCGTGTTTTTTAGTTTTCAATGGAAAATCAAAAACAAGAAAGCAAAACAGCTAAAACCACTTTCTATTTTTTAGTTCTCAAAACCAAATTTTTCAAAATTGTTTCCGAAACTGTTATTTCGAAAGTGATTAATCAAACAAGTTTTCATTTCTTTAATTTTTAAAAACCACAAAACAGTTTTTAAAAACTAAATCAAACACGCCCTAAATCTTACTCGGTGACGAAACATGAAACAAATTTCTGAAACCCAGTGATGAAACAACACGAACCGAAGTTTAAGCAACAGAAAAGGGTGAAGAATCGAGTTTATGTGACAAAAGAACCGAAAGAGGACCATGGTTTTGGATCAAGCAGAAGAAAATAAGGTTTTTTAGGGTTTGGTGTTCAAATGGATTCTCAGGTCTGAGGTGAGATGTAAGAGAATGAGAATGAGATACAAACTGAGTTACTGAGGTCTGAGGTGAGGGAGGCGCGCTAGGGTTTCAACTTTCAATGACAATAAGTGGCTTTTTCAGTTTTGTGTGTTGTGTTTGGGCTTCTCAAATTGGATCAATGGATTGATTGTTATGGGCCTTCTCAATACTAGTATATATATCATCGGGCGGGTCGGTTTTCGCTGGACCATTTCCCACCATCCGCATCCGTCCATTGGTATCCATCTATGTCCATAAATGGGTTACCCGAGTAACCCGGTTTATCCGCCTTAACCGCCCGCGGGTTAACGGGCCTTCCGGGTCGGCCGGATTGGGCCGATTTACTCATTTTTGTCCAGCCCTAACTGCTGGAAATCATAAGTTCATAACCTTTCCTCTTAAACCACATGCTTTAAGAAAACTACAATTAGAGGGACAAACAAAAAATTAGAGTGACAAATAAGAGGGGGGAGATTATCAGGCTATAGTGTCAAAATGGTCACATATTCAATCTAAAGTTGCATTATTCAGCTACAAAGTGGGTGGTACGTAGGGATAACTTCTTAACCCCAGTGAAATTTTTCTGGAACTCTCCAAGTTAAGCCCCTACCTAATATTGGAAGAAAGCACTTGGGAGTTCCCCTTACCATCAACACGTGCATACATGATGTCGTGAAGCCTACATCAATTGGTATTGGTCAAGCATAAGGCAACCCAAGTGCTTGTTTTAGATCTAAAAAACATTTTTTTTCCCCTTTCTAAAGGCTTGTAAGCCTCCAAAGGAAAATATGGCATTTTACTAGTAATCACTTCATTCGTTCTTTAACACATGTTGCTTTTGAAATATTTTTGGTTACCAACGATGAACTAATTTATTAATAAGGAATTTTTTTTTAGACTTAATTGATCATCTAGTCCTTTAACTTAATTCTTTTTTTCGAATTGGTCCCTTAACTATTAAACGTTTTAATTTGGTCCTTTATCTTAGTTTTCATCATCAATTTGGTAGTATTTTATTAATTTTAAACCTCTCAAAAAGAAGACCTTTCGATAAAGGAGGTCTATCAGATCTAACGGTGTATCACCAATACCTAATATTATGCTTCTTACCTTTGATTTCTTCTCCTTCCTAATGATCTTATTGAACTTCATAACACCACCACCTCATCATCTTAATCCATAAATCCCCAAATTACTTAATCTTTACTTATAAATTCATAATTTCTTCACCTCAAAAACAACAACACATAATCTCATTACTACACCACCATCACAACCAACAACAACATTAATTCTTAAACACAAAAAAAATCCTTAAATCCTTCGACCCCCTATCTCAATTAATCATTATTTTATTTTTAGTAACCACTTTATAAAAACGTGGATAATTAATGAAAGATAAGAGTATAATTGGATCTCACTTCGGTGACTTTAATGCGAAAAAATCAATGTGAATTTAGCGTAATTGTGTGTTTTACGAAAGATAAAGATGAAAGAGAAATAATAAATGAAAAAATGTAATATAAAAGAGAGAGATAAACACAAAGTCACGGTGACTTTTCCGAAGTCACTGAAATGGATCCAAGTATAATTAGCAACATAGGTTGCAGAAACGAAGGGGGTGCATAAACCAAAATCCATTGAAACAAATAATTTTTTTACAGACTTAGAACAAGTGTTGTAACCACTACCAATTTATGTGACTTATTGACTCTTTAATTTTTTCCATTGAGTCTTGGATACATATGTTGCGTGATTGTCCAAAGGTCATGCAAGTTTGATTTTCATAATGATCCTTATGAAGATGATCATAGTTTATGGTTCAAAATGTATGCAACCAGCCAATATAACACTCTTTTTCTTCTCTGATGTTGGTTCATTTGGAAGTCTCAAAACAATGAAGCTTTTTTCGACATTAATCACCCTATCTGGTATATTTTTAGTCAACTTCACTCTTTCTTCAATTCCACGAAGAAGGTTTTTGGTCCGCCCATCTTTTATCCATGCTCCTAGGTTTGTTTCTTGCCCCCCCCCCCCCCCCCCCCCCCTCTCCTTCAGATAATGTGATTAAAGTTAATGTTGATGGTAGTTCGATTGGTAACACTAGAAGATCAGGTTTTCCGGGAATTATCAGAAATTCAGTTGGTGGTTAAATCATTGGTTTTGTGGGAAGTTATGGTCATACTACTAATATTAATGTTGAGCTTCATGATATTTCTTATGGATTGCAACTTACTTGTGATCATGGATTAAAGACATCATTTATGAGTCAAATTCTCAAACAACTTAGACTTTTATCAAGGATGAAGTTTCTAATAGAATATAATAATTAATAGAATTAATATAATATTTAATAGAATTAATAGAATAGAATATTTTGTCATAATTGGCTATAATTAGCTTCCTGTAATTATGTTGTACAGTTGATCATAGGTTACAGAATATTGTATATATTTTATTCAGATGAATGAGAAAGACATCAATTCCATTACATTTCTATTACCTTACATGGTATCAGTCCTAACCGAACCCTCTCTCTAAATAAAAAAAAAAGGAAAGGCAAAAGGCAGAAACAGTACACAGTGAATTACCACACGCGTGCACTGTTCATCACCGTCTTCCTCCCAAACAACAAACAGTCGTGTCGCCCCTTCCCCTTTCTTGCGCCGTCACCGTGCCTTACCCAGCAGCACGTGTTGCTTGAATCATGAGCCATCAAGCGCCGCCGTCGCCGCTCTCCTGCTCCAATTATGTTTCTGTTTCTGCCGATTTCGATTCTGATTCCACCAATCGTGATTCTGTTTTCATTTTTCTTTGTCTCTGCTCCGGTTCACCTTTTACTCTGAATCCAGTAATCACCAAACATGTCCGCTTCAGACATCCATGATGCCCAGAGCACCGCCGCCGCCGCCGCCAAACCTATCAAGCTCATCGGTTCCAAAGATGAGTTTCACCCCGCTCTTGTTGTCTCCAATATTAGGAACCACATTCCTATTATTCTTGAGATGGAAAAGGACCAATATGGCACATGGGCCGTGCTTTTCCGCATTCATGCTCGCTCTCATCGAGTCTTGCATCACATTGTTCCCTTTGAGGAAAAAGCACCACCACTACCTACAAACGCCGAATATGAACAATGGACCACCCTTGATGCCACTGTTCTCCAGTGGATTTATTCCACCATTTCCACTGGTCTGCATCAGAACATTTCAGCTTCTGAAGGTCAGCGTCTGAAGTACTGTTCAGCGTCTGAACATCAGCTTCTGAAGGTTCAGCGTCTGAAGTAATGTTCAGCGTCTGAACATCAGCTTCTGAAGGTTCAGCGTCTGAAGTACTGTTCAGCTTCTGAAGACCCAGCTTCTGACCCAGCTTCTGAAGACGCACATATTGAGACTTCAGCTTCTGAAGACGTACTGCTTCTGAAGACGCACAACTGCTTTGTATATTTGATTTTAGCAAACATGAAGTCAACAACCAAATATCCAACAATCTCCCCCTTTGGCAAATTTTTGGCTAAAATCAATTAGAGAACAGAGAGACACAACAAGCAAGTTCTTCACTCATCAAAATTACGCAACCATGAAGAATGATAAGTGGCAAGAAATGAATAAATTCATGTCTTTTATTAGGCTTTTTAGTTACTTGTTTTGCAAGTTATCTTAGGAAAAGCATGGAATTATTGAATAAATGCCAATTATTCTTTGTATACCTTATTCCTCCCCATTTGTGTAGGAAAAAGCAAGTCAGGACTTGAAAATAGCAAGAAATCACTAAGAGAAGAATGAAGAATCTCGCCCAGCGCGTGCTTGGCGAGTGATTGGCGAGTTCAGGCAGGGATTTTCTGAAGAATCTCATCTAGGTGATTTCGCAGAGCGAAGAAGGGCGGTTTGCACTGTTCAAGGCTGAGGTGGCAGAAGCCCATTTGTGAAGAAAGGACTTCGCAGAGCGAAGTATGACTTCGCAGAGCAAAGTCCTGAATTACAGAACACTTATAAATAGGTTCAAAAGCTGAGTTTTTTAGAGGTAATCAGATATAGCTTATTTTTACAGTTCAGTATTATTTTAGGATTTAGTTTTTAGACAGTCTTTAGGGCTAGAAGCTATGATCTTCAAGGAGCAAAAGTGATTGGATTGTGGAATCAACCAAAGGCTTTGGGAAATCAAGACTTAGGTTATGATCTTCATCTTTTCTCTAAACTTTTGTATAGTTGTCATGAAAATGAACAACTAACTTCCCTTTGTTGGGATTGGAGGTACTCTTTCTAGCTTAGATGTAATCTTTGATTATGCAAATATATGATTTTAGCAATTTATGTGTTATTGAAGTTATTCTTGATTTTCATTCTCATGCTTGATTCAATTGTTATTGACAAATACTTTTGAATCTAGGTTTAGAATAATCTTCTATCAAAATAAGAAAATCTAGAAATGGATTTGGGTTTTGATAATCGCATAAAGTGTCGGAACGTAATGCTTTCGGATCGTTTGATCGATTGGGAAATCGTCGATTAAACGATACGATCGATCTCACGAAGTCATTTGGACACGAATGACTTTGTCGAGTGATACGTGATATTTTTGCTAAAACGCTAAAATTCATATGCATGATTTTTAGATTATATTCGATGCAAGATTGATGAACTCCTATTCCAACGCTTTTATTCCCTATTACTTTTCGTTTTATTTCTGTTTTTAAGTTCAATTAGTTTATATGCAACCAAGTTACGAAACCCTCACCAAAACAATAACAATTGTTGAACGGCTCGAAATAGCGCACCAATCCCTGAGGAGACGATAATTTAAAAATACTTACTTTTGTTACTCAACTAACAAAATGGCGCCGTTGCCGGGGATTAGTGTTTAGATATTTTGAGCATCGCAATAATTTGTATTGTTTTGAGCTTTTGTATATATCGTGTTAATATTTTTCGTTTCTTTTGTACATTATAAATATGTGTGTGCATTAACCCTCTTTGTTATGCAAAGAAAATTTTCTTGTTTGTTACACTTGTTTCAGATTCTCAACATTGAAAGAAATCATGGCTGATCATCATGATTATTTCAAACTCTATAATCCATTTGAGTATGAATCCTATCAACAATTTCAACAATATCCGTCTGAAGATGAACAAATGTCAAGAACGGAAAATACTTTGAATATGTTCATGCAACAAATCATGATCAACATGCAAAATACCAACCAAAGATTGAGAGCGTTATCAATCCAATTGGAACTTTTGCAAGTTCAATTAAATTTTTCATCAAGAGTCATGGATGTTCAGACCAACAATCAATCCACTTTGGAATTAGGAGAGATTGTTGAAGACGATGTTGATGAGAGTGAGGAAGAGACGATGTTTGAAGGATGTGGTATAAGGAAATTAGTGGAAGAAATAGAGATACCACACAAATTAGAACTTCCTCAAGAAAGGTCAGATTCTGAAGAGGCCAGAGTTGTTGATAGTGAAGAAGTGATGGATATTGAGAAGACGGAACAGTTTCTTAACAAAGAAGAAACTTGTGAAAAGGAGGGGATGAAAGTGAGCAAGGAAGAAATTGAGTTGGTAATAGATGACATTTGTTCCTTGCTCAACATATTCTAGATAGGGAGGTTATGGACTCCACATCAGCTATACTGCAAGTTCATGGAATTCCTCCCAAAACAAAGGAATACAAAGGCTGATGTGCGTTCCGTCTCATTTTGGCCACCCTAACGAATCAGGCGTCGAGCTAACGACGTAAAACAAGCGCTTGTTGGGAGGCAACCCAACTTTTTAAGTATTTCTGTTTTATTACTGTTTTTTTTGTAACCATAGGCTAAGATAAAATGACAAATTTGTTGAAAAGTTTCAGTTTTAAAATTTTTTCAGAACCTGTCATGTTCGCAGAGCAAAGTCTCTTCGCACTGCGAACATTACAGAGTCTGATGACTTCGCAGAGCAAAGGTTTACATCGCACTGCGAAGCTAACTCTGAAGTTCGCAGAGCCAAGGTACTTCGCAGTGCGAAGTTTGCGAATTCTGTTAGTTCAATTTTCAAAGCTACTACCCATCATTTACTTCTCTCAACCACCCATTCCACTCCCCACCCATAACCTGACCGTTATCATCCAAAAACCCAAAAACCTCCATTTTTCATTAACATTTCAAAACAAACCCTAAAATTTTCTTACCCAAATACCCATTTTCACAAATCTTTCCTTTCCCCATTACTTTTGTGTCTTTTGCTTTTAATTCTTTCCATTTGTGCAAACACAAGGTACGAATTTTGCTCTCTCTCTTTTATTATTTCTGATTCAAGATAGGATTGAATGTGATTTAGGGTAGGGTTTTGCATTTTTAATTCCAATTTAGGGTTAAGCTTTGTGTTAAGTATCATTTCAGTTTAAACATTCAATGTGGGTATATGCAACAGAATCATAAGCTTGCAATTTTCACAAAATCGATTTCATTTTCTTTCTTTTGGAAAAGTACCCATTTGTAAAAAAATTGAAATAAATGGATCTGTTTAATGATTTTTGTACCCAGTATGATTCTGAATCATCTATCTAAATACACATTGAATGTTTAAAATGAAACAGAACCAAAGATTTAGGGTTGATTATGTGGAAAAATTGCGTTTTCTGTCATGGTCGCAGAGCAAAGTTCAACTTCGTAGTGCGACCATTGTTCTGGAAAACCCAGAATTATGCGTTCAACTTTGCTCTGCGAACCTAGCTTCGCAGAGCGACCATGACAGACAGAACATGATTAATTTTTCATGCTTCTTTTTCAATACCGTGTGTCTAATCTCATCTTGCCTATGTTTATTCTTATGTTTGCTGTTTTTATTTTTCTTTTCTCATAGATGGCACCAAAGCAACCAACTGGAAAGCGACCAAGAGCCGAATCGTCAGGATCAAGGCCAGAAGGGGCCTTTGACGCTTCGAGATTCCTAAGCCTCCGCAACCAGGAGAGGTATGCAGAGCTGCTCAAGCGGACATTCTGGGCCGAAAGGCAGTTTATCATAAACGAGCAAGGCACATACCGGGAAATAGCGCATTTGATCAATTCCCGCAACTGGGGAATTTTGGTAAACCCTCCCTTAAACCTAAACTACGACATTATTAGGGAGTTCTACGCAAATGCCATTCCTACTGATCCTGAGGGGGAATTTACTTGTCAGACTATGGTTCGTGGTCATGTCATTAGATTTGACCGCGAAGCCATAAACAACTACCTCCAAAACCCCCTCCAGCTAGAAAATGATGAATTATGTGCATTTCATAGGCACCAAAACCGAGGTAATTGGAATCATAACCTTATAGCCCAAACCATCTTTCAATCCGGGAAGAATTATGAGCTTAACTCATCTGGCCAGCCCACCAAAGCCATAAAGAACAACCTCACCACACCTGCTCAGGTTATATTCCATCTCATTGTCTACAACATTAAACCTAAGAGCCACACCTCCTCCACGACATTAGATGTCACCCCATTGATTTATTACATCCTCGCTAACAAACAAGTGGATGTTGCTAGGGTGATCGCACAAGAGCTTAAGATTGTGGTAGAGAGTGGCATCAAACCATAAGCTAAGAAGATGTGCCCTCTTGCATTTCCGGGCCTAATCATGGGTCTTTGCCGGGATGCACGTGTAGTGATCCCTCCACACATCTCTGAAACGATTAAGAATCCTATTACGGATGACTATATTGGGAGGCATTGCACAGGGAAGAGAGCGTCGAGAGCACAGCAACCACGACCCCGAGCCCCACCTGCACCACAGGGCCACCAAACCTACACTTTTTCATGGGACCAGAATGCGTCCAACCATAGGGCTATGGCTACCATTCATGACTCAATGTACAGGCTTCAAATGCAGATGGGCAGACCAGCGGATCCTGCGTTCCAGATCATGACATCTGAGATGTTTGCATCTCATGTAGCTTGGCCTGGGGACAGGCCTGATTACTCAGAGGGGGGTGGTAGCAGTGCAGCTGCTGGAGGACATGGAGATGATGATGGTGATGATGATGACGATGATGAGGACACAGAGGATGACGAGGCTCGCACTCCTTGAGTTGCTCCTTTTTGATGCTTTTGCTTGATGCTTTTGTTGTTCATTTTTTTTATTATTATTATTATTATTATGTTTTCGATGTACTCTTTAAGACTTTTTGTGTTTACTGTTTTGTATTTGTACTCTCTTTTATTGTTATTTATATTAAGTACTCTTTTATTATTTGGCTTTTGGATCATAATTAGTGCCTGTTAATTTTTAATTTCTGAATATGCTTCTAATGTCAAAAATTCTACTTTCGCTATGGATCATTAGTAAAAATGACAAATCTTCTCAAATATAGATTGATCCAAAGCTGAATGATTCAGCCACAGATGTATGGTAATGATAGATTTGATTGATTTGCGCAAAGCTAAGGTACATGTTTCCTGTTTTTCTAGGATTAAACTTGGAAGGAGAATATGTACTTTGTACAAAAGTTACACCATACAGTTTGCTTTGTTAATATGTTTATTCTTTGAACCACTTAGAACTAGCCAAAATGTGAGGAATCCTCAAAGTCTTTGTATATATGCAGGAGACCGACATTTTTTGTTTAACTCGATTCTTTTATGTTAAATCTTAATGTTGTTTTAAATTGTATGAAAGCATTGAAATGATCAAGGCATTTTTTTGAATATGAGTATAAACACTTGACCACAAAAAGCCTACCCTGTGAGAAGTGAGTATTTGATAACCCCTTTGAGCCTAATGAATCAGAATCGTTAACTATGAACTGCCAATTTTCATAAGCAAAATGCTTAGTGAAATTGCCGGAGTTTGTAAAAAAATCCAGTTCATAGTTAAATCACTATTGAATTCTGATATTTAACTTTCGTTTTGAACCCTTAACCATCATGATTATTGTCCTTTGCCAAAAGAAAAAGGAACATTCAATTAGGGTATCATCTTGAACTAAGTTGGGGAGAAAAGGGAGGTAGTGAATGTCAAGTAATGGTGAAATTGTGTAATTGATCTTGACAACAAGAAAAAGAGAAAGAAAAAGAAAAAGAAAAGAAAAAAGAAAGAAAAGCAAACCAAGAAAAAGAAAAGAGAAAAAGAGAAAAAAATTGCAATAAATCAAAAAGTTGTCAAGATCAAAGAAAGAAAAAGTTGAAAATCACCAAGAGTTGTGTTTGAATAAGGAGGAAGTTGTGTAATTAGTAAGAATGTTCCTCTATGCTTGGCCTTTTGAATTCAATTTTTCCCACATATGACAATTCATTTGTAACCAAGCCAAATTACAACCTTCAAAGACCTTGTGATCTATGCTTTTGTGCTTTTAGAAATGATAATTAGATGGACGCATAACTTGATCGGAATGTTAGCAAACTTGCCGGATGAGTGTTCATAACCCTCACAACATGAGTTCAATTTGTTTCATTTACTTCTAAAGAAGTGTGTTAGGTGGTTCATTGATAAATATGTTATTAACTTGAGCTGTATGATATAAATTTTGTGTTTAGTATTATTTCAAATTTTTAGTGCAATCTTAGATTAATGGGAACATTAGAATTGCCTGTGCAAATCTCATATGAATCATGCAATCTGAAATTTTGTTTAACCCTCTGCTTTTGCTGTGTTGCGTCTTACTCGTTGCTTAAAGCTTGCATCCTTATTTGTAGCGTCCTTTGTTTGAGGACAAACAAAGATTTAAGTTGGGGAGTATTTGATAAGTGGCAAGAAATGAATAAATTCATGTCTTTTATTAGGCTTTTTAGTTACTTGTTTTGCAAGTTATCTTAGGAAAAGCATGGAATTATTGAATAAATGCCAATTATTCTTTGTATACCTTATTCCTCCCTATTTGTGTAGGAAAAAGCAAGTCAGGACTTGAAAATAGCAAGAAATCACTAAGAGAAGAATGAAGAATCTCGCCCAGCGCGTGCTTGGCGAGTGATTGGCGAGTTCAGGCAGGGATTTTCTGAAGAATCTCATCTAAGTGATTTCGCAGAGCGAAGTATGGTTGCAGAGCGAAGCAGGGCGGTTTGCACTGTTCAAGGCTGAGGTGGCAGAAGCCCATTTGTGAAGAAAGGACTTTGCAGAGCGAAGTATGACTTCGCAGAGCAAAGTCCTGAATTACAGAACACTTATAAATAGGTTCAAAAGCTGAGTTTTTTAGAGGTAATCAGATATAATTTATTTTTACAGTTCAGTATTATTTTAGGATTTAGTTTTTAGACAATCTTTAGGGCTAGAAGCTATGATCTTCAAGGAGCAAAAGTGATTGGATTGTGGAATCAACCAAAGGCTTTGGGAAATCAAGACTTAGGTTATGATCTTCATCTTTTCTCTAAACTTTTGTATAGTTGTCATGAAAATGAACAACTAACTTCCCTTTGTTGGGATTGGAGGTACTCTTTCTAGCTTAGATGTAATCTTTGATTATGCAAATATATGATTTTAGCAATTTATGTGTTATTGAAGTTATTCTTGATTTTC
The DNA here is from genome assembly GCA_018208015.1 of Medicago ruthenica. Classification (NCBI taxonomy): domain Eukaryota; kingdom Viridiplantae; phylum Streptophyta; class Magnoliopsida; order Fabales; family Fabaceae; genus Medicago; species Medicago ruthenica. Next base: position 105,895,454 of record CM031371.1, on the reverse strand, counting down.
ATTCTCATGCTTGATTCAATTGTTATTGACAAATACTTTTGAATCTAGGTTTAGAATAATCTTCTATCAAAATAAGAAAATCTAGAAATGGATTTGGGTTTTGATAATCGCATAAAGTGTCGGAACGTAATGCTTTCGGATCATTTGATCGATTGGGAAATCGTCGATTAAACGATATGATCGATCTCACGAAGTCATTTGGACACGAATGACTTTGTCGAGTGATACGTGATATTTTTGCTAAAATGCTAAAATTCATATGCATGATTTTTAGATTTTATTCGATGCAAGATTGATGAACTCCTATTCCAACGCTTTTATTCCCTATTACTTTTCGTTTTATTTCTGTTTTTAAGTTCAATTAGTTTATATGCAACCAAGTTACGAAACCCTCACTCAAAACAATAACGATTGTTGAACGGCTCGAAATAGCGCACCAATCCCTGAGGAGACGATAATTTAAAAATACTTACTTTTGTTACTCAACTAACAAAGAACAACACATAAACGTAGCAACAGAGTCAACAACGGATAATACACTAAGTTTCACACATACAACAACAACTTCTGAGGACACAACCAACTCCCCCTGAAACATATCATTCAGCATCTGTCAGGAAACACACATACTCCCCCTGAAACATAAACTCCCCCTGAAACAGAGATTCCTCCTGAAACACATCACAACAGCTCTTCTGTATTGCTTCAGAAGAAAACTGACTTCTGAACTGTAGTGCTTCTGAAACAAACATTTATACTGTTTTCTGAATAAACACTTATTTATCTCCCCCTTTTTAGCCAAACAATCTTGACAAAACACAGTTTTCACACAGAAAACAAAAACTGAATTATTAACAGAGACTGCTTTGACATCAGACATAGTTTCTTTATACGGACCAGCATCATCTTCATCTCCCTCAGTTCCTGCTTGCTCACCCTCAACAATATGTAATTGCTATAACTCCTCATGCAGATTAACCCTTGAAAAATCATTAACACAAACAGAAACATTCTTCTTTCCACCTAGGCTTTCATCTAGCATTGACCTCATGAGATCCATGTGAAGTTTAAGATGTTGCAGCTTCTTGTGAGACATCTTGATTTGTTTTCCACTTTGACACTCACCACAAATTTTGTCTTCATTAATCTTAAATTTGGGTAGTCCTCTGATGTCTTCCACAGACATGACTTTCTTCAAACCCCTCAGGTTTAAGTGCCCATGTTTCTGGTGACAGAGTCTGATTTCTTCTTCAGGTACCCACAAGTAACAATTGTCCTTAAATCTCTTACCTCTCATTAGCACTTCTCTTTTCCCAACAGTTACCAGACACTCAGTATTGTTGAAGTTCACTTCCATCCCTTGATCACACAGCTGGCTTATGCTAATCAAATTGGAAGTTAACCCTTTAACTAACAACACATTGTCTAACCTTGGTAGTCCATCACTGACCAAATCACCAATTCCAAGAATTTCTCCTCTAGCTCCACCACCAAAGTCACATAGCCACTGGTGTAAGGTCTTATATTCTCAAGAAATTTACTAACTCCAGTCATGTGTCTAGAGCATCCACTGTCAAAGTACCAGTTTTCCCTAGATGATGCTCTCAGAGAGGTGTGAGCTGTTAGACCAACCATATTACATTTGGGTCTCCATTCCTTCTTGACATTGATTTTGTTTACAATGGGTTCCACTTTTCTTTGTTGAAAGTGCTTGGGGTATCCATGCAGCTTGTAACAGAATGGCTTTATATGCCCCTTTTTACCACAATAATGACATACCCAAGGACGAGATGCCCTCCTGCTCTTAGATCCCTGAGGCTCCTTCCGATGTTCCATCTTAGATTTGCCCATCATTGGATCATATGTTTTAACAGCTGTAATGAATTTTTTAGCTGGATTTTGCTGTTTGTTCAAGATCTTATCATCAAATCCTATACCATTTGGTTTCCTTTGGTTCTGACTCCCCAAAATCTTTTCAAGCATATCAGTACCAGTGTTCATCATTCTGATTTTCTTCTTCATGTGATCAAGTTGAGAGTTCAGCTGGGTTACCTCATTTTTGATATCAGAAATTTGCTCTAAGTGTTCACTTCTTTCAGCAAGCAGTTGACTGATAGTCTTCTTCTGATTTTCTAATAACTTGCAAACTTCTTCATTTCTGAGGTATAGTTCTTCATAAGAAGCAGCTGGTTCTTCAAAAGACAATTCTTCATCACTGGATTCAGAATCAGATAATGTTTCAGAACCTGATGGTGTTTCAGAACCTGATTGTGCTTCTGAACACATAACTTCATCATCAGTCATGCATCTACCAGTAAAGGTAGCAACATGCTTGGCTGATTCATTCCCCACTTCTCCTTCTGAGTCATCTTCATCAGACCAAGACACAGCCATACTTTTCTTCTAATTCTTGAGATATGTGGCACATTCTGTCCTGATGTGGCCATATCCTTCACACTCATGACACTGAACACCTTTGAATTGACTGTTTTTTTCATCAGTTCTTGTCTTCTTCAAGTCATTTGGTTTGGATCTCCTGTTAGCCTGTTTCAGAATCTTGTTAAATTGTCTACTAAGCATCACAAGAGCTTCTGATGTGCTTTCATCATCCATAGTATCAGCATCTGCTACAAAAGCAACACCTTTCCCCTTCTTATCAGTTCTGGCTATTTCAAAATTCTGAAGAGATCCTATCAATTCCTCAACCTTCATACTGGAGATGTCTTGTGCTTCCTCAATTGCAGTCACCTTCATATCAAATATCTTAGGTAAGGATCTGAGGATTTTCCTCACAAGTTTCTCATCAGATAATTTTTCTCCAAGAGAATCAAATGAGTTAGCCATGTCCAGAACGTTCATATAGAAGTCTTGTATATTTTCATCCTCTAACATTTTGAGATTTTCAAACCTGGTGGTGAGAAGTTGAAGTCTGGACATTTTTACCTTTGATGTGCCTTCATGAGTAGTTTTGAGAATCTCCCAGGCATCCTTAGCTACAGTGCACTGCTTGATAAGTCTGAACATATTCTTGTCCACTCCATTGAATATAGCATTCAAGGCTTTGGAGTTTCCAAGAGCTAATACATCTTCTACCTTGGACCACTCTTCTTCTGGTTTCAGATCAGCTGTCTTATTTCCATCTTTGTCAAGCACAACAGGATGTTCCCAACCCTTCAAAACTGATTTCCAGGTCTTGCTATCTATAGATTTCAAGAAAGCACTCATATGAGATTTTCAATAATCATAGTTGGGACCATCCAACAGAGGTGGTATGTTCACAAATCCTCCTTCTTTCTCCATTATGCCAGAAAATACCTTCCCTGGAGCTCACCCTAAAACAGGCAGGGTGCCTGCTCTGATGCCAATTGAAATTTCTGGCAGGACCAGTTGCTGTTCGTAAAACAGAGTAGAACAGATTCTGGTGCAGTAAAATAGAGTATGCAAAACAGCAGTTCAGAAGCAGAAAAAAAACAGACAGAAAGTAAAAACATAGGTTATTTGTTAACCAAGTTCGGTGACAAACACACCTACGTCTGGAGGCTACCAAGCCAGGAAGGAAATCCACTATAATAGTATCAATTCGAAGTCCTATGTGAACAACCCCTGTTTCAAAGCCTTCTCACTTAATCACTACCCGTGGAATTTCTACCTAGGAACTCCTAGATATAAGACCCCTCTTACTTCCTACTCAAGTAATCACTGCCCCAGTGATCTTAAACTCTAAGACAATCAAAGATGAAGACACTCTTCAAAACACAATCAGTCACTTATGCTTAAAAGCTTCAAGTGATTACAACTCAATAAAACCAACCAACTCTAAACAATTGAGTGGTGTACAAAAAACACAGCACAAAGCTTACAGACTCAAAACCTAAGACTCTCTCTATAATGACTTCTGTTTTGAATAAATTTCTTCAATATCAGCGTCCTCTATTTATAGCTTCATCTGCAACATAATTCTTGAACCAAATCCTTCAAAGTTATATTTCCAAATTACTTTAGAAACATATAGAAGCAATTTATTTTCCAGAAATATATTTTCCAAAGATTTCTTTAATAATATATTCACAAATAAAAGAAACCAATCTTCAAGAAATATCTTCACGCAAAATAATCTTCCTTCTAGAAACAAATCCAAGAGAGTTCTTAAGACAAATCTTCAACAGATCACACGAGAAAATAAACACCCAAGGCGTGAAAACAGAACGCAGAAAACCAGCTTCTGAAGGTACTTCTGAAGTCTGTGTCTGAACATTTTAGCTTCTGAAGGTTGCTTCTGAAGGTCAGCGTCTGAAGTACTGTTCAGCGTCTGAACATCAGCTTCTGAAGGTTCAGCGTCAGAAGTACTGTTCAGCGTCTGAATGATAGACTTTTAGCAAGTGTACTAAAAATGCATCGAAGTAATAAAATTTATAAGTTCGTCTACACAGGGACTGTTTCAACTTCTACTCCGCAATGTCGTTATTATTAAGGATGTATTAAATGGGGGGTTGCCCTAGGCAGTTGGTTTGATTGCATAAAAAATAAATAAGCTGGTAAAAGTTGTTTCGAAAATATAAGGAGAGATGAGATCAAGTCTTTCGAATCCTCTGATTAATTCTGTTTGGTAAACTGCACCTATTTCTATGAATCCTCCTCTAGTTTTACGATGATTAACAAAAATAGTCCTAATCAATCCCTTGAGTTAGAACCCTCTTCTCGGATTACAGCCCCCAATCCCTTAGGTGATCTAATATTCCTCGAAGGTTTTACGAACGTTAACCTATTATCACAAATAAACGATTATCCATTCCTAGACTAACCCTGTTTATTTGAACAATTCAATTAGGTCTAAGTTGAAAGCTAGGGTCAGTAGTCATTCATTCTTACCAAATCATTGTTATATATTGTCAGTATATAGAAAGCATTAAAAACAATTGAATTGAATAAAACTAGATTACTATTCATAAACCATAGAGTTTCACAGCCACATGTTTCAAACAGAATACATCAGATTCATCTCCAAACCAAATATCTAAGAGATTTAGCTACTCATAATGTAAATTACAAATAACATAATCAATTGAAGCATAAAAACATACATAAACTGACTATGAGTTGGATGGAATGACCACCTCTTCAGTTTTGTGCTCTCAAAATCGTGCCTCCAATCTCCAAAATTCTGACCCTTGTGTCTGAAAATAGTTCAGCTTAAATAGGCAACAACTGCTCCTCAAATCGTGACACGATTTGATGAAATTGCGACACGATTCTGCATTAAAGTCCCCAAGATTCACGATAATCAGTTTCCCAATTGTGACACGATTATGCAATCGTGACACGATTTTATAGACATAACTCTACTTCTAATCTGGTCAGAAAAATCGTGACACGATGCCCAAATCGTGTCACGATGCACTTAGTTCAGGTTCTTGATGTTTTCTTGCTTTTTGCACCTCCAGGCTGTCTAATAATGCTACAGACTCAATAAAAATATCAAAACAACTGATAAAAACATGTAATGACAGCATGTTATCACTGAACATCAGCTTCTGAAGGTTCAGCGTCTGAAGTACTGTTCAGCTTCTGAAGACCCAGCTTCTGAAGACGCACATATTGAGATTTCAGCTTCTGAAGACGTACTGCTTTTGAAGACGCACAACTGCTTTATATATTTGATTTTAGCAAACATGAAGCCAACAACCAAATATCCAACATGTCTGATGTTTTTTGACTATCTCGAAATATATGAGATATGTGTTTGCAGACCATATCTGGCTTTTTTCTTCGTTGTTGTAATGGAAGTGGAGATAGGGCCTCCAGCAGAACTATTTAAAACGAGGAATGTTAGTCTTCTCATATTGACTAAAATGTAATCACGAAAATAAAAAGTGTAATATCATGGGTTTAAGTACTGTAAACCAGTTGTCCATGTCGACGGAACGTGGTTGTATGGCAAGTACAAGGGAACATTGTTGCTTGCGGTAGCGCAAGATAGGAACAACAAAACAATTTCAATCGCCTTTGCGCTTGTCGAAGGTGAGACAAAGGAGGGATGAAGTTTTTTCCTGAAAAATCTTAAAAGGCACGTCACACAAGGACGTGTCGTCTGCATGTTCTCCGACAAACATGAATCGATTAAAAGTGCATTCAATGACCCACAGAATGGCTGACAAGAAACTGGTTCAACTCATGTGTACTCCATCCGACACATCAAACAAAATTTCATGAGGACAATAGACGATGGAGATCTAAAGGATATAGTAAATAATATGGGTATAAAAATTATCTTACACCTTTAATAATTCATGTTTTTATTAACTTCACTATCTGACTAATTTTTTCCATAACATACATGATATGCCCTAAACATACCCTTGTTCGAATACTACCGTGGTATAATCCAGGAGGCAAATCAGCGTGCGTTAGATTGGGTGGACAATATCCCAAAAGAAAAATGGACTCAAGCATATGACGAGGGTCGACGATGGGGACACATGACAAGCAACATCGTTGAGTACTGGAACTCTGTGTTTAAGGGAACACGCAACTTACCTGTTACACATATAGTCCAATCAACCTAATATAGGTTGGCGTGTCTTTTTGTCGAAAGGGCTCAAAGTGCGTTTGCAAGGGTAGGTTCTGGAGATGTGTTCAATGAATATTGCCAAAATGTGATTAAGGATGACATTGGTAAGTCCAACACCCATCATGTCGAACTGTTTGACCGAGAGAGGTATACCTTATTTGTCTGTGAGACCATCAACTACAGGGAGGGAAGGCCAATGGGAACTTTCAAGTTGGACCTACAAGCAGAGTGGTGTGATTGTGGGAAATATCAAGCTTTACATTTGCCTTGTTCCCATGTCACAGCCGCGTGTTCTTCATTTCACCATGACTACACAACCCTTATTCCAGATGTGTTCAAAAACAATAGTGTTTATGCCATCTAAAACACATCATTCAAAGTAGTCCACGACAAGAGTTATTGGCCCCATACAAACGGTCCTAGGCTTTGCCATAATCCAGACATGCGAAGACTAAAGAACGGTCGACCCAATAGTACTCGCATTAGGACTGAAATGGACGAGGAGGTGGAAGAAAAGACACCGACACCAAGACTGTGTGGGTTGTGTTGGCATCCCGGTCATATTAGGAGAAATTGTCCGACCATAAATAACCGGTAGTTAATATCATTATATATTATGTGTTCAACCAAGCTTTTGTAAGTATTCATGGCTTGCTTTTTATCTTTAATCAAATTTCGTTGTTTAAAAAAATATTCACGTATTATGATTTTAATGTTTATTTTAATTATGTTAATTAAATAATATAATAGACGAGACAAGACAAACGTGAAATGTTGTTTATTAAAAATTTAATTTAACATTAAAACACTACTCAAACCAAATTACATTAACTTAAACAAACAAACAAACAACATTAAAACAATTGATTCTCCACATATCGACTATTCTGTCTTAACGTCAAGATACCATGGTCCTTCTGCATTTTCATCCGACGAAAACATCTCTTGAACATCAGCATCATTCTTCAGAAGTTTATATTCGTAATAGTAATCAAAATCTTTATGGGATCCCAAATTCATAAACGGCTCTCCATAATAAATCTTACTGACTTTTCGTAAAGACTTATTAGCTAGACAAAAACTATGATTGAGATTATTCTTCAACTCCACTAAAGTCATACATGAAGTTACTACCATTTCAAATGGTCGTATCCATTGATCAAATTTTACAGTGGCCAATCTTAAAGAAGGAGGAGGAGAAGGAGAAGAAATAGAATCTGACCAGAATCAAAAATTATGCGAAAGAAGTTAAAAATGTTTGAAAAAATGATTGTGAATTTGGATGAATGGTAGGGTGTATTTATAGAGGTGAGGTGAAAAAACGGAAAAAAAATAAAAAAATAAAAAACTCATTACCGCCATTCCATTTGGCGGTACTGAAAAAAAAAAACTTTTTCTGCCATTACCGTCAAACCAAACGGCGGTAATGGCACAAAACGACAACAAAAAAAACCCAAAAACAAAAGTGGATCATTTTGGTAAAAATGTTTGAAAGGGGGTCAGATTTAAAAAAAAAAAATTGACAACATGGTCGAAAAAAAATTCCACATATGTAGCACTCTACTTGTGCTTAGGGTGTAATCTTTAATACTCCAAGCACTAATAAAGGGATTGTTGAAGTATTAAAACATCAAACTCTACGAACAATTTAGAGATTGTTGAGATTTCTGAAGTATCTAATCTCAAGATCATGTATGAAAAACTCTTAAGCATATCTGCAATGGTTTGCTTTTCTTATTTAATAAAAGGGGGCGAATTAAATTTTTAAAAACATCTCAAGATGTATAAATTTTGGGTCAAATTACACTAAATGTTTTTAAAGATGTTTTTTTTTTCATGGGTGCATCCAATATTCTCATAATTATTTGAATGTGGTAAAAGTCTACCTTTAGACCTTTTCTTAAGGTCATATATGGAACCCTTTGTTACTCAACCAATTTGGGGCTTAATTTTTGGTAATAAATACTACCTCCGTCCGTAAATATAAGAGCTTTTTGCCAAAATTACGAGAATTAAAAAAGTTGGTAGTAGTATTAAATTTGTATATAATTACTATTGTTTTTACAATTTTATCCTTAAGAGAGAAGGTTAATTTATGTTTTCAACATAATATTTATTGTTGATTGAAGAAAAAGATGCAAAATAAATAAAAGTATGTTGGTAAAGAAATAATTAATGTAATTGAAAATATCAAATGAGTCTTATAAAAAGGGACAAATTTTTTTCTCAAAAATATCTTATAATTAGGGATGGAGGTAGTATTTATAAGATTGACATAATAATTTGTCTTTGGTGAAACTCATTAAACACTAACTTGAGTTCAATTGCTTGATTGCATAATAATTTACTTAATTATATAATAATCTAAAATAATAAAGGCTAATTATGAGAGTTTGTTTCAATACAATTCATACTTTGAAAGTCGTGAAAATATTGTTAGTACATAACTCAAATTAAGGATAAAGTGAAACAAAGTCTTTTTCTAAAAGAAGAACCAAGATTTCCACAAAAGAAAATGTCTCCCAATTTGTAATTCTACACTGAAATCCAGCATAAAAGGCCACTAATGCTACCTTAAAAGTGATTCCACTTACCTCTGTATCTAGATCTCTCTCTTCTTATCTCTTTACATTTTAATTATGAAATAAATTTATATATGATAATATGAAACTTAGTATTATTACATCGGCGAGTTATGCATATTAAAAGCTGTAAATATAGGTACTAATAATTGTTTATGCAGAAGACACTAATTATGTCTCTCTCATTTGCACAACTCACATGCATTTTCTACAGCTATAGCTGCAGTAAAGTGTCCTGTGACTGGCTTGTTTATTTTAGGACCACTGTGTTGTGTTGCTGAGCAGGTAACAAGCAGAGGAGAAAACAGCTTGGTTGGCATAATACGGGCCATCACCTATATTCCTTTCTATTCTTTGCACAAACCCCTACCTAGCCTGTGTGTGACCATTCAAGCCCTAGTTTCTCCGAGTTCTCTTGTAGAAATTAAGAATCTGGAAACTTTTAACTATTCAAGTGAATTACTCAAACCACGTTTGTTTTTTTTAAGTGAATAGTTTCTTTTTGTTAAGTGAATAGTTAAAATTTAAAAATAAAAAAAACTTGAAGTGAATAGTGAGTAAATCAATAAATCATGTTGGTTTTTTTACAGCTCATGTTGATTTGAAAATCAGTAGCTTGCGCAATCTTAGGACCTAGTGAATAATAACATTTCCTGTCATTGCCGCATAATTAACTGTCCGATATAAATATTTGCCAGTACATTTATTTTGGTATGATCAAAGTCAATTTCATGTTCACAAATATGGCAGGACATATGCCAACAAACAATTGAATTTGAAGTGTATGTCCAAGTTAATAAAAATTACAAAATTGAATTGATTTTATAAAATTAATTCTTATTAAAAGCAAGTGGAAAGTTAAATGAATTATGCATGAATATATTTATGTAAAAGTGAGTTGAATAACAAGTTTGAATGTTTTTTTTTTAAAGAAATAAGTTTGAATGTTAAAATCAATCTTATAATCAAAAGCTTCAATTTTTTAGAATTTTGAAGACAAAATCAATTATACTCGAAGCATTTTGGCCATTATACATATGTAGAAACCATTTTGGCCATCTACAAGTGAAACCAGACATGTTTAATTTATTGCAACACTATCTTGAATAAAATTATTTGCAATGAAAAAAATATGGTTTCAAAACGTTGATGTTAATTAATTCACCAATATGATGTGGTACACAGTATACTTCGTAGATATTTAAGTCTCTTAAGGAGCCTGTATATAATCGAGTCCTTTGTAAAGAGTCCCTCAAAACGTGCATGTTAATTATCAAATCATAATTTATAATGGGTGTGAAAAAATCAACAAAAAAAGTTGATACAATCTTTTTATTGACGGATGATAAGATCACATAATCAAGATTCTTTCCATTGATAAAAAAAAACTTAAGGTAATAATGTGGAGATAGCGATCAATGATCTCCATATTATCAATGGGTCAAGACTCCATTTTATTTTCTAAAGTTTTTTTTTGTTGTTGGAGAGAATCAATTCCCTACAATCACAATACAGTTGTAATTGCATTTCTAGATAATTGTAAGTAATTCTAATCTTCAATTTTAATTATTTTTTTACCAACTTCAATTTTATTCTATTAATACAAAAATAGTTGATCAGATCATGTATTGAATTACTCGATAAGCACTATCTCTGAGAAAATAGCAAATCAGTTAAGCATATGAATAATGAACCAAGCAAATAACAACTAACTAATCAGTCCCATACATACCTCCAACAACAATATCGCTTACAATTACAATGACAATTTTTTTTACTAAAAATATCCTTTTGTTGGTAATTGTTTCTTAATTAATTGCCAAAACGGGGGAATTTATTCAAGCGTGGTGTATTTCAGAATGAGGGGCATTCTAAGACTTTGTTTGCGAGCTTGAAGGGGAATGGAGATGAGGGTTTTGAAAAAGGAATGAGCAAATAGAATAAACAGTAAAAGACATTGAGATGAGAGGGCTTTGAGGGTTCATTTCTCTTTGTAATACAAAATCTTTCTCATTTTGGGATCTTAAAAATTATATTGGATGAAAGTTTCAAAGGGTAGAGTTTCTTCAAATTTAACTTATATTGTTATGATATTCTTAAAATTAAAAATTTAGTAATCGTGAAAATTAATTTATCATTCGTTAAAAAAATACTCTTTTAAAAAATGTAAAAAATTTCTCAATTTTTCTCATATATTTTCCACCCTCCATTCCCCTCCCCTCCAAACTCCTCAACAAAGTCTAAGTGTCCATGGTGCCCAGAAGTTAGGGAGACGGAGGATCATTTCTTGGCAAAATGCATGTTTGCTTGCTCGATATGTACGTACAATTTTTTGGTTTGGTCTATTGAGGGTTATACCGAGGGACCTTTTCGTGTCGCTAGAAACTTGTTGCGTTCATCTGAGGCAGGATGGGAGAGTCAGAGGATTGTTGTTGGTTTGGCATACGAATTTATTGGGTGTAAAATGATTTAACCTTCTTTGCTAAGACACCGAAGATGGATGAGGCTGTGGAATCAATCAAAACTATCTTTTGGCAATGATTATTGGCAAAAATAAATTAAGTTAAACTTCATTATTTGCTTTACGAGTGGTATGTAAATCATTTAGATTGTATGATTAGATAGGTTTTATTTTTACCCTTGGGGTTTTTTTGTGTGGATATAATACACAGAGCCGTTCTTATAAAATTGGAGGCTCGGTTCTGATAGTAAATATAGGCCCCAAATAAAAAAAACATACCTTTTTTTAAAAAAGAAAAAAAAAGTTTAGAGCTTGATAAGTGCCAGAAATTAGTTAAAATGAATATTTAATTTAAGCACTTTAGTAGCCTGTTGTGCAAGTTATCATAGGAAAAACTCATAATTATTTATCGAATGCCAAAATATTGATCCTATGTCTCACCCCATCTATTTGAGCAGGAAATAACAAGCTAGGACATGAAATTGAGCAAAGAAACATGAAGAAAGGTTAAGGCTTGCTCGCTACAGCGGAGGATTGGTCGCTATAGCGCGCCTAGGCAGGGAGAAATCAAGTTTCCATCGCTACAGCGATGGATCTGGTCGCTATAGCGACCAAAGGCGGTTTGAACCCTGTTTGCTGACGTGGAGCAAACCCAAAGGCAAAGAAAGCTTCGATCGCTACAGCAACCAGCTCATCGCTATAGCGAGCCTTGAAAAACCAGATTATTTATAGTCATTCAGCACATAATTAGAGATTATTATTACAGTTTAGTAATATTTTAGGATATAGTTTTAGACAGAAAATAGGGTTAAAAGACTGTGCGCTCGCTATAGCGACGGGTGGTCCGTTGTAGCGATGACAGAAAACCTGTCAGTACAGATTTCAATGACACTAACTCCCATTAACTTCTTGTGATGAACTTATGTTTAATTATGCACTATTATTTATGTTCAATAATATTGAATGAGCCATAGATTTGTGAATCACCAACAGATGCATGATAATGATAATGATAGAAATTGTTTGATGTGCGCAAAGCTAAGGTACTTGTTTCTTGCTTTTCTAGGTGTGTACTTGAATTTAAAACAAGTACTTTGCACAAAATTTATCTCATTTGGTTCTCCGCGATAGCATGCTTATTATGTGAACCACTTAGAACTAGCCTAAATGTGAGGAATCCTCAAGTGCTTTACATATATGCAGGAGACCGGCATTCATTGTTTTACTCGGTTGTTTTATGTTAAATCTGATAATTGTTTTGAACTGTATGAAAGCACAGAAATGATCAAGACATTCATTTTGAAATTGAGAAGAAACATTTGACCACAGAAAGCCTACCCAGTGAGAGAGTGGGTATTTGTTAACCTCATTTGAGCCTAATGAATCATAATCCTTAACTTTGAACTGTCAATATTCATAAGCACAATGCTTAATGTATTTGCCCAAGTTTTTCAAAATCCAGTTCATAGTTAAATCACTATTGGATTCTGATATTCTTACCTTCATTTTGAACCCTAAACCATCATGTTTATTTGTCCCTTGCCTGATGATAAGGGAACATTCAATTAGGGTATTATTTTGAATAAGTTGGGGAGAAAAGGGAGGTATTGTATGTCAAGTAATGGTGAACTTTGAAAAATTGATCTTGACAACAAGAAAAAGAGAAAGAAGAAAAGAAAAAGAAAAAGAAAAGAAAAAAGAAAGAAAAAGAAAAAGAAAAGAAAAAAGAGAAAAATTCAATAAATAGAAAAAGTTGTCAAGATCAAAGTACTATTTGTATATCACCAAGGGTTGATAATGAGAATTTGGAGGAAGTTGTGTAAATAGAAAGAATGTTCCTCTATGCTTGGCCATTTGAATTCAATTTTTCCCACATATGACATTTCTCTTGTAAACCAAGCCAAGTTACAACCCTCTAAGACCTTTTGATCTATGCTTTTGTGCTTTTTGAGATGATATTTGGATGGACACATAACTTAATCAAGATGTTAGCAGATTTGCCAGATGTGTGTTCAGAACCCTCACTTCATGATTTCAATGTGTTTCATTTACTTTCAAAGAAGTGTGTTAGGTGTGGTTCATTGTTAATTATGTTATTGACTTGCATTGTGTGATATGAATTTTGTGTTTAGGACTTATGTCACATTCACAGTATATATCTAGATTAATGAGAAACTTCATACTTGCCCGCGCAATCCACATTTGAATTATGCGATCTAAAAACTTTTTATTTCTTTGCTTGTATTGTACTTGAGTCCTAGGTTTGTAAACATTTCCTTTTTTGAGTCCTTTGTTTGAGGACAAACAAAGATTTAAGTTGGGGAGAGTAATAAGTGCCAGAAATTAGTTAAAATGAATATTTAATTTTAAGCACTTTAGTAGCTTGTTGTGCAAGTTATCATAGGAAAAACTCATAATTATTTATCGAATGCCAAAATATTGATCCTATGTCTCACCTCATCTATTTGTGGAGGAAATAACAAGCTAGGACATGAAATTGAGCAAAGAAACATGAAGAAAGGTTAAGGCTTGCTCGCTACAACGGAGGATTGGTCGCTATAGCGCGCCTAGGCAGGGAGAAATCAAGTTTCCATCGCTACATCGATGGATCTGGTCGCTATAGCGACCAAAGGCGGTTTGAACCCTGTTTGCTGACGAGGAGCAAACCCAAAGGCCAAGAAAGCTTCGATCGCTACAGCGACCAGCTCATCGCTGTAGCGAGCCTTGAAAAACCAGATTATATTTATAGCCATTCAACACATAATTAGAGATTATTATTACAGTTTAGTAATATTTTAGGATATAGTTTTAGACAGAAAATAGGGCTAAAAGAGGTTATCTTCATGGAGCAAGAGTGATTGAAGTGTGGATTAACTAAGACTTTGGGAAATCAAGACTTAACTTTGGATCTTCATCTTTCTTTCCACTTTTGTATGGTTGTCATGACAATGACCAACTAACCTTCCCTTGTTGGGATTGGAGGTACTCAATATAGCTTAGATGTAATCTTTTGATTTTGCAAATATATGATTCTAGTAAGTTATGTGATATTGAAGTTATTCTTGCTTTTCATTCTTATGCTTGATTTAATTGTTATTGACAAATACTTTTGAATCTAGGTTTAGAATAATCTTCTATCAAAATAAGAAATTCTAGACATGGAATTGGGTTTTGATAATCACACAAAGTGTCGGAACGTAAAGCTTTCGGATCGTTTAATAGATTGGGAAATCGTCGATTAAACGATACGATCGATCTCACGACGTCATTTGGACACGAATGATGTTGTTGAGTGATACGTGATAATTTCTCTAAAAAGCTAGAATTCATATGCATGATCATTAGAATATATTCGAGGCTAGATTGACGAACTCCGATCTCAACGCTTTTACGTCCTATTACTTGTCGTCTTTATTTCCGCTTTTACATTCCAATAGTTTATAACAAACAAAGTTATAAAACCCCTTACTCAAAATGATACCAGCTGTTGAATGGCTTCGAATGTCGCACTAGTCCCTGTGGAGACGATATAAAAAATACTTACTTTTAACTCAACATCAGAGCTTTACTATTTTACCTGATAACTATGAGCCAAAAGTTACAAGTGTTCTAAAAAAATAAGAAAAAATGTTATATTTTGTTTTTAAGGAAAAGAGTATTGAGGATATTTAGAATTCAAATCCATTATAAATTAGGCCTAAAGTGAGGCTCAATCATGCTGAAAAAAATAATTAAAGTAAAAAAGTATTTGACTTAGCTTTTGGGAGTTAAACCCATGACAAAAATAATGCAGACGCACTTCTCAACCACTAAGTCATCTTAATATTTCTGTTATACTAGCGCGTTTTTTAATATATATTGGATTGTTTCATATATTATACATATAAAAATATTTTAGGCCTCAAAATTTGGGAGGCCCAGCTCAGTAGAGCTGTTTGCACCCCTAAGGACCGCCCTGATAATACCGCTTGTACTTATTGTCTTTAGGTCTGATACAGCTAGTACTTATCTCCATTATTAAGAATATATTGACTATTTTCCATTCAATTTTTTTAAAATAAATACATTTTTGCAAAGAAACAAATAAGGCGTGTGAATTTTTTAAAAAAAAAAAATATATATATATATATATATATATACACACACAAAAGGACAGTAAAATATCAAAAGTGTCTTATAATTATAAGGGAGGGAAGAAGTACCGTATAAGAAAGAAAATAAAATCATCTAAACACACACTTGTATTATAAGAGTAATAGTCTCAGGTAATGAAACTAATAATGACAATTTCTTTTTATAGGCAAATTTTATTATTGAAAATACAAAGAGTACTCTCTAATAAGCAATGATAAATTAATTAACTCTTCCGTCAAAAAATAAATTAATTAATTAACTCTTAAAAAAAACAATTTAATTAAGAAGTAATGATAATCGAGGGTGTTTAAATAAGATGGTTAGAATCTATTTTAACTCAACTAAATTGTCTTTAGTTGGAGTCTAGCTACGAGAGTGTACTAGCATTAAAACGATTGTGATATCTCTAAACAAAAATTTGTGAATGAATGATGAGTGAAGATGAGAAAAAAATGAGGAAGACATCAAGAAAGAGGAAATAATCAAGAGAGAGATAGACATAAAAATAAATCGGGAGATGATCCAAATCTTGATGAAAGGTATAGCCGAAAAATCACAATGGTAAATTATAAAATTACTATAATACTTTACTTCAAGATGAAATATAAACAAAAATATTTGTTTAAAAGTTAATGTATATGGTTAAAAATTTAATACGTCAATTTTTTCAATTAATTTTTTTTTGTTAAGTAGCCTAGTGGCTAGAGCTCACACATTTTAAATGTGGAGAAGTGAGGTGTCCAGGGTTCGAACCTGAGCCTCTGCATATAATATGCAATATCCCTACCAACTGAGCCAAGCTCACGGGGATAATTAAAATTTTTATTTATATTGTACTCTTGAGTGAGTATTTACTTATAAAAAATAAAAGTATAATAATTTGGACAACCAAAATGAGGTCTCGAACTGTGTGCACCGATAATTAAGGGAATAAAATGTCGCTGGCATGGAACTATATTTTCGGAACACGGGATTTGATTTGAGCACCGGAAAAAGAAAAGGAATATACATTTCACATTTGTATGACTGTGGCATTTGATTAGACATAAGTCTTATCTTAGCCCTAAGAGGTTACTATTTATATGCAAAAACCCTAGCTAGTGTGTTAGAAGAATAACTTCTTTCGTTTTAATCATCAAAACAATTCCTAAATAAAGTAAGCATTTGATATGTTATTGTTATCAGTATTTCATTTAGACAATGATATGTTATTATTATTATTTGATAATAAACTAGGACGCCATGTCAAGATCATGTTTATTCAAGTATTCAAAATCAAATAGTACAGATAAATATTTGTAAAGGGCTTTATGAAGGTCTGAAATTTTAGTTTTTTTTGGAGAAGATTTTGATGAGCAGGGTAGAGATAAATGTATGAAATTTTAGTTTTTTTGGAGAAGATTTTGATGAACATGATAGAGATAGATTGATGCAGTTTTTTTGGGTGCTATGCCGTTGTGAAGGCCGCCGCAACAACAATATTGCGGCCACAATTGTGATGCAGACGGCAATTTGAAACCATGGTCTCTGTGCTTTCATAATGTATGTTCTTATTTAGTTTTTTTTTTTTTTTCAGTGTCCCTGATGTAAATAAAATATTAACTCCAATCATTTTTACTATGGTGTTTCAAACCATAATATTTGGTCATACCTATTGTATTAATCTATGTAATACGAGTGGAGATGTTGAATGCTATTACAAAATAGGTCTTTCTCCACGATAACAACAATTTAGATTTATCCTATTAAGTGAGGTCGGTTAACGAATTTCATCACCTCCTAACAATTTTATTTTTAATACATCAAATATATTAGAAATTAAAGTTGGAAGAATACAAAGAGTACAAGTAGTACTCAAGATCCTCCATCAACGTGAAAATAAGAAAACCCAGAAAAACTAACAAGATACAAACATGATAAAGAATGTGACACAAGAAAACCAGAAGGACTGAATTATGAATCACATTTGGTAATATTATATGTGAATCACACTTGATTTCATTCTCTTAATATGGTCCACATTTTTTATGGAGTAACATCAAAATGAACAAATATTAGGACTATAAACAAACTATATTGTACATGAAACTATAAAACCAAAAAATAGTATATTAATGTAACAGAATTTTTTTTTACTTATCTTATTATGAGTAAGTAATAGTAAAAAACAAAAAATGTACTTATAATGAATTGAACCATGTTGAAGAATGATTTTAAAAAAAATAATTAAAGAAACTGATAGAGTATATGTTCTTTTAAATTACTATCAACATCTAGATTATAAGTAAAAAATAAATGAACAGCTACATTAAAGATTATTGTTTTTAGGAAAAAATATCATGTTCAATTATACATCAACAATTGTTTTTTGGACAAAATATCATGTTCAATTATATATCACCAATAATGATTGTGTACTCCATATATGCAACTTTATTTATATTGCTGCCATTTTGAGAGTACTACTCATGCCTCCATAAAATTGAGTCTAACCTTAATCTTAATCTAAATATAATAATGCAGATTTAATGATCTTAGTTAGCAGAAGGTCACAACATTAATTTTCATTTCCTAGATGGAGAATAAGGGAGATTATACATGATAGAAAACAAAGCAACTAACTTTCTGATATATTGCTCTTGTAAAAAAAAAAAAAAAACTTTCTGATCAAGAAAAGGCATGAGAAAGTGGTTATTTTTATCATAAATATAAAAAAAAAAACAAAAATAGATTGATGAAGAAGAGAGAAAGAGACTGCTAGCTATATATGTCTCAATCAAAAGAAGGGTTGAAGCACATGTAATGGGTCAGTTAATTACAAAACAAGGGAAATTTTTGTAAAGTTTGTGAATCTTCCTCATGAACTAAAACCAGAAGTCTATGAAAGTATCATTAACCCTATATCTTATCATATGTACCTCGACCTATATCATATGTGCCAGTAACCCACTTGTATGCAACATAACACAACTCTCACATGCACATATTTTGAGGAAGCATTTAAACATAAGAATGCCTTTTCCAACTCTAGCATTTGGAAGTAGACATCCATGGTTCATGGATTGTCTATTATGGTGCCTCATTTTATTGTGTGTTCAGAGAAGTAGTTGGTGTAAATGCTAGTTCTAATTCACCATTTATACGCAATAATGTAATTATACTATACTATAGTATGCAGATTTTGATTGAAGGAAAAAGAAGGGTAATGCAATGCATGGGAGACAAAATAAAAGAAAAGAAAAAGAAGCACCAGCTAGATATAGCTCTCTGCTCCATATCCCCAGAAATCATGCAAAAGATAAGTTGAAGACCAAAAAAAAAAAATGATTTTAAAAATTCTATGTTGAACCAAACACGAAACCTATTTCGTTCCATTTTGATGCGGCAAAGGGAACAGATAATCAGGAAAAAGTGGCTTTGAGTTGAGCACCAACTACAAACAAAGTTACATCACTCACTCACTCACTACACATTTTAATTCCTCAAAAAATATAAATACTCATAATGCTATAAATAAATCAAATCACAGAAATACTATATGATAAAATAACATAATATATATATATATATATATATATATTGAAATTGCACACATCCAAATGTTGTCTGCGCCGCGTAATGAAAATCAAAATAACATGAAAATCTGAACTGAGATTTGGACAAAACAAACAAAACGAAACAAATTAAACATTCCTGCACCCTTTAATTTCGTGCACTCTGAATAATAATCATAATCCTCATAATCATTTGTCAACACTTAACTATAGTACTCTAGCTATAGTACCTAAGTACTAGCTACTACTTCAGAGCTGATCCATATAATGTTAATTAAGATTATACATAGAAATTAATTAACATTGATCCATAAAAAATACTTAATGGTTTCAGCTCAAACTCAAATCATTATTCAAATAGATATATAGATGGAGAGAAAGAGGACTCATGTCTTTAGGATCTTGGAGGTGGGAAGAATTGCGTACCAGCCATGAAAGCATTAAGAGGAGCTGGATATAGTGAAGAATACTCAAATGGATTGCTCACATTTGTGGTGGTTGTTATGAGATTTTGTTGATTTCCTTCACCGCCACCACCGCCGGAAGAACCCTCACCACCACCACCAGTAGCATTTGGACTAGTGTAGCTACCTTCAAGTCCTTGATCATACAAAATTCCCTTGAAAACTCTTCCTCCTATGTTCACAGCTGTTTGATAAGCATAACGTTCATCTTGTGCATCCATTGCACTCACTTTTACACACCGGAACACCGCCGGTGAATTCAGCTCCGGTGGAAAATTTCCCAACTCCAACCCTAATTTTAAATCAAATCAAAAAAATTAAATCCAAATAAAAAAATTCAAAAAGAGAAACCTCAATTGTTTCTATATAGCTATCATTTTCAAATTTAAAAGAAAGAAAGAACCACTTACCTAACAATTTTTTCATCCTTCACAAGAAAAGAAAGAGAAAAAAGAGAGAGAAAAAAAAAACTAAGTTGATAGAGTATGAAAGGAATGGATATATAGAATATATAGACCAATTAGGTATCCTATTTATCATAGATTCATAGAAACTATAGTTTCTCCTCGAGATCTCTATCACTAAGCTATATAGTTAGAAAATTCGCCACTGACCTAGCTATATATCAAAAAACTAAACACTAAAATTCAAACCCTCGTAATATTTTTTTCATTTTATATACTCTCTCTTTCAACGACTCCTCTGTATCTAAATAAAAACACAAATGAGTCAAAAAAAGTTGATGTATATCGTTCAAAAATTCTATTTATATATATATATATACCTGTGGTAGTAATAGGTACTGGAGTACAAGTTAGAGAACCAGAAGCTCCAGAAGGATCATTTTGATTTTCTCTGTGTCTTCTTGATGAGTGAAACTGTTGCTGCTGCTGATTTTGTTGCTGTAACGACGTGAGTTGTTGCTGCCGTTCACGGCGTTTAGCAGCTGGAACCCAAGTACTTTTCACATGAGTTTGACACTGAAACCCTCGACTCTTACAACAAGTTCTACATCTAAGATGTGGACAATCTTTCTTAGCTTGGTTACCACAATCTTGACAGTTCATTCCACCACCACCTAAACCACCACCTGAAGACCTCATCACTGTTAATCCAAATCTTGTTGATTCATCAGAAAATGAAACAGAAACGTTGTCGTTGTTGTTGTCCTCGTCGTTTCTTCTCGAACTTCCAACACCAAAAGAGTAAAAATTGTTAATGTTTTGTTGATGTTGTTGTTGATGATGATGAAAAGAAGATTGTTGATGTTGCTGTGGCCATATCTCAAAACCTTTGTTGTAGATCTCTTCGTTTCTGAACAAAAACTGATTATTATTTCCACTGTTGTTATTTTCTTCTTGTTCTCTTGCTTCTTCTTTGCCTCTTCCACTGCTTAGAGAGAAGAAACCTGCCATGTTGTTTTGTAACACAAAAATGAAACGACCTTCCCTAATTCAGTTATTGTTATAGCAATAACATCCATATCAGTAGATAAAGAAGAAGCTTCGAGAATCTTAAATTAGTTCTGGAGAGAGAGAAGAATAGTTTGTTTTGCTTTTTGATCAGAAGACTATAACCGTAATTTTCTTTGGTTTCAAGTGCAAATTAAGTAAGTGGTTTGGTTTAGGTTTTCATATTAATTTTCACACACACATTAATTTTTATTGATTCTCTCGCTCACTTTGAATGGGTTGGGTTTCAAATCGAATAAAGTCAAAGTAGACTTTAAGACTCCAGAAAAACTAAAGCTAATTTTTTAGTAAACTAAAAGTTTATATAACTTGGATTCAAACTCATTAACTTTAGAGCATATGTCAAAACTAAAAAAAAAAACTAACAAAAACACTTACAAATTGTCCACAGCAAATATTGACGGTAGAAGTTGAATCTACGGCCATGTGACCAATTTGTGTGGGGGCAAGTAGATTTCTTGCAGATTAATTGAGTTTTATCTTTTTCTTTCTTTTTGGTTGGAGCTTTTGAGAGTGAAAAAACTATTTCTTAATCAATGACAAAAAGTAAAAGAAAAGGAGAGACAAAAACTAAAACTAATTAACATGAAAGAAGAAAGAAAAAAACTAAAAGAAGACTGCATGTGTTATGTTTGGTTAATTTTGTTCTAGTTTGTGTGTTTGAAAGTCACTCACTCAACCCAATTATGACACATAATTAGAGTCTTTGCTACGCCGTCATGATAACTACACCCATCCACTATAATGTAGAAAACCATTTATGAATTACAACTCAACTCATTTCTCTCTCTCTATAGTAAGAAGATTATTATTGAGATTCTAACTCACAATGTATGTTATGTTACATTAGTGAAATGAAATTGCGTCATTGTGTGTATATGAGAGAGTGTGTATGTGAGTGAGGGAACATGAAAATATGTCACGCTATAGTGATCTCTATCAGTTTGAAGAAATGTTGGCCGTCTGATGCACTACAAGAAAACAGCGATTTAGCGTCGGCCAAAAACCCACTCTAAGAGGGCTAAAACCGACGCTAACACAGATTTAGCGTCGGATTAGCGTCGGGGTCGGGGCAGGCTAAAAAATTTGAAGCTACTGGGTAGAGTCGGCTATTTGCCCTCCGAGCCTAACATAGCGTCGGTTAAGCCGACTCTAAAACCGACTCTTCGCGCAGCCTAGGCTATTAAATTCAAAATAAAAAAGTCAACAAATAATTTAGAGTTTGCCAGACCGACGCTAACTATAAAATTTAGAGTCGGCTGAACTAACGCTAAAGTCAACTTCAAACCAATCAACTAAATCTTTTAGAGTCGGCCAACCCACTCTACAGTCAAACAAGTCAACTAAATATTAGAGTCGGTTTGGCCGACGCTAGATTTTTTTTTTTTGCTAATTTTTACTGTATACCATGTTCTACAAAACTGAACCAGAAATCTGCAAATAAAAAAAAAGTCATTTCTATTAACCAGACAAATGAGACACATACAGTAAAATCAACAATAATGTTATTCTTAAAATCAACAACTTTTATCTAACAACTAAGGTTACAATAATGTTATTCTTAAAATCAACTATTTTTATCTGACAGGAACCTTAAAAACAACTCATATCAGCTCATGAAATGCTATTCTTTATTAATATACCATAACGCTAGGAAATGGTTTTGCAGTCAATAACACACAAATATTCATTCCTTACACGAAAAAATTAACAGCTTACAAGTTACATCAATTGGTATTCATTGGTATTCACAAAGAGTGGCGCATAATTAACCATGCTGACAACATCATTGCATTAAAAAAGAAAAGTGTTAGAGGTAAGTTGTAAAGAAGTGAGCTTCATTGAGACCTCATATTCTGTATTATCTAACTAATAGCTTAGTTTCTGTGAAATAAGTTGTTAAAAGTTTAAGTTTGACTAAACCTGTTTTTCTCTAAGCCAATCAGGAACCCAGCTTCTGCTACAGCTGCCAACAGGGTTCCATTTCCAGCCTCTTCTCCAGTTAAGGCATACTCACTCACAAAGGCCTGAACAATATTTAAATAGATTTGAATTAATCAAGTAAAATAACTATTGAGAGGAGCAATTTACCATCCAAGATATACTTTGTACCTCAAAAAAAGGAAATTGAATCACTACTAATTATTGGTCTAAAAAAGATGAAAAGAACATATCTAGGACAAGAAGAATACCATTATTAAAAACCCATATTGGCAATGCATTAAGATCCTCTGCTAGCTGCTCAAGAAAAAAAGGAGGGTATTACAAAACAAAATAAGTATTACAACTTTTAATTGAATGATTGGAGGTAAGTTTTAATTAATGTTATAACCAATGTTTCAAATATTAGATCGAATATCCATCCCACGTGATCTCTAAGTCATAGTTCAATTGGTTCGACCAATTCAACTGACCGGTTTGGCTTGATTCGATCCCGTTATGAAAACTCAAACAATTAATGTTTGTATAGATTTGGAAGGATACCAACAATGTTGTTAGAATAAGATCCGGAGATCGACCTAGTGAGACTCATAAATCATTATTCAACTGGTTTAATCGGTTAAAGATGATGGACCACTTGTTAGGGGCCAACAATTGTAACAATTACTTGCAATAATAATGGAAGGGATAGAGCATCTTTTCTTAGCCCTTTTTGTTAAGATATACTAAAACTTGATGTATACCTGGAAATCTAAATACTCTTGGTTTTAATTCTGCCACCATTTGAAAAAGATCCATACGGAAGCCATGTCCCTGTGCCAAGAAAACAAAGTCATGAGCTTCAAAGTAATGGGAAGAAAATGGAAAGTGAATTAAAGCGAATCAGTTGTAAAGACATTGAAATCGTGGTTTTAGAAAAAGGGTCTGCAACAACAATTGTGACTATGATGTCAACGTTTTTGATGTATCTATGATTGTATAGCAAGAAACTACAATTGTAGCTGCATCGACCGATTTCAAGCTTATTAGAAGAGAAAAAAATGGCAACTGCGATTGTTGGTACAATGTCAAGGTTTTTTACGCCTCTGCAATCGTGTAGAGACCGCAGTTGCAACCACATATGTCAATGTCATGATTTTTTACAGGAAAAAAAGGCCTGCTACAGCGATTTTGAGTATGATGCCTATGTTTTTAAGGGTACTTACTCTATCACAACCGTAATTGAAGATGCATTAACAGTATTTTACTACACAACTGTGATATAAAGCCTTTTACTCAAAACACTAAAAAACATTTCAAATGCATACCTTATATGTGTCCAACGGCATAGCCGATACTTGGTATAACCACATGGTCCCTTTCCCGGTTGCTGTAATTTGAAGACTCGAGTAGTGGTTAGTTTCATGGGCCTCCAGCACACGTTCCACCCTTCTCCATGTTGATGAATTTATGCCAACACCCCTGCAACATATAGACCAGACAGACTTTGTTGTTATAATTTGTATTCAATCACTCAATAAATAAATAAATGAAACTTGAAGCCAGAGGAAAATATAATTCATTGTGTGTAGAGAGTCTATACAACCTGATGCCACTTGAAGCCAATTTTCCACCATTTGTTCCAACAAATGAAACTTTAAGATCAATTCCTTCTGTTGAACGAACATAAAAAACCACTTTGTATTTTTTCCCCTTCTCAATGTTATGTATATAGAAAGAGATAACAAGTTAGAAGGAACAAGCCCACATGCAAAACACAGAATTTATGAAAAGCAACCATTAATGTAGTGCATGCTAAGATATTGAATATTAAATGGAAGCATCTCATTTAATCTTTGTCGATAAGTATTTGATAAGGAGTTAAAAGATCAGAGATTTGCAAGACCACCAACTAGTTAGAAATTTTCAACTACAAAACTACACCAGATTTTGGAGCTATGGTATGCATCTATTTACAGAACTCGGCTTCGCTACTAGCAACACTATTTCGGCTTCGCTACAGAGCTGCACCAAAACAGAAATACATAACAAGATTTAACCTCCCAAAGATTTTAACCTCCCAAATTTTAAGTACATGACATCACATAAATATATATCAGCCAACAAAATTGAGCCAAAAAAATGTAAAGAATTGAAAGAGAAATAAATTGGGGTGTGATATCTCTCAACTAAACATACATTGAAGATGAGAAAAGTAGTACATCACAGTAGTAGTCTGGTCATAAAAGGAGAAGATCAAGGTGCAGAGTGATCTTATGAAACTACATCACTTGCCATTATAATCTTGAATACCAATAAAAAATGAAATGGTGATGCATCCAGTCACCTATTAAGATTTAGAATGACTCTTCTACAGTTTTATTGTACGAACTACTAGCAACTCTATGTTCCAAGTTGCAAATAAATAATGTAATAGAGAGAGGTATCATAAAGATGAGGTCAACTCAACTTCTGATCAGTAGTTATTCGCACAAGTAAAAAAATGTTGCCTATGTTCACCAAGAAAATAAAATTATGCCTATTCAACTCATTCAATTGAAGAGCACATAAAATCTTCTATCTTTGTAGTCAGTAGTGGATAGGGCTGTGTGGCGGCCGACCGCTAAAGCACTATAGCGTAGCAGGTAGTAGTACAGCCGCTACGTCAAAGTTTAGGGAAACGGTACAGAAATTTATACCACAGTACACATGAAAAGGCTAAAAAATAGATCAATACACAAAATTGAAGATATTTATAACTAGGAATCGAAGTTTTAAACTCAGTACAAAGCAAATGAGTTTTACAGTGAAATAACCAAAGAGTCCAACAAAAATCAGAGAGAACATCTAAAAAACAACGGCATATCCGGGTTTTTACAAAAGATTCCATATAGCGGCAACTGCAGCCGTTATTAGTCCACTGCGGCCGCTATTCATAAGTGCAACTAATCAGGATTTTGCGTAGCGCTTAGGTGCCGCTATAGCGGCCGCTACAATTGTAAATATGGTCACGACGTAAAGGTTTTAAACAACTGTCCGCAACTGTAAATATGGTCACGACGTAAAGGTTTTTTATGTCTATGCGAGTGCATTGTGGCTGCATCATCCGTGTTTGACGGTAATTTTCCGCAACATCAAGAATGTTGAAACAACAACAATTTAAAAACCTTGTTCACAACATAGCCATCTAATACAAAATATTGATGTATGTCTAATGTGATTATGTAATTTATTGTTACACTTCATTGCTGCTCAATAATTGATCACAACAAATTATAAATCGTGACTAATTAACAAAGGGCATCAACAAATGCAAAATGATTCAGACCTATAGAACAACAAAACAAATAGAACCAAAACTGAAACAGGGAGCTAGATTTCATTCAAAAACCTTCGAACTAAGAATGAAGCAGATATGATCTAATCTGATCATAGGCAGAAACACAACAACCTGCAAACTGCAGAAGCAAGCGCAACATAACAACCTGCAAACTCGCAAGAAACCAAGATCACAGGTTAGAGGAAAACTCCTGAACCAGATCTACATATCAGAGAATTACATATCAGAGACTCACCAAATAAAGTGGATGTGGTCATACACAATTGTTGTTACATAATAATGTGGTCTAACTCGAGTTAAGCTTCTTAAGTATAACATTAACACTACTACTCTTTCAGAATTTATGTTACATGATAATATATGGGCCATAGTGTCATGTACTTAAGTATAACATTAACACTACTACTCTTTCACAATAAAACTCAAAATCGATAATCACTAACGCCTACAACTTCTTTCAACTATTAAAAGGAAGAAATAAGCAACTTACATACATATGTCCATTAGACCAAGAGCTATTTTTAACTTATAAGTAACTCTCATTGACAAAGATCATTTTGTCAATTAGTTCTTTGACATTCCTTTGAGACTTTTGATCATATACATGAGGCTGTGTACTCCTCTTTCACACCCCATCAGCATGACAAGTAGTGTTGAAGAGATCTTAGAAATTGAGTCTTTAGAATCCACTATCGCACCAGTAGAAAGAGGTTGGGTGGATGCTAGTACAAGAAGAAGAAATACTTTAGATATCTCTCCACTTGCTTCATCTTCCTTATTAACTTTCAGATTTAGACTTCCTCTTCATTGCCTGTTGAACATGCCTAGTAACATCATACACTACAGTCTAAAAGTTTTGAAGTATAGATATTATTCTTATTACTAGATATTATTCTTATTGCTATCAGACATGCAGATACATAAATTTCAAGAATGGGACTTTTGAAACAAGTAAGAATGAATGTCAAATAATCAAGTAAAAAGAATGAGACTTTTAAACCATAAAATTAGGCTACAGATACAAATTACAATCATGATTAAATAAAGCACACCATGTGAATAAAACTAAAGCACCCGACTAGCGATGCCACAAATTACAAGTAGCAAATAACACTGAAACATAGTCTTACATGAGCGAAGTAGCTACACCTAAATTCAGCCCCAAAACAGCTGTTATAGCATTCTGCAACACTGCTATACAACCAAATCAGAAATACATAACAACACACACCAAACAAAAACACACACACAAACTATTATGTTGTCAATATGTTCTATGCATAAAAGGATTTAACCTCCCAAATTTTAAGCACAATGAATACAATATAAGCTTGATGAATAACAAACAACTATGCATTTGATTCTAATTCATGTACCTTAATTCATTCACAATATGTTGCGGTTCAATGATCTCAAACTGAGATGCCTTAAAATCCTCTAGAGCATCAACCTGCACAATGGACACGTAAAGAACTAAAAACAAGGTATCTTTGAATCGCAAACATAGACGAGAACAACCAGTTTCATTGAAAACCAGAAAGAGAAATAAAAACACTCCTAAGCAAAGAACCAATTTTATCATTTGATCAAACGATGTCCGTTTTGAGCAAACGACCACTCGTTGGAAAGCTTAGGGTGTTAAGATTACAGATGTAATTTTTGTTTTAAGGTTTAACCATCCAATTGGTTCAGTTTAACAAAATAGTGGGTATTGGTACAGAAACCGGACTGAAACTTTTCTCAAACTTGCAGGTAGCTTTTCTCCTACTATACTAATGAAATTTGATAATTCTTATGTCTAAACCGTAGGGAATTTCGTCTTCTTTGCATTGGATTCAAATTCATCAGCATATGACCTATATTCCAAGAGTTATGCAAAATTTATCACATATATGCCATACGAATTTTGACCCAAAATTCCATAAAACTCAACCATAACAACTTAACCTCACAGGATATTTGACATTAATCAAAAAAGGAAGAACAAAAACTTTGACATTAATCAAATTGATTTACTTATCAAGAGTTGAATAAAACGTTCACAAAAAACCTAATTTATTCAAACAGGATATTTGGCAGAACCTATTTGACGTTGGAGAAATGATACCTATGGTGTTAGGGTTCGAAATCAGGACTAAAGAAGGCGAAGAATCAAAGGGAATCATGTGAGGATTGAAGGAAAGAGAAGGTGTTTACCTGCAACATGGCGGTGATCAGTGAGTGTTACTACGACCATTAGTGACAGAAGAAGACGAAACTGAGATTGGACAACCACGGCAGCGAGGACGACGAGTCCTTTTTCCGAGGAAGGTCAACGCAAGCCTTGGGCGTCGAGCCTATTGCAATGGCGCATCTTCAGCTTTGTAGTCGTCGACGGAATGACGAGATCTATGACTTTGATTTCTAAGATCTATAGATCTGAGATTTTTCAAAATTTGATTCTCTAAAATTGATAAAAAGATACAGAGTGGAAATGGGAAAGGCACAATTGAGTGTGAAAGATTTGGGAGAAAAACATTTTGGGTGCTTAGGGTGGAGGAGAAACGAGGGAGGCGTTGATGGGTTTGTGGGGGAGAAGAAGAGTTTTGGAAAAGATGAGATGAGAAAGTGCAGAGAGAAAGTGTGTGTGACGGGTTTAATTTTTATAAAATTAAATTTTTATCAATAAAAATAATATCCTCGGCTGGGCCGACTCTACATTTTTTAAAAAATAAAGGGAGATTAGAAATTGTTGTAGAGTGCGTTAGTCTGACTCTAAGTGGACGCTATTAGCATCGGTGTCGGTGGCCGACGCTAAATTTTGAGGCTAAAATCATGTTTTCTTGTAGTGTGAGTTAACGTTTTTGTTGATTTGATGAGTTAACATTTTCGGTGATTTGACTATGAATGGATGTGATTGTTCCACGTATTGAGATAGTGAGTTTTGCTTATTCATCCTTACATCGGAAAAGTTGTTAGTACTTTATCAGACCTTTTACAGTCTTAAAGTGGATTTTTTTCCCTATTTTTTATGAGAACAAGCAATTGACATTGTAGTAATACGGTAGTAGAAAGGTGTACAAGTTGCAACACTTACACATCACATGCACATGTGTCCCTTATTCTATCTCACATGTCTTCTATCATAGATCAAGTCTTCTAACTTTTCTAAATCCAACGGCTCCCACATATCTAATCCATTTATGGGACGACTTTTGGATAACTTTGTCTCGTACTCTCATTGTGTTTTTACTCTCTCTCATCCTCTATCTCTCTCTCTCTCTCTCTCTCTCTATTGTTGTTGATCAATAAGAAGATCGAAGAAGGTTGTCCTAAACGTTGTCACAAAATTGTTGTACAAATATCATTACTCTTATTTTATATAATTCATTCATAGATAAATAGATAAGTTAGGAAAATGATATGTGTTCACCCATACGGAAAAAGAAGTAGAGATGGTGATATGATAAATGTTAAAATTGAATGATGTTGTAGAAAGAGAGATATATAAATAAAAATATATGTTGAATTAATGTTTAATAGTTACTAGCAACATACATGTGCTAAGCACGCGCCCGTGCTTCGTACAAGTTGCACGTGGAAGTGTATTTGTTTGTATGTCGTGTTTTGATCATGAACAAATTAATTGTATGTATCATTTTGTCACGTGCATAATTTTTTTGATAAATTATAATTAATATAACAATAATTACTCTTAATGTTTATAGTTGATATTAAAATTGTTTTCATATTTAAGTAAAATATATTAAAAAAATTAATTTTAAATAATTCGTTATCGACAAAGATTTGTCTCATGTATTTTTTAACATTTATCAATATCAAATATTTTTCCACATAAAAAATACAGATGTACAATGTTTTTTATGTATCAATAACAAATGTTTGTCCTATTTTTTTTTTATATTTATCAATAAAAAATTTGTGTCCCATGCTTTTAGTACGTATCAATAACAAATATTTATCATTGTTTTTTTTATATTTATTAATGAAATTTATATGTTTCGTGTTATTTTTATATAACTGAGTTTTTTTTGGTCAAGTTATGTATGTGAATTTTAATTATACTAGACTGAAACCCGTGCGATGCACGAGTTTTTGTAGAGTTTCATATATAACTATCAAATTGGTTATATTATTATTTTTATAGTTACATTCAATATTATGTTATCAAACTACTTCAAAAAGCAACAAAAACAAAAGATGAACTGCAATAAAAATGACAAATCAAAAGAAAAAAATATATATACAAAAATATTCACCAAGAAATTGGTTCTAACTGCAAAGGCTATTAAGTCCATAAAAATGAAAATGAACTATTATGTAGTAATCGAAAGAAAAAAAAATAATGAACAGGAACTCTTTCGTGTAACCGAAAGAAAAAAATAATAAAAAGAAACTGCAATAGCATTAATGGCTTTAAAAAATGTAAAAAAATGACATTTAGTACGGTATATTCATTTTGGAAGCAACATTCTTTCAGTAAAAGTGGTAAAAGATTTAAAGTGTTGTCATGTGCTACCTGATTCAATTTCTTGCAGACATTTTTTTTATAAAAATTAATAAGGTCCGCCAAAAAGGGTGGGATTAGGGTTATTAGGTTTAATTGCATGATGGTGAGAGAGATGAAAGTGAGTGATAAATAATTTAGGGATTGTGAGATTGAAAGAAAGAGGAGAAAGAAAAGTGAAGCAATCACATTTCATCAAAAACATCAGTGTCCTAATGGTAAGAGTTGTGAATTGGTAGCATATGATATCTGGTATGATCTCTAGTAAGAGTTTTTTCATAAATTTTTTTAAAACTAAAAATTAGATATATGAAAAGGTTAAAAGACATGTCATTATGTGTTTCTCATGCAATAGAATTATATAAAACTAAGAAAAGGTTTTTCCTTTACAATGTTAGTAACAGAAACCTTTTCTTATAGAAATTCTTATGATACATATATTTTTATAATCCTTTTGGATTTAAAATTTTCTCTAAGAGGAAATTTTAGCTAGCTTAAACTCATATATTATAGCCTGAAATCATATATTTTTATAATCCAAAGGCATGGCGGGAAGTTATAGCGGGAAGTTAATAATAACATGGTGTAGTTACCGCGGTATTAGTGGTTCTATAATAGGAACGTGGAGGGAGTGATGCTTCAATTTAATTAATTATAATTTTAATTCAATAGTATTGGGAAAAAATGTGGAAGAGAGAAGAAATGAGAAAATGGCATAAATGTTGCATATTAATTTTGGAAGCAAGGTTATTTCAGCAGAAACTTATGTGGCCGAGTGGTAAAACATGTGTTGTGACTACCTAACATTTTTTTCATTTGGTGCACGGTTCAACTCTTGACAGGAATTTGTTTTCATAAATTTTTTTCAAAACCAAAAATTATGGTTAGTCATAGAGTTAGGTCAAGACTACCTAACATTTAGTATTATAAAGATTTACCCATAATAAATAATTTTTTATAGATAAATGATAAGTATTTGTCCCGTGTTTTATTATATTTATCAATGATAAATACATGTCCTGTGTTTTTTGTATGCATTAATGAATAATAGTTTATTTGTCTCATATTTTTTTATTGTTATTTAGGAGATTTAAAAACTAAATTTAATAGTTTTAAATATGTTTTTGATCTCTATAAATATTCCAACTTCCATTTTAGTCCTTCTAAATTTTTTTTACGACTTTTAGTACACAAAAAGTTTTTTATCGTCACTTTTGGTCCATGCTTTTAAATTAACTTATGTGTATCATTTGAAATTTTTAATGACTTATGACAAGAATGTTTAAAATATTATAAGAATCTTTTCTAAAAAATTAATTTTTTTAACAAAACATGAATTAAATATGAATTTTTAAGCAATAATAAAGATCTAAAAACAAACAACAGGAGAATTCTCTACCATTTTTCATTTGTTTTCACAAGACTTATTTTCTCAAACAATTCATAATTAAAATATAAAATTAAAAGACGTATGTCTTTCGCGGTACATGACAGAACAACAAACATAAGGTAAAATAGGCCATGACAAACTTTTGTGGTATTGAAAAACTTTTTGTCTTGTACGATGTTTGATGGACAAAATGTTATTTTGGTATTTTAGACAACTTGTAATTTGGACAAAAAGTTGTATTGTGATTTAGTGAACAATAATTTTAGTTTTTGTCATTTTCATTTCCCCACAATTTGTACTATTTCAAAAACTGTTATAAAATCAAATACAACACCACTTGAGTTGTTTTAACGAGTCCCTTTTTTAGTTGATAAAATGCATTGAATTTTACAATAAATAATTCCTATCTAAACTCAACATAATATATACAATATATTCAATTGCACTGAATTTTACAATAGAAATACTACGATTAAAATTTACATCAATATATGACATGTAACAAATTTAAAATATCAATAGTGTTGCATTTGTCCTAAGAAACTGATTTTAAATGCAAGGAAGTTGGTTTTAAAAATTAACAACATTCCTAAGAAATCATTTCTCCTCATCTACACTTTTATATTCTATTAGCGTTACATGTTTTTATTTTTGTGTTTTTATTTCTATATTGTGGGTTTGAAAGTACTCTATTACTCGTTCATTTTTGCATGGTTTCAGACGTAAAAAATTATCTTATTTTGATTCATTACAAATAAGGAAATGTATATTGACTAGCAAATTTATTTTATCATTGATTTTATTTGTAATAATTAATACACAAGTGTTTTTTCTTGTTTTCTTTTAAACTTTGTAACATTGACAAAGTTTGCGCAGCTTTTATGATCAATTTGTTTGTTGAAATATATGTAGTTCATGTGGAAACAAATCAAACTTTACGATATTATAAAAAAAATCTTAATACTAAAATTTTTTATGGTCATCCCTTCAACACTTTCTAGAATCAACAAATGTTATCATATGTTATACAACAATCTTTTCTTGCATCTTGTATTTATTTTTATTACGACATCTCATATCTTTGTTTGACAATTTTATCCTCATGTATGAATTAATCCTACACTAAATGTCCCTTATAAGTAAACACTTCTTTGCTTCACAAGAATTGTCGGGGCACATGAATGTCCTCTTCCCCACTTACGTGTTTCACAAGAATTCTACTAAATTTGTTGATCTAATCTTGATTACACTCTGAAAAGTGAAAAAAAACTATGACAACGAAAATGACATTGTTTGTGTGCCTTATCATTTCTAATAAAATTTCTTGGCCTTCAAAAAAAAAAAAGTGGCAGAGTTCTTGAGGAGTGAATGCATAAATTTAAACCCATATACCCATACATATAGGATTATAAATAAGTTTGTTTGTTAAATAGAAACCACTCGTAACTCATTTAAGGGTTAAATATGTTTTTTGTCCCTCTTAACTTTCATTTTTAATCCCTCTAAAAATTTCTTAGATTTTTTGTTCCTCTAAATTTTCTGTTTTCAATTGTAGTCCCTGTTTTTTAACAAAAGTTCACGTCTCATGTTTCAAATGATTTTTTTATGACATGCCAATGATAAGAAGTTAAAATATCATTAGTTTAACAATTGAACAATTTAATATCTAATCTTAAAATCACTTGAAACATGAGACGTGAACTTTTGTATAAAAAAACAAGGTAAATATTGAAAACAAAAAATTTAGAGGGCCCAAGAATTGAAGAAATTTTTCAGATGGATAAAAAATTAAAGTTGATATGTTTAGAGGGATAAAAACTTATTTAACCATTTAGTACTAAACAATGTTTAAATTTAGCACAACTCATTATATTATTCTATGTTTTTTTTCAAAAATTTACATCATTTGGCATAAAAACCATCATTCAACTTAAGAAAAGAAAAAGAGCAACAACAGAAAATAAAAATTACATCATATATTCTTCCTTTAAATTAGTTGTCTCGTTTGTCGCACAAGAGATATTGTGTAGTTGAGATCCTTAAATTGGTCAATTTGTTGCAAGGGTGAAAGTTGAGATTTTTTTAAAGGAACAAATTGATGGGTCTATTTTTATTTTTTTAAAGAAATTTTACAAATATTTTATTTGTTTCTATATATTATTATAAATAAATGGACCAACATTTAACCTAGATGAAACAACTATGACAGAGGAAGCTCTTTTGAAGAGGTTCAACTAAATCCCCTAAATTTAAAAAAGAATACAAATATATTTTTGTATATTTTGTATTTTTAACTCCATAATTTTCTTTTCTGTCCAAAAAAAAAAAACTCCATAATTTTCTTTCACCACTAGCCCAGTAACCTAAAAGACCTAAGAACTCAAAAGTAAGCCCCTGAGCTAGGGCTTGATCTGCCACCGAAAACAGCCTCATGTTCAACTAGCTAATGCTTAGCTAGCTGTCACTTGTAGAAAGTGAGAGGCACAAACAAACACGAATTAACTTGATCAAAACGAATACAAAATTAAATTTTAAAAGAAGGAAGTTATTAGCAAGAAAACATTTACTTTTATTTAAGCAATACTACAAAGTAAACAGTTAGTAATCGCTTTCCACAGGACTCAAAATGAAATGACATCATAACAATGAGATAATAAAAAGTCTATGGTTAATTATTCATGTAGCACGTGAAGCGCCCCAAAAATGTAGTAATTTATTTAAGACGACTAATAATTGGTTCCAATAATAATATAAGCAGACAGACCAAGCAACAGGAGTCAAAAGTGCACGTTCTCTCATCTGTCCACTGCATTGCATTTCCCGTACTTTAGTTATACAATCCAATTCTATTTTTTTTTTAAGAGAGCTATGATAATTTGAAGTTTGATCGTGAGGTAAATTATTGTTTGATTAATAATTGTTTTATATAAGAATTAAACTCAAATTCTTTTAAATGATTCATTCTATAGTGAAGTTCATTAATCATTTGAATTCAATTACTTGATTATACCATCCGATTCTATGCTTAAGTAGTTTTTAATTCAACCATTAACAATAGTACTAATATCGTTTCCTATTATGATTCCAAAAGTATATTTGTTATTAGGGGCCCGATAAAACAAATCACTCTCTTTCACCAACTATAAGACTACTATATTATCCAATATAAAAAAGAAACTACTACACCATGCATTATTATTATTTGACCGCCCCTTATTGTCCACTATGTCACATTCTCTAATCACTTTTAATTAAGTTCTCCTATTTATATGAAAAGTTTTTGAGTTAGTCTTGCAGGGTCACACGACCAAATGTATAATGCTTAGACACACAAAAAATAATAAACATCAAGAAAAAGTAGAATAATTCTTTTTTTTTTTTGGAAGAAGTTTATGTTGTGTGTGACTAAGCACTATAATTTAGTCTTGTGACTAAACAAGATTAACTCATAGTTTTTTTGGTTACATAGGAGTTTAATTGGGCCGTCTTTGACTAGGGGACCATCCTCTCACTCTAAATTTGATTTTATAAAAAAATAGTTTAATTGTTATGCAATAATGGTGTAATTTTTTTCATGTAAGTTCGATCAAATGATATTATAAAGTTGTTTTACTATTTTTGTTTACAAAATATCTCCACAAATGCTTATATGGTTAAAAAGTTATACTGTCCCAATGCATAACAATTAATCTTTTATAAATATATATTACCCACTCTTTGCTTAAAAAATTAGAGCTTTTTGGATAAACTAGCAATTTTTTTATTGTTTTTCTTTATGTGCGACAAAAAACTCTAAATGTCGATTGATATGAAATATGTTTATTTTCAAGTATCATTCGATATCTTAATTTCCATATCACTGGGCTAATATTATCATTTGAGCTTTTTGAATCAACAACATTGAAAAATTACACGCTCTTTTAAAAGTAAACTAGTGCAGTACCCAGACGCACGGGTTGCGCCGTTGGCGCATTTTTTTTTATAATTGTAAAAATTATATTAATGTAATATTAGTTATGGTCAATAAGGATGTATACGAATTTTGCCATAAACTATGAAAATACAGAACATTAATATTAGACACAATTCATAAGTTTTATGCATGAAAAGAGAAGATGTTATATGAAACATAATGTTAGAAATTGATTGTGCGGATACATTTAACTTGAATAAACCTTAAAGACATTAGATTTTTCAAAAGGATTAGATAGGAGAAATTTGAACCGAACTATATCTCCTCCCTTGAAATCGTTTGAGAAGCAAAATGTTTTCCAATCCATTGGAGATTTAAGTTGAGTGTTGACTTGACCATATCCTTGTATTTATTGACAACATCAAACAGATTTATATTCCCATATCACTTGGCTAATATTATCATTTGAGCTTTTTGAATCAACAACATTGAAAAATTACACCCTCTTTTAAAAGTAAATAGAGGGAGAGTCATTAACATGTTCATTGAATTTTCTTTTAGTTACTTTTGGCCGTTTGTTATTGTCTGTTCTTTATGTGGTTAAAGATGCTGTCCAAGAATCCAATCAATAAAAATATGATATGACCAAGTGGCTCAAATGAAAGTGATACTCTCAATCTATGATTGTGTGCGTTTTCGCAGCTTCAAATCTGAAGAAAGTCAACATTACCTTTTTGGAGAAACAACAAAAAGATTATGAAGTGTATCCTTTAAACAAACAAATTTGGTTTAGGTGAAGACCTAGGTACAAATGATGATTAGAATAAATTAATCCGCACCAATAGTTGAGATGATTAGAATCATAGGTTGATGGCTATTTGTTAACAGAATCTGATGTAAGGTATTGTTATACCACGACTGTGAAGTTTTTTCTTTTAACAAAATTGGAAAAGGTTGCATTATGATAACACTTTGACATTTCAACTATGTTGATATCACTTTGTCAAAAAAAAAACTATGTTGGTATCACTTTGTCAAAAAAAAAAACTATGTTGGTATCACATTGTACGGTCAATCCTATAGAATCTCAAGATATTATTAATATAAAATATAAAAACAAAGGGTGAGAGGGCATAAACTAAACTCATCAAAATAAGAGTAACGAAAATGATAAGAAGGTAAATCAACCATGTCTTTAAAGAAACATTTTCTAGAACAACTAGGTAATTGATCTAACCAAGCTAAACTATTAACAAAAATGTCAGCATCGGTTAGTCTATTTACACAAGTATTTTTGTTGCATTTGTGTTGGAGAAATTGAGAAGGAACAATTTTGAAGAATTTTATTACAGAAATAATCATATAGATACAACAAAGTCATCGCATGTTAATATTAAGACAATGGCAAAATAACTAAAACGGGAAGCAACCTCTTAAAATAATAGTCCAACAAATTAATTATTGGTAAAAGGAGCGTTAAAATGGATTAAAAAGATGTGTTTTCTTTCTCGTTTTTTTCACCTTGGGGTCAAATTGAGAAGGTGTGATGTTGCATATTTTTTTACTAGTCTAGTGGTGTTTTCTCAGTTGCTGAATGCATATCATGATTGAATGGTAGACCAATTCGAAGGTCGGTTTGGGCTGGTCCCTTATTTAAGTGGCCATCATTATCAATTTATTTGTTTCTAACTTTTCAAGGATGAAATAAAATTGTGAATAAGAAGAATCACTAAATCACACATTACCGCGAGTGACTATTAGGAGTAACAAAAATATGTATATACTGATGTCTGGGTGGGGATGAAGTATAATATGGGACATGGTACTAGTAGAGTTTTTTGAGGGAATGTCCTAGAGGAGTTGAAAGGGTTAAACATCTTCATTATTGCGTCCTACGATGATTTGAATAGAATTACTTTCAATGAAGTTAAAGTCGGTAAAAATCTACTAGTAGAGTTGACTCTACATATTATTTTTGGAAGTAATTCCTTTTGAAGAGTTAACCGTATAGTTTTATTTTTAGCTATTAAGTAGGTTTGCGTGTTCAATTTGACTATATGAATTTTGAATAACTCCTACATGTGTTGGGAAATTTACAGAGGAAATCTCTACACAAACAAAAACACATCCAAAATAGAAGCAACTTTTGGACAATTTTTGCACCGATAGAATTGCAAATTATCTTCTCAATTCTTTTTCATCCAATATACCATTCCTAACTCACCCTTGACACACAACAACAGGGTGGTCCTTAACTTTAATCGTACTGAAGTTGATGTCTAATTTTTGTGTTATATTATTAGATTGTAATTTATTTTTTTTGAAATATTAGATTGTAAACTTATCTTCTATATTTCTCTATTCTTTTAAAAGCTCGTGTTAAGTTTACAAGTAGTCAAACAAAAATGAAATCGTTCATGAAGGTCATATCCTTAAATAACTCCACCTTTGTATTGATCTCCTAATATGTATTCATTCTCCTAATGAATATTGCTTTGGCTTTGGCTTTGTCTAAACAAAGTTGTAATATAATAAAAATAAATAAATGTTTCGAATTTCGATCCATGAATAAATAAAAATAAACAAATGTAATATAATAAAAGTAAATAAATTTTCTATGATAACAGTCATATCATACATAGTTATACACATTATACTACTATTAAATAGTGTGTTAAAGTAGTGTGAAGAAAATGAAATAAAAATATATTATTATAAATATAAAGAGTCAGGTTGAGTTTTCTTCGCAAATCACCATGAAAACTTATTTTTCTGTGATATTGAAGACTTGGATAGTTGTGTGTCCTTGAGAATGTTTAAAAAATATTGTGTAAAAATTATAGTTGAGAGAATTAGCAATTTTATCCTCATAAAAATTGCTATTGTGTGAGAGACTATACAATTCTTTTCTTATTAAAATTGCAAGTTGAGAGAAATAAAATATTTTATTTTATTGAGATTTCTGTTTTTGTTTTTTTTACTTGTGTGTAGATTTTCTCTTGTTTTCCTAACAATTAGTACAATATTTTTTTAATAATTATGAAAAATAACAAATGATCTATAGAGACGAAGGAAATGATTTAGTGATTCAATGTCCCATCGCAGCTTCCATTTTAGTCTCGAGCCTTACGCTTACTTTCCTCCGTTCACTATTTTTTCCTCCGTTAACTCACTCTTTTCCCAAAACTATGAATATAATGAACGTCTTTTTGGTAACAAGTTCATTGAATCATACTATGTCACTTACTTTGTTTTTTTTTAACAAGCGAAAATAAAATATAGGTGTAAATGCACTTTTGATCCCCTTATTTTAA
This sequence comes from Medicago ruthenica, assembly GCA_018208015.1. Taxonomy (NCBI): domain Eukaryota; kingdom Viridiplantae; phylum Streptophyta; class Magnoliopsida; order Fabales; family Fabaceae; genus Medicago; species Medicago ruthenica. The sequence continues at coordinate 105,855,835 of CM031371.1, read as the reverse complement.
CTTTCTTGCAAATTTATAAGTGTTAATCATTTTACATATATGTTATATCATTTAAAATAAATCCCATCACGATTTTTTAGTTCAAAAATATGACAGATAGACCAAATTTTTGTGATTTTAAAATAGGAAGACCAATTTTATGAGCAAGTAAAAATAGGTATCAAAATTGTAATTAAGTCAAACATGTTAAATCGGCCTAATTTTTTTAGGTGATCTTTTTCATGGATTTGCTTCATGTTCCAAATTAGGCTGCGTTTAGACTGGGAAAGCAAGGTTGCTTCCCACCATGGGAAAGCAACCTTCTAACCCTTAGATTGTTGAGGAACACGATTTTTATCATGGACTGTCTACACCAAATTTTTTTCCTTTCTCTTTTACACTCTTATATTTTTGTTTAGATCTGGAATACACGATTTTTATCATAGACTGTCTACACCATATTTTTTTCTTTTCTCTTTTACACTCTTATATTTTTGTTTAGATCTGGAATTTTTTTCTTTTCTTGATCCGGAAACAATTGGTCGGATTTTCTCGCTCGCGCGTGCCCGCGAGCGCGCGCGCCCGTATTTTAAGAGTGACTTAGAGGTTGAATTTTTTCACGATTTTTTGCAGGCATGTTTAGGACATAAAAACAACATCGCCCACAAAAAACGAGAATTTTCCGACAAGAGACGGGTTAAATATGAATTTTTTACGCGCCAAAAACTCAAGAACGCGAAACAACAAAACATGCACCTAGAAAACGAATTTTGAGCTGATTTTTTGCAGATCCTCTATATGTATTTTTATAGAGATGTCTGCAAAAAACCAGCTCAAAATTCGTTTTCTAGATGCATGTTTTGTTGTTTCGCGTTCTTGAGTTTTTGGCGCGTAAAAAATTCATATTTAATCCGTCTCTTGTCAGAAAATTCTCGTTTTTTGTGGGCGATGTTGTTTTTATGTCCTGCAAAAAATCGTGAAAAAATTCAACCTCTAAGTCACTCTTATAATACGGGCGCGCGCGCGCTCGCGGGCACGCGCGAGCGAGAAAATCCGACCAATTGTTTCCGGATCAAGAAAAGAAAAAAATTTCAGATCTAAACAAAAATATAAGAGTATAAAAGAGAAAAAAAAATATGGTGTAGACAGTCCATGATAACAATCGTGTTCCTGATTAATCTAATGGCTAAAACTAGCCTTTCCCATGGTGGGGAAAAACTTGCTTTCCCATGCTAAACGTAGCCTCCAAATTATTGTGCCTTTTTCTCTTCTCTTCGATAATATTTGGGTTAGGCTTGTGTTTGGTGGCGACAGAAGCATCCATCCAGTCGAGACATATTTTTTCATCTTGGAGTCCCTTGTTGCATAAATAAAATCAATTTAACCTAGTTCAGTGAATAGCAAAATTCTTAAATTAATTTAATAAAAATATTTTGGTTATCATAATTAGTCGATCACTATATACTAGCATGCAATTCAGTTTTCATATAGGTGTGGAATGAAAAACGTAGATTTATGTCGACAGGAAATGAAATTTGACATGGTTGTGATAAGAGATGGTCCCAATATTATTGATACAGTTATTGTGTTAAAAGAGAATTGGGTTGAAATGGATGAGCATGTGAGTGAAATGATAGTTGATGAGAATTTAGATTTAATAGAGTTATAGACCAACTAGATTATTAGATTATAGGTTTCTTTTTAAGTGGATAGTTGGCCTCTCAGCCGATAACTTGTCATCATGTCTCAACGAAGGTAGCACATATACTTTACGTACCCAACGTCTTTTCTTACCTTTTCCCTTTCTTTCTTCAATTCAAAGAAAATGACAAAATATATGTGAAGGTTCTTTAATTTGTTTAACTGCACCCCCTTTATTTCAACTTGACTTTTTTTCGTTAAAAAGATAAAGACTAGAAAAAGAGAACAAACACACTAACTATTCCTTAAAGAACAAAGTGTCTGCGGCATCGTTTCTTAGGAGATTTACAAGACCATTAGGGGGAAAATCATGAAGAAGGAGTTCAGCATCAGAAGAAGCTCCAAGCTTTGTCATGTAGTCTGCACATTGATTCCTCATCTCTAAGAGTGTGAGAAACCGATACATTGGTTTGATGAAGTATTTGGTTTATGTCTTGGATGAGAACAGCATAGATATGGTACCTCTCAGTGGGGCCATTAATAAGGTTGATGCAAGCAAGAGAATCCGAGTAGCAAGCAAGATCTGTATAACCCAAATCTTTTGCCATGATCAGTCCGTGATAGATAACGAAAAGCTCACCTAGCAAGATGTCATCTGAACCTGGAATGAAACCAGAGAAGCCCGAAAGGAATAAGCCTGCGTTAGTACGCAAGACCCCACCAAACCCGGTTATAATAGGAGTACCATGGCAGCTTCCATCCACATTAAGAATAGCACCTGAAAAATTATTATTGTTCCATCTGATGAACATGTTAGTTGTAACAACAGAAGCTGAAGGACAAAAGGTGATTGCAATGCTCTCAATCAAATTTTTTATGTTACAAGCCAGCCGTTGTAAAGACCAAGTTTCACCACCTAAATACATAAGATTCTGATGCCGCCAAGACCACCAAACTCTGACAGAAAAAGTGATAGCCTGGGAACCCTTGGTTCCCCCTCTAAGCCACTTGTAAACATCAATAGAAGAAAAGAAATCAGGATTAGTGAAGCCTAAGTGGTGCCATAACATAGCGGAGAAAGTGCAGTCACGAACACAATGGAGAAAGGTCTCGGTTTGAAGACCGCAACGAGAGCAAGTAGCAGAAGGAGCTAAATTCCTTATGATTCAACAGAGATAAAGTTGGTACAACATTATGGCAAGCCAACCAAAAAAAGAATTTATACTTTTCGGGCAGTAGAAGCTTCCAAATCCAAGACCAAGAGTGTGAATACAAATTTTGACCAGCTGAGTCGGCATTTTGTAGGAGCCAATTGTAACCACTTTTCGGAGAATAAGTACCATTTTTTATTGCTCCAGATGACAACATCATCAACAGTATCATTAAATTCATATGGATGCGGTTTATGTGTTCGGAAGCCGCATGAGAGAGGTTGGTATAGAGAATATTTGTGTGTGGGTCATTAGCAGTAAGAACATCTTTTAGGGTGAGCTGCAAATCATGGATATCAATGATAAAAACAAGAGACCCTAGGATGCCAAGAGTGCTCCAATTGCTGAACCAAAAGGCAGGAAGATCAGGATCCCGTACGCCAAGAGTAGCCATCTTTAAGAACATTTTTTTCTTTAATGATAGAGGACCATATTGGTGAGCTGCTAGAGCTAACATTCGCTTGAAGGACATTGTGATCCGACGCATATTTATTTGAGAGGAGGTTGACCCAGAGTTTATTAGCGGATTAAACCAAATCCCAAACAAGCTTCCCGAGCAGGCAAATATTTGTTTCCCTGGCTGTTCTGATACTGAGTTCCGCCAAGAAACTTGGGACGATCAATTTTACTCCAACCTACTAGATGAATGCCTTTGTCATTTGAGCTTCTCCAAATAAAATTTTTAGTTGTTTGATCAATGCTATTACAAATTGATTGTGGAAGCCAATTGTCAATCTACCTGGTTTATTCAACAATCTATTCTTCCAAGAGGCGACTCTGGATTGCATTTTCTCAATAATAAAATAGAAATCATTCCTCTTCGCCCTTCCTTTTAGAATTGGGAAGCCCAAATATTTATCAAGAGAAGTGGTGCTTCTAATTCCAGAAATAGATGTGAGTTTGACAATCTTGGCTTGAGAGATACCTGAAGAGTAAAAGGCTCTAGACTTGGACAAATTTATCTTTAAACCTGAAGCATGACTAAAACGGTCAAACAAATCAGAAATAAATCTAAGTTGAGAGTTTTTAGCCTTGGAAAATAGGAGAACATCATCAGCAAAGAGAAGATGGGATAGCTTAGGCCCTGAGTTAGTGATGTGGATCTGCAAAGAGGAGATGGATTACAACATTGTTGATGGCAATAGAGAGCTTTTCCATACAAAGGATGAAAAGATAAGGGGATAGTGGATCACCTTGTCTAAGACCATGAGTAGGCTTAAAAGGAGGCATCTTATTCCCATTCTAGAGGACCGAGCAAGTGGATGAAGTAACACAATGCATGATAAGTTTGATGATGATATCAGGGAAGCCAAAATCTTGAAGGGATAGACCTGAGGAAATCCCAATTGACATTATCAAAAGCTTTCTCCAGATCAAGCTTAAAAACAGCATGCCCTTTCTTCTTTTTAGATCTTCTCAAGCAATGGATAATTTCCTGCAAAACAATGGCATTATCAGAAGTTCCCCTACCTTGCAGAAAACTGCTTTGGTAGGGTCCAATAATAGTATCAAGAATCGGTCTTAGTTTGTGGACTAAAACTTTGGTAATAACTTTGTAAACAATATTGCAAAGTGTTGATCGGTCTAAAATCTTTGTAAGTGTTGGGAGGATCGACTTTAGGAATGAGAGAGATCTGAGTATCTGATATGTCAGGGTCAAAATAACCAATGTGGAAGGTGGTGTTGACAAGGTTGAATATATCATCCCCTACTATATGCCAATATTGCTTGAAGAAAATACATTGGAAACCATCTGGGCCAGGCGCCTTATAAGATTTCATAGAATGCAGGGCATCAGTAACCTCTTCTCTAGTACCAGGGTTCAAAAGTGATAAAATACCTGCTTCATCAATGATATGATGGGTACCCTCAATGAAAGTGCGGTAGTGGTTTGGTTGATTGTTGCAAAAGAGAGTTTGAAAATATATTTGAGCCTCTTGTTGAAGAATGTAGCTATCTGAAGACCAGACACCATTGGGTAGCTGAAGTCTATGAATTCTATTTTTTTACCTTCTAATGATGGTCTGGGCATGAAAAAAAAGAGTGGTTTCTGTCACCAAATTTAACCCAATTCTCTCCAGATTTTTGGTACCAAAGCATTTCTTCCTGGAAAGAGAATATGAGTGTATTCTCGTTGCAATTCTTTTTCAAGGAGAATATGGTTAAGGGAATCCACTCGCTCCAAATAATTATGGATGCCCTTAAGCCTACTTTCAATATGTTTCTTCCTCTTGAAAATGTTTCCGAAGACTTCATGATTGAAAATAATAGAGTTCTCTCTTACCTTATTCAACGCAGCGATATGATTATGGTTAGAAGAACTCCATGCTTCTTTAACCAAATCTGAATAATCTGCATGGCCAACTTGACTTTTATTGATAAAGAATTCTCTTTTTTATATAAATGCATGGAAATTATACATAAATGAAAGTTAACCGGATAATAAATTGCGTTGTTAATTTTTTTTAGAGAAATGCTAACAAGTGCCTTAAGGGTACTTGATAAGAAGCTTAAAGTAGCAACTTTATCTTGGAAATTGTACATTCAACTTATTGAAAGATTAAAAAGCAACTTTTTTACATGAAATTTCACAATTACTTTCCTTTTTTGAATCCTTAACAATCGTTCTTAAGGCACTTGTTAGCATAACCCTTTTTTTTATGCAAAAATAAATCTTCGTGAACACAACATTCATGAACTTATAAGACATATTAGATTGATATGCATAACCCTTTGAACTTTATGCAGAGGTCAACAACCTCTGGTGCTAGGAAGCCAAGTGTGTCAAATACAATGGTATAAAATCATGTTGGTTTTATGAACACATTTTCTCATATTTGGCCACTTTGCTTGACGTGACTTTGAGGACTTCCTGTCCCACCGTAAAAGCCTTGATCCCTAATCCCACAAGTGGTCAAACCCAGTCAAGTGTACACACATGCATGTTTTCCTCCTACTCACCCGTACATCAGAGCATCTGCTGACTTAAGTGTCAATCTTCCATCTAATGGGAAGGCAAGAAGTTCATAGATGTCCATTTCTTCATGGATACTCCCGCCGCCTGAATAGATCAAAAAAGATACCCCTAACAAAGTCATGCATGCTCCCCAAAGGTATCTGAAATTTCTGGCAGGACCTGAGTCTGAACCGTAAAACAGAGCTGAACAGAGTACGTATAACAGTGGTTCAGAAGCAGCAAAATAAAAGACAGAAAGTAAAGAACACAGGTGATTTGCTAACCCAGTTCGGTGACAAACACACCTACGTCTGGAGGCTACCAAGCCAGGAAGGAAATCCACTAAATAGTATCAATTCGAAGTCCTATGTGAACAGCCCCTGTTTCACAGCCTTCTCACTTATCACTACCCGTATAGATTTCAACCTAGGAAATCCTAGACCTGAGATCCCATCTCACTTCCCTCAGTCAATCACTGCCCCAGTGATTATCAGACTCTAAACAGACAAGGATGAAGACACTCTTCAAAACATAATCAGTCACTCTTGCTTAAAAGCTTCAAGTGATTACAACTCAATAAACTAAACCAACTCTAAACAATTGAGTGGTGTACAGAAATAAAGCACAAAGCTCACAGACTCAAAACCTAAGTATGACTCTCTCTATAATGACTTCTGTTTTGAACTAACTTCTTCAATAGCAGCATCCTCTATTTATAGCTTCAGCAGCAACATAATTCTGAACCAAATAATCTTCAAAAGATGTTGTTCCAAAATTCTTTAGAAGCACATAGAGGCAATTATTTTTCAGAAATATATTTTCCAAAGATTACTTTGAAAATATATTCACAAATAAAAGAAACCAATCTTCAACAAATATCTTACGCAAATTAATCTTCCTTCTAGAAACGCAGCTTGGAGAATTCTTCAATTAAATCCACAAAAGATCATGTGAGAAAATAAACACCCAAGGCGTGAAAACTGAACGCAGAAAACCAGCTCCTGAAGGTACTTCTGAAGTTCTGCGTCTGAACATTTCAGCTTCTGAAGGTCAGCTTCTGAAGTACTGTTCAGCGTCTGAACATCAGCATTTGAAGGTTCAGCGTCTGAAGTATTGTTCAGCTTCTGAAGCCCAGCTTCTGAGGAACAGCTTCTGAAGTTTTGCTTCCAGCTTCTGAAGACGCACATTGCTTGTATATTTGATTTTAGCAAACATGAAGCCAATCAACCAAATATCCAACAATCTCCCCTTTTGGCAAATTTTTGGCTAAAATCAATTTGAGCACACAGAGAGATACACAAAGCAAATTCTTCACACATCAAAATTGCAACCATGAAGAACATAACATAAACGTAGCAAGCAACAGAGTCAGCAGCGAATAAAACACTACGTTTCATACATACAGCAGCAGCTTCTGAGGACACACACTACTCCCCCTGAAACATGACATTCAGGAACCAACAGAGACTCCTACTCCCCCTGAACTACTGAAACAGATACACAGGAACAACTCCCCCTGAACACAGAGACTCCCCCTGAACTACTGAACTGCTTCTGAAACAACTATAATTTTCTCCCCCTTTTTAGCCAAACAATTTTGACAAAAACAATCATGCAATCACCAGGAGTAGAAGCACAGAGAAACAGCAAAGGTTACAAAGGGAACACACCCAGAAATCTAAACAGTGGATACAAAGATCCATCACAGAACCCACATCAGTACCATCATCAAAACTAACAGTAGGATCAGAATCAAACAAACAGAGTACCTACACACAAGGTCTTCATAGAAGATCAAAAACTGACTAAGCATCAGAAGACAAATTTTTCATCAGACTCTGCATCAGACACAGCAGACTCTGCAAAGTCTTCAAAAAAGACAAAAACCTAGTTGGCCCTTCAAATTTTCAAATTGCTTGGCATCTAAGGCTTTTATATCAGTAACATCTTCATCATCCTCAGCACACTGAACATAGGGCATGATGTCTTGAACATCTTGCTCAACATTATCCTCAGACTCACTAGGATCCACTTCCTTCATTTTTAGTGTCTTCTTCTTTGGAACAGGGACCACCACCTTGCTCCAAACTTTAGATGGTCGAACAACAACACTCTTCTTAGTAACAGGAACAGGCCTGCTGGCAGCAGCAACAGCCTTTCCTTTCCTATTTTTCAGCCTCTTGTCAACATTTTCACATTTTGGTCTCCATACCTTCTTGACATTGACTACAACAGGTTCAGATTTTCTTTGTTGAAAGTGCTTGGGGTATCCATGCAGTTTGAAACAGAAAGGCTTTATGTGCCCCTTTTTACCACAGTGATGACACATCCAAGGATGAGATGCCCTCTTGTTCTTAGATCCATGAGGTTGGTTCTGGTGTTCCAACTTAGTTTTGTTCATCATTGGATCACATGTTTTAACAGCTGCAATGAACCTTTTAGCTGGATTTTGTTGCTTGTTTTTCAAGGTCATATCATCAAATCCTATACCATTTGGTTTCCCTTGGGTCTGACTCTCCAATATCTCTTCAAGCATATCAGTACCAGTGTTCATCATTCTGATTTGCTTCTTCATGTGATCAAGTTGAGAGTTCAGCTGGGTTACCTCATCATTGAGATCAAAAAAATTTTATAAGTGGTCACTTCTTTCAGCAAGCAGTTGACTGATAGTCTTCTTCTGATTTTCTAATAACTTGCACACTTCTTCATTTCTGAGGTATAGTTCTTCATAAGAGACAGCTGGTTCTTCAAAAGACAATTCTTCATCACTGGCTTCAGACTCTGATTAAGCTTCAGACTCTGATGGTGCTTCTGAAACCATAGCTTCATTATCAGTCATGCATCTACCAGTAAAGGCAGCAACATGCTTAGCAGCCTCATTCTCTTCTCCTTCTGAGTCATCAGACCAAGAAACAGCCAAACTCTTCTTCTGTTTCTTGAGGTATGTGGCACATTCTGTCCTAAAGTGGCCATATCCTTCACACTCATGACACTGAACACCTTTGGATTGATCAGTTCTTGTCTTCTACTTCAAAATCTTGTTAAACTGTTTACTAAGCATTACAAGAGCTTCTGATGTGCTTTCATCATCCACAGTATCAACATCTGCTACAAAAGCAACACCTTTTCCCTTTTTGTTAGTTCTGTTGTTGAAGGCTATCTCAAAATTCTGCAAGGATCCTATCAATTCCTCAACTTTCATACTGGAGATGTCATGTGCTTCCTCAATTGCAGTCACCTTCATGTCAAATCTCTTAGGTAGTGATCTGAGTATTTTCCTCACAAGCTTTTCATCAGACATTCTTTCTCCAAGAGAATCAAATGAGTTGGCCATGTCCAGAACGTTCATATAAAAATCTTGTATGTTCTCATCCTCCAACATTTTGAGATTTTCAAATTTGGTGGTGAGAAGTTGAAGTATGGACAGTTTTACCTTGGATGTGCCTTCATGAGTAGTTTTAAGAATCTCCCAAGCATCCTTGGCTACAGTGCACTGCTTGATCAGTCTGAACATATTCTTGTCCACTCCATTGAATATAGCATTCAAGGCTTTGGAGTTTCCAAGAGCTAATTCATCTTCTTCCTTGGACCACACTTCTTCTGGTTTCAGATCAGCTGTCTTCTTACCATCTTTGTCAAGCACAACAGGATGTTCCCAACCTTTCAGAACTGCTTTCCAGGTCTTACTATCTATGGATTTAAGGAAAGCACTCATGCGTGATTTCCAATATTCATAGTTGGAACCATCCAACAGAGGTGGTCTGTTCACAAATCCTCCTTCTTTCTCCATTAAGCCAGAAAATAACTTCCCTGGAGCTCACCCTAAAACAGGCAGGGTGCCTGCTCTGATGCCAATTGAAATTTCTGGCAGGACCTGAGTCTGAACCGTAAAACAGAGCTGAACAGAGTACGTATAACAGTGGTTCAGAAGCAGCAAAATAAAAGACAGAAAGTAAAGAACACAGGTGATTTGTTAACCCAGTTCGGTGACAAACACACCTACGTCTGGAGGCTAAATAGTATCAATTCGAAGTCTTATGTGAACAGCCCCTGTTTCACAGCCTTCTCACTTAATCACTACCCGTATAGATTTCAACCTAGGAACTCCTAGACCTAAGATCCCATCTCACTTCCCTCAGTCAATCACTGCCCTAGTGATTATCAGACTCTAAACAGACAAGGATGAAGACACTCTTCAAAACATAATCAATCACTCTTGCTTAAAAGCTTCAAGTGATTACAACTCAATAAACTAAACCAACTCTAAACAATTGAGTGGTGTACAGAAATAAAGCACAAAGCTCACAGACTCAAAACCTAAGTATGACTCTCTCTATAATGACTTCTGTTTTGAACTAACTTCTTCAATAGCAGCGTCCTCTATTTATATCTTCAGCAGCAACATAATTCTGAACCAAATAATCTTCAAAAGATGTTGTTCCAAAATTCTTTAGAAGCACATAGACGCAATTATTTTTCAGAAATATATTTTCCAAAGATTACTTTGAAAATATATTCACAAATAAAAGAAACCAATCTTCAACAAATATCTTACGCAAATTAATCTTCCTTCTAGAAACGCAGCTTGGAGAATTCTTCAATTAAATCCACAAAAGATCATGTGAGAAAATAAACACCCAAGGCGTGAAAACAGAACACAGAAAACCAGCTTCTGAAGGTACTTCTGAAGTCTGCGTCTGAAGTTATGCGTCTGAACATTTCAGCTTTTGAAGGTTGCTTCTGAAGGTCAGCTTCTGAAGTACTGTTCAGCGTCTGAACATCAGCTTCTGAAGGTTCAGCGTCTGAAGTACTGTTCAGCTTCTGAAGCCCAGCTTCTGAGGAACAACTTCTGAAGTTTTGCTTCCAGCTTCTGAAGACGCACATTGCTTGTATATTTGATTTTAGCAAACATGAAGCCAATCAACCAAATATCCAACAGTATCTAGGCACGCCTTACGGTAAACAAAGCACACCTCATCAATTGGATACTCTACTGGTAACATATGTTGACCTAACCCATCAATAGGGATAGATAGAAAAAAATCTTGAACATGTGTTGCTTGTAAACACCCAAAAAAATGTTTTATGTCTTGTGGTCAAGTCAAACTTAATTTTCATATCTTGAACACTTTTATTGAAAAGGGCACTCGTCAAAACATGTTATGCTTTAGGAGTGACGATGTCCTTACTAGTAAAACTGCTAAGGTTAAAATCTAGAATCGTACCACGAAGACCATCCAAAGCATCGTCAAAATCAGAGTCCATATTAGTTATCCCATTATATTGTCTCTCAAAATATGATCTTGTAGCACCAAAAATTGGGTCTTGGAAGCCACAAAAGCGTACGAGGAAACCTCTACTTCCGAGTACAAACCCAACCCCCTAAACTTAATAGGTAAAAAAGCCAACATCCATTGAAGGTCCCCGAAAGAAGACATCTATCAACCACAATGTCTTTCAACTTAGTTACTTATTTGATCTTTTATACATATTAAAAAATGTATAAATATAAGAGGAAAAAACAATAGTTTTACTAAATTACTTTTATAAAATATTTGGTTAAATAAGTTTTCCGTCCCTAAAAATATAGTGAATTTGTCTTTAGTCCCTAAAAAATAAAACGAGATATTTTCATCCTCACAAAATATTTTGTTTTGATTTTGGTCCCTGTTAGATATAATTTCGACATGTTCATGATATTTTTTTTTTAACATAATAATACAGACATACAAAGATTGAATACAATAAATAAACATACAATAGACGGATTTTGAACATAAAAAAGTCATAATCTTGACATTAATATGAATATAAATTAGTCATCAGGGACCAAAAACAAAACGAAATATTTTATAAGGATTAAAACATCACATTTTATTTTTTACGGACTAAAATTAAAATGCGTTATATTTTTAAGGACGAAAAAATATTTTTAACCCTAAAAAATTTACACGTTCACAATTAACATAAATACAAATAAAAAATTATTAACTTGAAAGTTGAATGCAAGTAATATTAATCAAAAAATATAAATGAAAAAAAGTAACTAATCTTTTATTAAAAATTTAAAAGATTATTATATATTTTGAGACAATTTTTTTCCGTCATATAATATATATATATATATATATATATATATATATATATAGGGGCGGACCTGGCCTGGGCCTGCTATGGCAGGTGCCACACCAGTCCAGGCCCATTTTTTTTGGCTTAATTATCATGTGATTTTAGGCTTTACCATGTGATTTTTTTAGGCTTAATTATTCATGTCTTGTTTGAGATTTGAGAGGTATAATTACCAATAGTTCATGTGATTTTTTTTAGGCTTATGTTAATTGTTATGCTTCATCAAATGTCAATTGTCATTTGTCAACCAATTGTATAACACACTGACACACGCCGTTAATTTCCAACCAATTGTATAACACACACTGTTAATTGTTATGCTTCATCAAGAAGTGGGTTTATCATTTTTATGTTTGGGTTATGACTTATGATTAACTTTACACAGATTAAATTGCCAAACATGCTGCGAATTTGTTGCATATTAGGCAGGGTTATGATTAATTTTTTGTTTATGTTTTTGACATACTATAATGGAAAATAGAGCATTTGTTTTGTAATTTTGATTGCTACAACCACTTTTAATATAACTTCTTATTAAATTTTGTATTATTTAATCATTTGACAAAAAAAAAAATTGCCCTGGGGGGATAAAACCTAGAACAACGGTAAGATAAAATCAACGAATTAAGAACAATAATCTCATTCCACAATAGTTTATTCCTCAAACTAAGAAAGTGAAACAGAAGCCATGGATCTCTGGATTGAGGTCATGACTCTGCACTGATTTTACCTCTTGGTTATTCTGACGTTTTTAGTTTGGAAAAAAATGAAGAAATGTAAACAAAGTCCACGTAGCATAAGTGCAACATCTCGTTAAGTTTACATACAATATAAGTGTAATATTTAGTTTTTGCCACATCATTGAATATGGTTGGTAAAGAGGACTCAACCCGTCGGGCAGATCCGTTTAGTCCGTTATTTTTGTCTGGGTGAATAGAAGTTTTTGAACTTATTTTTTATAGTTGGTTCGTCTCGCTTAACTCGTTAAAAAAACGGATTGGACACGGGGCAGGTCAGCCCGCTTAATATGTATCAATTCTAATGAATTAAAACTAGAAAACAACCTATTACAATCTTCAGCAATGACATCTATATATGCAGAATTTATTTGTTTGGTAGTAATGCTTGCAATTGCATAGAAAGAATCCACCTAATATTTGATATTGTAAAAAAACTTAAAAAACAACACGATGTATTTTAACAAGAAAAATAAATAACAAAAATTGCATACACGTATCGGTTTGTCCACTTTTTGTCAAAAAGGAAAAATAGTCTATGCAACTTTTTTTTTTTTTAACCAAGTATATATAACCTTTATTTTATTTTATTTTTTGACAGACTTTATTTATTTATTAACGCAACTTTTATGTGCACGTGACTCGGGACCGTCAGAGGAACCTAAAACCTAAACACCATGGTGTCCTTTTCCTCTAAAGGAACTGAAATGGTAGAATCGTACGTAATTCCATAATAATATTTTAATTACTTTTTTTTCTCCTGTATTTTAGTTAGAACTTTCAGTCGGTGCTAATATTTATATTTAATCTTTATATTTTTTAAGGGCTTCAATCTTTATATTTTGTCAAAATAAATAAATTTAATCTTTTATGTTGAATTTTCATTCAATTACCCTTCAAACGCACTCTCGCCTAGACGCCCAGACACTTTTCTTTTTAATTTGAAACACTCACATCCAACAAGGGGCCGTTACTATGAAATAGGAGGCTCGGCTCTCATAATAAAATAGGTCCCTCAGTAAAATGAAAACGCATTTTTTTTGTGTATTTAAGCTTCATCAAAAAATCAGAATCAGAATAACTTTTAAACATGAAACGAAATAAAAAAAAATTAAGCGAAAAAGAGGTGAAATTTACCTACGGTATCGTTTGGATTTGTCACTCCTCCGTCGTGGGAAAGGGGAAAACAAAAGGTTTATGCGAGAAAAAAAATGATTGTTGTGATTCATTCAATGAAATAGCTTTTCAAATTGACTGATTAAGTGATTATACAAATTGGGAGTGGTTTAATAATATTAAATTTATGTCCAGAAAGGAGAACTAGAATCTAAAAAAAAACTCAAACATGTATCGAAGAAAGAAAAAAAGTAACATATTTTTTTCATTTGAATGGGGGGTGGGTAATAGACATAATTTTATTTTAGGCACATAGCTTTTGGAGGCCCGGCTTGGTTGGGCTGCTTGCGCACCCCCAAAGCCGGGCCTGATCCGAAAATAAAACAATACACAACACACATGTAAATTACCTAAAAAAAACACATGTAGATTATACAAATATCATTTTCTATTCCCTTTAAACTCTAAAGTCTTTCTTGTCTTAAACTGAAATATCATCTCTTCATCCCAATTTTCTTTATAAAAAAAGTAATTAAATCCTACTCATATTGTTTTTGACATAATATCCTACTCATATTTGGAATCATTCTTTATAGAGTAATTGTTACATGCAAAATTTAAATTATATTACAAATAAAAAAATATCACTTTCGAATCAAGTGGATCCAATTCAAGATGAAGATATTTTGAAAAGGAATTATAAGAACCGTGAGAGTTACTCAAAGGAAATTCAAAATAATACAACTGTCGTGAAAACCATCGTACAAAGAGTGTTCAAGAAGTCTTTCAAGACAAACAGTTACCAGCTTCTTAGCCGCCAAAGATTCAAATTTAAAGAAAAAACGTGCGAATAAATTATGTGGAAGCTAGGAGACATATGACATTCGTGCAAATAAATAGTTGGATTTCGTTTCTGTTTGACAAAATCACCTGATAGAAACATCTTTCTCTCTCTCTCTCTCACACACACACACACACTCTCGCACACTTGTGCCTTTGTTTTTCTTTATCTTTTTTTCTTTTTTAGATTATTAAAAAAACATACATTTATTTGATTCACGACTTAGAACTCGTTACTTAAACCTATCAACTAAAAACCTTTTTTTAAGGATCTAACTCGAATCATAGATTGATTTGTGGAGTACATTTGTTGGATTGAAACATTTTTCTAATCAATAATAAGTTAGCTTGTTTGGTAAAAAGAACAAATAGTTGATTAACCAACTAATATCATATTAACTTATAAAGGATAATCGATAAGTTATTTGATATAGATAGCTTATTAGATTGAATTTGTAGTATTTGATAAAATTAACGACTCATTTAACTTATAAATTTGATGTGGCATAAAAAGATTTTTTAATGATAAGAAAACCCCTTTACTTTTAGATTCATTTTCCCATCTGTGATTCCGGTTTAGATCAAATGCAATGCATAATGAGCTTTTTACTTTAATCTTGGGCCTTATATGTAACAACTCGTATAGAAAATTGTTCTTCTCCCAAAGGTAATTGCTCACTTCCACGTGATTTTCCTAAAATGCCCCTCACGTGACTTAAGTCACGTTCGGTAGTATCAGCGTGACTTAAGTCACGTTGAGCCAACATGAGTTAAGTCACGTAGGTACAAAGTCAACGTGACTTTAAGACACGTTGATTTTAGGTAAGTTAAGTTTTCATCAATTTTGTACAAATATGTTATTTTTTAATACCCCAAACATACAATATGTTATGTTCATTTTTTAAAAGCATGTAATGTCTTAGAAACAACAATAACAACAATTCATTCATGATTCAAAATAAATCATAACTAAAAATACACAAGTACGCGTAGTAAATTCCAAAATTAATAGAATACGACAAATTTATTTAGTTTTAATTTCATCTCCGTTCAAATAAACGAAGCGTTATGTTACATTACATTCTCTCTAAATATGTGGTATCATCATGATGTTGTGTTTAAATTAAATTCTTGAAAGTTTGCTGAAAATGTTTGCATTGAAGTGTCTTATACTTCGTGTAAAAATTTGGTAGTCTGTTTGAAACTCAAAAGAATGAAGAGAACACAAGAAATGTATTCTACCAAATCAACTTTATAGGTTATCACATCGAATCCCTTCATATAGTCCTCCTCCGGGGAACTGACTCCTCTTGAAGAATGCGATACTCCGACTGGATGCCCTAAAACACACCAGTAAGGTATACATGCTGCTCAGGATACTCCAATGCTAACTCGACTCTGGCTCTGTTGTTCACAATAATCTGGAGTGGGTCGGGAACCTGTCTGGCCCACTGCTGCTGAACAATAACATCCTCATAAGGAGGGACATGATCGGTGTACTTAGCAACGGGCACAAGGTCGCTCATAATAGGATGAGATACACAGTAGAACCAACTCATGTATCCCTCCTGATACCTCCACTGTCGAGCCTCTGTTGTGTTTCGACCCCGAAGCACCTATGGAAGGACATGGACCAGAAAATCCTGAAAGGCCACAACTACATCCTCTGGCCTAAGAGCGTCAAACGTCGTCGGAGATATGGGGATGGTCTGGACATAGCCGTACTTCCTGAGAACCCGCTCCGGCAAGTGAAGGCACATCGGAATACCCCTTGCCATGATCCAATCCGAGTATCAATAGATGTCATGGAAAGGTGTAACGTCCCGCCGATCCTCGTACGACCTCCAGATGACATCATCATTCACCATCAGATCAATCAGGCCTAGGTAATGTCCAGGATTAGAATGGCCCCTGAGCGGTTTCCATCTGGCAGCAAACGGGTCAACACGATCGTAGTCCTGCACAAGAATCCTCGGAAAAGCTTCTTAGGGCGGTGATGAGGTCAGGGCTGATGTTCTCGTACCCAATCTGAAGGAGGGGGCAAGACCGGATACCATAAAGCTCCCCGTGCGAGGCAGCGGTCACCTTATGCGTCCTCCAAAACTGAAATACAAAAAATTAAACGAACAATAAATCGTTAAAAATATAAACATTTGAATAACTAAAAAAGACATAACAATTTAATCGTAAAAAAACAATAATTAAAATAAACATTAAACATTTTAACATAACAATTATATCGTAAAATTAAAATAAAATAAACAATTAAATTGACGCGTATTTAAATTGACGGGTAGTTAAATTGACGCGTAATTAAAATATTTCAACATAACAGTTAAATCATAAAATTAAATTAAAATAAACAATTAAATTGACACCTAATTAAATTAACGCGTAATTAAATTGACGTGTAGTTAAAATAATTTAACATAACAGTTAAATCATAAAATTAAATTAAAATAAACTATTAAATTGACGCCTAATTATATTGTCACGTAATTAAAATATTTTAACATAAAAATTAAATCGTAAAATTAAATTAAAATAAACATATCAATTAACGTGTAATTAAATAAAATTAAACAATTAAACTTGTCGTGGTGTCGCTCCAAAGCTAGCATGCCACGTGTCTACCAAAATTCGATAGAAGCGTCATGTCAGTCCGGCCTCCTCCTGAGCCTCCTGATGGGCCTCACCCTCCTGCTGAGCTTGCTGATACTGAGGCTGATACTCCTCCTCCTGCTGTTGATGTTGTATTGGGTCCACTATATGTGACGCACCCGCCTGGGATGACGTCCCCTCCACATTCTCACTCCTCCTACTCCTAATGCCTTGTCTCCTTCGAGCAGGAGGGCGCGCAGCTGCCTTTTCGCCCCTACACTCTGTGCCATGCTCTCCATGTCTGCTCTCAGCCTGTCTAGTCTCTCAGACATACCTACACAACATTTTTAAAAGCAAAAAATCAATGATTTTCATAGGGATATTATGTCATTTCTAACTAATCAACAACAACAGCTCAATTTCGGCAGTGTCATTTCAATCTCTAACCTACCACATTGCACTCAAACTCACTATAATCAACATTAACAATCCAATTTCTAACTAATTTCATCATTAACAATGCAAAGATAAAAAAAAATCATTGAAACATTTTATCAAACACCTAGAGTGCAACATTCAATCAACATAAAATCTAACAATTTCTAAACCATAAACTACCACATTGGAGTCAAACTTACTCTAAACAAAATTTCATCATTAACAATCCTAAAAACTAACATGCAAATCAAATCCCTAAAAACATAAATATGTCAAATTTCTCAAAAAAAAAACAAAATTTAAACCATAAAAAAGCCCAATGTGATAGGTTATAGAACACTTACTTGATTTTGGGTTGAAATTAGTGTTGATTGACTCAAGAATGGTTGAAATCGCACTTGGAGGGAGAAAAATCGAACTTTTTTCTTTGGAACACAATGGTTATGTGTTCTGATTTGTGTTGTTTCTATCACGTTTGAGGTATTATGGTCAGAACACATGAGAATGAGCAAAACTGTATGAGAGAAGAGCAATTTTTACTCGAATAAACTTGGCTAAACTTTGGTCCATTAGCATTTTTTTTAATATTTTTCGCTACACCTGGACTGCTGGCGTCAAGGATCCACTCAACTGAGGAATTCAACAATCCAAGACAACATTCACGAACCCATATGCAGCTATTAATTCTGAACTATAAAGTTTCCATTCAACTTCAAGGAAAAGAAATGTATTGCTGCACTTGGTAAAGTTAATTATTTTGCATTAGAGTAATCATTTATAAGCTCCTTCTCACTTCTATATTTTGTGGTAGTAAAATAAATCTCCAAAGACAAAAATAACCTAATAATCTTGGCAATGAATGATAATGCATCTATCAAAATCCTTTCCGATTATTCTACCTAAAATGATATTGCTCACATAAATATACTGAATAATGAGCCAATAAATATTTATCAGCATAACCACCACTATTTTTTTTCTTTATTATATATAGCATATACTCCCTCCGTCCCAAATTGTATGTCGCTTTGACACTTTTACGCATATTAAGAAATCTTTAACTTTTATGAACTCTGTTAAAATTAAATATATTTTTCCCTCTGTTACCCTTGGCAACACAATTAAAGTTTTGTGAAAAAACAAGTTCCATCTTGATTACCACCGTCCCAAATTACTCCAACTCCAAGGCAATAATGAATTTCACTCTAGAATCATTTAAATCACACGGTTCCTTCTCTCTCTTCAATTGCAGTACCAAGGCAATAAAATGCATTGTGCTGAATAATGAAACAATCACACAAAACTACCTTTTTCTATTTTTCTCTCTCCCTCATAAAAACTTGAAAAAATTCATTTCATTTAAAAAACTCATTGCATGATTGGCAATAACAATGAATACATGGGAACCGTGAATAACAATGAGTTATGAATTTGTGTTGGTACAATGAATTATTAAGTGAGAACCTTGAATACAAAATGTAGGAAAAAGAGAATAGACAAGGGCAACTTAGGAAGAACATGAATAATTTTACATTGATATTGCAAAACGACTTATAATTTGGGAAATTTTTTTTTTTCAAAACGTCATACAATTTGGGACGGAGGAAGTATAATATTTCATTATAGTCTAATGTTGCCAAAGCTACTTAGAAGTTAGTTAGCCATTATTTTATAGTATCGTGCCCTTCAACTATAATCCATATCCTATAAACAGCAAGGAAATTGAGTACACCTAATTTCCATGATGAGTGAGGAGCAAGGAATATATTCCTTCTGTTTTAATCGAGCTTCCAAATTTACTTCACTCATTCACACCTTCAATGATGCAGGAGGGTTTTTACATTATTTTTAATATTTCAGTTTGTTATTTTTTTGTTTTATTTCAGTTTGTTATTTTTTTTGTTTCATTTCAGTTTGTTATTTTTCGGCCCATTAGGGGTTTTGTTATTTTCCTATTTAAGCTTAACAGTTGTAGCCTAAGAGACAACTTTTATTCATTCAATAATATTTTAGAGAGTTTTCTCAATTTCTAGTGGATTCCGGAACCCTATTTTCACAAGTTTGTAGCTTGCAAACTTGTTTCTTTTCAACCTAGGTTTAGCTCTTGCTAGCCTACGCTTCCGACTGCGTCATTTGGTATCAGAGCAGGTTTCTCCTGTTCTTTTCCTAACGTGATCAGCCATAGGAGAACAACCTATTACAAGGACAGAATTTAACGGTTTAACCGCGATGATCAAAACTCTGTCAGATCAGATGGCGGCGTTGATAACTAAAGTGGATGACATCGCCAACAACAACAACAGAAACAATCAAAACAAGAACAATCGGAGCGAAGAACCGATTAGTGTTCCACATGGTGGAAACAATCGAATTATTGAGGAGATCGACGTTACTCGGACGGCCGAAGTGCTTCAAACGTCAGACAAAAGTGTTGCATCCATGGAACCAATCGAAGAACATTTAGTCACCGATGAATATGTCTAGGTGAAGAATTTAATTGTGACAGCAGTTCCTCCTTCAATGGACTTCAATGGCGGAACCACAAATGTATTTGACACGGATACGAAGAAGAGTATTGACGCATCAAAATCATTCAATCACCCCAAAGCAAAAATAAGTGGAAACGGAGGTCATGCTGCTACTCCTCAACACTCTATTGATCCTATATTGACAGCTTTCAATATGATTATTAGCTTACAACACCTTGTTTCTCGCGAGGCCGGTCCTCTAGACTCTCAGGTTGTGTCAGTTACGATGTTTCAAGGAGGTAGTGCATTCAATGTTATTCCTCTTCCTGGAATTTCAATGCCAATGCCAATGCCATATCACCAGTCAAAGGCGCCTGTACATTTTGGTGCATCTAATCCACAAATTCAATCTCATGGTATTGCAAGAGCACCTATTCAGATGCCTTTGCCAATGCATTTTCCAATTGGAAATGCTGCACAAGTGCAACAACATGTATTTGTTTCAAGTCTTTCTCCTCAATTCCTCCATCACCAATGGGATCCAGGAGGATGGTCTCTTGTTCATTAGAGGAGTCAACATGCATGTGAAGCTCTTTATTAGAATGAGAACTCGGGGTCGAGTTCTTCGGAAGTGGAGGAGACTGATCCAGGAGGTTTTTATAGTATTTTTAATATTTCAGTTTGTTATTTTTTTTGTTTTATTTCAGTTTGTTATTTTCCGGCCCATTAGGGGTTTTGTTATTTTCCTATTTAAGCTTAACAGTTGTAGCCTAAGAGGCAACTTTTATTCATTCAATAATATTTTAGAGAGTTTTCTCAATTTCTGGTGGATTCCGGAACCCTATTTCACAAGTTTGTCGCTTGCAAACTTGTTTCTTTTCAACCGAGGTTTAGCGCTTGCTAGCCTACGCTTCCGACTACATCATTCAAATTCAATGCCCTTTCTTCCATTAGCTTATTATTTAATACCTTTGTTGCATTTCATACAGCAAAACTCAATCTCCAACATAATGAAGCCCCAATCAGATAAAAAACTTCATGACTTTTACCACCATACTATCATGTTTTGAATGACCCCTCAACTCAACTTTTTCATCCTTCTGGGTTCTGGCTATTTCAAATAGCCACCAGCTAAATTAGTGATTATACCACTTTCACTTTCTTTTTCATTTATTATTATTTTGTTAAGCAAATTAAAGTTGTAATTATTTTAGGAATTGAATTATCTACCTTTTAGTTACTTTAGGATAAAAAAAGAGAGAGTGTAGAAAAATGCGTAGAAATATAGAGAAAAAATATGAGAGACAAAATAAAAGACGAGAGCAATACAAAGGTAGATGACTTTCTCTGCCTAAAGGAAGAGAATCCTCATCCATTATTTTAGCATGAATACCAGCAGTAATCATGAAACAATGCAATAGTTCAAAGCAAAAGCCAAAAACACAACATGAAAACATTAGAATGCCGTAGCAAAATATATAGCACAATAAGCAGAACCAGTAGAATTCCACCCAAAAACAAAGTAGAACCAGTTGAACAGAATAGGCTAATGAATCTTTTTTTCATTCTTATTTAACAATTTAAACTAATAATCTTTTAGTTGTGTTTTGTTCCGACCTTAATCCGCTGCACTGTTTTTTTTAGGTATTGTCCGTTTTAGAATTTGCGTAAATTTTTACAAGTTTATCCTTTATTAAAACGTGCCAGAGTTTAGAAGAGTGTCTCGTTATAAACTACTCTTAACCTCCATTTTTAAGACGGTTATACTTTCTTTTGTAATGGAATCGTAGCCCACAATCAAAGATAGTTAGGGGCTAAAAGGTTAATTTGCCCTCAATCCTCCTTCTAGCACCAATGTTTTGATATCAAGTTTGATTTAAAGCATTTTTAGGTATTGATTGCTTTGACTCCTATATAAGTCATCACACTTTTCTTCTTTGTTAAAATGGCTAGAGTGAATTGAGGAAATCAAGTGTTATAAATTATCTTTAATTTTGATTTCTAAGCAATGTAAAGTCCTTTTGGTGTACCGGAACATGTTAGTTCATAGAAATTATTTAGAACAACAAAAAGTTCTATTGTTGATAAATGTTAATGGGGACTAAATTAATGTTTATATTAGTTTTCACATATTGAAACTTGAATTCCTAATTAAAATTCCTTCAACATCCCTCAACTCATATGTACAATGAATTTTAACTAAAATCCCAGTCAATTTTGAAGACCCCACAGCTGTAACTATCATATTCCAAGCCATGCTTTCAAACGCAACCACAATATAGATGTAGGTTAATGTACCCGCGGGACACTCGAATAATCCAACACATAAGATAAAGCTATGTATGGGAGAGTCTTGGATTTCTTGTTCAATGTGACCAAGCCATTAAATAGCATATATACCCCCCATACCTAAATAAGATTGCCATGAAATAGGTCTAAGAATTAAGATGTAAGGTAGTTTATACTTTTGCATTTTTTAATTTGTGCTCATAAGACACTAGTTAACAATTCTTACTTGTACACAACCCCTAATCAAACTTATTTGAACGCACACACACATATGAAAAAAATTAAAAGAGAAATGATTTAGTTACATTACATCATTTAATTCTTTTCTCTCTTAATTTGTTTTTCATTTATAAATGTGTGCTCAAATAAATTTGATTTGGGTTCGTGTCCGAGTTAGAAATGGACTTTTTTTTTGTTTATAAGCAAGTTGAGGAGTAAACTGGGTTACTTCAACATATTAAAAAAGTTCCAAGTCAAAGAAATGGAACATTTCTCTTTAGCCCCCGCCAAATATTTTAAAGTCCCTTAAATACGCATCTGGTAGTTATCTGCCGGATGTACGTTTTTCAAAAAAATTTACATCCGGTAAATAACTAAAAGATGTGTATTTAGGGGGTCTTACGGATATATGGGGGGCCTAAAGAGAAACACCCAAAGAAATGACATGTTCTGTAAGCACACTGTTGGATTACTCTACCATTCTTACTTAAAACCCAAGCCCATGACAACATATTTGCTTATTCTACCATCTTTAAAATTTCTGCCACACCCTCCTCAATGTCATGTTGGTTCTCATTGTCCAAATGATCTATGGAACCGCCAACCAAATTACATGTCTTGCCTTTCCCCCCCTAAAAGACATGGAAAATTGCTCTTCTCCCATACAAAATTGCTCACTCTCATATAAACTGACAAAAATACCCCCAATGTGAACATGTTATGACTTTGGAAGTGAATTAATGATGATACATGTTGTGTATTAAGTGACGATGTTTGATTAAGTGATGATGATACATGTTATGTATTAAGTGACGATGTTTGATTAAGTGATGATGATACATGTTATGTATTAAGTGACGATGTTTGATCATATGAAAGTTTATATGATAAGTGACGAAGTTTAATCATATGAGAATATATGATAATGATGATGATGATGTTGTTGTCGAGTCTTATGTGTACTTGATGAGAGTCAAATATATGATCATGCATTCATTCATGAGTCAAGTCCAGCGACGATGTTAAGCGACGATGGGATCACTTGGTAAGTTCCGATATCCAAAAAGCGACTATGTTTGGTACCACATGCATTTAGAGTCGTCGAGGAACATTGCATAAGTATGAGTCTTATGTATTAATGTGTTGATGAGAATTATGCATCTAATTGGTAAATGTGCATTGAAGATGTGATATGATGAATTGTCATAATTAACTTGATGATTGTTTATCGATGAGGGTATGAATCGAATGATTGTAAATGATGAATTGATAAGATGGTGTAGTTAGACTTGTATGAGAATATGATTATGAGTTACATGTTCTTGAATCTTGAATAACCAATTTTGTTATATATGAACGTTATCTGAACTACACTTGTTTATTATTCCTTATTAATGAATGTATATCTTACCCTCCAGTGACTGTTGTTGCCTTATCCCTTGTGGATGTAGATTTGCAGGATTGAGTATTTGCTATCGGTGAGTCGTGATGGGTTGTGGCTTGACGCTTAGCTCATGTTTTTTCTGCTTTGCTTGGAGATGTCTAGAGTTAAGAGCTCTGATTAGGATGTCTTTTGGGGATTTTATTTTCGTACTCTGTTGGATTTATTTTGAGTGATCTTTATGATCCAGATACTTATGTATTATTTTGAGATGTTTTGAGATGACCTGAGATGATTATATGTATGTTGAGATATTCCGATGTGATATGTTTATTTTTATTGATGAGATTTTCATATTATATGTTTAATATGAGTTATATGGAGAAATGTAAGATTCCGATTGCATGTTAGATGTTTATTTATCGTTGATTATTAGTCTCGGGGATCGGGGTCCTTACACAAGGCAACCCGTACGATGTCTTATGCACACAACCTCAATCTTTCTTAGCAAAATCGAATGTCTTTGAGCGTTTTGCTTCCACAAAGATAAAACACAATGCGGTTCTAGATACACAACCCTCCAACTCAGTGCACAAAAAGTTGTCTTTGTATCTGTGTTCTAAGACGGTACGGCTCCTCTCAAAACTTGCTTGTATCTCAGACAGTTGGATAGCCAACATTTTGTCTATTACATCCCAATATGATGCCAAATCTCCCACATTACTCCTCGAATATTTTTTCAACTTTCAATGAGCCGATTCAACAATGTTGGTGGTTCTGCACTCTAGATGCAAGACGTTATCTGTCCATGCCCTCACAAATTTTTCCTTAACGGTGTTCAATATTGTGGTTTCAACATATTTAAGGAATTTTGGAAATGTTTTGCATACATCTTTGAATCACTTTACCGCACTTTCATATGAATGCTCCGTAGAAGATTAAACCAAATCTTTCCAAGCACTCATGGTTTTGTCAACAACATCAATTGCCTTCTCCTTCTTCACTTCCTTCACTTCTTTCCCATCAATTTTTACATCCTTCGGCTTCGCTTTGACTATGCAACCCGTGATGCACTTAGCTCTTACATTCTTCCCAATATGAAAATAACAAAGTAAAGCGGAAGTATCATGGAGAACTTTGGAAACAACATTCATCAGAGCATTGTCTCTGTCAGTGACAACCACCTTAGGCATGTTGAGTTTTGAGGACAAAAGACCAACCAACATCTCAAGTGCCCAAGTAAAGTTATCCTCTTTTTCAGAGGCAAGAAAGGCAAAACTAACAGAATATGGCATGTTCGTAGAGGTGACACCAACAATCTCAAATAATGGCATTTTGTACAAATTAATTTTGTAGGTGGAGTCCATGACCAAAACGGTCGGAAAAGTGTTAAACATATTAATTGACTCCGGATGAGAAAAAAATATGTCTTCAAAAGTGGTTTCCTCATCATTTGTTCTTGTGAAATAGACATACTTATGCTCTTCCAACTTCTCAATCAAGTATTGCATCTCCGTCTTGTCACCTCTTATAGACTTTCGCCATCTAGTTCGTGCATTGTAAACTTATTTTATATTCGTCACACTTTCTTTGTTTTTTTCCGTCAAATCCGTGAGAATATTCCTAGGCAACGCCAAGCTCTTTATCATGTTGACAACTCTTTTCTTCTCCTCCTCTTTTATTCAACCCGCAAGAAGGTGACCGCCTAACTTTGGCTCCAACTCATGGTTGTGAATTCCATAAAACAAGGCCAACCACCAATCATTTGTATTCTTCTCAAAGTAACCACGCAACCTAAACAGACAATCACATTTCCTTGAGCCCGTGCCTTCAAGATTCAATTTCTTCCTTCTCTTCGGTGGTTTGTATACACCACTCCTTTTACATTGCAACGTCAACATTGGATTTTTTATACTAGATTTATCTATAGATATAGTAAATCCCTCCTTTGCCGCTTGTTGACGAACCCAACCAAGCAAATCATCTCGCTCTCGCCATCTATCATTTGTTAAAAAAAATGAGGTGGTGTTCACTTCATAATCGTGAAGCTTTCAAACACTGGTAGGTTTAGGTTTTTCTTCAATGCGAGCTTGAAAGGGAATTTTGACATTAACCTTCACATCAACGGTAGGTTTGACATCAACGGAAGCTTCAATTATGGCAGGTTTCGGCTCAACGCCATCATCCACCACATTTTCAACCATCACTATGTTTATTGAATAAAAAAAATAACAAGGAAAAAATATAAATAACTTGTGCAACAAGCTAAGAAAGAAAAAAATGACGCAAAAATTCAAATACTGGCACTTACGTGACTTAAGTCACGTTGCCCTTACACCTACGTGAGTTAACTCACGTTGAGCTCCACATGACTTAATTCACGCCCAGGCATGCTTCCCAAACTGACGAACTAAGCTCAAAAACCAGTAAAATCAAAAAAAGTTAGATGATACATTACCTGATTTTTTACGTTTGATGAGCGTAGAAACTTGCTTCCTGACGATTTGCAATGATTTCAACTCAAGATTTTGCTCCAAATTTTCGCACTTTTTGAGTTTTTGGAGGTGAAGAGGGAAAGAAAATATGTGTTGAAGTGTGAAACTGTTGGGTTTTGTCCCAAAACAGTATTGCATCGCAACGTGACTTAACTCACGTTGCTTTAAACGTAACTTAACTCACATTGATATAAGCAAACATGACTTAAGTCACGTGGGGTATTTTCGTCAATTTATATGAGAATGAGCATATTTGTAAGAGCAATTTTCAAAGACATAATGGTTGATATTTCTTAGATTTGTTTGGTTTGAAGAAAAAAAACTACTCCATACATGAGTTTCATAATTTATTACAAACTGTAATTGTAGCTCTTGTTTGTTTCATGTTTTCAATTTGGATGTACAAATATTTGTATGTACTGTTGGAAAAAACACAAGTCTCACACAGGATAGATAAGACTCTTGATAAGAGTTTATAATGAAGAGATACTCTTCACCTTACAAGTCGGTTTTGTAAGAATGAATTAGATTCATTTTCAACATAGTATCAGAGCCTAGCGATTGAGTCACCCACCATTTATATACACGCACCAAATCTAAAACTCCCACATCGGATAGATAGAACTCAAAAGTTTATAAAGATGCGACACTCCTAAATTGTAAGGATGAGTTATACCAAATTTCAACATGAATAATTCCATTTATTTTCCTTGTTATATATATTGGATTCTTAAGATGATCCATTTTGCTATGATTCATTTTGGTTAAAAAAAGCAAAGTGTAAATGTGAAAAGAATATATAATACCACAAATAAAATATATATTATTTAATAAGAAGATAATTTTGAAAATCAAGCAGACTAAATTTGCATTTAATTTAACTAATTTTATTGAATATGTAAATTAAATAAATATATTATAATATCTCGTGGTAGTAGAGACAAGACACCCTGGCAAGAGTGGTCAAGTTGTGGGATGCCCTTTCTTTCGGCAGATGACTCTTCTTTTTGTCGTAAAGTGTAACTAAAAACCTTATCCTTTCATATAGTATCCCATGTTTGAATTTATCACTGAACAATGCATATAAACTAGGAAGATAGCTATAACAAGGAATAAGAACAAATATAGTCAGAAAAGAAGGGACGATAACAAATTAATAATGGAATTGATAATGCGTATAAACTATGAAGAACCTAATCATAAATATCTCATTCACACCACTACAACAAAGCGATCAAGCCAATCTAGTCCATGACTCCAAAAATAGTATGTATGGAGTTAGTTTAGATAGCGTTTTCATATATAGAAATGCTAAACATGCATTTCTCTAACAATCTTTCTAATATTCATTTTCTAATTCAATGAAACTCATGTGTGTCTCAATATTTTATACGTGACTCATTTTTAAAGTGTGAGACTCACACAAGTTTCATCCAATAAAAGAGTGGATGTTAGAAAATGTGTTAGAAAGATAATGTCTATAATACTCATCTTTCATACTCCCTCCATAACTTTTTATAAGCAAATTTGACCAATTCACATTTTTTAAGAAATGTGGTTTGTGTTATTTAATTTAAGTTAAATAACCTATTTTGCCCTCATTAATTGTGGTGTACAGTAATATATTTTCAAGGTGTTGTTGTTAAATGTGTGTGCATTTAAAAAATTAAAGTAAGGGTATTTCAGGTATATTATCCTTAAATATGACAAAAAAGTCAATTTTGCTTATAATTAGTTACAACTGAAATGATTGAATTTTGCTTATATTTTGTTATGGAGGGAGTATATACATATGCAAGTACGAGACGAGATAACATAATTTTGTATTAGTGTATGCTTGTTTTTGTGATGGTGTCGTATGTTAAACTGAAGCTACAATTTCCAACTCCTATAAAATCACATTAAATTGTTCTTGGGACACGATAATAGGTATCCTACCCCCCAAATTAAACGGTTATTCTCTTTGATTTTCTTATCTTTCTTGGATTAATCAAAGTGTTTTTTTCTAGGGCTTGCTAACAAATACCGTAGAGACTTATTAAAAACAAGTATCATAAAGATCTAATTTAAGAAATTAAAGATAGAAAATTTATTTTAAAATTTGTGTTGAAAATGACAATTTTTAAACTTTTAAAGAACAAAATCCAAGTTTCAAGATAAATTTTCTTTATTTGGTTCCTTAACTTGTGATCTTAAGCACTTGTTAACATTTTTTTATTTGTACACATCAAACTGTTTTTTTCCCCTAATCAATGTATCTCCTACGCTCACTATCTCACAAAATAACTAAATTTCGTTTAAAGAATGCCGTTTCTTGCTAAATAATTTTCATACACACTAGTTAGGGTTCAAACTCTATTAGATTTTTATATTGGTTATAAATCATCCTTACAAAATTTGTTTTCAAAATGACGGGTGCAATATTTTATAAACTCACTTCAACCATATATTTATCATATTTGAAACTTGAGTTTTTCTCAATACACCCCTCACGTCGAACACTATTAAGTTTGATGTGTGGATATAAATAGTGGGTGTATGAATCCATAAGCTTGAATACTATATTAAATTTTATATTTGGTCTAACTTATTTTCACAAAAATGACTTGTGAAATAAAAGATGTCATCATTTATAAACTTATTTTTGACCTTATATTTATCTTATCTTGAACTTGATTTTTCTTCTCAATAAACACTGACACATAACAATTGTGTAATCGTGTTAGAGCATCATTTTGTTGAAAAATACTTGATTGGTCACAACTCCAAATAAAAAGTATTTGGACTCGCACACATAAAATTACACATAATTTGATTATTGTAAAAAAAACATCATTTAATTCTTTATTCTTCTACCTTTTCATTTTTTTTTTAGTTTGTGCCTAAATATTGTGTCTAAATCTAGTAACCGCACAAGTATTTATGTCCACAATGGAAGCTGCATTCATATCTTGTTTTGAGGCTACTTTTGATCGCCACAAGTTAACCTTGATCGCGAAGCAAAACAAACCTGGTTCTTTAATGCGCTCTCTTACGACTAAGTACTTAATGTCAATATGCTTGTTTCGACTTCTACTTTTATTATTCTTAGCCATAAAAACCACAACTTTTATTTTTTTGTGTTTGACCAATGTTCAAATAGTTATGTCCCCGGACCACTAGTTATCATTTCTCATAAATAATATACACTTTCCACAAGAACAAAGCTTATTTATTTATTTATTTGTTTTTTACGCAAAACAGAGCTTATTCTCTCTCTTTTTTGGTGAATAATTGAGAATATCCTCTTAGCTGTTGGTTTCACAATAAATGTATGTATATTAGGGGAGTAAGCACTGAACGTGGATCTTAAAAACTAACCCCGGGTTAACTATGACCATTAGATAAATTAAGAACATTGTTCCCGTGAGTCTACTTACATAAGTTGATAAATTTATGAGGGAAAATTGAGTAGTATGAAAATTTTGGGCACCTATTGATATGATTAAATCATTGTAGAGACAAATTTTTTTTTAAGAGTCTCACATTGAGTAAATAAAAGAAATCCAATGTGATATACTACCTCCGTTCCTTTTTAATTGTCACCTTTTGACATTTTACACAAACCAAGACAATTAATAAATGTCACTACTTTTGATACAATAATTTATACTTTTACTATAATAACCTTATTCAATTAATATATCATCTCATATATTTCTCTCTCCGTAATAAATAACTAAGGATAAAATTGGTAAAACATTATTTAAAGTTGCATTGAACTTTGAAAGTGACAGTTAAAAAGGAACAAATTTTTTCTTCAAATGTGACAATTAAAAAGGAACGGAGGGAGTATAAAATATGAGACTCTCTTAATTAATGGATCAATCTTTTGAGTTAGACTCTCTTCGTTGATTTAATGCCTTGATCCATAACAATTGACGTCGGTCGAAAGTTGTGCTTTGAAAAAGATTACGTATAGGTTGAATTAAGACACACACAACACAGTCGATTCTAAAAAAAAAAAAAGAAGCACACAATTAGTTATCGATTGATAATATAAAATGTACAATATCTTTTTGTTGATGGATTCTCAATAAGAGGAGAGGCGGGGGGTAAAATTTCCTTTTGATCAGGAATAAGAGGGATGGAGCATTTTGAAGGTGAGAAAAACACAAGAAGGGGTGGTTGAATTGTGTTGGCCTTTTTCTTTCTCAAAAACTTAGGTTAGTTCAGAGTCTGATGTTGATCAGATTCTGAAGCTATTTTCAGAGTTAGGTTGCAGCGGATATAAAGTAAATGAGAGAGAGAGAGAGAAGGACACAAGCAATTATCCTGATTCCTTCCACAACCCGGAAGTAGTCCAGTCCCCTTGTCACTTACAAGAGATTTTTCACTATAATCACAAAGATTACAAATTGCTCAAGCACAAAGCAAGAGACTTCCTATGCTCAAACACAAAGTAAGAGACTTCCAATTGCTCAAACACTAAGTAAGAGACTTCCTATGCTCAAACACAAAGTAAGAAACTTTCTATGCTCAAACACAAAGTAAGAGACTTTCTATACTCAAACACAAAGTAAGAGACTTCTGATTGCTTAAGCACACAGGCAAGAGACTTCGAATCAAACAGATTTACAAAAGAATATGTTTGAGTTGAACACTTGATATACTATCAGTGGTGTTCACAGAGTACAACACAGATACAGACTCTATACTTAAGAAATTCTAAGATAAGAAAGTTTGTAAGAATTTCTAAGTTATTGATGACTTTCGAATTTAGTAGAGTATATGCGCTTTCAGAATTGCAGAGTCTCGTTCTATTCTTCTTCAAATCTTCAGTCCTTTATAGAGGAACAACGAGTCGTTGAGAAGATGTCAGGTCATC
This sequence comes from Medicago ruthenica, assembly GCA_018208015.1. NCBI lineage: Eukaryota > Viridiplantae > Streptophyta > Magnoliopsida > Fabales > Fabaceae > Medicago > Medicago ruthenica. Next base: position 105,824,468 of record CM031371.1, on the reverse strand, counting down.
AATTAGAGTCGTTGGAATTGAAGCTTCAACCAACGTTGATTCCTTCCTTGATATGGTATGCGTACAGAGGAATAACGTTTGAATTGTTTCCTTAAAAATGGTTGAGTGTTTCGTCCAAGGAGACAAAGCTGCAGACAGCGGTTCTGACTTCTGAGAATGTTGCAGAGCACTTTGTCCTTTTGACAGTGACAACAGACTTCAGACTCCCAGTCTTCAGACGCTGTTCTTCAGACGCTGATCTTCAGACACTCTTCATCAGACGCTGCTCTTCAGACGCTGACCTTCAAACGCTGATCTTCAGATGCTGATCTTCAGATGCTGATCCTCAGACGCTGATTGTCTTCAGACTTGCAACACAAGCTTCAATATTTTCCTTTGCTCTTAACTTGTTCTTTCAGAACCACTATTAGATACATAATTTTCAGCGTATGGTCCTGCACACTTAGAACAAGCATTAGCATATCCAATTTTCTTTTTAACACTTTGCTATCATCAAAACTCAAAAGGAACTTGTTCATACATTTTGTTCCAACACATTTTATTGCGTAGTAAATGTGAGTTAGAAGTTTCATATTGCTTTAAAAGATGTATGTAGAACAACGTATAAATGAGAGGACTCATAAATCTATTACCTTATGATTTTAGGTTAAGATGTGATGTTAAATTTACTTGTGTGATTATTCCTAATCCAATATGAATGATCATTTGGGATCTCCTCATGACGTAACGACATTCCTAAACCTATATTATTTATGTGAGAGAGCTCATAAGCTTATGTTACCATGTTCTCATATCTAATAAGTTACATAAATAAATCTCACAAACAAGTGACAAATAATAAAATTTCAAAATCATCAAATTTTCATAGAATTGTAACAATTACAAAATATTTATCAAATATTTTACGGTTAAATATTTTAATTTAATAAAAAGTATTGAATTAAAAAAATATACAAATGAGGTTGTTGGTGTGGTGGTTTTGGATTCTTTTTTTTTGGCGTGAATCATGTATCTTCCACGCAAAATTGCGGAGACCAAATGGGCGATAAACTCTTCCTAAAAGTTTTAACGCTACTGCATGTATAAAGATGAATTTGAACTCAGGATCTTAGTTAAACTAAAAAAAACCAGTGTCATCGCATCTAAACGCTCTTGGGGTGGTTTTGGATTCTAAAAAACTATACTATTAGATGAAAAAATGAATGCATTCATTGCTTAAAAAATGATGTGATATTCAGAGCATCTCTGATGAGAATATTTATGTGGATTTCATAGAAAAAAGAATCCATTTCTTTTCTTTTTTGTCTCCACTCGAAGAATTTGACTTGACAAAATGTGTAGGTGTAGCATAAAAGTTGAATAAGTATGCATGATAGCTTAAATAAGATATAATATCATCATTAATATTTGGTGCATCTATCATCATTAATATAAAGTACCTTATTTTTTTTACCGTTGAATCAAAATATATAGTATTAGTTACATAAGTATGACACAATGATGTAGAAACCGCTCAATAGCAGGGTACTCAAAGTAGGTTGTTTAAAAAATTATTGGAGGTTCTTTTAAACTTTTCTTAAACAACATAATTTGTGTCCATTATGGAATGACACAATTCAAAATATTTAGATAATTGAAGTTAATATTTTACACATATTTATATTAAAAAACAAGTATTATATATATATATATATATATATATATATATAATAATAATAATAATAATAATAATAATAATAATAGTTTTTTCAACTTTAAAATGTTCATTTCAACGTGTATGTTCAATTTCCTCTTTGACAATTTTAGTGGGTTAGTCTATACAAAACTTTGTTTAAGTTTTAGCTTTAAATTGAATCCTGCTAGTTGGTGAAATCAGACTAATTAGATTAGTAGTCATTAAACTGAATACTGAATAAATCTCGACCGTCTAAGATGTAGATGGTGGTGGCGGGTGGTGCGAAGATGGGCTAGCCATCCGCATCACCTCCTCTCGATGGTGGTTTGCCGGAAGGTTGAGTTTCACGGCGCGGTTGTGTCAGCTACTCTGATTTTCCCGGAGATCGCAACCGCAACCCGTGTAATAGATCAAAGCTTTTAGCTTTCTTTGGTCCGATCTGGATTCATGATTGGTTTGTCTCACCTGCGAATTGGTTGTTCGTGAGTGATTTTTGGGTTTGGTGTTGTTTCTCTGGGTCGTTTTCCTGTTGTTTTCGCGGTTCCTGTTCGGATGTTCTTTTCTAATTAGCTTCGATCTGATCCAGATCTGTTCCATCTGGTGTTGTTCACGATTGTTGGTGGTGATGGGGTGGTGCTGGAGGGTGTTATGGTGGCGAGGAGGTTGTTATGGTGGTGATGGGGTGGTGGTTTGGTGGGAGGTTATATGTAGGGGTGGTGATGTAGTGGTATGTCGTGTGCAAGTGGTGAGAGTGAGTGTCGCCGGCGGCGATGGCAACGGAGATGGTGGTTATTGGTGTGGTGACAGCGGAGATGGTGGTGAAAAGGGGTTGCTTGTGTTGCGAGATGGTTGGGGGAGGCAATGGAGGTGTTGGATTGAGTGGCGGTAATGGTGTGGTTTGGGTGGGGTGGTCGTGAATAATCTGGACTCGGATCTATCGGAACACGCGGTGGACTTAAGGTGTTTTAGAGGGGGTGTAGACGTTGTTCAAGTAGGGAGGTGATGTGTAGGTGGATAATGGAGAGCTCTTGGTGTTTATGTTGTAGGCCGCCTCTATGTTGGGTCCAAATCTGTCGTCGCCAGCTCTTGTTGCGTTTGGGTTGCTTAGTGTTTGGGTGCTTAGAGTGTGGGTGGTCTTCGAGCTGAACCTGTTTCCTTTTATAACATGGTTTTGGTTTACTCACTACCCATCCTATCAAATGTCGTATTGATTTGTGCCCTGGATTCTGGTGGGCCTATTACTTTTGCTTCGAGATCGGGAGTTAGTGTCCAGCTGCAAGTGGTTCGGCTGGTTATGGTGTCTTCTTCGGTGGATCGGGGATGAGGGGTACCTTACTGATTTGTCTCTGGAGTCTGGTGGGCCGATCGCTTTTGATTCGAGATCGGGATAATTCTTTGATTTAAGTTTGCTTTGGTCTATTATGGTGTTTTTTCTTTGGTGGACCGGGGGTTGAGAGGTGGTGGAAGCCGAAGGAGTGTTGGAATAGGACTTTCTGGGTGTGGCTCAACCATGGTGAGGTGAAGAGGATGTTGGATTTAGAGGGGTGTTTTTTTGGAGTGAGTAGCGGCGATGGGTGCTTCTGGATTTCGTTTTCAGTGGTTGTTTGCGACGAAGTTTGTTTTAGGCGGTGAAATTGGTTTTAGTGGTTGTGGGGTTCATGGGTGTTGAAGGTAGGTGGTCTCAGGTAGGTGATGTGTGTACTGGTGTCTTTATAGGTGTTTATTTTGGGTGTTCCGCCTATATATGACGTCTTTGTAGTCACTGATTTACCGGTCTCTGTTCGACTTGAACAGGGATCGAGTTTTTAATAAATTTTGTCATTCAAAAAAAACCGAATACTGATTTTTTTAATAAAAAAATATTGTAAAATACTTGATCGTAGCTCAAATAAATAATATTAAAAAAGAAAAATTATATCGAGCCTGACGACACAAGTACACATAATGTGTATATATATGTACAGTATATAATATAAATTGTTAGTAACTGGCAAGTGATGATGATAGTGGCATGGTGGGTTACCTATTTTTCTTTGTTTACATGGAATGGTAGCTTATTGATCATGGTGTCATGTTTATCTAACTTATTTATTTATTTATTTATCTATCTATTTATCTATTAACCAATAAATTCCATCTTTCTGTTGACAAGTTTTTCTTTTCTTCTTTCTTCTCAAGACCAGAACCTTCACTCACACTTGTTCATCCAACACAGTAGAGTAGAGCATAAGCAATGAAGATCCAGTGTGATGTATGCAACAAAAATGAAGCTTCATTATTCTGCACCGCCGATGAAGCCGTCTTATGTATCGACTGCGACCACCGTGTCCACCACGCCAACAAACTCGCTTCCAAACACCACCGTCTCTCTCTTCATAACCCAACTCCTAAACAACACCCTCTCTGCGATATTTGTCAGGTATTATCAACTTTTGTTGATCCAACTTTCTTTTATATTTAACACCAAAGATCGTAAACTTTTGTTGACTTAACTTTTTCTTATATTCAGGACGAGAGTAATATGTTGACTTTTTTTTTCTTGTTTTAGGAGAGAAGAGCTTTTGTGTTATGTAAACAAGACAGAGCAATTCTATGCAAAGATTGTGATTCATCTATTCATTCAGTTAACGAACTTACACAGAAACATGATAGGTTTCTTCTCACTGGTGTTAAGATTTCAACTACAAACCCATCGCCTTCATCTTCACCATCAACTCCTTCTTCAGCTACTACCAAGTCAAATCATATTCCTTCTTCTTCTTTGATCGAAAAATCTACTACTCCTTCACCAACATCTATGGAAGAAGGAAGTGGTGGTTCTACTATATCTCAGTACTTGATTGAGACTCTACCCGGTTGGCAAGTTGATGATTTTCTTGATTCTTCTTCCGTTCCCTTTGCTTTCTCCAAGGTTTTCCTATTTTCTACCTCTCTCTCTTACTCAATATTAATTAATTTATTTGTATCATGTTTGTTTTTATACTTTGATTAGATCTAATTAAGATTTTAAATTGTGATCGTGTTACAATCTTTGATATTATGAAAACTGCAGTCAAATTCAGCTGATACAGCCTCAATCGCTATAATCTACAAAGCGGTCGGGGGTTGTCTGTATCAGCTGCATTTGACTATAATTATTTGTAATATTAAAGATACTAAGCTTAAAAATAATTGATTGGTTTGTTTATGATTGGATCTGGTGTATGAAATGCAGGGTGATGAATTGTTTAATGCTGGTATTGAAGAAAATCTTGATTCATTCTTTCCCAATAATAATATGGGGATCTGGGTTCCTCAAGCACCACCACCTTCTCTATATTCTTCATCACAAATAATGATGGGGCAGAGTGAGACAACAAAGAAGGGGAACAACAACAAAAGCAGCATCAACAAATCAAGGTTGAGGGATGATCATGATAGTAATAATTTCACAGTTCCACAGATTAGTCCTGTTGCCAATTCCAAGAGAACAAGATATCTATGGTAGATCTAGTTATGTATCTTATCTTGTGTGGATAGTTGTTAAAGCCTCTGCATCAAAAAATAACACTTTCTTTGTTTGTTTGTTTTTGTATTTTTGGTTCTTTTAATTTTCTATCTTTTTATCTACCTTGGCTTGAATTTCACCTTTTTGGTTCCTTTTGACTTTTCTTCTTCTTTTTCTGTCATTTTCTGAAGGAAAACTTTCCTACCCTATACAGGGTTTTGTTTTGATAAATTTATGTACTACTGCACCTTTCTCCTTGTCAATGTCAATGTAAATGTAAATGTAAATGCTTTCATTTCTCTGAGCTTTTTTTCTAATGGATGTTGCTATTTTTGTACATGTTAAGAAAAGTAAAACAGTGTATAAGGACAGATTTTCAGTGTTTCTTTTTGGCAATTGGCAAGCAAGAGAATCTCATTCACTAGTTGAGGCTTGTAAATTGCAGGTGTTATTAACAGTTACAAAACGATTCTTGATGTTATCGAAAATTTCCACAAAAAGTGTAGTTCGGTGATATGAGTTGAGACACTATTATAAATGAGGTCTGGAGTTCGATCCCTGTAATCAAATTCTCATTTTCGCTAACAAATTAAGTATTATTGTTTGCTTTACAAAAACATAACTGTCATAACATAAACCTTCACATTATGGCCACCAACTATTGAGGTGGCTGACCATAGTTGATTATGATTGAATTGAGTCATAAAAAGTGTACGGACCGTGTATTGGTCCTTTTGGTCAGGAGGCCGTTGGTTAGGTTGTTGGAAGTAGGACATTGGACAGACAAATATTAATCAAGAGAAAAGAGGAGATGGTGAGAAGATGATAGTACTCACACATGAATGTGTTGATGGTGATGGATATTATACATATGGGCAGAGGTGAGGGAGGGCCATATAGTGAAAAGGGTTTGAATAGATTGATGCATATGGGTTTGTCTGTACATAACATAGGAAATTCATTTGTGGGTAAGAGTACCAATATTAGTCATTATTATGCTTTCATGCATTTTAAAAAGAGAAAATTGGTTGGTATAGCTTCCACTTGTAGTAGTTATATGTTTCTAATTTTGGTTTTGAGGGAGAGGGTCAGAGGGGGCTTCTCCTTATGCATCATGCCACAACAAGCCCAAAATTGAGCTAGCAACATAGTGAATTGAGATTCAAAATTTCCTTTTGGATTAGATTTGCTCTCAGTGGATTATTCCCCAAACTCCTATGTCAATACTTTTTTTTTTTTTATCAAGACTCGTATGTCAATACAATGTAAGCATTTCTATCCCTAGTCACACACCGTGCCAAAATTAAAGCCATTTACCCAAGCATTTGGATGAGATGATTTAAGCCTCTTTCAGCTTAATCAGAGATCGCGAATTCGAATTCAACTCTGAAAAACGGAGTTAATGAAAAAATTATTTAGGTCTCTTTAAATCAGCACGAAATCAGGATCCAACCAAGAAAATCTAAATAGAGATAGAGATAAATTATTGTTGCAAAGACATAGAATGAATTAACTGTCAAAAATTACTAGGACCCAGCCAAGAGAGACGTGGAGAGACGTGGGTGGTATTATTATGATTTTCTATGCTACGGATCTTCTATAGATTTGAAACTTTCATTTTCTTTTAGAGTGTGTTTGAATGGGGGAATGTTTTGAGGTAATGTAATGTTTTGAGGGAATTTAAATATTTTTAGATGAATTCCATTGTTTGGATAATAATATGGAGAATTTTCAAAATGATGAAAATTTACGAAGTATTTTGTTTAAGTTAAATTTAGAGAATTTCAAATGACACCTAAAAGCTAAGAATTTCAAATTTCTTCATTCTTATAATTTTCAAATTTTGCATTTTGGTCCTCAAATTTTTCAAATTGACCCCAAAAAATTTTCAAAAAACTGCAATTTGACCCCTAATTTTTTTGGAAATTACAAATTTATCCCTCAACTTATTCAAAATTATAAATTGACCCCTCAAATTTTTTGAAATTTACAAATTGACCCCTAATTTCAATTTTCAAATTTGGCCCAAAAAATTAAAATTTATAAAAGTTTCCCAAAAATGACGGCAATGAAATTTTTTATTACTTCATCCAAACAAGAATATTTAGAAATGAAGTCAATTTAATTAAATCATTTGAATTGCCTAGAATTCTAAATTCTTCAAAATTTCTCAATTACCTCGTCCAAATACACTCTTAGAGAAAATTGAAACTTTATTGTCAACTCTCTTATTGCACACATTAATGAAGGAATGTATCATTATTGCTACCATATGCCAGATAATAAAAGCCACACCAAAATGCATCTTTCTCATTTAATTGTATCCATTTCCATTACGTTTTTGACATCATACCATATAGGTTGATATTAATGAGGTTTTACATTTTAATCTATAAACCACCAGAATATTTTGATCTACCTCCCACCCCCAACCTATTTCACTAGTTTCTTTAATTGTTGACAAGAGCATTGCATCTGCATAACCTTAAAAAAATGCAAAGACTTCAGTTATAGAAATATATTCCAACACAAATTTAAATTGATGTCCATTACTTAGTATGCATCCATTGTCACATCTAACATATATGGTTGAAGTAAAATGAAACACACACACAATGTCAACTCAACATACTTGCCTAGGTTTTTTTTTTGTTGACAAAACATGCTTGTCTAGTTGTCTACCTAGGAAAAGCAATGTAAAACACTGATTTTGATCCAAAATTAAAATATCAGAAAAAAGAATAAGAAGAAAGAAAGGGTAAGGAAATGACTATTTAAAAAGGTTGATATATGATATAATTTAGGGTCGTCGACAATGAGCTTTGCAAATATGGTAGCAGTCATAGAAACAAGGTCCACCACAGTGAAGAGGACAATCCAACCTCATACCTTTGCACCTTGTTCTTGTCATGCATTGTGCAAACTCCCCCAACCTATACTCTTCCTTGGATGCATGTTGATGTTGTTGATGATGATGCTTCATGCCCCTTATAGTTCCTTTCTTCCCTTTAACATGTGATCTTGGTTCACCTCTACACCCCCATTTCCACCAACCACCCCCTCCACCTCCTCCTCCCCATCCCCATCCACCACCACCACCTCCTCCTCCTCCTCCACCACCACCACCACCTCCACCTCCTCCACCCCATCCCCATTTAAATCCTCCACTTCCTCCTCTCTTATACCAACTACCTTTGCTTGTGTTGAACACAACTTCATTGTTGTGTTTTCCTCTTACATGTTCCTTATTACCCTGATGATTAGAGAGGGTTGCTAAAGTGGCATTGCCTTGACTTTGAGCAGTGTCATTTTTCAGCCCGTCGCCTTTAAGACCAACAGTTTCCACTGTCAGAATTATCAAGCAGAGAACAGTACAAAATCTCAAGTTCTCCATCTTTTGGCAAGCTACGGAGAAAATGGAATATGTTATATCATATATATAGCAGCTTTTGTGACTAATATATATGGTGTGCCATCAACACTGGTTGACATTTTCCATCACAAACCTTTTCATTCTTAGTAATATCTTACCCTTCACTTTTGTCCCCACATGCAAAAATTGTAGCAACGAGTAGTGCAACTGTGCAAGCACCTTTGTGTACCTAAAGCTTCCCCACCAACACTGCATGCGCGACCCTTGGCATGGGATCATAGCTGATCATATTCTCAACTGATATTACCCATCCTCCATATAACCCAATATCCACAAAAAACATATTACAATTCTTAATAGATCTTTGGCAACAGCTTTAATAAGAAGTCACTTTCAAAAGTGGCATTCATCAAATATTATGAAAGTCATTACTCATTAGCCATAAAAAAAAACTGGTTTTTATAGCAGTTGAGATTTACTAAAAGGTACTACACTAATTATCATTATTTAAAAAAGAATATACCAAACCAAAAGTTCAGCTCGAGTTATAGATTGCTAGTTGCATTAGCATGTAATTAAACTTTTACAATCAATGAAAAGCTATCCAAATAATAGGGAATCTTTGCCTCCAAGCAATAGGGAGTTTTAGCCAATATATATACTATATATATACATATAGAATAGTACAAAATCAACGCATCGAGTGCAACCAACAAGTTGAACGCCCATAATGATGGACCCTCGTATCATGCAGCATCAACTTTTGGCATATGTTCGTTCTACACTTCTGACTCTGAGTTGGTATTGCTTGGCCTTTAAGACTAAGACTGTGGAGAACGTGTATCACAAGACGTAGTGACGTAGTAGAGACGGATGGGAAGAAATATCCATCCATGTGATGTACATTATCAAGTTACGAACCGTAATGAATTTTTGACAACCATGTGTAACTAAAAACTTATTTATGTATGTATATCAAGTAATTAAGAACATTTAGAGCATTCATAATCAATAAATCAATACCAATATTCAAGATGAATATTTGCTTTTTAATGCACATTTTAGATCTTAATAAAAAGAAAAGGTGATTGTACCAAAAAAATGGTGATTTTAAAGAGCCTAACAACAAAATTCACATTTGAGAAGTGAAAAATTGCGAGTTCAAACTCGCGCCTTGGCATATTAAATACCCCTATGGTCTTTTATCATAAGTACTTATGGGACGGATCTTGACAATTTCATTATGTGTAAAAACTACAAAAGATATGGTGGCAAACCTATAATTAAAAACAAAAGCACTTATGAAAAAAATTAAAAACAGGTTTTGTCAACATTTGTCCTACACGGTGTTAAATACGAAAGTTGGTGAACTTTAGACTCAAATTTGGGTACAAAAAGGTCGAACAGTAAGCTTCAAGCCCCTATTTTTTTCCCCAATTTGATCTTGCACCATCATAGTCGCTGAAGCAAATCTAACACTCAAAAAGAGTAATGATATGATCGGCTTTCTTGTGACATTGAGTTTCTCACTTTCTCATTAAAATGGGGAATTTTTTTTGACAGTATTCGTACCTACACAGAATTTTTGAAAATTAAAAAAATATTGCAATAATCATCCAAATCTTTGATTAACAACCCAATCCACAACTGAAAAGGTTTACATAAATTAATTGAAGTTTACACAAATTATTGTTAGTTTTCTAAGGATTGGTTTGGGAATAGCTCAGCTTGGTAAACTCAAAATCTAACATCCTTCCATACTTGATGACTTCCCGCTTCGCATCCCTAATATTGTCCAAACAATGACCACATTACACTTTTCCGTTTGATAATTTCGTTTTCATTTTCGAATTACAAAACGATTGTAAGTAAATAGAGGTTTGACATCCTAACCAGATAATTATTTGATCAAATACCCTGCAAGTATTTACAGCCTGGCTATATAAATGCTAGAAAAATGCACAAAACAACAGGTGCATACAAGACAGTGGAGATAGGCTCGAGGGGGGGACATTGAAGTACACTAACCTGACATATATTACATGTTACAAAACCTAATTACGACTCAAGGACAGCTCCTTCAACAATTTTCCACCCTGAACCTGAAAAAGACATTTCATATCTTGTTGTGTAGGTTCTGCTGTTGGAAGTATCATGTTGTGGATGACCAACAGCAGTGAGGTGGGTAGACTCTTTGAGAGTTGTTTCCACTACTGCACGCTGCCCATTCTGTGATATAGTCACACTGTCGATGCTGAGATCCTCCAAGTTGTAGTCATACGACCAACCAAGCTCTGCAATCTCAGCTGCTCGATCAGTCCATATCTTCAACATTTCACCGTCCAACACCTAGCAGATCTTAAACTTCAGTGAAACTTCATATATGCAAAGATGGTAGGTAAATTGTTTATGAAAAAAAAGGATAGTAGATAATTCACCAAATAAAACTGTCTCAAGATTATTAGTAATCAGTCAAGAAGTAACAAAAGAGAATGTTTAAGACTCAGTACTGGTCCCGGAGAAAGAAAAACCCACAAGTAATATAATATCATAACAGTTCATTCAGAAGTTGCATAATGCTTCTCAGTTCCCAATATCCCCACATACATACACATGAAAAGGTCACCCTGCTCATTTATGCACATATATATAATGGAAAATGCTAACAAGTGCCCTTAGAGCATCCACAATGGAGACACCCATTTTTGGGTACTTAAATGGTCTCACGTGTATACATCACTCATTTATAATTTTTTAATAGTAGTACCTAATAAGTACTCAATCCCCCCCAACCTAGCATCTTACACAAATTTCTTAAATGAGACCCACTAATCAACTATTAATAACTTTTTTTTTGAAGCAACTATTAATAACTTTATATCATTACATTTTAATTTTTTTAATATTAAAAGAGTGTGGGTCCCGTTTAAGATTGGGGGTCGGTCTTAAGTGAGACCCCGGGTCTTATAAGACCTCGAAAAAGTTTCTCCCCAATGGGAGTACCTAATAAGTACCGGGTCTTAAATGTGGAAGACCCTCCCATTGAAGATGGGTAAGGGCACTTGATAAGGAAAATTTTTCTTGGGATAAAAAGCATTTGATAACAAACAATTTTTTCTACATAAAAGTTATCAATTATTTCCATTTTTAAATAGGCACTTGTTAGCAAGACCCATATATAATATATGATCCATCCCATGCAAGGGCTCATGTTATTTATACTTGACAAAATTCAACCTGACTTTGGTATCTAATATGAAATATTAATTCAGTTTTACTGTGAAATGTTGACAAAATGAAAATTCAACACCCATTTCTTATCAGTGTGGGGGTATGGGAATGGAGGAAGCAAACAAGGAAGAGGAAGTAAATGGTTAGTTAAGTTTGGGAGATTTTTCAATGGAGAGGACTAGAACCCAATTTAAAAATATCATGTGGTAAGGAGTATACTTGCATCATCAAAATGATTGTTTAGAAACCACTAACCAGTTTACAATTTCCTACCATAAAAAGAAAATAAACAAAAAATTCTTCTCCGACAGGTTCTAATTCCACTCCTTCCTTTTCAATTTATGAAACAATTCATTCCCCCTGCCGACAAAACTAAAAAAACATAGCCTAAATGGAATCCCATTGTACCAAATTGGGATTCAATGAAAAGGAAAAACAAACACACATAAATAATTGCACGTGAGGTCAAGGAAAGACACATTATTCACAATTGCCATATTTAACAAGACTGTAGAAGAAAAATATATTATCGGTGCATTGGTCATATTCACACTAAATTTTGGAACAGTGTAATTAGTAATTCCCATCTCCATTTTAAAGGACCAACTAAATTCCTTACCTCTTGCAATCTTCCTAGGAAATGGTCAGGTCCAAAAGCCTGGGATTTGATATGTTGCCACTTGCGGACTAGAGTTTCTGCAACCCTTGCACTCATTTTTGGTAGTTGCTCTCCTAATTCTTCATCTCCTACAGGACCTGTACAGTTGAATCTGTTATGCATACAATAAGCAACTATTGCCAGAAGTTTACATCATGAATTATAAAAACCTAATTTCAGATCTCTGATAATTGAATCAATCTCAAGAGTAAGAAAATATCTGTACTAGTACTCCAATGGTTGTGTAAGAAAATATCTGTACTAGTACTCCAATGGTTGTAGATGATTCGAAAAGACCATACCTAAATTGATAGTATCTGACGCAATTGCTGAACCAGTCACTTCACGACGAATGGGCGAGCCATTTTTAGAAGGTAAAATCTTCAAACCAGCTAAAGTTATGAGTCCAATTGCTACACCAGCACACATGATCTTCACACTTGCATTTTTTATTTCATCAGTAATAAAGTTTCCATCATTTATCTCAGCAGTATTATTTATTCCAGAAACCTCAACATTAACCGGAGGATTCTGATCTGATAATCTAAGGGGTTCCTCATTTTCAGAAAGACTGGAATGATCCTTCTCACCATTTACTTCATATGTCAATATTTTATCATCAGACCGAACAGGAAACACCCTCTTTAATGCTTTTATTACACTAGCCTGGACATGGCCAATAACAGCAGTAGCCTCAGCTCCAATTTTTGCTATAGCTGCTGCAGCAGCCAGGGGTGAACGACCAGCACCCTCCAGCCTCTCTAGATATCTTAGCACTGTGGGGTCATCATAGTAATCTCCAAGCTTAAAGCTTGTCTCTTTAGTATCTCTAAACCTGGGGAAAACCACCTCCATCAACCATGTCTCCAACAATTTACAGAGTCCAGGAAGATCACTGTCTTCATCACCTTTTGCGTTTTCCATAATAAAATCTATAATAGATGGGTTTCGATAAGGAGAGCTGTCACTATCGAGTCCCAACCATGATCGACATTGATCAAGCTCCCCAACAAGCAGTGCACACAGACCCCTTTCCAATGCAAAATCAACTTCTCTCTTCTCCATCTCCATGGGAGTATAAACAGAGGGAGAATTCCTCATATTTGTTACCTTAGTTTGTTGAAGTTGATGGAATAAATTATCAGCATCTTGGATAAGATGTGGCTTTTTACCTACAAAGGCTTGTGCAACCAATGCAAGTGCAACCCCATAGGCCTCAAAACTTTCAGCTGGAATATTGCTAGGTGTTGCTACAAAAAGTTCGACCTTAAAAAAAAAAAAGATTGGAGATAAAAAGAATTAATGAAAAAAATAAAGGTAAATCCTTCATAAACAAAAACTAAGGGGGGCGAAAGAAAATTAAAATAAAAACATGCACAAAATATTCTATGAACACCTGTTCGGCAGCTTTCATATGCAGGAATGCCTCATTCATGAAATCCTCACGTGTGAAACTCCCAGCAATTGCTGCTGCTCCTCCACCTCCAACTGCCCACAGAATGTTGCGGACACCTTGGAGACCTTCTTCTCTCCGCGCTCGATGTTCATCATCAAGAGGCAAGGCTAAAAGTTCTAATACACAGCGTGGGGTTATCTCTTCAAGTGTCTCATCAATTTGAGTTTGTAAATCCGGTGCTAGGCTGCTTGCCCCTTCTTCCTACATGATCAAGTGAGTCATCAGAAAGCATATTGCACCAGAACTGCAATTTAAAAGTCTTCAAGCTATACACATTGTTTTAATGCACATTAAATACATGCAAAAAATAATATTGTGTAGATTTTGGAAATGCAACAGTAGTAAAGTTTAAAAGGAATACTATACTTGACAAATACACAAAATTTCACCCAAGTACTCATTACTTCCACATCCATAATACAACAACAGCACCATGTCAATTTTGTGGCAGTAGTGATGAGTAAGATCATGGTTGTCAGGATCGCGACATAGATCGTGAGATCGTACGATCTCACGCGTCACCAGGTCTCCACCGAGTTGGAGCGGTTCAAAGATCGGAGAAGACAGCGGAACGTGCGGCGCGCAGAGGAAGAGCGCAAGATCGTGAAATCGTTGCTCTGATTCGCATCAGAGAAGAACGGTTTGAACCGGTTGTTTCGCGCGAAGAGTGAGGTCGGAATGACAGGAGCTGCTCGTTTGTTGTTTTCTGCGGCGGCTGGTTGCAAAGGCAGCTGTGTTATATTGAAGAAGAAGACTAGGTCTAGGTTAAGTTAGTGGAAAAGACTTATTTGGGCCTAGACTTACATAAATATAAATAAACTGTTATGACTTATTTGGGTCTGAGAACAAAAAGAAAAAGACTTATGTGGGCCTAGACCTATAATTTCATTTTTTGGTTACAAGACGTATAATAAACTATTATGAATTATAGTAACAAAACAAAAACTATTATGAATTTATTTTTTTAAGGGAAAAACTATTATGAATTATTAATTAACTTAGTTTAATGTTGTAATTTATAAGTTTTTTTTATCAAAGGTTATTTTTCTTAGTTATTTTTATAATTTTGTCTATTTGGTGGGATCTTACGATCTTTGTTACAATCTTAAGATCTACGCTTTTTCTATACCCCAACGATCTTTAGTGAGATCCCGATTTTGACAACCATGAGTAAGATTACATCAATATTAGGAAAGCCAAGTACAATAATGACATGAAAGGTTACACAAAATTTTAAACGAGTCCTGCTATCAAGTAATCCACTGACATTCATTAAACATTATAAAATGTTTAATAAAAATATACAACATACATATATGGTCTAATACATTGCAAGCTTAAAAGAAAAGATTTTGTAAAAGTTGCATGAGTAATTATGATTGGTTGAATAACTGAGAGTAGATTATTACTTTTTACATTGAACCATCATGAATAGTTATACTTTTTCTTTTTTTTTGTACTCGGTTCCATAACAAATCTTTATACTAGATAGTATGGCTCCACTGAAAAAAAGCTATCTTTTTGTCTAATCAATGCAATTTCTGAATACTTCAGAATTGCAAAAAGGAGCACTGGCTATGTTCTATGTCTACAGGGTATTCTACTACTCGTAGAGTCAAGTATGGATAATCTTGTCTACAAATACTTGTCAAAATTGAAATATTAAAAGAGTCGTATAATATCTATGAATTTTCAAACAATTGTTTCTCATACGAGTTGAAATTAGCCTATACATTTCAAAATTTCTCAAAAATCTCTCATTTAACTTGTCTATAATCAATCAATTATCTAAAACCATATAATGGTATTTTCTTATCCTAGAAGCTAAATCCAGCCAGGCATCAGTGTTAGTAAATTACATTATTATAGGCCTGAAAACTAGGTATTATCTCTCACCTGCAAAAGTTTCAATGCCCTTTCCAGCATCTCACAAGCAACAATGAAATCCGGTGGGGACAAAGCCATAGCATCCCTAGAAATGTCAACATATGCAAGCGCCATAGCCAACACAACATCTTGCTTAAAGGTCTTCGGTAACCTCTCTCTCAGTAAACCCCCTCCAATCCGAAGCACCAACTCCGTCTCTCCAGCTTCTTGCAACACGCACAGAGCTCCAGGAACCTACAAAACACAAAAATGAAAAGAACTGTTACGTTGACATTAACAAATACTCTCTCTGTCTAATTATAATTGTCTCATTTGCAATATTTTTCTGCCCCAAAATAATAGTCATGTTAGTATACCAATGAAACATTAACTTTTTTCCCACTAATTTAACCTTATTAAACTACAACTAATAAGGGTGTTTTAGTAATTGAAACTCATTTTATCATTGAAATCAACACACACAATAAATCATTTTCTTTTGAAGCTCAACTCAAATGTGACACTCAAGGTATGTTTGCCAAGACACATTTCTAAGCTTATAGCTTATGTCTGATGAAAAAAGACAATAGTCATTTTGTCACGAGCTTATAACTTATTTTTACTAGCTTAAAGTTTCTTTATAAGCTAACTCAAGTAGTTTATAACTTACCATTTTTCTCTCTCAATTTTACCCTTATAATCTAAATTGAAAAAAATTATATATATTAATTAAATATATATTTTTTCATGTCATTTCATATATATAAGCTAGTTCAACCGCTAATTTTACAAACACTACAAATTCAATCATCTAGCTTATCTGCCATAAGCTCATCCACTATAAGCTCCTTATCAACTATTCACTGTTTTTGCCAAACATAGTTAACCTAATTTTTTGTATCTTATTCTTCTAGCTACACTACTCCACTAGTTAACCAAGTACAATTAATAAGAGTGTTTTAGTAAATGAAACTCATATTATCGTTGCAATTAACACAATTAATCATTTTCTTCCAACAACAACTCATATGTGAATTGAATCGAATGAAATTGAAAGCTTACTTTGTCGAAAGGGATTTCAGTGAGAATGGAAGAATCCTCATCTTCGTCCTCGTCAACGACGAGGCTTTGATTATACTCTCGTCTAGAAGCAGGATCAGCTAGGGTTTCACAAGCAGCTTGAAGAATCTGTCGACGACTAATCAAAGCTTCGTTGCTGAAAGCATACTGAGGAGGCTTCGAGAATTTCGCTTCATAAGCTCTCCGAATACCATCACCGAGAAAATGTGTTTCGGCGCCGAGGATTTTGTACAGGTCGAGAGGGAGTGACACGTGACGTTCGATTGGAGGAGGGTAAGAAGGAGTGAGAGTGACTGTGGCGGAGGTGGAGGTGGTGGTGGTGGAGGAAGAGGAGGTGTCGCCGAGGAATTGGAAATCGGAGATGAGTCGCTCCGCCCATTTGCTTGTGGCGGAGACGGCGGAGGAATGGAGGCGGTTAGGTTTTTTGGAGAAGCGTGTGAGACGGCGGGAAGTGGAGAGGCCGACGCCGATGGTTACGCCGGTTACCACCGCAGCATCCATAGCTTAAAACTTTGGACTTATGTTAAAACCCTTTCTTCTCCCTCTCTCTCTCTCCTAGTTATGTCCTATCCAATGTGTAATAAAATAATCTTGTTTGTGACTACACGAGTTTTTTTTTTTTTTTTGAAGGAACTACGCTAGTTATTATAAGAGTGAAACTCAAAATACAACTTGGAGGTTCCGTTTCAAATTCAAACTTGTTTTATTCAAATCTATATTCAAACGAGATGAAAATATTTAGATAAACTTTTAAGATACAATTTTATGGGGTAATATAATACTCCATTAAGTCCTTATTATAAGAAGAAAAATCAAAAAACATCAAAATCAATACAATTATAGGGGCAATTGGTAGTGGGAATGCATTGAACTTGTACTTAAGGCCCCGGTACATAGTTTGATTCCCACGGAAGGCAAAAACTCCACATAGAGGCTGTGGAGAAGACCATGAGTACATCTCGGTCCTTGAAAGATAGAGAGGCCAGCCCGTAAGGGAGCCAGCCGGATGTTACACCCTCTAGGTGGATTGCATTCACTTAGCCATTTTGGTAGGATTTTTATTTTTCATCTTTTTTCTAAATTGATCTTGATCCATTCTTTTTAGGGTTAAATAATATTTTTCCCCTGCCATTTGGGCGAGTTTTTATTTACCCCTGTAAAAAAAATTAGATTCCCTTTTGCCATGCTAAGATTCTAAACAACCCTGATGTGGGTCTCACCACCGTATGTGGAATTCATTGTACCCACATAGATTTCATCCAATAAAAGAGTGAATGTTAGAGAGAGTATTCATAACACTCATATTGTTACAAACTAGTCGATAACCCGTGCTACAGCACGGGCCGCGCGGCTGCGCCGCGCGGTGAGGTTTGTGACGTTTTGTCGTGGTGTGAGATTTAGTACTAAATAAAAGTAAAAGTTAAAAGGCATACATAAAAATTACCTTGAAATAGTTATAAATATTTACACAACATATATCCTTCATAAACTAACCAACATAATTGATATCTTAATTAAATTACATAAATCAAACACCCTTAAATAAGACATAGGAAATGAAATACGATAGATACTACCACCCTTAAATTACAGAAATGAAATACAACATGGGCTATGTGTTGCGTCTATCATAGGAGAATTATTAATATGGGTCTCGTGTTTCAATCGTACGCTCCAATTATTTTTTTAGCGATCCATCTATAGAAAAATACCATATAAAGTTAAATCCTTAAAAAAAAAACATACAAAATTAAAGTGTGATTAATCATAGTGTATTTTGTTTATACTAAGATATATTTCGTTTATATATTGACATATACTCGGATATATTTTGTTTATATATAGTTCATACACTCACATGTATCTTATTAATATATAATTAACATTACATTACATAAATAAACATATACTGACATATTCTCGTAAAAAAATATATAGTCACATATATTTTAATAATGTATAGTTCACGTAAATTTCATAAATAAAAATATACTAACATATTCCTGTAAAAAAAAACATATGCTTAGCTATACATATATTTTATTAATATATGGTTCATATTGACTTTCATAAATAAAGAAGCATTATTATATGGTAGATAACACAGTGTATACATTATTTTACGTATTATATATAAATATTTATATATAACTATGAAGCATAAGTTTAAGATATGATGTGATATTTTATTTTCTCCTAGGATAAATATCATGTAAAGTTCTTTATATACAGAAATCATTCATAAGTATATGCTTATCAAGCAAAGTATATAATATCTGAATACAATTAGTCTCAATATACATAATTATATATTAAACCTAATTAATACCGATAGTATCTGAATACAATTAAAACATTGGAAGCCATTACAAATCTTCAGACTCTGAACTTCAGACTTCAATCTTCAGACTCTGAACTTCAGACTCCAGTCTTCAAACTCTGAACTTCAGACTCCAATCTTCAGACTCCAGTCTTCAGACTCAGACTTCAGACTCCAGTCTTCAGACTCTGAACTTTATATTTTGAATATATAGTCCGTACACTCACATATATTTTATTAATATATGGTTCATATTGACTTTCATAAATAAAGATATATTGACATATTTCCGTAAAAAAAAACATATACTCATATATATTTTATTAATATATAGTTCACATTAAATTTCATAAATAAAGATACACTGACATATTCCCGTAAATGGATTTCATACAAAATTTCGTAAAAAATTAACCTCTCTCTTCTGATAAAGACATACTGGATTTCATATATGTTAAGTTGGTGATGAAATTATGTGTAATTTTTTAATTAATATATCGTTTAGGTTAAAGAAAAATCAGTGGTATAAGACTAATTGTAGTTTAGGTCATAAAACATATAGTATAAGACTAATTGTAGTTGAGGTCATAAAACATATAGTATATATTTTTAAAAAATTTGCATGAAATTTGCATGTACATAAAAATGAAATACTACTTATGTCTCAAATTAGATATAAAAAATATGACTCTCTCAATAGCAGAACGATGTAACCTATATAAACTACCTTTAACTAATTATCAATTTGTCTTCATGGTAGATAACACAGTGTATACATTATTTTACGTATTATATATAAATATTTATATATAACTATGAAGCATAAGTTTAAGATATGATGTGATATTTTATTTTCTCCTGGGATAAATATCATGTAAAGTTCTTTATATATAGAAATCATTCATAAGTATATGCTTATCAATCAAAGTATATAATATCTGAATACAATTAGTCTCAATAAACAGAATTATATATTAATTTTAATTAATACCGATAATATCTGAATACAATTAAAACATTGGAAGCCATTACAAATCTTCAGACTCTGAACTTCATACTCCAATCTTCAGACTCTGAACTTCAGACTCCAGTCTTCAGACTCTGAACTTCAGACTCCAATCTTCAGACTCCAGTCTTCAGATTCAGACTTCAGACTCCAGTCTTCAGACTCTGAAGTTCATACGCTGTTCTTCAAACACTGTTCTTAAAAAAATTAGTCTCTCTAATATAATAAGTCAGAGACTAATTTGTCTACAATATGAAAATGTTAGTGGCCAATTTGAATTTATTTTTTTCTCAAGTTAGCTCTTGAGGAAATTGTGAGGGATTAAATTGAGTCTTCACTTTATATATTTAAACATATAAATCGTATTAGATTTGATAAAATATGAAGAGCAACATCATACCATTGTTTTCATCTTGTGGCTTTGAACTCTGGTTCACATTAAGTAATTGTAAAGGTTAATAAAAGTGAAAAATAAAACAAAATATTTAATCTATAAATCTGTTACATCTGTTAAAATAATATGTAGGAAGAAAATGATGAGAAGCAACTTGATACCTATGTTATTGTTGATCACCATCCAGTTTCTTTCAATTTATCACTTTTTCTGCATAAAAAAATCATTAGTAGAAGATGAGAAGTAGAGAGAGCACACTGATGTAAAAAATAGAGAAAGAAGATGCAAGAGAGTGAATATAAGAGTTGATGAAATTTGAAATTTGAATTTTTGTACGGAATGAAGTGATGTTTTTGCAGTTTTTGCAGGAAGGACAGATAAAAATGCTTTTGATTAGGATTTGACGAAAATAACCCTGAAAAGTGTGAAGGAAATGTCATGATAAAAAAAACTGGGTATGAGTAGTTAAGTAAAAATGATGTTTTTGACCGTGGATTTGGCCAAAACAACCCTGAAATTGTGAAGGAAAAAGTTTGAAAGAAAATGAAGTATGGGTAGTTAAGTAAAATTGGTAGTAACTTGTTTTCATATATTGTAGTAGATTGATTTATGACTTGCTTAAATCAATTTACAAAGAGAAACATTTCAGAAAATATATAACCATTAAACCACAAGGTTGTATCAAATACATTAGCTCATTGATGCACATATTTTTTATTCCTTTTGTGGGATGTAATTCATCTCGATATAGATGAAAATGAATCTTGTGATACAAGTCATAACGAACCTTATGATAGCAGTTGTAATATTCATACACATGTCTTATAACACACAAGCATGATACACAGTAAAAGATACGATGGTTGAATTCAGTTAAATAATGTTTATTCAACACAGTGCAAGTATAAGAGTGTCCAGCTTCAAAATACACAAATAAAATTATCAATAAAAAAGGCCAACCCACTTGGGTTGGCCTGGTGGTATTGGTTTGAGACCTAGGAGTGTGCTCCTCCTCAAGGTCTTAGGTTCGATTCCCCCCGGTGCCAATTTGGATGGGCTAATTTAGCTTCTTCAAAAAAAAAATTCAAAAAGACCATGAAATAATTTAAGATCAACCAGGGTTTCACAAGAAGCTTGATGAATCTAACAACGACTAATTAAAGTTTCATTACAAATTGAGGAGGCTTCAAGAATTTAGCTTCATAAGCCATGCAAATGCCGTCGTCGAGGAAATGCATTTCAACACCGAGGATTTTGTACAGGTTAAGAGGGAGTGACACGTGACATTCGATCGAAGGAGGGAAAACAAGAGTGAGAGTGACAGAGGTACGATCATTTAATCTTACTTTTCATGTGTTTTTTTTTTCAAGGAGTGAAAGTATACGTTTGTCTGTTTCTTTTAATACGCTAACACATGTAATAATAAGTAGTATTTTTTTATGAAATTTTGAATTTTTATTAAAATTATATTTATAGATGTTTGTAACTTTTAAATATAGTGAAATCTATGATTATCTTTTACCAATAATATAATAAATGTCATAAAAATTCTCATTTATTCAAAAAATAAAAAATCTCATATTTTTCAATAACACCAATAATACAACATTTTTAAAAATAAATTTAATTAAAGATATAACTGAAATTATGAAAAATCCAGCCCAATAAAAATATTCTCATTATATATTGTTATAGATATCTTGTCAAAAAAAATTGTTATAGATATATATAAGAAGTTTAATGTTACTTTTGGTTTGGACACTAGGAATTTAATTTAAAAAACATAATTTCACTTAGTAATGCTTCTAGCTAGGGGTGGGCAAAAAGAACCAAAAACCAAACTGAATCGAATTGAAATTAACCGAACCGTTTAAGTGGTTCGCGAACCGAACCAGTAATTTAATAATGGTTATTGAACCATAACTGAACCATTTTGAACCGAACCAAACCATTAACAAAACACAAACTTCACATTTTAATAATGAAGTTTTATTTTCATTTTCATCATACATTATCATTGGAATTTGTTGATGTTTTTGTTGGTATTCCTAAAATACAACCAATAAAACCACAAAAAATTAATAACTAGTGTGATTTAATTCTTAAAAAGGCTTAATACATTTGGTCATAGATTAAATATAACTAATAAAAAGTCTTTATATATTTTCTAGAGGATAAAAATTTTCAACACATGTCGCATAATTTGGGTCGCAGAAGGAAAAGAAAATACATTTTGGTTCAAAATATTATTTTAGGTTCGGTTCGTAAACAACAAAACGGTTAACCAAACCATAACTTTGGTTCGGTTCGATTAATCGCAAAACTCAAATGGTTTGGTTCGGTTTTCTTCAAAAACCAAACCATGTCCACCCCTAGTATATGTTAGGCTAGACTAGATGTTCAAATATAAGGTCCTAAACCACGAAAAATTATAGTATCAATTTAATCATTGAATTTTCATGAAAAACAACAAATCTTGTTGATGGATTAAATATTAAAATGAGAGAACATTGTAAGTACAATTTAGTTGATTTAAAAAGTTTAGTGGAATTCATTGTACCCACATAGATTTCATCCAATAAAAGAGTGAATGTTAGAGAGAGTATTCATAACACTCATATTGTTACAAACTAGTCGATAACCCGTGCTACAGCACGGGCCGCGCGGCTGCGCCGCGCGGTGAGGTTTGTGACGTTTTGTCGTGGTGTGAGATTTAGTACTAAATAAAAGTAAAAGTTAAAAGGCATACATAAAAATTACCTTGAAATAGTTATAAATATTTACACAACATATATCCTTCATAAACTAACCAACATAATTGATATCTTAATTAAATTACATAAATCAAACACCCTTAAATAAGACATAGGAAATGAAATACGATAGATACTACCACCCTTAAATTACAGAAATGAAATACAACATGGGCTATGTGTTGCGTCTATCATAGGAGAATTATTAATATGGGTCTCGTGTTTCAATCGTACGCTCCATATTAATCATGCTATCTTAGGTGCATTCTCATTCTCATAAATTCTTATCTTAGGTACTTGTAAGTACGTCTAATACTTTACTATAAGCTTTTGCATATTAATGCATTCCTTAATGGGAATCAATCTCCCAATACTTAACACATGAGTATAGGGTCATAGGCTCATCGTTTTCATAAGCCACTGCTTGATTGTTGGAAACATTCCCATACCCGTCTAGGCTTTGCCCTCTCAATTCTAATCAATCCTAAGTTATTGCACAAATCCTTGTTCATCTATTCCTTATGTGTTACCTGCCCCTCGGTTATGTCCACAATGGTGTTTTTCTTAGAAATTAAGGTTTTCATTGAAAATGGTTACCAAATGCCTCGCCCGACGCGTACACAACTCACTGAACGAAGCAGAACAGCCCTGGAGGGTCTGTCCTAACTCGCTAGGCGAGCTGCATCTCGCCATGGCGAGTTGATGCAGGGAAAAATGTTGAAAACTCGCTGCAAGCTCGCCCCGAGCTCGCCGGGCGAGTTTGACAGCACAGAAAAAGTTCAAAACATGATTTTCCACCATTTTTGACTTATCTAAGCATACCCAGGCATCATAACAGTATAAGGAATGATTTACAACTATAAATTGATTGATTAAAACGTGATTGAACAAGGAATTGGCAAGTAAAAGGGTTTAGGGCACTAATTTATAAACTTTGCTCAAAATACTAAATACACATCAAAAACTCTCAAAGTGGGTTCTAAAACCCCTAGGGAGCTCACCTTAAACTTTGATTACAGCTTGATTGCTTACTTGCCAACTTTTCCTCAAAACCCTAGCTCAAAATCCTTTCCTTTCTTCTTGCTTCTTCAAGCTAAGCCTGTCTCAAAGTTCCCACAATTATTGATTGCTTGGCATGAGAATTGAGAGATTGGAGATGAAGTTTGATGATTATAGAGGGATGGAGGAGGATGGCGTGGGAGGAGGAGTAGAGAGAAGGGAGAGGAGTTGAATTTTAGAGAGAGAAAGAGTGTTAGGAAATTAGGGAAATATGACTTTTGTCATATATAATGCCATAAATTGGTAATTACCAAATTGCCCTTTTTCTTAAAACATCTCTGATACGTCGTCTTACCACTGATGAATACCTGGGTCTGAAGCGGGATATTACAGAAACTCACACATGCATTTGATAAATTGTAAAGCTTAACCCATTAGACAATTAAATAAGCTTAGCAGAGTGATTGGAGAGTAAATCAACCAAGGAGAAAGGATATTAAGGTTAGGGTTCTTTGAAGATTTGGGGAAAAAGGTAGAGCTAGGATTTGGGAGGAAATAGAGTAAAGAAGGAACATTGGAAGCTTGAAGAACCAACTTTCATCCTTAGTATCAAGGTGTGTTCCTCTACCTTCATCCCTCATTCATTTGATAAATTATAGAATTATGAAATTGGAATTTGGGTATTTTGAAGTTAATCATTGAATTCATGAAGCATGCATGTTAGTATTAGTAAGATGAAGTTGTTGCATTCGACTTTGAGTAATTATTACTATTTATCTATGATTCATTATAGCTTTGAATGCTGAGTTGCTTTCATGTGTATGGAGGTTTGAGTTTAATTTAATTGTTTGGTCTCCTTCGATGTATTTGAATGCTTTTGAGTTTGAGCTGATATTTACACATTGAGAATTTCATGATTAATTAAATTTAAAGAAAGATTTTAGTCCTTGCCGATTAAGATTGTACTTTAAGGTCATAACTCCATTTGGACATCATCATATTATTTTCTAGATGAATTAAAGTGAATAAGAATGAAGTCTGGTATAAATTAAAGTGCTTCAAATATACCTTCATGCAACAGATTGTATCGAAAATAGGATAGAACATGCAATGGATATATGCCTCTTATTAATTATAGACTATAGTTGATGTTTTTTATCATTGGAATGAAAATTGGCAATTGCAGAAGTATACAGTTTGAACCTGATATAGGGTAATGCCACTAGATATGAATATTACTAATTACTAGTAGTAATAGTAGAAGATATTGATTAAGATTACTAGTTGCAATTTGTGCAACTAGGTAGTGTTTAGATATGTGGGGAAGATTAGTAAGCTAAGGTAATTCTCCGAGCATAGAAAAAAACCTTAGGTGTCAGTTACAATGTAGGCAGGCAAGCGGGGCGCCACTTGCAAAACTTTATTATAGCATACTACATTGGCAGTACAAACTACTTTGGTTTACCCACACCTGAGTAATTTGGTAGATGCAGTAAGAGTTGTGCTCAATATAGTTTAGTTATATTAAAGTGTATTAAAGAAGGCTTGTAATGCTAACAGTACATTATATAATTATTAAAGTAAAATATTTTTTATCATTATGTCTTAACTAGAAATTGCTTCCAACTTGGCATTCTATGTTTATCCCGATTTGGGAACTCACTGAGACGTAGTATCTCATCCTATTATGTTGATTTCTTTTTCAGGTGTAAACTATTTTGAAGTCAATCGGATATCGGATCACAAATGTCTAGAATCTGAAATTCTTGGTTGTAGTTTATATTCTGTTGTCTAAGCGGAAATGCGGCGCGACGCGGCCATCCTAAAAATTGGAGCGGAGCGGGAGCGGGGAGCGAAGCGGGCGCTATTTTAGTGACGCGGACACTAAACTGAAAAGTATATTATTAATGAAGAACTACGAAAATATGAAGGAAAAAAAATCCAATATTAATATAAGTGAAAATTTGAAAATAAATAATTGATTTTTAGTATTAATATAAAATAAAATGTTCTATAAAATGTAAAAGGGGGTTTATCCGTTCACTTTTCGTATCTTGGTAACTTTTTTTAAATTGAAAAAATAAAATAAAAGGTAAAAAATAGAAAGTCACGTGTTTTGTTTAAAGGCCACTTTATTTAGATGTGGGCCAGCCCATATAAGTCTTCTTCAGCAATAAATTAACCCTAGATCTAATTTCTCAAACATTGAGAGCGCCGCAGTCCGCACAACAACAAGAACAGTACTGTACCATTTATCTTCTCCACATATTTCTTCTCATTCTTCTTCTCCTTCTCCTTCTTTCATTTCTTCTCATTCTTCTTCTCTTTGACCATGAAAAAGGAAATAGCGGCCGTTTTGAAGTAGAAACACAGAGAAAGCAACATCAATGGATTCACAGGGCCAGACAACTTCATTGCAAAGACTTCAGAATGTCGAAAAGGTAATAATATTTTCAAGCAACACCGCATGAGTGACACAACTTTCCTTTCATACTTGATTTTTTTTTTGTAGAGAATTGCTTAACATTTGCTTGATTTCTGTGTTTGTATAGAGAATCGTGAAGGTTTTGGAGCTTGCAGGAGGAGTGATGGACGAGCTTGCAAGCCCAGTTGGTCCTAGAAAAGATCTTGTCCAAAATCACTGTCTTGAATCCATGCAATTAATTAAGGCAATCCTTGCTTTGTCTCTCAATAATTCACTTTTTATTACAAAATTGCACTGGTATATAACTACAGATTCAAGTGGTTCCATTTCAATAATTAACATCATATAAAGATTAACATCGAAATTATTGTGTAACAATTATTGAAAATTCCGCCTTCATTGCATTCCGCCTCTAGTCGCCTAATTGCGGCGTTTGGGTTGGCTTCATTGCACCCTCCAACACCTTCATTGTGTTGGGTTTGAAGGGTTGGATATAGTCCCACATCAGTTAAAGATATGACATGTGTGTTTATAAAGCATGGGTAGCCCTCAACTTACAGGTCGGTTTTGGAAGGATGAGTTAGTTAGTCCCACATCACTTAGAGATATGACCTGTGTGTTTATAAAGCATGGGTAACCCTCATCTTACAAGCCGATTTTGTAAGAATGAGTTAGGCCTCGATATAAACCGGCTTGTGAGGTGAGGATTGCCCCCACTTATAAACACTTATTTAGGCCATCTCTCAACCGATGTGAGACTTAACAATTATTTTTTTATTTTTTTAAAGTAATAGTTTCTACTTAAGAATAAAACTTAACCAAGGTAAAAAAAACTTAACAAGTCTCGACATAAAATAAAATAGAAAAGTAACAATGATCAACGTCGTGGAACAGAAAGCAAGAAGAAAAAAGAAAAAAACAAGGAAAGGAAACTATACTAAGCGAACTTCTACCAAAAAAATACTGAGCGAACTCCACACGGGCATTTTTATCCTCCTCGCATTGCATGATAAGACCTTCAACGACGGTTGGCAAAAGGCAGCACATCCACCGGAAACCTGTTGAGACAGGCCCTTCCAGGGGAACAATCATGAGCACATCACCCTGTCTATGGATTACTCCCATCACAGTTACTGTGTTACCTTCTTTGATGTGCCATTCTTCAAGCCGCATTCTCCGATCATTGGTAGAAAGTTCGCGGTCTACACTAACTTGTGTGGAATAACTACCTCTAGAATAATTATTTGTGTTTGAAAATGCTTGGTATATTTCACAATAATGAGTTCTGTCCTGTTAGTTTTTGAAGTATATATGCGTGTGTGTGTGTGTGTGGTTTTCGATGACATGGTTTCAGTTTCTCCCTAATTGCTAACAATTTTAGTTATTCAGAGCTAAAAAGTGAAAATGATACTGCGAATTTCAGTAAGTCGATAAGGCTGTGAACTTGTGATCAATGTAATATGTTCTTATTTTGGTTCATCATTATGAATTTGATATTCAAACCCTACTATAATGTTGTAATATTCTTTAACCTTCATTTTCTTTTTAATATTTTTAGGACATCCAAGTGGCATTGCATGATGAAATCAAAAGTGCTTGTGAATATCGTCCATTTGAAAAGTGTGATTATGGCCCAAGAATAGCAAATGAGATATGTTTCAAAAAGGTGGAATATGTCATGTCACAATTGGAGGCAATGAAACAAACTATAGATGATTATAATGCAGCAGCCTGAAAATTTTGCTCCTTAAATTATCCTATTAAGCTGTTGATTTTGAAGTAGAAACACTGAGAAAGCAACATCAATGGATTCACAGGGCCAGACAACTTCATTGCAAAGACTTCAGAATGTCGAAAAGGTAATAATATTTTCAAGCAACACCGCATGAGTGACACAACTTTCCTTTCATACTTGATTTTTTTTGTAGAGAATTGCTTAACATTTGCTTGATTTCTGTGTTTGTATAGAGAATCGTGAAGGTTTTGGAGCTTGCAGGAGGAGTGATGGACGAGCTTGCAAGCCCAGTTGGTCCTAGAAAAGATCTTGTCTAAAATCACTGTCTTGAATTCATGCAATTAATTAAGGTAATCCTTGCTTCGTCTCTCAATAATTCACTTTTTATTACAAAATTGCACTGGTATATAACTATAGATTCAAGTGGTTCCATTTCAATAATTAACATCATATAAAGATTAACACCGAAATTATTGTGTAACAATTATTGCATTGTCCACCCCTATTATATGTTAGGCTAGACCAGATGTTAAAATATAAGGTCCTAAACTACGAAAAATTATAGTATCAATTTAATCATTGAATTTTCATGAAAAACAACAAATCTTGTTGATGGATTAAATATTAAACTAAGAGAACATTGTAAGTACAATTTAGTTGATTTAAAAAGTTTAGTGAATAAATTGACGAGATAACCATAATTTAGACCAAATTCACCGTAATAGGATATTACTAAAATACCATCAGCCTTATGTTTCCCTCTCTAACACCCCGCGTTCTCATCTTTCTCTCAGTTGTGACCTGTGACTCGCGATAAACCAAATCGGAGCTTCCCTTTTCCTCTCTTTTCGGCGTTCCCTCGTAGTCTCTCACAGGTTTGTGTGCAATTTCTTGACTGTTTTCATCTTCATATGATAATTTTACAACGATTAAACTTTCAATTTGTTAAGCCCTGAACCCTAAAATTATAACATTTGGGGGAAGCTTGTATAAGTTGTATTCTATGTTCTAGGTGAAAATTGATTGGTTCATAGTAGTGATAGGAATTCTTTAGTGTCTTTGTTACTGTAAAAAATATGACAGCATTTCAAAATAAGCGTTGAAATTTATCGATTAGAATTTGGATGAGAACTGTGAATTTCAATTAACAGATGTTGTTGCTATAAATTAGACTGTAAATTGAGTGTTAGGGCTTGTTTGGGATTTTTTTTAACAAAAAACTTACTTTTATTATTTTAATAGTGGGTGTTTGTGTTATAACAACATTTTTAACCTTAAAACGAAAAGCTATTCCTAATAGTTGCTTTTCTAGAAACAAGGAACTTGAATGTAAGATTTTCAATTTTTTTTTAAATTATTTTTATGATGGTAAACAAACAGAAATAAGCTTCAGTGTAATCGAAACTAAAGAGAGGGTTAAAGAAAAAAGTTTTTTATCCTCACATATAGTATTTGTATGATTAAGAGAAAGGGAAAGTCGGATTGTGAACTTTCCTCTCCTCTCCTGTTCATATTCTCTCTCGGCCAAACACTCAAACATCACCACCATAGCTTCTTCCCCAATACTCTTCCAAGAAACTCACACATGCATTTGATAAATTGTAAAGCTTAACCCATTAGACAATTAAATAAGCTTAGCAGAGTGATTGGAGAGTAAATCAACCAAGGAGAAAGGATATTAAGGTTAGGGTTCTTTGAAGATTTGGGGAAAAAGGTAGAGCTCGGATTTGGGAGGAAATAGAGTAAAGAAGGAACATTGGAAGCTTGAAGAACCAACTTTCATCATTAGTATCAAGGTGTGTTCCTCTTCCTTCATCCCTCATTCATTTGATAAATTATAGAATTATGAAATTGGAATTTGGGTATTTTGAAGTTAATCATTGAATTCATGAAGCATGCATGTTAGTATTAGTAAGATGAAGTTGTTGCATTCGACTTTGAGTAATTATTACTATTTATCTATGATTCATTATAGCTTTGAATGCTGAGTTGCTTTCATGTGTATGGAGATTTGAGTTTAATTTAATTGTTTGGTCTCCTTCGATGTATTTGAATGCTTTTGAGTTTGAGCTGATATTTACACATTGAGAATTTCATGATTAATTAAATTTAAAGAAAGATTTTAGTCCTTGCCGATTAAGATTGTACTTTAAGGTCATAACTCCATTTGGTTTATTATAGCATACTACATTGGCAGTACAAACTACTTTGGTTTACCCACACCCGAGTAATTTGGCAGATGCAGTAAGAGTTGTGCTCAATATAGTCTAGTTATGTTAAAGTGTATTAAAGAAGGCATGTAATGCCAACGGTACATTATATAATTATTAAAGTAATGTATTTTTTATCATTATGTCTTAACTAGAAATTGCTTCCAACTTGGCATTCTATGTTTATCCCGATTTGGGAACTCACTGAGATCGTAGTATCTCATCCCATTATGTTGATTTCTTTTTCAGGTGTAAGCTATTTTGAATTCAATCGGATATCGGATCACAAATGTCTAGAATCTAGAATTCTTGGTTGTAGTTTAAACATTTCCCTTTTTGTAATATGTGGCTGATTTGTATTTAAAGTTCTATTTTAGCTCCTAAACTTTGTATTTCAATTTATGTCCGCCGTGTAAGATTTTTATCAAGTAAACTTTCAGTTTTAAAATCTCTAGTTGTTACGTTCAGCTTTTTTCAAAAATCTCTAAACAAATCTGTGGAATTTTTTAAAACAAAATCATTTTCTTTGAATCCAAAACAAACACACCATTAGTTTACTGCTTAAAAAAATGACTTAGTGTTGCGTAAAAATTGATTGGAGCTTACATTTTATCTTCTGTTTGTAGTATGATAGTCTGCATAATCCAACTTGTGCGGTGCTTAAAGATATTAGGAAAAAATTAGTATTTTAGTTAGTACTTACCGCTCCCCACAATATTTTGGCAAGATTAAGTGCGAGTTTCGCTATTTTTGTTTTGATTTATTTAATACTTATTGTATAGATTTGAAGTAGAAACACTGAGAAAGCAACATCAATGGATTCACAGGGCCAGACAACTTCATTGCAAAGACTTCAGAATGTCGAAAAGGTAATAATATTTTCAAGCAACACCGCATGAGTGACACAACTTTCCTTTCATACTTGATTTTTTTTGTAGAGAATTGCTTAACATTTGCTTGATTTCTGTGTTTGTATAGAGAATCGTGAAGGTTTTGGAGCTTGCAGGAGGAGTGATGGACGAGCTTGCAAGCCCAGTTGGTCCTAGAAAAGATCTTGTCCAAAATCACTGTCTTGAATTCATGCAATTAATTAAGGTAATCCTTGCTTCGTCTCTCAATAATTCACTTTTTATTACAAAATTGCACTGGTATATAACTATAGATTCAAGTGGTTCCATTTCAATAATTAACATCATATAAAGATTAACACCGAAATTATTGTGTAACAATTATTGCATTGTCCACCCCTATTATATGTTAGGCTAGACTAGATGTTCAAATATAAGGTCCTAAACTACGAAAAATTATAGTATCAATTTAATCATTGAATTTTCATGAAAAACAACAAATCTTGTTGATGGATTAAATATTAAAATGAGATAACATTGTAAGTACAATTTAGTTGATTTAAAAAGTTTAGTGAATAAATTGACGAGATAACCATAATTTAGACCAAATTCACCGTAATAGGATATAACTAAAATACCATCAGCCTTATGTTTCCCTCTCTAACACCCCGCGTTCTCATCTTTCTCTCAGTTGTGACCTGTGACTCGCGATAAACCAAATCGGATCTTCCCTTTTCTTCTCTTTTCGGCGTTCCCTCGTAGTCTCTCACAGGTTTGTGTGCAATTTCTTGACTGTTTTCATCTTCATATGATAATTTTACAACGATTAAACTTTCAATATGTTAAGCCCTGAACCCTAAAATTATAACATTTGGGGGAAGCTTGTATAAGTTGTATTCTGTGTTCTAGGTGAAAATTGATTGGTTCATAGTAATGTGATAGGAATTCTTTAGTGTCTTTGTTACTGTAAAAAATATGACAGCATTTCAAAATAAGCGTTGAAATTTATCGATTAGAATTTGGATGAGAACTGTGAATTTCAATTAACAGATGTTGTTGCTATAAATTAGACTGTAAATTGAGTGTTAGGGCTTGTTTGGGATTTTTTTTAACAAAAAACTTACTTTTATTATTTTAATAGTGGGTGTTTGTGTTATAACAACATTTTTAACCTTAAAACGAAAAGCTATTCCTAATAGTTGCTTTTCTAGAAACAAGGAACTTGAATGTAAGATTTTCAATTTTTTTTTAAATTATTTTTATGATGGTAAACAAACAGAAATAAGCTTCAGTGTAATCGAAACTAAAGAGAGGGTTAAAGAAAAAAGTTATTTATCCTCACATATAGTACTTGTATGATTAAGAGAAAGGGAAAGTCGGATTGTGAACTTTCCTCTCCTCTCCTGTTCATATTCTCTCTCGGCCAAACACTCAAACATCACCACCATAGCTTCTTCCCCAATACTCTTCCAAGAAACTCACACATGCATTCGATAAATTGTAAAGCTTAACCCATTAGACAATTAAATAAGCTTAGCAGAGTGATTGGAGAGTAAATCAACCAAGGAGAAAGGATATTAAGGTTAGGGTTCTTTGAAGATTTGGGGAAAAAGGTAGAGCTAGGATTTGGGAGGAAATAGAGTAAAGAAGGAACATTGGAAGCTTGAAGAACCAACTTTCATCATTAGTATCAAGGTGTGTTCCTCTTCCTTCATCCCTCATTCATTTGATAAATTATAGAATTATGAAATTGGAATTTGGGTATTTTGAAGTTAATCATTGAATTCATGAAGCATGCATGTTAGTATTAGTAAGATGAAGTTGTTGCATTCGACTTTGAGTAATTATTACTATTTATCTATGATTCATTATAGCTTTGAATGCTGAGTTGCTTTCATGTGTATGGAGGTTTGAGTTTAATTTAATTGTTTGGTCTCCTTCGATGTATTTGAATGCTTTTGAGTTTGAGCTGATATTTACACATTGAGAATTTCATGATAATTAATTTAAAGAAAGATTTTAGTCCTTGCCGATTAAGATTGTACTTTAAGGTCATAACTCATTTGGTTTATTATAGCATACTACATTGGCAGTACAAACTACTTTGGTTTACCCACACCCGAGTAATTTGCAGATGCAGTAAGAGTTGTGCTCATATATGTCTATAGTTATGTAAGTGTATTAAAGAAGGCATTGTAATGCCAACGGTACATTATATAATTATTAAAGTAATGTATTTTTTATCATTATGTCTTAACTAGAAATTGCTCAACTTGGCATTCTATGTTTATCCCGATTTGGGAACTCACTGAGATCGTAGGATCTCATCCCATTTATGTGATTTCTTTTTCAGGTGTAAGCTATTTTGAATTCAATCGGATATCGGATCACAAATGTCTAGAATCTAGAATTCTTGGTTGTAGTTTAAACATTTCCCCTTTTGTAATATGTGGCTGATTTGTATTTAAAGTTCTATTTTAGCTCCTAAACTTTGTATTTCAATTTATGTCCGCCCGTGTAAGATTTTATCAAGTAAACTTTCAGTTTTAAAATCTCTAGTTGTTACGTTCAGCTTTTTTCAAAAATCTCAAAACAAATCTGTGGATTTTTTAAAACAAAATCATATTTCTTTGAATCCAAAACAAACACACCATTAGTTTACTGCTTAAAAAAATGACTTAGTGTTGCGTAAAAATTGATTGGAGCTTACATTTTATCTTCTGTTTGTAGTATGATAGTCTGCATAATCCAACTTGTGCGGTGCTGCTTAAAGATATTAGGAAAAAATTAGTTTTAGTTAGTACTTACGCTCCCCACAAATTTTGGCAAGATTAAGTGCGAGTTTCGCTATTTTTGTTTTGATTTATTTAATACGATTGTATAGATTTGAAGTAGAAACACTGAGAAAGCAACATCAATGGATTCACAGGGCCAGACAACTTTCATTGCAAAGACTTCAGAATGTCGAAAAGGGTAATAATATTTTCAAGCAACACCGCCATGAGTGACACAACTTTCCTTTCATACTTGATTTTTTTTTGTAGAGAATTGCTTAACATTTGCCTTGATTTTTGTGTTTGTATAGAGAATCGTGAAGGTTTTGGAGCTTGCAGGAGGAGTGATGGACGAGCTTGCAAGCCCAGTTGGTCCTAGAAAGATCTTGTCCAAAATCACTGTCTTGAATTCATGCAATTAATTAAGGTAATCCTTGCTTCGTCTCTCAATAATTCACTTTTTATTACAAAATTGCACTGGTATATAACTATAAGATTCAAGTGGTTCCATTTCAATAATTAACATCATATAAAGATTAACACCGAAATTATTGTGTAACAATTATTGCATTGTCCACCCCTATTATATGTTAGGCTAGACTAGATGTTTCAAATATAAGGTCCTAAACTACGAAAAATTATAGTATCAATTTAATCATTGAATTTTCATGAAAAACAACAAATCTTGTTGATGGATTAAATATTAAAATGAGATAACATTGTAAGTACAATTTAGTTGATTTAAAAAGTTTAGTGAATAAATTGACGAGATAACCATAATTTAGACCAAATTCACCGTAATAGGATATTACTAAAATACCATCAGCCTTATGTTTCCCTCTCTAACACCCCGCGTTCTCATCTTTCTCTCAGTTGTGACCTGTGACTCGCGATAAACCAAATCGGAGCTTCCCTTTTCCTCTCTTTTCGGCGTTCCCTCGTAGTCTCTCACAGGTTTGTGTGCAATTTCTTGACTGTTTTCATCTTCATATGATAATTTTACAACGATTAAACTTTCAATTTGTTAAGCCCTGAACCCTAAAATTATAACATTTGGGGGAAGCTTGTATAAGTTGTATTCTGTGTTCTAGGTGAAAATTGATTGGTTCATAGTAATGTGATAGGAATTCTTTAGTGTCTTTGTTACTGTAAAAAATATGACAGCATTTCAAAATAAGCGTTGAAATTTATCAATTAGAATTTGGATGAGAACTGTGAATTTCAATTAACAGATGTTGTTGCTATAAATTAGACTGTAAATTGAGTGTTAGGGCTTGTTTGAGATTTTTTTTAACAAAAAACTTACTTTTATTATTTTAATAGTGGGTGTTTGTGTTATAACAACATTTTTAACCTTAAAACGAAAAGCTATTCCTAATAGTTGCTTTTCTAGAAACAAGGAACTTGAATGTAAGATTTTCAATTTTTTTTTAAATTATTTTTATGATGGTAAACAAACAGAAATAAGCTTCAGTGTAATCGAAACTAAAGAGAGGGTTAAAGAAAAAAGTTATTTATCCTCACATATAGTATTTGTATGATTAAGAGAAAGGGAAAGTCGGATTGTGAACTTTCCTCTCCTCTCCTGTTCATATTCTCTCTCGGCCAAACACTCAAACATCACCACCATAGCTTCTTCCCCAATACTCTTCCAAGAAACTCACACATGCATTTGATAAATTGTAAAGCTTAACCCATTAGACAATTAAATAAGCTTAGCAGAGTGATTGGAGAGTAAATCAACCAAGGAGAAAGGATATTAAGGTTAGGGTTCTTTGAAGATTTGGGGAAAAAGGTAGAGCTAGGATTTGGGAGGAAATAGAGTAAAGAAGGAACATTGGAAGCTTGAAGAACCAACTTTCATCATTAGTATCAAGGTGTGTTCCTCTTCCTTCATCCCTCATTCATTTGATAAATTATAGAATTATGAAATTGGAATTTGGGTATTTTGAAGTTAATCATTGAATTCATGAAGCATGCATGTTAGTATTAGTAAGATGAAGTTGTTGCATTCGACTTTGAGTAATTATTACTATTTATCTATGATTCATTATAGCTTGAGTTGCTTTCATGTGTATGGAGGTTTGAGTTTAATTTAATTGTTTGGTCTCCTTCGATGTATTTGAATGCTTTTGAGTTTGAGCTGATATTTACACATTGAGAATTTCATGATTAATTAAATTTAAAGAAAGATTTTAGTCCTTGCCGATTAAGATTGTACTTTAAGGTCATAACTCCATTTGGACATCATCATATTATTTTCTATACGAATTAAAGTGAATAAGAATGAAGTCTGGTATAAATTAAAGTGCTTCAAATATACCTCCATGCAACAGATTGTATCGAAAATAGGATAGAACATGCAATGGATATATGCCTCTTATTAATTATAGACTATTGTTGATGTTTTTTATCATTGGAATGAAAATTGGAAATTGCAGAAGTATACAGTTTGAACCTGATATAGGGTAATGCCACTAGATATGAATATTACTAATTACTAGTAGTAATAGTAGAAGATATTGATTAAGGTTACTAGTTGCAATTTGTGCAACTAGGTAGTGTTTAGATAATGTGGGGAAGATTAGTAAGCTAAGGTAATTCTCCGAGCATAGAGAAAAACCTTAGGTGTCAGTTACAATGTAGGCAGGCAAGCGGGGCGCCACTTGCAAAACTTTATTATAGCATACTACATTGGCAGTACAAACTACTTTGGTTTACCCACACCCGAGTAATTTGGCAGATGCAGTAAGAGTTGTGCTCAATATAGTCTAGTTATGTTAAAGTGTATTAAAGAAGGCATGTAATGCCAACGGTACATTATATAATTATTAAAGTAAAGTATTTTTTTATCATTATGTCTTAACTAGAAAGAAAAACAATTTGGTTCGCAGAAGGAAAAGAAAATACATTTTGGTTCAAAATATTATTTTAGGTTCGGTTCGTAAACAACAAAACGGTTAACCAAACCATAACTTTGGTTCGGTTCGATTAATCGCAAAACTCGAACGGTTTGGTTCGGTTTTCTTCAAAAACCAAACCATGTCCACCCCTAGTATATGTTAGGCTAGACTAGATGTTCAAATATAAGGTCCTAAACTACGAAAAATTATAGTATCAATTTAATAATTGAATTTTCATGAAAAACAACAAATCTTGTTGATGGATTAAATATTAAAATTAGAGAACATTGTAAGTACAATTTAGTTGATTTAAAAAGTTTAGTGAATATATTGACGAGATAACCATAATTCAGACCAAATTCACCGTAATAGGATATTACTAAAATACCATCAGCCTCATGTTTCCCTCTCTAACACCCCGCGTTCTCATCTTTCTCTCAGCTGTGACCTATGACTCGCGATAAACCAAATCGGAGCTTCCCTCTTCCTCTCTTTCCGGCGTTCCCTCGTAGTCTCTCACAGGTTTGTGTGCAATTTCTTGACTGTTTTCATCTTCATATGATAATTTTTCAACGATTAAACTTTCAATTCGTTAAGCCATGAACCATAAAATTATAAAATTTGGGGGAAGCTTGTATAAGTTGTATTCTATGTTCTAGGTGAAAATTGTTTGGTTCATAGTAATGTGATAGGAATTCTTTAGTGTCTCTGTTACTGTAAAAAATATGACAGCATTTCAAAATAAGCGTTGAAATTTATCGATTAGAATTTGGATGAGAACTGTGAATTTCAATTAACAGATGTTTCTGCTATAAATTAGACTGTAAATTGAGTGTTAGGGCTTGTTTGGGATTTTTTTTAACAAAAAACTTACTTTTATTATTTTAATAGTGGGTGTTTGTGTTATAACAACATTTTTAACCTTAAAATGAAAAACTATTCCTAATAGTTGCTTTTCTAGAAACAAGGAACTGAATGTAAGATTTTCAATTTTTTTAAAAATTATTTTTATGATGGTAAACAAACAGAAATAAGCTTCAGTGTAATTGAACCTATAGAGAGGGTTAAAGAAAAAAGTTATTTATCCTCACACATAGTATTTGTATGATTAAGAGAAAGGGGAAGTCGGATTGTGAACTTTCCTCTCCTCTCCTGTTCATATTCTCTCTCGGCCAAACACTCAAACATCACCACCATAGCTTCTTCCCCAATACTCTTCCAAGAAACTCACACATGCATTTGATAAATTGTAAAGCTTAACCCATTAGACAATTAAATAAGCTTAGCAGAGTGATTGGAGAGTAAATCAACCAAGGAGAAAGGATATTTAAGGTTAGGGTTCTTTGAAGATTTGGGGAAAAAGGTAGAGTTGGGATTTGGGAGGAAATAGAGTAAAGAAGGAACATTGGAAGCTTGAAGAACCAACTTTCATCCTTAGTATCAAGGTGTGTTCCTCTTCCTTCATCCCTCATTCATTTGATAAATTATAGAATTATGAAATTGGAATTTGGGTATTTTGAAGTTAATCATTGACTTCATGAAGCATGTGTAATATCCCACTTAATACTTGGATATTTAACAGTATTGAGACGATGCATCAGAGATGTTTTAAATGGAATGGCAAATTGGTAAAAATTGAGAAAGGATCAAATAGGATAAATATGAATCATTTCATACTTACCACTTATTTCTCTCATTTCTCACTCTTTCTCTCTCACTAGAAATCATAATCCCCTCTCCTTCTCTCTCTACTCTCACGCCACTCCCTCTTCTCATCACTCATCTACCTCTAACCTTAAATCTTGCCCCAATCAGCTTGCTAGCACACTTTGTGACTCTTGGGTCAATTTGGAAGAAAAGGAACAAGAAAACAAGAAGAGGAAAGGGATTGGAAGCTAGGGTTTTGAGGAAGTTGGAAAGCAAGCTAAACCAGCACCAAATCCAGTTGAGGTGAGCTCCCTTGGGGTTTTAGAACCCCCCTTGTGTGAGTTTTATAGTGTTTGAAATCATAGGAGAAGTTATAGAAAGTTATAGTGTTTTGCCCTAATTTCCTATACATGCAAATTCCTTGCTCATACATGTTTTAAACTATCAATTTGTAATAGAAAATCATCCCTAGCATGTTTTGGATGCTTGGGTACCTTTGATTGGGCAAAAATGGTGGAAAAATGCATTTTTACACAAGTTTGTGCTGTCACGGTCGCTGCAGCGACGGGCTGTCGCTTGTAGCGACCAGGCAGGATTTTTCCCTGCCTACCCGCGCTTGTAGCGACCAGCTGGCGCTTGTAGCGACAGCTTGGCGCTTGTAGCGACCAAGCCAGAACAGCACAACTTAGTTGAGCTGTTCTGGGGGTTCTGGTGCGCGCGGGCAAGGCTTTTTGCAACAGTTTTCTCTTAATATATTTTAGAAACATTAACCACCATTTTAACTCATCCAAAGGCCTTTAATGATTGAGAAATTAGAGGAGCAAGGAATGTGCAAGGCGTGGGAATTGCGGGAATAATGGTTATATGAATAGGTAAACCCTAATAGCGGCACATGACAACGATGTGTCGAATCCCTT
The DNA here is from genome assembly GCA_018208015.1 of Medicago ruthenica. Taxonomy (NCBI): domain Eukaryota; kingdom Viridiplantae; phylum Streptophyta; class Magnoliopsida; order Fabales; family Fabaceae; genus Medicago; species Medicago ruthenica. The sequence goes on along the minus strand of CM031371.1, from coordinate 105,784,711 downwards.
GATAGGAAAACATGAATCATAGTATAAGTGCAATGATTTTATGGATAGATCCCTTGCACGTGAGTTGATAACTCTTAGGAAATGCAGACGGCTTTACTAAGTCAAGAACCTATTTTAGGTATAAGAAATCATAGATGTATTCAGTTTAGAATACAAGGATTATAGGAATGTTTCTACAATCATAGTCGCAGTTAAGGTTTATAGTGTTGGTTATCCAACGATTATAGGTGGCTTATGAGAACGATAAGCCAAGAATCATAGGTTATAGATTATAAGTTACAGGAATGTTATATGATTAAAGTAACAGTTTACATGTTTATACGTTAAAGTTAAAGAATTAAAGATCAAAGATAATGGCGTGCTTGCACGTTTTACAGTTACAGTTACAGGGCGTGTTCAGCAGACTCCGGGATTCGCCGGATGGGACTTCTCCGAGAGGGTTGTCCACACGTTTTATAGGGAGTCTGGTGTTAGCCTGATATGATAGGAATTTCACCGGTTTATAGGGAGACGTATCTCGGGGTTGCTCCACCCGGGCTGCCCTCCGTAAAATGAACTCAGATTAATTGTTTGTTCAACGCTAACAGCTAACATAAAACTGCTATCGAACTGTTTATATGTTTTATGTTTTATAGTTATAGTCAAAGTTACAGTTACAGTTATAGTCACAGGAAACTTACAGTTATAGTTATGGACAGTTATCAGAAAGTGATCCTAGGTTTCCCCTCGATCACTAAGTCAAAGATATAGGCAGAATACATATAAGGTTACAGTCAGTTTAAAGTCATAGTTACATGAGGACTTATAGTCATAGACAGATAAAAGACTTGGCGATCCTAGGAAATCCCCGAGATTGCCAAGGTAGGCATGACAACCCTAGGTTCCCTGTGGTTGCCAACAGTTGGTTGGGCTGGAGCTCACTGAGACATTATGTCTCATCCCATTCCTTCTGGTGCAGGTTTGCAGGCATATCAGAGGTTCGTGATAAAGTTCTTCCTAGAGATGCTGGATGGAGTGCATTTGCTCGTTGTGTACCAGTCAGAAGCTTAATGGACATATGTAAAAGTATTGTAACAGTTTTGGATTATTGTACAAACGAGTAAACATGTATTTATTCTGTTGTGATGTAATATTATTATTGAAATTTTAATTGTATCCAGTATCAGTTTAACGCACGTGCTAACATACTAGTTAAAGTTAGTATGGGTGTTACAGCATGCATGTTAGTATTAGTAAGATGAAGTTGTTGCATTCGACTTTGAGTAATTATTACTATTTATCTATGATTCATTATAGCTTGAGTTGCTTTCATGTGTATGGAGGTTTGAGTTTAATTTAATTGTTTGGTCTCCTTCGATGTATTTGAATGCTTTTGAGTTTGAGCTGATATTTACACATTGAGAATTTCATGATTAATTAAATTTAAAGAAAGATTTTAGTCCTTGCCGATTAAGATTGTACTTTAAGGTCATAACTCCATTTGGACATCATCATATTATTTTCTATACGAATTAAAGTGAATAAGAATGAAGTCTGGTATAAATTAAAGTGCTTTAAATATACCTTCATGCAACAGATTGTATCGAAAATAGGATAGAACATGCAATGGATATATGCCTCTTATTAATTATAGACTATTGTTGATGTTTTTTTATCATTGGAATGAAAATTGGAAATTGCAGAAGTATACAGTTTGAACCTGATATAGGGTAATGCCACTAGATATGAATATTACTAATTACTAGTAGTAATAGTAGAAGATATTGATTAAGGTTACTAGTTGCAATTTGTGCAACTAGGTAGTGTTTAGATAATGTGGGGAAGATTAGTAAGCTAAGGTAATTCTCCGAGCATAGAGAAAAACCTTAGGTGTCAGTTACAATGTAGGCAGGCAAGCGGGGCGCCACTTGCAAAACTTTATTATAGCATACTACATTGGCAGTACAAACTACTTTGGTTTACCCACACCCGAGTAATTTGGCAGATGCAGTAAGAGTTGTGCTCAATATAGTCTAGTTATGTTAAAGTGTATTAAAGAAGGCATGTAATGCCAACGGTACATTATATAATTATTAAAGTAAAGTATTTTTTTATCATTATGTCTTAACTAGAAAGAAAAACAATTTGGTTCGCAGAAGGAAAAGAAAATACATTTTGGTTCAAAATATTATTTTAGGTTCGGTTCGTAAACAACAAAACGGTTAACCAAACCATAGCTTTGGTTCGGTTCGATTAATCGCAAAACTCAAACGGTTTGGTTCGGTTTTCTTCAAAAACCAAACCATGTCCACCCCTAGTATATGTTAGGCTAGACTAGATGTTCAAATATAAGGTCCTAAACTACGAAAAATTATAGTATCAATTTAATAATTGTATTTTCATGAAAAACAACAAATCTTGTTGATGGATTAAATATTAAAATGAGAGAACATTGTAAGTACAATTTAGTTGATTTAAAAAGTTTAGTGAATATATTGACGAGATAACCATAATTCAGACCAAATTCACCGTAATAGGATATTACTAAAATACCATCAGCCTCATGTTTCCCTATCTAACACCCCGCGTTCTCATCTTTCTCTCAGCTGTGACCTGTGACTCGCGATAAACCAAATCGGAGCTTCCCTCTTCCTCTCTTTCCGGCGTTCCCTCGTAGTCTCTCACAGGTTTGTGTGCAATTTCTTGACTGTTTTCATCTTCATATGATAATTTTTCAACGATTAAACTTTCAATTCGTTAAGCCATGAACCATAAAATTATAAAATTTGGGGGAAGCTTGTATAAGTTGTTTTCTATGTTCTAGGTGAAAATTGTTTGGTTGATAGTAATGTGATAGGAATTCTTTAGTGTCTCTGTTACTGTAAAAAATATGACAGCATTTCAAAATAAGCGTTGAAATTTATCGATTAGAATTTGGATGAGAACTGTAAATTTCAATTAACAGATGTTGTTGCTATAAATTAGACTGTAAATTGAGTGTTAGGGCTTGTTTGGGATTTTCTTAACCAAAAAATTACTTTTATTATTTTAATAGTGGGTGTTTGTGTTATAACAACATTTTTAACCTTAAAATGAAAAACTATTCCTAATAGTTGCTTTTCTAGAAACAAGGAACTTGAATGTAAGATTTTCAATTTTTTTAAAAATTATTTTTATGATGGTAAACAAACAGAAATAAGCTTCAGTGCAATTGAACCTATAGAGAGGGTTAAAGAAAAAAGTTATTTATCCTCACACATTGTATTTGTATGATTAAGAGAAAGGGGAAGTCGGATTGTGAACTTTCCTCTCCTCTCCTGTTCATATTCTCTCTCGGCCAAACACTCAAACATCACCACGATAGCTTCTTCCCCAATACTCTTCCAAGAAACTCACACATGCATTGATAAATTGTAAAGCTTAACTCATTAGACAATTAAATAAGCCTAGCAGAGTGATTGGAGAGTAAATCAACCAAGGAGAAAGGATATTAAGGTTAGGGTTCTTTGAAGATTTGGGGAAAAAGGTAGAGCTATGATTTGGGAGGAAATAGAGTAAAGAAGGAACATTGGAAGCTTGAAGAACCAACTTTCATCCTTAGTATCAAGGTGTGTTCCTCTTCCTTCATCCCTCATTCATTTGATAAATTATAGAATTTTGAAATTGGAATTTGGGTGGAGCGGAGCGGAGAGCGAAGCGGGCGCTATTTTAGTGACGCGGACACTAAACTAAAAAGTATATTATTAATGAAGAACTACGAAAATATGAAAAAAAAAATCCAATATTAATATAAGTGAAAATTTGAAAATAAATAATTGATTTTTAGTATTAATATAAAATAAAATGTTCTATAAAATGTAAAAGGGGTTTATCCGTTCACTTTTCATATCTTGGTAACTTTTTTTAAATTGAAAAAATAAAATATAAGGTAAAAAATAGATTGAAAGTCAGGTGTTTTGTTTAAAGGCCACTTTCTTTAGATGTGGGCCAGCCCATATAAGTCTTCTTCAGCAATAACTTAACCCTAGATCTAATTTCTCAAACATTGAGAGCGCCGAAGAACAGTACTGTACCATTTATCTTCTCCACATATTTCTTCTCATTCTTCTTCTCCTTCTCCTTCTTTCATTTCTTCTCATTCTTCTTCTCTTTGACCATTTGACCCGCGACGGCTCCGATCTGGCCCCGAGATCGCGGCCGCTCACACCGCATCATCCACCTGCGCCGCTCCGACGCGGTTGGAAGCGGTGACCTCAATTTTGCCGCGCCGCTCCGCTATATCGGTTGTATTTAAAGTTCTATTTTAGCTCTCAAACTTTGTATTTCAATTTCTGTCCGCCGTGTAAGATTTTTATCAAGTAAGCTTTCAGTTTTAAAATCTCTAGTTGTTACGTTCAGCTTTTTTCAAAAATCTCTAAACAAATCTGTGGAATTTTTTAAAACAAAATCATTTTCTTTGAAGCCAAAACAAACACAGCATTAGTTTACTGCTTAGAAAAATGACTTAGTGTTGCGTAAAAATTGATTGGAGCTTACATTTTATCTTCTGTTTGTAATATGATAGTCTGCATAATCCAACTTGTGCGGTGCTTAAAGATATTAGGAAAAAATTAGTATTTTAGTTAGTACTTACCGCTCCCCACAATATTTTGGTAAGATTAAGTGCGAGTTTCGCTATTTTTGTTTTGATTTATTTAATACTTATTGTACAGATTTGAAGTAGAAACACTGAGAAAGCAACATCAATGGATTCACAGGGCCAGACAACTTCATTGCAAAGACTTCAGAATGTCGAAAAGGTAATAATATTTTCAAGCAACACCGCATGAGTGACACAACTTTCCTTTCATACTTGATTTTTTTTGTAGAGAATTGCTTAACATTTGCTTGATTTTTGTGTTTGTATAGAGAATCGTGAAGGTTTTGGAGCTTGCAGGAGGAGTGATGGACGAGCTTGCAAGCCCAGTTGGTCCTAGAAAAGATCTTGTCCAAAATCACTGTCTTGAATTCATGCAATTAATTAAGGTAATCCTTGCTTCGTCTCTCAATAATTCACTTTTTATTACAAAATTGCACTGGTATATAACTATAGATTCAAGTGGTTCCATTTCAATAATTAACATCATATAAAGATTAACACCGAAATTATTGTGTAACAACTATCGAAAATTTCGCCTCCTAGAAAATTCCGCCTCTATTATTAACTGATTTCTAGAATGACATTTGCATCAATATCTTTCATTCCAATACAGTAAACTTCATCATTGAATAACTAGAAATGAGCCATTCACTGATAAACTCAGTTGTAGTATACTCCGTTGAATATAAAACTCTGAACCAAACCACCTATCCTATGGTTTGGCTTCACAAGCTTCAACTTTTATCGCATTCAGCAATTAGCCCTGAAATACAGATTCATTGGGTAGTCCATCACATACATAATGCTCCATTTATGTTACAACCTTCACTCTTTTTTCTTGTTTTCTGTTTCATGCCTTTATATTCCCTTTTCTATCAGAGGAGACCATGCACATATGGTTTTTATTTTAGTTTCTTTTGACCGTTCTACAATGTGTAATGGTAGGAGAAAATCATTTGAATATACAACACAAACATCATCGAAGTTCCCAAAACATTTTTCCGGCTGGAATTCCACTCATTCTTGGACCAACTTGGCTTCAGAGTTGGATACCAATTACTAAAGAAGCACTTTTTAACTAAAACAGGATGTCTGAAGAAGCTGAGTGGACTGAGTTTGTAACATAAATAAAATAATAAATGGAAAAAATTATGACACAAAATCAATGTACTCTAGAAGTAACTATCATCTGAAATAACACTGTGATAGGACTCCGGATCATAATCTAGAGATTTGCCAGGAGCTGGATCAAGAGTTTGACCCGAATCAAAAGAAGCCCACCATTTGGAAGGTCTATTCTAGGAGGGGGAAAGGGCCCCACGAGGGAGTGAAAATCGGTTATTGAGCTCTCATATGGCTACGGTTACCGCAATCGCAGGGAAGGGGATCCTAGTGAATCAGGCTTTATTGGGCAATATGAAGCATAGAGGGAATTATTCACGTATTTTGTATTGAATCAGTTAGGAGAGTCTCTCTTTGAAAGGAGCCAAATGCTTATGAGATCCTTTGACCATTCAGTAATATATTCCTCCGTTATTGATTCAGAGGTCCTATCACATTGTTTTAGGAACAACAACCATTCAATCGAAGATACAACATATTTCAATGTACAAGTGTAAAACTGAATTATTAATACACTAATCAATAGTAGGAGGATGATCAACAAACCTGTGTAGAAGAGGCGACTTGGCAAATGCTCCAAATGAAAAAATATATTTTAAGCACAACTCACCACTAGCTTTGGCTGCTAATGTATGATAAACATAATCTTCAATATGAAAAAAACACCACGTTAGAAATAAGTTCTTACAATTGAGGCACATCAACGAGCTATCTCTCCGTACCCGTTAGTAATCTTGATTCAGATTCTGTCAAAAGTTCCCCAGTTGAGTATTTGACAAACCTACCACTTGTATACCTACTGACTAAATCAGGACCCCAAAGACCTAAACCTCTGCGGAAAAAAACATGTAGAAAAATATTAAACAGAGACAGTTTTATATAAACAAAAGTTTAGTGCAACACAAAAATGCTAATACTAAAAGAATGACTTCGTAAATCAGGATCCCAAATTGCTTGACAGTAAAAAGAATGTTTGGTGCAGCCAAAAAGAAAAATGTGAGAAGAAGAACTTGAACAATGACACAAATGTAATTTTACCTGATAATTGTCTGCGGTGTCAAATTGGATTCCCATATTTGGTTCAGGATTGATCCCTTCCATGTTGATAAGAACTTTGTAATCCTCTCTGTTTCCGAAGAAAATCCAGCAGATCCCACCAAAACCAAGTGCTGTACATGCTCTGGGTGCTACACATAAATATTGAGATATATCAGCACAATATTTATTGTCTCTTTGAAAGAGAAAAACAAACAAGTCCTTTTAATGCAATGTAGAAGGAGATTCTACCTTAAGTGCGTATTTGGAAGCAATATAACCACCAAAAGAATGCCCAAGAAGTATAAAATTGCTTAGGTTTTTGGCTTTCCTCCATTCCTCAAAAGAATCCATGAACCAAGCCTCGGTTTCTATATAGTATCAATAAGAAATTTAGCATTTTGCTTTGCAACAAGATTTCTCTTTCACAATTTCATATTAACTAACTCTAGCATTCACCTTCAGTGCTTTTGCATGTAAAGTCTGGCCTGCTAGATCCGCCCCAACTGCAATAAGAGTGAAAACATAATAATTATAAACTATGATTAGAAAATGAAATAAAAAAATGACGTCATGGCGGGATATGATTAGATAATCATGCAAAATATTTTTACACTGTCAGAACATAGTCATTAAGCTCAAATTGTTGTATATACATATATATGCCGATGTATTTATTTCATCACACTTGGATAACTGCTGATTTAAGAATTAAAACAAATTTGAGATTAATCAAAAACAAATCACGAAAAGCTAAGCTTACTCACCCAAGTTGATCAATAGCTATAACTCTGAAACGCGAGGCAAGAGCATCGAAATTGCGAAAGAAGAAACCCTGTGATGCAGCATATCCGTGAACCATTACCAATGTAGGAGAATCATCTTTACTGTCGAAAGTAACTGTGTTAATAAACCGCGGTTCATTGCTAGATGAACGAAACCACCTCACTCTTGAATCAGGTGGACCAGAACCTATATTAACCTGTTCTTGAACATATGGAGTCCTGCCAAAAAAAACATAATAATAAGTTGATTATAATAGACCCTGTTTGGGTAAACAACTTAATTTCAATCTCATAGCATAAGTGCCTATCATGTATAAGCTGTTTCTATAACAAGAGATAAAATAAAATAAAATTAAATTATTTCCGTGCCCAATTTGGATAAACAACTTAATTTGCTGCTTATAGCATAAGCGCTTATCATGATAAGCAAGCTTATGTATTATCTATTTTTATAACAAAAAAAAAGTTATTTATTTATTTTTTAGTATAATCTATAAGATGTTTTCATAAGCTATCTTGAAGACCTTTTGCAAATAAGCCGAAAACAGTTTATGAACATGCCATATAAGCTGTTTTCATAAATGCTCTAAAAAAGTCTCACAATAAGCTCAAATAAGCCAATCTAAACAGGCCCATAAGCTGTTTTCATAAGCTATCATGGCGAGCTTATGAAAATACGCTGAAAACAACTTATGAACAAGTCATAAGCTGTTTTCATAAATAATGAGTATATTTCACAATAATGAGTTAGGTCCTGTTAGTTATTAAAGTATATACGCGCGTGTGTGTATATGGTTTTCGATGACATGGTTTCAGTTTTTCCCTAATTGCTAACAAGTTTAGTTATTCAGAGCTAAATAGTGAAAATGATACTGCGAATTTCAGTAAGTCAATAAGGCTGTGAACTTGTGATCAATGTAATCTGTTCTTATTTTGGTTCATCATTATGAATTTGATATTCAAACCCTACTATAATGTTGTAATATTCTTTAACCTTCATTTTCTTTTTAATATTTTTAGGACATCCAAGTGGCGTTGCGTGATGAAATCAAAAGTGCTTGTGAATATCGTCCATTTGAAAAGTGTGATTATGGCTCAAGAATAGCAAATGAGATATGTTTCAAAAAGGTGGAATATGTCATGTCACAATTGGAGGCAATGAAACAAACTATAGATGATTATAATGCAGCAGCCTGAAAATTTTGCTCCTTAAATTATCCTATTAAGCTGTTGATTTTGAAAATTCAGTCAGTAATTTGGAGTTTTTGCAGCGCTGCAAGCGACTCAAGTTGCACTCAACAAGGAGAGTGACTTATTTATGTCTTTATTTGGAGGGGCTATTTGGGTAATACACATGTAGTATTGCATTGTACACTAAACATGTAAAAGACAGATTATGAAGTACTGAATTTAATATTCATGGATTAGTCACATACCTATGTTTGAGATTACAGACATTTGAGAAACTCAATGGTGGCCATAGTGCAGTAGTTACTATTTGACAGAAATCCATTAGAACTGCTCAGAATTACACCTAATAATAGCCAACTTATTCTCTCTTTCAAAGAAAGGGACAATGCAGAAGTCAAAACATCCAGAGATTGAATTACACCTGGAAGGTAATTGAAAATGAAAAGACAATGAGACGAATTTAACTATGATGTCATTATGTTCCATATCATAGTCTACAAAAAGGACCAACAAAAATTCAAAAAGTGTTGCTCATGGCCACATATTTTTTGGAAAAAGCCCCAACAACAAAATTGCAGCAGGCTCTATGTTAAGAACATCATCACATGTATTAATAACATATATTTTGGCATGTTATCATGTTAAGAATAGTAAGGGGGGTGATGGAGGATAGGGGACCATGCTTAATTAATGCTTAGATTATAATTTTCTAATGAAGAGGAAGTGATATGCTATTGCATCTAAATATAACCAGTCCTCAATAAACCTGACAACTTTGGTATCAGGATTAGCACCAAAACCATACAAATATGATTGATCGATGTAACAATGATACTAGAGGAAAGAGGTGGAGGAATAAGGTGGCCTTCTTCGCTTGTTGTTGGATTCTGGAGATTCAACTTATTAAGATTACTATAATCGTTTAGACAGACAAAAATTACCATTACACTATGAGTTTATTATTTCTTTTAAACTCATGCTCTCTTCTTTTTTTGGCAAACTTCTCTGATATTATATTGCTAAACCCTTACACTAAACTGGCAGAGCACATCATTAGAGTAGAAAGAATAAGGATCGAAGATGCTGTGTGTTTACATTGCTGTTGATTCGGAATTTTTCATAGCACAAAATTAATGAATGAGCGAGGACATATATCACCAATCAAATTTATCATACAGTTCATTTTTCTTTGAATTGCTCTTACAACCGTAAATTCCATGAAGCAAGACTAGGACAAGGCTTGACTAAATTATGGGAGTTTATTTGAAAAAAATGAGATACAAACATTTACAGACAGCATCACAGAAATTTATAGTCCATGGTCTATGCTTATGTTAGCCCTTCAGGAAGGGATTCACTGTCGGGATTAGGACTAAGAAACCTTCGACAAGCATAAAACACAGCTGAATGGAAGCCAGATGGGTTTTCAATGAACACAAAATGCCCACTCTGCAATAAGGAATTTAGTTTGTTAGTTCATTTCAAATATACTGAAATGGTTTCACGGTGAAATGGAGAAAGTGATACCTGTGGAACCCGTATGATTTCACATGGAACCTTCATATGCTTACGAGCTTCTTGGGCCCCTTTGTAATTCATCCAGTCGTCGAAACCATATATGAAAGTGGTGGGAACTTTCCACTCTGAGGCACTGCAAACCAGAGAGAGAAATAGACAGGTTAATAACATCGCAGATGCAGTCCAGAATACATATAACATGGCAGTACATCAAGTAACAGAAGAATGAATGATTGAACTGATGGAGAAATAAATTCATTGTTAAAGCTCATTGGCGTATGGCATGGCAGTTGAAAGTTCCTTAGCTGAACCAATTTTCCTCATCTCGATTGTTACCTAGGAGTTCCTCTATTATTAACTGATTTCTAGTATGACATTTGCATCAATATCTTTCATTCCAATACAGTAAACTTCGTCATTGAATAACTAGAAATGAGCCATTCACTGATAAACTCAGTTGTAGTATACTCCGTTGAATATAAAACTCTGAACCAAACCACCTATCCTATGGTTTGGCTTCACAAGCTTCAACTTTTATCGCATTCAGCAATTAGCCATGAAATACAGATTCATTGGGTAGTCCAGAGGAGACCATGAACATATGGTTTTTATTTTAGTTTCTTTTGACCGTTCTACAATGTGTAATGGTAGGAGAAAATCATTTGACTATACAACACAAACATCATCGAAGTTCCCAAAACATTTTTCCGGCGGGAATTCCACTCATTCTTGGACCAACTTGGCTTCAGAGTTGGATACCAATTACTAAAGAAGCACTTTTTAACTAAAACAGGATGTCTGAAGAAGCTGAGTGGACTGACTTTGTAACATAAATAAAATAATAAATGGAAAAAATTATGACACAAAATCAATGTACTCTAGAAGTAACTATCATCTGAAATAACGCTGTGATAGGACTCCGGATCATAATCTAGAGATTTGCCAGGAGCTGGATCAAGAGTTTGACCCGAATCAAAAGAAGCCCACCATTTGGAAGGTCTATTCTAGGAGGGGGAAAGGGCCCCACGAGGGAGTGAAAATCGGTTATTGAGCTCTCATATGGCTACGGTTACCGCAATCGCAGGGAAGGGGATCCTAGTGAATCAGGCTTTATTGGGCAATATGAAGCATAGAGGGAATTATTCACGTATTTTGTATTGAATCAGTTAGGAGAGTCTCTCTTTGAAAGGAGCCAAATGCTTATGAGATCCTTTGACCATTCAGTAATATATTCCTCCGTTATTGATTCAGAGGTCCTATCACATTGTTTTAGGAACAACAACCATTCAATCGAAGATACAACATATTTCAATGTACAAGTGTAAAACTGAATTATTAATACACTAATCAATAGTAGGAGGATGATCAACAAACCTGTGTAGAAGAGGCGACTTGGCAAATGCTCCAAATGAAAAAATATATTTTAAGCACAACTCACCACTAGCTTTGGCTGCTAATGTATGATAAACATAATCTTCAATATGAAAAAAACACCACGTTAGAAATAAGTTCTTACAATTGAGGCACATCAACGAGCTATCTCTCCGTACCTGTTAGTAATCTTGATTCAGATTCTGTCAAAAGTTCCCCAGTTGAGTATTTGACAAACCTAGCACTTGTATACCTGCTGACTAAATCAGGACCCCAAGGACCTAAACCTCTGCGGAAAAAAACATGTAGAAAAATATTAAACAGAGACAGTTTTATATAAACAAAAGTTTAGTGCAACACAAAAATGCTAATACTAAAAGAATGACTTCGTAAATCAGGATCCCAAATTGCTTGACAGTAAAAAGAATGTTTGGTGCAGCCAAAAAGAAAAATGTGAGAAGAAGAACTTGAACAATGACACAAATGTAATTTTACCTGATAATTGTCTGCGGTGTCAAATTGGATTCCCATATTTGGTTCAGGATTGATCCCTTCCATGTTGATAAGAACTTTGTAATCCTCTCTGTTTCCGAAGAAAATCCAGCAGATCCCACCAAAACCAAGTGCTGTACATGCTCTGGGTGCTACACATAAATATTGAGATATATCAGCACAATATTTATTGTCTCTTTGAAAGAGAAAAACAAACAAGTCCTTTTAATGCAATGTAGAAGGAGATTCTACCTTAAGTGCGTATTTGGAAGCAATATAACCACCAAAAGAATGCCCAAGAAGTATAAAATTGCTTAGGTTTTTGGCTTTCCTCCATTCCTCAAAAGAATCGATGAACCAAGCCTCGGTTTCTATATAGTATCAATAAGAAATTTAGCATTTTGCTTTGCAACAAGATTTCTCTTTCACAATTTCATATTAACTAACTCTAGCATTCACCTTCAGTGCTTTTGCATGTAAAGTCTGGCCTGCTAGATCCACCCCAACTGCAATAAGAGTGAAAACATAATAATTATAAACTATGATTAGAAAATGAAATAAAAAAATGACGTCATGGCGGGATATGATTAGATAATCATGCAAAATATTTTTACACTGTCAGAACATAGTCATTAAGCTCAAATTGTTGTATATACATATATATGCCGATGTATTTATTTCATCACACTTGGATAACTGCTGATTTAAGAATTAAAACAAATTTGAGATTAATCAAAAACAAATCACGAAAAGCTAAGCTTACTCACCCAAGTTGATCAATAGCTATAACTCTGAAACGCGAGGCAAGAGCATCGAAATTGCGAAAGAAGAAACCCTGTGATGCAGCATATCCGTGAACCATTACCAATGTAGGAGAATCATCTTTACTGTCGAAAGTAACTGTGTTAATAAACCGCGGTTCATTGCTAGATGAACGAAACCACCTCACTCTTGAATCAGGTGGACCAGAACCTATATTAACCTGTTCTTGAACATATGGAGTCCTGCCAAAAAAAACATAATAATAAGTTGATTATAATAGACCCTGTTTGGGTAAACAACTTAATTTCAATCTCATAGCATAAGTGCCTATCATGTATAAGCTGTTTCTATAACAAGAGATAAAATAAAATAAAATTAAATTATTTCCGTGCCCAATTTGGATAAACAACTTAATTTGCTGCTTATAGCATAAGCGCTTATCATGATAAGCAAGCTTATGTATTATCTATTTTTATAACAAAAAAAAAGTTATTTATTTATTTTTTAGTATAATCTATAAGATGTTTTCATAAGCTATCTTGAAGACCTTATGCAAATAAGCCGAAAACAGTTTATGAACATGCCATATAAGCTGTTTTCATAAATGCTCTAAAAAAGTCTCACAATAAGCTCAAATAAGCCAATCTAAACAGGCCCATAAGCTGTTTTCATAAGCTATCATGGCGAGCTTATGAAAATACGCTGAAAACAACTTATGAACACGTCATAAGCTGTTTTCATAAATAATGAGTATATTTCACAATAATGAGTTAGGTCCTGTTAGTTATTAAAGTATATACGCGCGTGTGTGTATATGGTTTTCGATGACATGGTTTCAGTTTTTCCCTAATTGCTAACAAGTTTAGTTATTCAGAGCTAAATAGTGAAAATGATACTGCGAATTTCAGTAAGTCAATAAGGCTGTGAACTTGCGATCAATGTAATCTGTTCTTATTTTGGTTCATCATTATGAATTTGATATTCAAACCCTACTATAATGTTGTAATATTCTTTAACCTTCATTTTCTTTTTAATATTTTTAGGACATCCAAGTGGCGTTGCGTGATGAAATCAAAAGTGCTTGTGAATATCGTCCATTTGAAAAGTGTGATTATGGCTCAAGAATAGCAAATGAGATATGTTTCAAAAAGGTGGAATATGTCATGTCACAATTGGAGGCAATGAAACAAACTATAGATGATTATAATGCAGCAGCCTGAAAATTTTGCTCCTTAAATTATCCTATTAAGCTGTTGATTTTGAAAATTCAGTCAGTAATTTGGAGTTTTTGCAGCGCTGCAAGCGACTCAAGTTGCACTCAACAAGGAGAGTGACTTATTTATGTCTTTATTTGGACGGGCTATTTGGGTAATACACATGTAGTATTGCATTGTACACTAAACATGTAAAAGACAGATATTGAAGTACTGGATTTAATATTCATGATTAGTCACATACCTATGTTTGAGATTAAAGACATTTGAGAAACTCAATGGTGGCCATAGTGCAGTAGTTACTATTTGACAGAAATCCATTAGAACTGCTCAGAATTACACCTAATAATAGCCAACTTATTCTCTCTTTCAAAGAAAGGGACAATGCAGAAGTCAAAACATCCAGAGATTGAATTACACCTTTGCTGGAAGGTAATTGAAAATGAAAAGACAATGAGACGAATTTAACTATGATGTCATTATGTTCCATATCATAGTCTACAAAAAGGACCAACAAAAATTCAAAAAGTGTTGCTCATGGCCACATATTTTTTGGAAAAAGCCCCAACAACAAAATTGCAGCAGGCTCTATGTTAAGAACATCATCACATGTATTAATAACATATATTTTGGCATGTCATCATGTTAAGAATAGTAAGAGGGGGGTGATGGAGGATAGGGGACCATGCTTAATTAATGCTTAGATTATAATTTTCTAATGAAGAGGAAGTCATATGCTGTTGCATCTAAATATAACCAGTCCTCAATAAACCTGACAACTTTGGTATTAGGATTAGCACCAAAACCATACAAATATGATTGATCGATGTAACAATGATACTAGAGGAAAGAGGTGGAGGAATAAGGTGGACTTCTTCGCTTGTTGCTGGATTCCAGAGATTCAACTTATCAAGATTACTATAATCGTTTAGACAGACAAAAATTACCATTACAATATGAGTTTATTATTTCTTTTAAACTCATGCTCTCTTCTTTTTTTGGCAAATTTCTCTGATATTATATTGCTAAACCCTTACACTAAACTGGCATAGCACATCATTAGAGTAGAAAGAATAAGGATCGAAGATGCTGTGTGTTTACATTGCTGTTGATTCGGAATTTTTCATAGCACAAAATTAATGAATGAGCGAGGACATATATCACCAATCAAATTTATCATACAGTTCATTTTTCTTTGAATTGCTCTTACAACCGTAAATTCCATGAAAGCAAGACTAGGACAAGGCTTGACTAAATTATGGGAGTTTATTTGAAAAAAAATGAGATACAAACATTTACAGACAGCAGCACAGAAATTTATAGTCCATGGTCTATGCAGATGTTAGCCCTTCAGGAAGGGATTCACTGTCGGGATTAGGACTAAGAAACCTTCGACAAGCATAAAACACAGCTGAATGGAAGCCAGATGGGTTTTCAATGAACACAAAATGCCCACTCTGCAATAAGGAATTTAGTTTGTTAGTTCATTTCAAATATACTGAAATGGTTTCACGGTGAAATGGAGAAAGTGATACCTGTGGAACCCGTATGATTTCACATGGAACCTTCATATGCTTACGAGCTTCTTGGGCCCCTTTGTAATTCATCCAGTCGTCGAAACCATATATGAAAGTGGTGGGAACTTTCCACTCGGAGGCACTGCAAACCAGAGAGAGAAATAGAGAGGTTAATAACATCGCAGATGCAGTCCAGAATACATATAACATGGCAGTACATCAAGTAACAGAAGAATGAATGATTGAACTGATGGAGAAATAAATTCATTGTTAAAGCTCATTGGTGTATGGCATGGCAGTTGAAAGTTCCTTAGCTGAACCAATTTTCCTCATCTCGATTGTTACCTAGGAGTTCCTCTATTATTAACTGATTTCTAGTATGACATTTGCATCAATATCTTTCATTCCAATACAGTAAACTTCATCATTGAATAACTAGAAATGAGCCATTCACTGATAAATTCAGTTGTAGTATACTCCGTTGAATATAAAACTCTGAACCAAACCACCTATCCTATGGTTTGGCTTCACAAGCTTCAGCTTTTATCGCATTCAGCAATTAGCCATGAAATACAGATTCATTGGGTAGTCCATCACATACATAATGCTCCATTTATGTTACAACCTTCACTCTTTTTTCTTGTTTTCTGTTTCATGCCTTTATATTCCCTTTTCTATCAGAGGAGACCATGCACATATGGTTTTTATTTTAGTTTCTTTTGACCGTTCTACAATGTGTAATGGTAGGAGAAAATCATTTGACTATACAACACAAACATCATCGAAGTTCCCAAAACATTTTTCCGGCGGGAATTCCACTCATTCTTGGACCAACTTGGCTTCAGAGTTGGATACCAATTACTAAAGAAGCACTTTTTAACTAAAACAGGATGTCTGAAGAAGCTGAGTGGACTGAGTTTGTAACATAAATAAAATAATAAATGGAAAAAATTATGACACAAAATCAATGTACTCTAGAAGTAACTATCATCTGAAATAACACTGTGATAGGACTCCGGATCATAATCTAGAGATTTGCCAGGAGCTGGATCAAGAGTTTGACCCGAATCAAAAGAAGCCCACCATTTGGAAGGTCTATTCTAGGAGGGGGAAAGGGCCCCACGAGGGAGTGAAAATCGGTTATTGAGCTCTCATATGGCTACGGTTACCGCAATCGCAGGGAAGGGGATCCTAGTGAATCAGGCTTTATTGGGCAATATGAAGCATAGAGGGAATTATTCACGTATTTTGTATTGAATCAGTTAGGAGAGTCTCTCTTTGAAAGGAGCCAAATGCTTATGAGATCCTTTGACCATTCAGTAATATATTCCTCCGTTATTGATTCAGAGGTCCTATCACATTGTTTTAGGAACAACAACCATTCAATCGAAGATACAACATATTTCAATGTACAAGTGTAAAACTGAATTATTAATACACTAATCAATAGTAGGAGGATGATCAACAAACCTGTGTAGAAGAGGCGACTTGGCAAATGCTCCAAATGAAAAAATATATTTTAAGCACAACTCACCACTAGCTTTGGCTGCTAATGTATGATAAACATAATCTTCAATATGAAAAAAACACCAGTTAGAAATAAGTTCTTACAATTGAGGCACATCAACGAGCTATCTCTCCGTACCTGTTAGTAATCTTGATTCAGATTCTGTCAAAAGTTCCCCAGTTGAGTATTTGACAAACCTAGCACTTGTATACCTGCTGACTAAATCAGGACCCCAAGGACCTAAACCTCTGCGGAAAAAAACATGTGAAAAAATATTAAACAGAGACAGTTTTATATAAACAAAAGTTTAGTGCAACACAAAAATGCTAATACTAAAAGAATGACTTCGTAAATCAGGATCCCAAATTGCTTGACAGTAAAAAGAATGTTTGGTGCAGCCAAAAAGAAAAATGTGAGAAGAAGAACTTGAACAATGACACAAATGTAATTTTACCTGATAATTGTCTGCGGTGTCAAATTGGATTCCCATATTTGGTTCAGGATTGATCCCTTCCATGTTGATAAGAACTTTGTAATCCTCTCTGTTTCCGAAGAAAATCCAGCAGATCCCACCAAAACCAAGTGCTGTACATGCTCTGGGTGCTACACATAAATATTGAGATATATCAGCACAATATTTATTGTCTCTTTGAAAGAGAAAAACAAACAAGTCCTTTTAATGCAATGTAGAAGGAGATTCTACCTTAAGTGCGTATTTGGAAGCAATATAACCACCAAAAGAATGCCCAAGAAGTATAAAATTGCTTAGGTTTTTGGCTTTCCTCCATTCCTCAAAAGAATCGATGAACCAAGCCTCGGTTTCTATATAGTATCAATAAGAAATTTAGCATTTTGCTTTGCAACAAGATTTCTCTTTCACAATTTCATATTAACTAACTCTAGCATTCACCTTCAGTGCTTTTGCATGTAAAGTCTGGCCTGCTAGATCCACCCCAACTGCAATAAGAGTGAAAACATAATAATTATAAACTATGATTAGAAAATGAAATAAAAAAATGACGTCATGGCGGGATATGATTAGATAATCATGCAAAATATTTTTACACTGTCAGAACATAGTCATTAAGCTCAAATTGTTGTATATACATATATATGCCGATGTATTTATTTCATCACACTTGGATAACTGCTGATTTAAGAATTAAAACAAATTTGAGATTAATCAAAAACAAATCACGAAAAGCTAAGCTTACTCACCCAAGTTGATCAATAGCTATAACTCTGAAACGCGAGGCAAGAGCATCGAAATTGCGAAAGAAGAAACCCTGTGATGCAGCATATCCGTGAACCATTACCAATGTAGGAGAATCATCTTTACTGTCGAAAGTAACTGTGTTAATAAACCGCGGTTCATTGCTAGATGAACGAAACCACCTCACTCTTGAATCAGGTGGACCAGAACCTATATTAACCTGTTCTTGAACATATGGAGTCCTGCCAAAAAAAACATAATAATAAGTTGATTATAATAGACCCTGTTTGGATAAACAACTTAATTTCAATCTCATAGCATAAGTGCCTATCATGTATAAGCTGTTTCTATAACAAGAGATAAAATAAAATAAAATTAAATTATTTCCGTGCCCAATTTGGATAAACAACTTAATTTGCTGCTTATAGCATAAGCGCTTATCATGATAAGCAAGCTTATGTATTATCTATTTTTATAACAAAAAAAAAGTTATTTATTTATTTTTTAGTATAATCTATAAGATGTTTTCATAAGCTATCTTGAAGACCTTATGCAAATAAGCCGAAAACAGTTTATGAATATGCCATATAAGCTGTTTTCATAAATGCTCTAAAAAAGTCTCACAATAAGCTCAAATAAGCCAATCTAAACAGGCCCATAAGCTGTTTTCATAAGCTATCATGGCGAGCTTATGAAAATACGCTGAAAACAACTTATGAACACGTCATAAGCTGTTTTCATAAATACTCTAAAGTCTAAAACAATCTCACAAGTGCATATGCCAGTAGACAAGCTCTAATAAGCCAATCCAAAAAGGCCCATAAGCTGTTTTGATAAGCTATCTCGGAGAGCTTAAGCAGAAAACAACTTTTAAACATGTCATAAGTTGTTTCCATAAGATAAAGCTCAAGAAAGCATATCCAAACAGACTCATCAATCATATTCATAAGAGCAAATAAATAATAGACCCTTATCACGATAAGCTATTTCTATACCAAAACTACAGTAAAGTTAAATTTATTTTTGAAGCTAGCTTTTAAACATGTCATAAGGTGTTGTTTTCATAAGATAAAGCTATAGTAATCAAATTCATAAGTAATAATTACTTGACAAGAGAAAGAAGGCGTTTTTCAGCATTGATGATGTGGTCGGTAGAAGTAGGAATCCAACGTCGGAAAAATGGCCAGAAACCGCCAAGGTTGTTTTTTCCACTAGTTGTGTCTTCCGCCGACATTCTTGTTATTGTTAACCAACGAGATCGAATTGTGTTCATAGAATACAACAATTAACTAACTAACTAACTAAATGGTTTATGTTTGTGATTAGTATAAATAAATAAATAAATAAACTGGAAATGATTACAGAAGAAGAACCGCAAAGAAAGAAAGCTTACGCGGGCAATGACGCATATACATCCTCATCCTCTTAATTACTTTACTTTTCAAACAAACAAAATTGGAAAATACACCAATCATTTAAACACATTATTTATGCACACTCACACAAAAATATAAATTATGTAACTATTTTACATGAGTTGGTTGTTACCATGTAAAATTTTCTCTTTTCCAACTCTTAATAATAATAATGTTGTATGCTTTGATTGATAAGGATCATTAGCTCTTGATATGCAAACTAATTAATTTCATGTTTTTTTGTTGTTAAGCCGTTCGGTTAAAAGGTAAGTAAGTATCGACAAAAAATTGTTTTAGATAGAAATTTAAGCTATAAACAATTATAAGTTTTTTTATAAGTAAAGTCATTAATGCCATTTTTCTTATGATTCGGTCCTTGCAAAGCAATCCTACGTGTCATGCTCTCAAATTTCTTTTCAAATTTCAAATACATTTAAAAAAAGCATAACTTTTTGTGAAGGGTTAAAAATTTCAAAAATAGTGTAGTGTGATGTTAATTTATCGTCGTTTTTTTAATTAAAAATAAGATGTTCATTCATTCAATCGGTATATTAGATCAAAAACAATACAAATTCGTTAAAACGGAAAAAGATGAATTTGTAAACAAACCTACAACAATGAAATTAATAACATAAAACGACATAATGCTTACAAAAGTGTGGAAAATAAAATAAAATGACTTGAAACTAAATTTTGAAAAAATTGTGGAAGTCCAGCTAAATTTTGTAGTCCTAACATGCATATTAATCCATGTGCCAAACTAGTTTGTGTGTTCATCACATTTGACTTTTCATTCTTAAAACTTTGTTTGGTGACGTGAGCCTCACACTCTCTTTAGACCATTTGCAATGGGGAGTTTAATTGTGTGTTGAATGATGAAAAGTGGTGTAATGGTGTGTTTAGTGTGTGTTGAATGGTGATGTGGAGGAGTGAGGAGTTGAATGAATTCAACACAGTTTAATGCCTGCGCCGAATACACGTGGTAGCTTGCCACTTGCTGAATTCAGGCGCGTGTGAAACACGCGCCGACAGGGCGCGTCACGCGCAGAAGCAAAGAGAGAGAAGATGCTGTTTGGATAAAGGTGCGACACGTGTTTGGTTCTGATTGGTTTGCTGGATTTTTATTATCTTAATAATTTCAACTCAATTATTTCATTGTAAATTAATTTTAAAAAAAAAAATTACCAAAATTCATGATTTTTTTTCCTCTATAAATAGAGACTTGGTTCATTTGATTTGGACACAAAAAAAACCAAGTTTTTCAGTATCTTAATCTTATTATTATCCTTCTATTAGCTTTCCTTTTGAAGTTTTAAACTTGTTTTTAGTGAAATGGATCCAAATAATAATAATTTCAACACCCAGAATTCTTCTAATTACCCATTTAGCTACCAAAATCCCAACAATTATCAACATCCAAATCAATTTCCAAACCAACGTCCTCAAAACATGCATAATTTTGGTTTTGCACCAAATTTCAACCACCCATCCTCTGTTCCAAACTTTAATCCATATTATGGATCTATGATGGGATATCCATCTCAAACACCCCCGTTTAATGGTTATATGCCAATGGGAAATGAAAACTTTCCGAGTGTTGGTGCACCTGAATTTCCTGAATTTTCAACACAAATAACTCTTGGTGGCATGACAAGTGGTAATGAAGTCACTCCAAATCCAGAGGATTCAACTCCTAAGAGCAAGAAAGCCCAGCAACCAGCATGGAACACTGAACAAAATTTGGTGCTAATTAGTGGGTGGATTAAATATGGAACAAGCAGTGTTGTTGGGAAAATCAGAAAGGTGAAACATATTGGGGTAAAATTGCTGAGTATTGTAATGAGCATTGCTCATTCGATCATCCGCGGGATGGTGTTGCATGCCGAAACCGTTTTAATTATATGAACAAAATACTGAATAAATGGATTGGCGCTTATGAAAGCGCTAAGCGTTTGCAAGGAAACGGTTGGTCGGAGAATGATATTTTGGCAAAAGCGCAGGAATTATACGCAAGTGGGAAGAATATTCAATTTACTTTAATGGCAGAATGGCACGCTCTCCGTGATCAACCACGTTATGGTAGTCAAGTAGGAAATATTGGCTCAGGCAGTAGTGGATCTAAGAGATCTCACGACAGTGATGCATGTGGCTCAAACTCTGTAGGATCTACTGCTCGTCCAATGGGTTGGGAGGCAGCTAAGAAAAAAGGTAAAAAGAAAAGTAAGGAAGCTGCCTTGGAGGTGGTGGATAAAGAGTGGGCTGAATTCAAACAATTCAAGGAGAAAGAGCTTGAACGATTGGACAAGATAGCGTCGGTGCAACAGGAGGCTAACCAATTGATGAAAGAAAAGACTAATGCTAAGAAAATGAAAATGTATCTAAAACTAAGTTCCGAGGAGAATCTCGATGATCGGAAGCAAAAGTTGTTGGATATGTTGAGCCAAGAGCTGTTTGAAAATTAATTTCAATCAAATTGTCTGTGGCTTTTGGCTGTAATGTATGAGTTATTGTGTAATTTCAATCAAATTTTGGCTGTAATGAAATTGTCCGTTGATTAATTTCAATCAAGTAATTTCAATCAAGTCCCCAGTGTTTGCTTTAATAATTGTCTGTGGCTTTTGGCTGTAATGTTTGCTTTAATAATTGTCAGTGATGTCTGTTGTGTTTGCTTTAATAATTGTCCGTGACTTTTGGCTGTAGTGTTTGCTTTAATAATTGTCAGTGATGTCTGTTGGGTTTGCTTTAATAATTGTCCGTGACTTTTGGCTGTAGTGTTTGCTTTAATAATTGCCAGTGATGTCTGTTGTGTTTGCTTTAATAATTGTCCGTGACTTTTGGCTTTAATGTATGAGTTATTGTGTTTGAATATGTACCACCCAATTGGAATCTAATCCTTATCTGAGTATTAACTCAATACAATAACTTATTTCGAATCCGTCAATGTCCACCACTTAATGTACTTGTATATAGGGACTCCTAGATACATACATTGAATCACCAATATCCCAAATCTCATTCAATCTACTTCAAATATCACAAAAAACTATTAATGGATCCATCAGAATATCCTTTTGATATCGCAGCCTACAAACAAAAATGTGAAATGGAAGAAACTTATATCGCCAACCGATTCAGAGAGCGTCGAAACAAAATATTGGAAGATAGTGCACCTCGTAGTAGAAAATATCTCAATAGAGATCATGCAGCGGCAAACCAAAGACTAATTGACGACTACTTTGCCAATGAGCCTACATATGATGATGCAATGTTTCGTCGTCGGTACCGGATGCAAAAACATGTTTTCCTTCGAATCGTTGGGGACCTTTCAAGTAGTGATAACTACTTCACCCAACGAGTTGATGCAGCCAATAAAGAAGGTATATCACCCTTAGCAAAATGTACCACAGCAATGCGAATGTTAGCATATGGTGTGGCAGCAGATGCGGTCAATGAATACATCAAAATAGGAGGTACTACAGCATTGGAGTGCTTACGTAGATTCTGTAAAGGAATCATACAATTGTATGAGCAAGAGTACCTGAGAGCACCAACCCAAGATGATCTGCAAAGAATACTACATGTAAGTGAAATGCGGGGGTTCCCAGGGATGATCGGGAGTATTGACTGCATGCACTGGGAGTGGAAAAATTGTCCTAAAGCATGGGAAGGTCAATTTACTAGGGGGGATAAGGGAACCACCACAGTTATTCTTGAAGCAGTTGCATCTCATGATCTATGGATTTGGCATGCCTTTTTTGGATGTCCGGGAACGTTGAACGATATAAACGTTCTAGACCGGTCACCAGTGTTTGATGATGTGGAACAAGGAAAGGCTCCAAGTGTGAATTTTTTTGTGAACCAACGTCCCTATAACATGGCATACTATCTAGCTGATGGTATCTACCCTTCTTATCCAACTTTCGTCAAATCGATTAGACTTCCTCAAAGTGAACCTGATAAGTTATTTGCAAAAGTTCAGGAGGGATGTCGGAAGGACATCGAACGTGCATTTGGAGTGCTTCAAGTTCGATTTAAAATCATCTGTGAACCAGCTCGCTTGTGGGACATAGCCGATTTGGGTATCATCATGAGGTCATGCATCATATTACATAATATGATTGTTGAGGATGAACGAGATTCATATTCTCAACGTTGGACCGATTTTGAGCAGTCTGAGGAAAGTGGATCTAGTACACCGCAACCATACTCGACCGAGGTGTTACCCGCTTTTGCAAATCATGTGCGTGCTAGATCCGAGTTGCGTGATACAAATGTTCATCACGAATTGCAAGCAGATCTAGTGAAGCACATATGGGCAAAGTTTGGAATGTTTCGCGATTTAAGATGATTTGTATCGTACTAATTAAGTTACTTGTGTGTTGTGTGCTTAGTTTGTTGTATTGCATTTTAAGTTATTTGTGTGCCGCGTGTTTAGTTTATTGTATTAAGAAAATAAAAATAAATTATTTAAATAAATTTTGTTTTTACAAAAACACTAAAAAATAAATTGTTAAGTGTTTATTATTTTAATTTAATTATAATTGATAATTGTAATTTTATGTAATTATAAAAACAAAAATATAATATTAAATAAGAATATGAAATAAAAAGTGGTGGGGTAGAGTGTTGAATGAAAAAGTGGTGGGGTAGAGTGTTGAATGAAAAACCATTGGAGAGGGTATTTGTTGAATGAGTGTTGAATTATTATGTGGAAGAGAGAGAAAATGATGTGGAGTGTTGGGAATTGAAAAAGTGTGTGTTGAATGTGTGTAATGGTGTTGAACCATTGTAAATGGTCTTAGCTAACGCACTACAAAAGCTTTGTGTGTAAAACAACTATCTTTCCTGTGTAAAATTCAATTAAAGTATATTTTGCTTCTCTCTTTTTATGAGGTTATGAAGCTAGGAATTCCAAGTATGGATCCTATATGATATCTTTTTCCTCTTCAACTTCCTCAATCTAAACTCTCATCCATATATGTTTCTCCCAATAGTACTCGAACTCCTAAAACCACTTTATCTAGATTTTGTTTTGTTTTTAACGTATAAAGGCATCTTTTGTTGCATTGCTACATGCAAACTGTTAAGTGTCCCACATCGGATAAGAGTTGGCCTGACAATGTGTTTATAAGTGGGGGCAATCATCACCTCACAAGCCGATTTTGTGGAGTTGTGTTAGGCCCAACCACAATTTTTAAGACAAACAACTATTCCAAAGACAGTAATGAAAGAGAAATTGATCAATGATCACAAGTCTTCCAAATGTTCTTTCTTAATAAGACAATCAGCTAAAACATATGCAAAATAACAACATTGCATGTGTCATACCCCAATTTTTGACCTAAAATTCCTTTTTTAATTTGTCTTTTTAGGTCAGAATTTGTTCGTCGTTTCAGACAAAATTTTGACAGGGAGGTATTTTAAAATACCTCATTTTTTTTGGTTCCGAAGGCGACAGTCTTTTATTATTATTTTTTTTATTTATTTTTGTTAATTTTTATTTTTATTTTATTTTTTTATTTATTTCCTTTTTCATTTTATTATCCTTTTTTTTTTGTCTTTATCATTTTCTTTTTATTTTATTTTTATTTTCGTTTTTTTATATACACTTTTTTTAATTTAATTTATTTAGGGTTGACATTCTTTTTTTATTTATTTATTTAGAGTTGACATTGACTTATTGTTTTAATGAGTCAGTGTCAATTAATCCTTGCCTTGTTTAGGTTTGGTTGACTGATCAAATTTATGAGTTGTTAATGGCTTTCAAAGGAATTAAACTGGCTTGGCTTAACTTAAAAGGGGGAATTCAAAAACTCAAAAAGGAGGAGCTATCACAAAAAAAATTTCATCAGCAACGAAAATAACACAATCCATCAGAGACCAAAATTCCAATTCAATCAAGCCACCAAAAAATCAACACAGCCACTTAACAACCCAAACAGCTCCACACACACTAAAACACACTACCACCGTACAAACCTAAAACCACACCACCAAACAACCCCCTTCTCCTCTACAACCGTACGGCCACCATCATTTACCACCACCCCCACAAATCACAAAACAGCCTCCTAACCCGTACCAGCCCTTCAACCACAAAAAAAACCAAATCATTCTCGCCAAACACCATTCATTCACGGCCTCAAATCCCCTCACACCACAAACCGCACGCCTCTCCCTCATACAACCCTCCAAACCACTCGGCCAAACCCTTCCCAACACCCAAAATCAACAGAACCGTACCCAAAACAACCCAAGGCCGAACCAAAAAGTCAGAAAACAAAGGTAGTTTTGTTTTTTTTAAATTTAGATCTAGCCGTTTTTAAAAAGTTTTAGGAAAAACTAAGTTAATTTTCGTAAAGGGGGAGGAAAGAGGATTTTAAAACTGATTTTTTTTTAAAAAAAAAGGGTGTTTCGTTTTTCCGGCACGGTGGCGCCGCCCTTTGGGCCGGCCAACCACCGTGCCGGCTTACTGTTTGCTGGCCGGTTTTCTGTTTCAGAAAAGGAGAGAATTGAGAGAGAAGGAGAGAAGAAAGAAGTATGAAAGAGAAAAAAAGAAGAAAATGAGAGAAAAGATTAGAAAAAAACATATATATGCTGATCCAAACACTAAGCCCAACCATCAGGCCCACACGGCCCAGTCTCTCTTTCCTTCCACTTTTCTGATTTCTTCACTGCACCCCCCTTTCTGCTACTGCACCCCCCTTTTCCTTTTTATTTTATTTTATTTTCTTTATCATTTCTTGCATATTACTTTTTAATTCCTTATTGCTTTTCATGCATGTTATTTCATGGTATTTATCTCCTAGCATTTCATGCATTTTTTTTATTTTTATTTTTTATTTCATGCATTTTTCCATTTTATTTTTATTATTTGCATACTTACTTATTTTTAGTGTCATTTGCAATTTTTATTTTTATTTATTATTTTGCCATTTCTTAGAATGCATTTAGGACATTTTCATGCATATTATTCCGGTGCATTTACCTTATAGTATTTCATGCATTTTTTTTTATTATTATTTTCCTTTTATTTTCATGCATTTTCATTTTATTTTTAGCATATTTATTTATTTTTTAGTGCATTCGCAATTTTTATTTTTTATTTACTATTTTGCCATTTTCTTAGAATGTATTTAGGTACAATGTAAATATTAATGAGAATTTGCACTGACACTCACTTTATTTTATTCCGCTTTATGTCTCTTATTTTTATTTTATTTCGCCTTACAAAAAAAAATACAAAAATATTAGGTTAGTTTAAATTTCAAAAGGGTTTCGTGGTGATCCAACGTCACCACGGAATTTCCTCGCGTTTAGTTTTTTAATTATATTTTTAGTCTTAGTCCATATTCAAAAAAACAAAAACATTCAAATAATCTAAAAAAATCAAAAAATCTTTTCTTAATAAACCTTGATTTTCAATCAAGTGTCCGTTTTTTTTCCTTTTATTTTCTTTAAATAATCATTAATCCACTTTAATCACACTTTAATCCTTTTCAAAATTAAAAAACACAAATCAATCTTATTTAGCCACTTGGCTTTTATTTTATCCTTAAAACTTTTTTTAAAACTAATAAAAAACATCAAACAAATCAAACGTCATTTTTTACCCCGAACTACGAGGTTTTGATCCCTCACGGGTACGTAGGCAGAGGACCTTGTCCTTCCAAATCATAAAAAATACCAAAAAAAACATTTTTATTTTTTCTCACTATTCTAATTCATTCTCTCCTTTTAAAAAAAATAATAAGCAAGTTATAGCCAAAATAAATAAATAAAATCAAGAGGTTCTCGTAGAGTACTACGAACGTTTAGGGTGCTAACACCTTCCCTAAACGTAACTAACCCCCGAACCCTAAATCTTAAAAAATGTGGTAATTTAGAACTTTTTTCCACTTTTCATTTAAAAAATTAAAAGTTCAGTCGTGAAATAAAATTAGTGAGTCAACGCTAATCAATAGCTTGATCTCCGAAAATCACCGCGACAGAAATGGCGACTTCACTGGGGAAAATCGAGGGTTGAGCCTAACTTGAATTTATTTAATTATTTTGTGCTATAACTTGCTTAAGATAAAAAAAATATGTAAATATGTGAATATGTGTTTTTTTCCTTTTACGTGAGTGGTGAGATAAGTCCTACACCCGGACTTGAGGGAAACATAAGATAGGATGGTGGTATAATCAAAGTGGCTTTCCGAGGGTAAATTTCGGATGTGACACATGTGATAACCCCGCTCAATGGAGGGATCTTGGAAATATTATTATGTTGGCATGAGTAAGTCGTGTCCGGCATTGATATTTTCAAGTGACCTATGAAGTTGAGGACCTTTAGTTACCTTTAACCCATCTTGGCTTTTTAGGACGTAGTGCGGTGACTAACCAAGAGTAATCTTGAATTAGTTGATACGCGATACTACACTCAAACGAGACTTTCTTACAAGTATTATTGGATCGGGAGTCAATCTCGTAACCCGACGATATTTGGAAGGGGTTGAGGACTTTGGGAACTTGGTAGAACCCGTGATACATGTACAAATGAAACCATAGTCCTTACCAAATGGCGTGCTTACCCTTGACTCCAACATTTTGGACTTAAACCTCACCATGTTTTCTCCGCTCTTTAGCATAATCATTCATACATGCATCCATGCATAAACTCTTTTCCTTTTCATCCAAAACATCAAAGGACTTAAATGAACTTTTTGTAAACATTGTAGATATGGACATTCCACGAAGAAGCACTAAAAAGTATCTTTTCAAGAAACCAGACTTGTCAAAATTAAGGAAGCTAGGATCTTTAGTAAACGATCGAATGGATTTTCAAGCTCATCATGGAAGGCTACTTAATATCCTTAAAGTAGATGTTGAGGAAGGATGTCTGGAAACCTTGGTCCAATTCTATGACCCACTCTATCATTGCTTCACCTTTCCTGACTACCAGCTTGTCCCTACACTTGAGGAATACTCATACCTGGTTGGGTTACCCGTGCCTGACAAGATACCGTTCCATGGCCTAGAACCTATCCCTAAACCCTCCGACATCGCAGCCGCTCTCCACCTTGAAACTTCCATCATCCAAGCAAACCTTACCTTTAAAGGAGGTCTCCAAGGTCTTCCCACCCACTTCCTCTATCAACAAGCCTCCATATTTGCTGAAGCAGCTAGCACTCTTGCCTTCCATTCCACCCTTGCCCTCCTTATATATGGCCTTGTACTCTTCCCAAATATTGACAACTTCATCGATATCCACGCCATCAAAATCTTCCTCTCCAAAAACCCTGTACCCACTCTATTAGCTGATACCCACCACTCCATCCATGACCGTACCCAAGCCGGCCGTGGAACTATTCTTTGCTGTGCACCACTGCTCTACAAATGGTTTATCTCCCACCTACCTCAAACTCATACTTTCAAAGCTAACCTCGAAGATCTTCCTTGGTCCCACAGAATCATGGCCCTCCACCCCTCAGACATAGTTTGGTACCAGGCAGCCTGTGACGTAGGGAAAGTTATTGTTAGCTGTGGTGAATACCCCAACGTACCTCTTCTTGGTATGCGTGGCGGGATTAGCTACAACCCTTCTCTAGCCCGTCGACAGTTCGGTTACCCAATGAAGACAAAGCCAAACAACCTTGCCCTGACCGTTGAGTTCTATCTTAACCACGGAGACCACTCAAACAGGAGAGAGAGATTCGCGCAAGCTTGGAATGCCATCCGCAGACTTAACAGAAGTCAGATGGGGAAGAAATTTGATTATGTGCATGAATCCTATACTCAATGGGTTATTGATAGGACCATGAGCTTTGGCCTACCCTACCATCTACCTAGATATCTGTCCTCCACCATTCCCCCACCATCATTACCCCTACCCTTTGACACCAAGGAAGAATTTCAGGAGCAACTGACCAAGGAAAGGCTTGAAAAAGAAACTTGGAAGAGAAGGTACCAGGAACTTGAACGTGAGCATGAAACCTTGAAAGGGAAGTTAGCGCAGAAGAATCATGAGCTTTTCATTCAGAACCAACGGATGATCGAGAAGGATGATTTGCTTCAGCGAAAAGATGCTTTGCTCAGCCGGGATTCTAAAAGGAGGAAGAGGTTTATGGATTCGTTCTTTGGTGCACATTCAGATTCCGAGGATTCATCTACTCCAGGAACTTGAGTTGAAGTCTTTAGAGTTTTATGTTTAGATTCTAGCTTCCAAAGTCTTGTAATCTGTCAAAAAGAACTATTTTGTAATATCTTAATGCTTAAACAAAATGTCCAAATCATGATGTTTACAGTTACTTCAATAAAGTCCTTCGATAAAATATCTTTCTTTTTTTTTTTTTTTGCATACGCATAATCATGCATCATATTGCATTCATAGTTTCTCAAGCCGAGTCTCACGTCTTGTTTTTCCAAAGGTCTATCTGCCTAGTCCAAGAAAGTGGCCCGACGTCCTCGGCAGAAACCGACTTACACATACAACACTATGGCATATCAGAGAAAAAGAATGGAACATTTGGAGCAAGAAAACCAGAACCTCCGGGAAGAGGTGGCCAATCTCCGGGAAGGGATGGAGAAGTTGACCTCCATGATGAATGCTCTGTTGGCTTCCCAAGCCCAGACGTCAGTTCCTCAGCCTGCTGTTACTACTCTTGAGCAGCCAATCTTATCTGCTTTACCAACTTCTACCATACTTGCTCCACCGCCCGGCACGTTTAGAGCTTATCCATGGGGGATGCCATTTCTACCAGACGAGGGTTTTCATCCTACTTCTTTTGGAACCCCAACTCCGGCTATCCAGAAATCAGCTTCAGCCCCAACAAAGGCCTCGGCAACAGTATCAACAACAGCCTCGACAACAGGCTCCCCAGCAGTCCGACAACAGAATCGGGTTCAGCGGATATCCCACTTTGATCCAATCCCTATGACGTATGCAGAGTTGCTTCCGGCTTTGCTTGATAAAAAGTTAGTTCAGACTAAGGCGCCCCCTCGGGTACCTGAAAGGTTGCCACGTTGGTATAGACCTAATCTCTCTTGTGCTTTCCACCAAGGGGCACCCGGTCACGACATTGAGCATTGTTTCCCCTTGAAAGCTGAAGTCCAAAAGTTGGTCCAGGCTGGTGTCCTGTCCTTCAAAGATTTGAACCTCAATGTGCAAGCTAATCCACTACCGGATCATGGGACTGCATCTATTAATATGGTGCAAGTTTGTTCAGAGGCTTACCCAGTTGAAAACAACCTGGAGGAGGTGGCAGCTAGCTTTGTGACACATGGCAGAGTTCGCCGCAATTGGGTCGCTGTTGACGTCCCTTCCGCTATTCATTGTTCTAAATAACATTTTGTTGTTTTTGCTTTTCGTTTTAAAAAAAAATAATAATATATAAATCCTTTCGTTCCGCCCGATACGAAAGTGAACTTTTGTAGGGCTTTTTGCTTCATGTATTTCCATCATAAAATAAACAAGTCGTTTTGTCCTCGACTCTGTCTTTTTATTCTTTGTTTTTTTTCTGGAAAATGGCGAACACAAAAAACCAAAAAATATTTTATGTTATCAATTTCAAAAGGTCTGCATTTTTCACTCATTTTCTAAAATCAATCATCAATCATATGCAGACTAAGCATCAATAAGCCCGTTGAACACTGTAACCCTATGCTCTCTCCCGACTTTGAGTTCCCTGTTTACGAAGCCGAAGAGGAGGAGGATGAAGGGATTCCCGTAAAGGTATATCAGTTATTGGTATGACATGAAAGCCATTCAGCCTCATGAAGAAGCACTCGAAATGATTAACTTAGGTTCCGAAGAACTGCCATTGCAGTATTCCTGTTCAAATTCCAGATGAGTGGTGCCATCGAAGCTGCAAAAGAAAAAAAAGCAAAAAACAAAAAAGACAACAAAGCAAAAAAAAAAAACAAAGAAAGAAAATACATCAAAAAGATGGTGCAGAAGATGGTAACCACTTACAAAGACTTGCATGGGATGTTATCGTATGCTTTACCTGGATATCGTACTTCAGTGTGTACCTCAACAGGGGCAACCCCCCTCTTCTTTAGTGTATGGCATAGAAGCAGTACTCCCTGTGGAGATTGAGATTCCATCAATGAGAGTTTTAATGGAACCCAAGTTATCAGAGGCTGAATGATGTCAAAACAAATATGATCAGTTCAAACTTGATTGAAGAAAAACGCTTGGCTGCCTTGTGTCATGGTCAACTATATCAAAAGAGGATGAAACAAGCATTTGACAAGAAGGTTCGTCCCCGCGAATTTCAGGAAGGAGACCTTGTGCTCAAAAAGATTTTATCTTTCCAACCGGACTCCAGGGGCAAATGGACGCCTAATTATGAAGGCCCATATGTCGTCAAAAGAGCGTTCTCCGGTGGTGCAATGACTCTTACAACTATGGATGGTGATGAGCTCCCCCGTCCTGTGAACGCCGATGCAGTCAAGAAATACTTTGTTTAAAAAATAAAAGAACAGCTCGGTAAGTCGAAAACCCGTAAGGGCGGCTTAGGCAAAAATGAGCGTCTCGGTGGACTGAAAACCCGAAAGGGCGGTCCAGGCAAAAATTAGAGACATGAAACAGAAGATAATCATCCTGATAGATCGAAAACCCGAAAGGGCGGTCTATGCAAAAGTTAAGGATCAAAAGACAAAGTAACTGCATCAGGTTGGCCATGACTCACTTGGGGCACATTAACAGTCAAAGAGACTCTGAATCCGAGGCATCTGAACTATGGAATTCAAAGTTGTTAGGGAGAATAACGGTTATTGTGTTCAATGTACCTTCCCCTTATATTTACCATTTTCCAAACTTTGTGAAATCCGTGGAGCCACGCCATTGGCGGGCCACCACTCTGTTAAATAAATTTGAGCCTGTGCTTTTATTTGGAAATTCCCATTTATTCAGTTTATAAAATTTCTTCTATTTTTGATGGTAGTATTTGAAGCAAAACTTTTTTTAAAATCATAAATCTTTTTATATTTTTTGGAAAGCATAAACAACAAACACATTCTCCTTGAACTCATGAATAAGTGAAGTGTGCGTCGACATCTGGCCTGAGAACGGATAAACTTTGCAGGCTGAACATGGTCAATTGCTTGAAAAAAAAAAAAGAAGAAAGAGAAAAGAAAAAGCTCGGTAAGTCGAAAACCCGAAAGGGCGGCTTGGGCAAAAATGAGCGTCCCGGTGGATCGAAAACCTGAAAGGGCGGTCCAGGCAAAAATTAGGGGCATACAAAAAGAATATATTCCCGGTGGACTGAAAACCCGAAAGGGCGGTCCAGGCAAAAGTTAGGGATTCAAAAAGGAAAAAGAACAAAAAGCATGACCACAGAAACACCAGTTCTTCTGCCAGGTCTTTGGATTAGCACGATTCCCCCAGGAAGTGTTTGCTCCCCACCAGTTGTTGCATACATCGGGCTTTACCCCGTCAATGTCTTGATATGCCCCAATGGCATCATTCCCAATGAAGATTGCTGAGTGTTTGTACTGCGTCGTCGGTCCACTTTCCATCTTACCTGTCCAGTCTTGTCTCATCAAGTCCATCAGTTATACTGTCCCACAAGTCAACCCTCCATACAGTCATACAAGTCGTATTGTCTTACATACATTCATACATTCGTGCATATACACATTCATGCATACACAACATGCACATAACATCATTCAATGCATGGTTGCATTAACCACCCTGAGTCTTGCTTTTCATGTCAATCAATCATGAACAATCTTTAACTCTCTTTGTCCCCAAGTGTCATCCCCAGTGTGTCTGGTCCAAAGATGTCACCCTCTTTTCGCCAAGTGACAGTTCTTTAATGAACAGCTTGTGCATACCTTTTACTATCACGTCGTCAGTGGCAAGTTCGGCTACATCCCGAGCAGCTGACATTTACCTTTTCATCCTGTCGTCAGTGGCAAGTTCGGCTACATCCCGAGCAGCTGGCATTTTATCATCTATCATGTCGTCAGTGGCAAGTTCGGCTACATCCCGAGCAGCTGGCATTTTATCATCTATCATGTCGTCAGTGGCAAGTTCGGCTACATCCCGAGCAGCTGGCATTTCATCATCTATCACGTCGTCAGTGGCAAGTTCGGCTACATCCCGAGCAGCTGGCATTTTATCATCTATCATGTCGTCAGTGGCAAGTTCGGCTACATCCCGAGCAGCTGGCATTTCATCATCTATCACGTCGTCAGTGGCAAGTTCGGCTACATCCCGAGCAGCTGGCATTTTATCATCTATCACGTCGTCAGTGGCAAGTTCGGCTACATCCCGAGCAGCTGGCATTTTATCATCTATCACGTCGTCAGTGGCAAGTTCGGCTACATCCCGAGCAGCTGGCATTTTATCATCTATCCTGTCGTCAGTGGCAAGTTCGGCTACATCCCGAGCAGCTGACATTTTATCTCTTATCATGTCGTCAGTGGCAAGTTCGGCTACATCCCGAACAGCTGACATTCACCTTTGTTTCTCGTCGTCAGTAACATATTACTTTTGTTTCCGTCTTCACCTCAAGTGGCAAGCTCTACAAACGGGCAGCTTGTGTTCGGTGTCGTTCCCATACCATACTTCCTTTTTCAGCTATCAATACGATGGTTGACCTCTTCCCCAGTGGAACTATATTATCCCCCAGTGGAGTCGGATCCCTTTTCTTTAATGAACTCAGGTATCCTTTTGTTTTGTTTTGTCCCCAGTCAAGTCATCTTCGCCGTCTTGCATTCACCTTTGCATCACGAGCATTTCACATCTGTTTTGTTAGGTCCAAAATTGGTGTACTCTGTATTTAAGTCCCTTCGACCCGTCGAATCCAAGGTTTTCTCTTCAAATCTCCGGACGAAGAAACTTAAATAGGGGCATCTGTCATACCCCAATTTTTGACCTAAAATTCCTTTTTTAATTTGTCTTTTTAGGTCAGAATTTGTTCGTCGTTTCAGACAAAATTTTGACAGGGAGGTATTTTAAAATACCTCATTTTTTTTGGTTCCGAAGGCGACAGTCTTTTATTATTATTTTTTTTATTTATTTTTGTTAATTTTTATTTTTATTTTATTTTTTTATTTATTTCCTTTTTCATTTTATTATCCTTTTTTTTTTGTCTTTATCATTTTCTTTTTATTTTATTTTTATTTTCGTTTTTTTATATACACTTTTTTTTAATTTAATTTATTTAGGGTTGACATTCTTTTTTATTTATTTATTTAGAGTTGACATTGACTTATTGTTTTAATGAGTCAGTGTCAATTAATCCTTGCCTTGTTTAGGTTTGGTTGACTGATCAAATTTATGAGTTGTTAATGGCTTTCAAAGGAATTAAACTGGCTTGGCTTAACTTAAAAGGGGGAATTCAAAAACTCAAAAAGGAGGAGCTATCACAAAAAAATTTCATCAGCAACGAAAATAACACAATCCATCAGAGACCAAAATTCCAATTCAATCAAGCCACCAAAAAATCAACACAGCCACTTAACAACCCAAACAGCTCCACACACACTAAAACACACTACCACCGTACAAACCTAAAACCACACCACCAAACAACCCCCTTCTCCTCTACAACCGTACGGCCACCATCATTTACCACCACCCCCACAAATCACAAAACAGCCTCCTAACCCGTACCAGCCCTTCAACCACAAAAAAAACCAAATCATTCTCGCCAAACACCATTCATTCACGGCCTCAAATCCCCTCACACCACAAACCGCACGCCTCTCCCTCATACAACCCTCCAAACCACTCGGCCAAACCCTTCCCAACACCCAAAATCAACAGAACCGTACCCAAAACAACCCAAGGCCGAACCAAAAAGTCAGA
This sequence comes from Medicago ruthenica, assembly GCA_018208015.1. Lineage (NCBI taxonomy): Eukaryota > Viridiplantae > Streptophyta > Magnoliopsida > Fabales > Fabaceae > Medicago > Medicago ruthenica. The sequence goes on along the minus strand of CM031371.1, from coordinate 105,749,146 downwards.
AAACAAAGGTAGTTTTGTTTTTTTTAAATTTAGATCTAGCCGTTTTTAAAAAGTTTTAGGAAAAACTAAGTTAATTTTCGTAAAGGGGGAGGAAAGAGGATTTTAAAACTGATTTTTTTTTAAAAAAAAAGGGTGTTTCGTTTTTCCGGCACGGTGGCGCCGCCCTTTGGGCCGGCCAACCACCGTGCCGGCTTACTGTTTGCTGGCCGGTTTTCTGTTTCAGAAAAGGAGAGAATTGAGAGAAGAAAGAAGTATGAAAGAGAAAAAAAGAAGAAAATGAGAGAAAAGATTAGAAAAAAACATATATATGCTGATCCAAACACTAAGCCCAACCATCAGGCCCACACGGCCCAGTCTCTCTTTCCTTCCACTTTTCTGATTTCTTCACTGCACCCCCCTTTCTGCTAATGCACCCCCCTTTTCCTTTTTATTTTATTTTATTTTCTTTATCATTTCTTGCATATTACTTTTTAATTCCTTATTGCTTTTCATGCATGTTATTTCATGGTATTTATCTCCTAGCATTTCATGCATTTTTTTTATTTTTATTTTTTATTTCATGCATTTTTCCATTTTATTTTTATTATTTGCATACTTACTTATTTTTAGTGTCATTTGCAATTTTTATTTTTATTTATTATTTTGCCATTTCTTAGAATGCATTTAGGACATTTTCATGCATATTATTCCGGTGCATTTACCTTATAGTATTTCATGCATTTTTTTTTTATTATTATTTTCCTTTTATTTTCATGCATTTTCATTTTATTTTTAGCATATTTATTTATTTTTTAGTGCATTCGCAATTTTTATTTTTTATTTACTATTTTGCCATTTTCTTAGAATGTATTTAGGTACAATGTAAATATTAATGAGAATTTGCACTGACACTCACTTTATTTTATTCCGCTTTATGTCTCTTATTTTTATTTTATTTCGCCTTACAAAAAAAAATACAAAAATATTAGGTTAGTTTAAATTTCAAAAGGGTTTCGTGGTGATCCAACGTCACCACGGAATTTCCTCGCGTTTAGTTTTTTAATTATATTTTTAGTCTTAGTCCATATTCAAAAAAACAAAAACATTCAAATAATCTAAAAAAATCAAAAAATCTTTTCTTAATAAACCTTGATTTTCAATCAAGTGTCCGTTTTTTTCCTTTTATTTTCTTTAAATAATCATTAATCCACTTTAATCACACTTTAATCCTTTTCAAAATTAAAAAACACAAATCAATCTTATTTAGCCACTTGGCTTTTATTTTATCCTTAAAACTTTTTTTAAAACTAATAAAAAACATCAAACAAATCAAACGTCATTTTTTACCCCGAACTACGAGGTTTTGATCCCTCACGGGTACGTAGGCAGAGGACCTTGTCCTTCCAAATCATAAAAAATACCAAAAAAAACATTTTTATTTTTTCTCACTATTCTAATTCATTCTCTCCTTTTAAAAAAAATAATAAGCAAGTTATAGCCAAAATAAATAAATAAAATCAAGAGGTTCTCGTAGAGTACTACGAACGTTTAGGGTGCTAACACCTTCCCTAAACGTAACTAACCCCCGAACCCTAAATCTTAAAAAATGTGGTAATTTAGAACTTTTTTCCACTTTTCATTTAAAAAATTAAAAGTTCAGTCGTGAAATAAAATTAGTGAGTCAACGCTAATCAATAGCTTGATCTCCGAAAATCACCGCGACAGCATGTATTAATAATAAATAATATATATCTTAGTCTGGGTGTGACTAATGCCCTAGCTAACTATGTTGACAAGGGAGCAATGCTTGGCGCATACTCATGAATCCAGAAATTCATAGTATAATCAACATCAATTTGAAATTGGAAAAGTGAGTTGCCTTCTTGGTCATATGATGTGAGGGACTTTCCATCCTTTCCTCCAAGGAGTTGATCACCATTCTTCCAAAGACCGCGCATACGAAACATTGGCACAATTGAGCTAATGTTGTGTCCCATCCACTATGATCCATTACCCAAATTTTTACGCAATCGCTAAAGTGACACTGCACAACATAAGAAAGGGAGCCCTTGATCTCGGCAACGTCATCCCGTAGAAAGCATCGGTCTTTAACTGGGAAGGTTGGCCCTCTGAGTTGGTGAAATTGATTGTTTCAAAAGTTAAAGCATAGGATATTTGCAACATCATCATTGCGATAGTAGGATGCATTGTTTGTTATCCAATGATAAATGTCGTTAACAAGAGTGTTATATTTGGAGGGAATTTTTTTCGTGTGATGATAGTAAAAGGAGGAGCATGTAGGGTAGGGGTCCATGATTTAGAACTCATACTATAAACTTCCGCTGATGAAATATAATGTTTCTTCTCGTAATACTTGAGATGGAGTTTCACAACTTTGAAATCAATGATGTTCGGATCATCTGCACCGAAACCATACAAAGATGCTTTGTTATTGAGGCAGCGAGTAGGGGGGATATGATGGACCTCTCTAGTTGTTGGGTTCCAAATAATTAACTCATCTAGACAACTATTGTTATACTAACACAAACCTTTGAGACATAAAACACCGTTGAAACTACCATATGATTCAATTGTTATGGGTTGATGGGAGTTGCTAGAAAAGGGGGATTTGATGTGCATTAGGTTGTCACATGAGAGAAGGGTTATATAGGGTTGTTCTTCATAAAGGATCATGAGACTGTGACTATCAGACATATTTATATGCCTCCTTTTCAGAAAGGTGGGGGTCTGAATAAGATCATTCCAAGAACGTTGAACACGTCTAAAGCGCATCATTGACTTTAGTGGTAGCCACACCAAAATCTCAATCTCTAAATCTATTCCTAAACTCATCTTCTCCAATATCCTTACTATATGCTCAGTTTTTTCAATTGTTAAGGTTTTGATCGATGACAAGAACCGTAAATAGTAATTTTTATGAAATTTTGATTAAAATTATAGATATAAATATTTTGGACTTTTATATTGTAACAAACTATAATTATCATTTTCAATGATACCAACGATATAACAAATATAATTTAAATTCTTATATTTTTGAATGATACCAACAATATAACATTCTTATAGACAAATTTGTTTAAGAGTACAAGTGGAAATGAAAATGCCACTCCAATGTTGGTATATCAAGTGTGAGTAGTATATCCCACACCCAAAACCATGTATTCCTTTTATATAAAGTATATAATAGATATTCGAAGTTATATTTGGGTTAAAAGTCAATTTCCATAAGAGTATGTTGTTTGAGGTTAATGTGAATGACTCTTGGTTGCATGAGGCGACATTGATAATGAATTGTAAACATGGTCGTCTTTCTTTTTTGTACTTGGGGTTTCCTATTGATGGTGGCTCTTAGAAGCTAAGTTTTTGGTATCCTGATTGATCGTATTAAAAGAAGGTTATCGGAGTGGAAGAGTCGTAATCTTTCTACGGGGGTTCGTTTGATTCTTCTGAAGTTTGTTTTGTCCTCCATACCCGTCTACTTTCTTTCCTTCTTCAAGGTTCCCTCATGTATCATATCTTCTGTTGAATCTCTTTTTAATTTTTTTCGGGAAGTGAGGATTTTAGGAAAATTTCTTGGATCAAATGGAATACTATTTGCTTGAAAAAAGAATATGGTGGTTTGTGGATTAGGAGGTTGAAAGAGTTTAATTTCGCTTTGCTTGATAAATAATGGTGCTGAAGGGTGTTGGAGGATAGGGAGATTTTATGGTATATGGTGTTATGTGCTCGGTGTGGCGAGGAAGGGGGAGGTTGTGCTTTGGTGGAAGAGAAGGATAAGTTTGGTGGCAGAAATTGAATAAGATTAGGGAGGGTGTTGGTTTGGTTGATGGAGGTTGGGTGCATGATAATATTTGTCGAGAGGTGGGTGATGGATCATCTTTGGATGGACCCAAGGTTGGATGGATCTTCTTTTATAGATAGGTTTAGTAGGCTTTATGAGCTAGCTGAAAACAAAATGGTGACTATAACCGAGATGAATTATTTAGGTTGAGATGTGAATGGTGAAGCGTGGACGTGGCATAGAAGGCTGTTTGTTTGGGAGGAGGAGTTGGTGGGGGAGTGTGTTGAGCGTTTAATTTCCGTTGTTTTACAGGATGATGTGGCGGACCGGCGGGTTTGGAAATTACATTCCTCCCATTGTTACATGGTTAACAGCGCTTATAAAGACTTGACAACAGTGGATGATAATGACTATCCGGATAATAATCATGTTTTGTGGCTAAAAATGGTTCCGTTAAAAATTAATATTTTTGCTTGGCGTTTACTTCTAAATCACGTTCTGACTAAGGATAACTTGATAAGGCGGCATATTCTTTCTCTAAATGATAAAAATTGCACGGCAGATTGTGATATGTTGGAAGATAAGGACCATTTATTTGTTAGGTGTTACTTTTATGGCAGAATTTGGTCTCTAGTTTCAAGGTGGTTAGGCTTCTCAACAACAACTCATGGTACTTTATTGGATCATTTAACTCAGTTTGATGGGTTAGATGGTTATTCAAAAAGCATTTGATTGGCTCTTAATATTATTTGTTTTCTGTGGTTTGGGTTATCTGGAAGGAGAGAAATAGACGCATTTTTCAGCATAAGGAGGATCACTTGCAAACTTTAAGTGCAAAAGTTAAGTTTCAGTCCTTTTGGTGGTTGAAATCGAAATTTGTTACTTTCGATTTTGATTATAAGTTTTGGAGGCTTAATCATATTCCTTGCTTATCTGCCATAACTTAACTTGTTTCTTTGTTGCTATTAGTTTGTCATTGTAATGTAATTTTGTAACTCTTTTTATGTCTTTTCTAGTACAACTTATGATGGAAGGGTTTATTTTGGTTAGTAATATATTTCATTTTGATCTTTTAAAAAAAAAGTATATAATAGATATTCGATCTTTCCCTTAAAAAAAAGTAAATCATATTCGATCTTTTAATCTCTTATTTTTTTAACCAAAATATTTACTTCTTGCCAAAAAAAAAGTTGGCCTTAAATTAAATGAATAAAGAGAAAACTATTTTTTTTCATCATAATTTAAATTTGATTTTGACGATAAATTAATAAAAAAAAATATAATGAATGATTTTGTTGATTTAGTTTTTTTTAAGAAATAAAAATTTGAGTAACCAAGTAACTGGTCTCAAGTGATTACTGAGTTCCACCAAATGACGAATTGTTCAGACGAAGCTGAAATCGATTTCTGGGTGGAACAATTCTTGTCAGACTTTACTTAACTTTCGACCGAACTCCGGATTACTAGGGTCTCTTTTCCCTAAGAATTTGAGGATTACCACACAATAAATTTGAGTAAAATAAAATAGGTCAAAAGCTAGGTGCATTTTCCTAGAGTTAAATATGTTTCGATCCATACAAAATAGGGACCTTCTAAGTTTAGTCGTTGCTTTGCTAAAAAAATGTTTAGTTCTTGGCTTCTTGCTAAAACTAAATTTGTTTAATTATCTTTAAACTCTTAAATTTTTTAATGTTTTTTTTTCAAACATGTTTAAAACGTTATGAAAAGTTCATTTTTCTAGCATTTAGATTTTTTTAAACATGTGATGAATCAAATATGATTTTTTTTATTAATAAAATCTGAATTTTTTAAATGTCAAAACATTCAAGATAAAAGTAACAAAAATATGGATTTAGAAATCAAATTTTGCGCTCATTTTACGCGGAGAAACTTTTTATGATATTTTAAACATATTTGAAAAAATCATTTAAAAATACTTGGAACTAAAACTATGTGCAAGAAAATTTTATATGGACTAAAAAAACTATTTAAATTAATGATTAAACTTAGAAGGTCTGCATTTTGTAGGAACTAAAAATATATTTAACCTTTTTTTAGATGTTAACAACAGTTTTCCTAAAAAAAAAAAGTTTTCCTATTGGAAGCGTGGAGGCTTGGTATTAAGAATGTGGAGCTTCATGTTGATTCACATGTAGTTGTGCAAATGTTAGTTCATGATGAGAGGGTTTGCTCTTCAGGGTGGAGCTTGGGTCGGAAGATTCGAAGGTTATTTCAGCTGTGTAGTGGGAGGTGAAGGTCTCTCATATTTACCGTGAAACTAATACGTGTGTGAATGCTCTTACAAACATTGAATGTAGTTTGAGTTGATTTTCTATGAGTTTTGTTCGACTCGGATTAGTCATATTTTATTAGTTGATGTTGCTGAGGTTAGATATCCCTCACTTGAATGTTGGGTAGTTTTTTCTACGTGGCCCTCTTGTTAATCGAAATAAAAAAATATATATATGTAGCAACTGTTTTCTATGAGTTTGAGTTTTTGTTTGCTACTGTGATTTGCATTTCAAGCATGTAAGATATGCATAACAAAGATACAAAGACAAATATAAATGTTTACAATTACCTAATCACTGTCCAACTAGCATATTTTTATCTGGTTAAAAATCATGATAATCATACAAACATTGTTAATTTGCATTTAAAAAATACCTTTATTGTTAAACAAAGATGAAATATTCAACTCAAGTACTGGAATGGTGGAACATCAGAAAACTACTCTTGCGTAGTAAACCACTACAGACATTAACTTCTCTAACATTAACTAATAGACATATGGAAAAAGGTAGGATACAAAAAAGAATGTGCACAACCCGAATTGCATCTGCAAGACACTTTTTATTTTTTGACAGGCCAAATTGCAAGAAACATAAAAAAGACAATTTATAAAGAAAATGCATATGATAAGATTGATATTGTAACACAAATCAACAATAATAGAATTATCAATTTCTCAGTTCTATCACTAAGCCTTGTTCAATTGTTTCTCCAACACAAGAACTAGTGTTTGCTTAAACATCAAAAAGATGTCACAAGCCACAAAGTGATTTGAATGGAAATTCTGCACGGAACAGTGCATGTTCTAGACATGCTCCTGCTCCGTGGAACACAACCATAGTTGCATTAGGGAAGGCTTTCCCTAGCCAAATCCTCTCTCAAGAGTGCTTTGCAGAAGGGTACATTCGTGACACTAAGTGTGAAGATGCTTATATTAAGTGTGACGATTCTTTTATCAACCTTATGCCAATCTCCGAAGAACAACCTTATGATATGTAAAAACTTGTGCCGATCTCCAAATTTTACAACTATAGCTTTTATCTCACAATAGTAATCAAACTCATAAAGCTACTTTTTATAAATTTTGTTTTTAATGCATTATAGGCATTATTGCATTTCTACATGATAACAACTATTAAATAATCGAAAAATGATAACAAAAGATAAATTTAGCTTCTTAAAAAAACAAAAGAAAAATTCACTAACAGATGTATTAAATGAACTCTATTGTGCCAGAAATATAAGCTGCTTATTAACAAGTGTCGGGAGAAATTCAATGAAATACGCTAGATTATACGTATATATCTTCACCTTTCTGAGCAACAATTATATGTATAACAATGTCATTGTTACTTACATCCAAATTTTTGTTTTCAGTTAATTGCAACTGTTAATTGTATATTTTATATCAAAGGTAACAAAAATCTATGCAATTCAATTACTCAAACAGAACATGAGAAAACTACACTGTCTACTCTTGAAGCGGGGAACATGAAAAACATTTAAAAGACGAAAATAAAATTTATCGCTTAATATCAAAAATTCCATTTGTCAATATAAAAATCTTATTAGAAAAGCACAACCATCATGTTGGTTCATGCATTCGCTTTCGCAGTTACTATACCAAATTCTTTCTATGCAACATCAAAAGCATAGTAAACCACAACAGTCATTAACTTGTTTAACATTCTTGGCTTGATCTCACTTAATAACCATGGTTCACTAAAGAATTCATAGCTATTATTCAACATATGATAATTATTTGATGCAATAATACTATACTAAATTAAGTAAATTAAGTCTTGATCAATTGTTCCCACAACTCAAGATTGCTTGGTGGAAAGGTGACACTAAGTGTGAAGATGCTTATATTAAGTCTGAACATTCTTTGATCAAACTAAAGAAGTTCCACTATGATGTTCTCACTAACTTTGTTTACAAACTAAATTTGTAAAAAAAAAAAAAATAGCAACTCACAAACCAAGGAGTTATCATGGATTAGTTTGTACTACCAAAGGAAATCAAATATTAGCATATTATTTGTTCAACATTGCATTGCATTTGCAACAACATTAGTACAATTGACAAAAGTCATGAAGATATCACATTAGGTTTCATCAGGTTTGTGAGATTGCATCTTTCTGTCAAAATCAAAAAGCTCTGAGAGGTGAGGCCATGAAGATATCACATTAGGTTTCAAATGCTCTGCTTTATATCTTTCACTAAACCAATAGAAAACATTTTTCTTCTTCAAGAAAGACAGAAATCATTTGGACCATTGCATAGACTCACATCTCATTTGCACCACAATTGATCAAACTCCTTAAGCCACTATTTATATATTTTGTTTTTAATACATAATAAAGACATATGTTCCATTTCTACATGATAATAACAACTACATAATCAAAAGAAAATACCAAAAGAGAAATTTGATAGATGTTGGTAAAGATAATTGATCAATTATCACAACACCTATACTAAATAAAGCCACTTAGGGCATAACCTTCTTTTCATCTCCAAAGAGGAACCATTTCATGTATTAGCAATATATATCCTAGTGTGCTCTAGTTAGATAGGTTGACAAGAGAGCTATGTTTGGCACATACACATGAATCTGAAATGTAGTATAATCAAAACTTTATAAAAAAAATTCTAGAAAGCATTTAGACCATTGCATAGATTTACACCTCAGTACCACAACAACTGATAAGTTTTTCCAGAGCAAACAAACATTCTAGCTGCTCATCCATCTTCCTCCTTCATCATTCTTCCTAAAACTAATCAAATTCCTAAAGCAAACTTTTAAAGATTTTGTTTTTAATACTCAAAGAAATCTATTGTTGCATTTCTCCATGTTAATAACTATTAAATAATCGAATGACAATAAAGAAAGATAAATTTGATATAATGTTGGTAAAGATAGTTGATCAATGATGACAACTCTTGCAGAAGTTCATTCCTAATAATTAATACAAATTAAATTAACACATATGCTAAATAACACCATTGCATGTATCAATTCACTATATAGTTGTTTGAGATTATCCACATTCTTTATAAATATAATTATTATTCTAAAATGTTACTGTTTATTGTGTGTGGTAACAGAGTGAATGAAATTCTGTATAGTATGTCATATTCAATTTAACTTAACAAACATAATTACATGCCATTTACTGTTTTTAGTTTATATGCTTTTTTGCATTGCAAAATTGACCACTCACAAGTATAATCCTAATGATTCTGTTAGTTTGGAATGGAATATGGTTTGTTATAAGACTAACATATGTTTCAATCAGATGATTCAAAGTATTTTTTATATAGTGATATTATAATGTTAGGCTATGTGTACCTTGATCTTTTTATGTATTTTAGGTACTTTTTAAGGATCCAATCTATTGATGATGCTGGTTGTGTTACATTGGTGTTGTTGGACTCAGTTGCACAAACTTTGTTTAATAAAAGATGTTCAGAAATGCTTCAACAAAATGAACATGTATTGTCTTATATACTTTTGTTGTTCACATTATATCTTTATTAATAATATAGTCGATTAAAGTTTAACTTAGTTATTTAAAGATCCTTTTGTCGTTCACATCACATGTATGATACAATGCTTAATATTTTTCATATTAAATTCAAATGGCAGACAATTGCTTTGGGTCAAGTGCCTCATGAAATATATCAATTGGTGAATCAAACAATGCTTTTTAAGGTAGAAAAGAAGGAACTTTTGGGTGATACTATGTTGATCAGACAAAAGTAAGTATTTTTATATCGTATCCACAGGGACTAGTGCGATATTCCGAGCCTTTCAACAACTGGTATCATTTTAAGTTTGGGTTTATAACTTGTTTGCTATAAACTATTGGAATTTAAAAGTTGTAATAAATACGACAAGTAATAGGGATTAAAAGCGTTGAGATCGGAGTTCGTCAATCTAGCCTCGAATATATTCTAATGATCATGCATATGGATTCTAGCTTTTTAGCGAAATTATCACGTATCACTCAACAAAGTCATTCGTGTCCAAATGACGTCGTGAGATCGATCGTATCGTTTAATCGACGATTTCCCAATCTATTACACGATACGAAAGCTTTACGTTCCAATACTTTGTGTGATTATCAAAACCAAATTCCATGTCTAGAATTTCTTATTTTGATAGAAGATTATTCTAAACCTAGATTCAAAAGTATTTGTCAATAACAATTAAATCAAGCATAAGAATGAATAGCAAGAATAACTTCAATATCACATAAGTTACTAGAATCATATATTTGCAAGATCAAAGATTACATCTAAACTATATTAAGTACCTCCAATCCCAACAAGGGAAGGTTAGTTGGTCATTGTCATGACAACAATACAAAAGTGGAAAGAAAGATGAAGATCCAAAGCTAAGTCTTGATTTCCCAAAGAATCTTAGTTAATCCACACTCCCTTCACTCTTGCTTCATGAAGATCACCTCTTTTAGCCCTATTTTATGTCTCAAACTATAACCTAAACTATTACAACTTTACTGCAACTCTGTTCTGCAACTCCTGTACTCTGTTTTTCCAACCCTCTGTTCTGTTCTGCTTCAGAACCTTTTATAAGCCTTCTGATATTTCGGACTTCGCTCTGCGAAGTATACTTTGCTTTGCGAAGTCACCTTTCTTCACAACTAGGTTTCTGCCACCTCAGCCTTGAACAGTCAGACCGCCTCATACTTTGCTCTGCGACCCTGTACTTTGCTCTGCGAAGCTCAGAAGCACATCAGACGCTGAAGCTCAGACACTGTTCATCAGAAGCTGAACTCAGTCACTGTTCATCAGAAGATGAACTTCAGACGCTGAACTTCAGAGTCTGATCTTCAGAGTCTGATCTCAAACTCTGATCTGATTTTCTTCAATTTTTGACCTTTAAGTCCAAGGGAAAAGCATGTACCTACAAAAATGGTTGGGATTAGGTCTAAAAAGCATGAAATGATATTTATCCTTTATTTTGGAGTTTTTACCTAGATAACTTGCAAAACTAGTAAGAAAAGTGTCTAAAATAAATATGCTTTAAAACTAGTTTCTGGCACTTATCATACTAACCAAAAAGCTTTCATAGTCAGGAAGGTTTGTCTTGATGCTTATGCCATAAATGAGTTCCAAAAGGCAAAACAAGTCAATGGATTTGGAAAGGTAACTATTAAATTTGTTTGCCAATATACTAATTTAGAATTTCTTTCTTAGACCTAATCAAAATTTGCATTTGAATGTTGAATTTGAAGTCATATAACTAACCAGTTTTTAAAAATATACTGTGTAGGATTTGAGCCCTGAGTTTTTAGGCAGTGCATGTGTTGCTATTCAAATGGGAGCAGAACTTAATGATGTTGGTTCATCCTCATAAATGGACTCTCATCACGAGAACGAAGCTGAATATATCAACATATTGCTTAATTTGTTCAGAAACAGTATGCAAATTTAAGTTTGATGATAGTTTGGTTATATGTATAATTAATTTATGTCCACTTCAATGTATTCTAAATTTATGGTACTCCTGTTGAACAACTTTAGCCATATTCGTGGCTAACTTGGAACTTATTATGTTGCGTTTAGACTATGTACTTTAAGTAGGTGTTTAAGTATTATGACTAACTGCACTTCAATGAATGTGTGTAAGAACAATTTATTAGTGTATTGTATGACGTTTGTTTTACTTACTCACTGTTATTTTCAAACATATTATCATCAGTTAAGGCCGAAAGGTTAGTATGGTACACACTTAACTTATGTCCTTGATTACAAGTCAATTAATAATGGTGATTTATTTATTGAACAATTAGTATTATATACAAATGAAATTTTATAATATCTTTTATAATGTCTTGATGTATGAATTACTTACAAATTTGGGTTAATATATCAACAACGTTACATAAATGACCTTATTTAGTATTATATATAAATAATATTTTATAATCTTTTTATAATGACTTGATGTATGTAAAACTTATAAATTAATATTTAGTCTATAAGAAATATCACTACATAAATTTTGTTCAAATACCCACATTTTAAATCTCTCACTCTCTCTTTCTTTTTCTTCTTATTCTCTCTATATGCATCTAACAAAAATCATCTATATATATGTTTGAATGCTAACCTCAAACAAATCAATATTTCTTATACATGGGGGGCTATGAGTATTTCATGGTTGTCCAATATTTTATATTCCTTAAACATGAGGGTTATAAGTATTTGATTTGAGTCCAAAATTTGAATACATACATTTTCCTCCAACAAATAGTGCTTTCAGGTGTATTTTTTAGATATGATAAAAACTCAATTTCCCCAATGTTGTGAAGTGGAACTGTAGCTTAGTCATTTGCGCTTCGTTGGTTGACCATTCGTTTTTATATGTGTGCTTATATTAAATTTTTCAAGTAACTGCGTACATTAAATGTTAAAGTCAATAACAACAACATTACATAAATTGCTAGGCTAGCCCGTGCGTCCGAACGGGTCTCTGACTAGTTAAAGACATATCATAACCTTCACTAAAAATTTGAGCATGTTTTAACCAACATGTGTTTTTATAGAACAAGGTTTCTCATCCTTAATTAAAAGATATAATATTCTTCCCTCTATTGCAAAAGAAATTTTTCAATCAAAATAATACCACTATCAAGGGAGAGAACCAAACTAATTAAATACTTCATTAAGCATAATACCCATAGTTAAAGGAAATCAAATGTGAGTGCAGAAGGTTTCAAATGCTTTGCATTTAGACCATTCCATAGATTCACGCCACAACAACTGATGAGTTTTACCGGAGCAAACGTATATTTTGGCTGCTCATCCATCTTCCTTCCTCATTCTTCCTAAAACTAATCAAACTCCTACAACAACTTTTTACAAATTCAGATTTAACACATAAAGTTATTTATTGTTGCATTTCTACATGGTAATAACTATTAAATAATCGAAAGACAGTAATGAAAGATAAATTTGAGAGAATGTTGGTAAATATAGTTGATCAACAATGATAACAACTCTTCTTGCAGAAGTTCTTTCTTAATAATTAAGACAAATTAAATTAACACCTATGCTAAATAACACCAATGCATGTATTAATAAAATATATCCTAGTTTGGTGCCCTAGTTATCTTGGTTGACAAAGGAGCTATGCTTGGCACATACTCATGAACAGTGGCGGAGCCAGGAAATTTACGAAGCCTGGGCAAAATTTAAATTATAAATTCACATTGTGACATAATATATAAATAGTCATAAATAGGATAGTGTGCTAAATAAGAGAGATAAAACATAACCTACCAATAGTGTGCTAAATAAAATTAGGAGGTAAATGTCCTTTCCGAGACTTCTTTGCAGTGAATGTAAGTATGTATATGTAACCCAATTATATGTCAAGACACGTTGATCCTTGCTTAAGATTGATGATGCCTAAGAAAACATGTATAGTCCTCTTAGAAAGACTTGATAATTTATTTGAGCAATTACTTTGTAAGTTCCTGTATTTTTAGAAAAATTCAAACGGGTCCTTGTAATTTGAAGTTTATATTTTGGTCTTCATGTTCGCCATATTGTTTAGCACTATGGGGATCCAGTCTTGCTTAATGTTTTTAAAGTATATCATTCAGTTACAAAATTAAACTGTAGGACCTAGTTGAATTTTCCTTAGCACTACTTTAACCTACTCATAAAAATTATTTGGAAGAAATTAATTCTGAGAAGTTTGAATACATAATTTCCTTATACATAGCTTAAATAATTCATATTCTCTAACAAACACATTTCAAATCGATCTGTGAATAATTTAAGCCTAAATTATATAAGCATTAGCCAAGATTGAATGCTACATCAGTGCCCCAGGATGAAATTGAAATATTGAATGCTATTTTTACCATCACTTGTAGCATTCAAGCCCCTGGTTTTGTTGTTAATGCTTCTCCAGCATGCAATTATCCTGCAATTATCCCTTTTCTTAAGCTATGGCAGCAGCAGTATTTTATTACCATTAAATTTAAGCCCTTAAAATTTCATTGTCTCTTAACTTGGCTCACTTACAAGTTACAATTGCAAACAGGAAATGATAGTATATTAAATAGAACTAGTCCATTAAGCTTTTGCTATCTCCATTCCTTCTAATAAAACTAGTCCATTACAAAAAATAGAACTACCATTTAGTCTTCCCACATTTAAGTACTTTATATCACTTTTAATTAAGCTCCTCCATTCAGCAATCAGTCGGCAGAAGAAATGAAATACCAGACAAAAATCAGAATTATAAATTCAATCAGAAACTAAAACTAAAACTAAATCCCTAAAACTAAAACTAAAATTCAATCAGAAGGAAAACTAAAATCAGATCCCTAAATTCAATCAGAAACTAAAACTAAAACTAAATCCCTAAAACTAAAACTAAAATTCAATCAGAAACTAAAACTAAAACTAAATCCCTAAAATTCAATCAGAATTATAAATTCAATCAGAATTATAAATTCAATTCCTAAATCCCTAAAACTAAAAGAAAAGAAAAGAAAGAAGGAAAATACCAGACAAAATGGGGCGGCAGAGAGGAGAGGAGAGGAGAAGAGAGGCGCGCGCGGCAGAGAGGAGAGGAGAGGAGAAGAGAGGCGCGACAGAGAGGAGAGGAGAGTGACAGAGTGTTGTTGCAGAAGTGGAGAGGAGAGGCGCGCGCGGCAGAGAGGAGAGGAGAGGAGAAGAGAGCCGCGACAGAGAGGAGAGGAGAGGAGAGTGACAGAGTTGTTGTTGCTTGCCTTGCCCTTTTTTTTTTTTTGAAATGGGTTAATGGTTATTGGGCTGGGCTTAAAACAAAAAAAAATCTGGGTTGAGCCCGGGCATGTGCCCGGGCTTGCTGGGGGGTGGTGCCGCCCCTGCTCATGAATCCAAAAATGTTTAGTATCATCAAAATTAATTTGAAATTGGCAAAGTGAGTTGCCTTGATGGTCATATGATGTGAACGGTTCTCCAAAGTTTCCACCAAGGAGTTGATTGCCATTCTTCCAAAGGCCAAACATACGAAACATTGACAAAATTGGGCCAATGTTGTACTTTTTTCTCCATCCACTTTGATCCATTACCCAAATGTTCAAGGCGACAGGAGCATTGAAGTGATTCTGCACAACATAAGCAAGGGAACCCTTGATCTCGGCAATGTTATCCCATTGAAAGTTGCGAGAGAAGGTTGGCCCTCTGAGTCGGTGAAACTTGTTGCTGCTAAAGTCAAAACATAGAATATTTGCAGCATCATCATTGTGATAGTAGCATGTATCATTTGTAATCCAATGATAAACGCCATTAACAAGAGTGTTGTATTTAGAAGGACGTTGGCGTGTGCTGATTGTTAAAGGAGAAGGATGTTGGGTATGGGTCCATAATTTAGTACTTAGATTATAAACTTATGCGAATGGAATATAATGTTTCCTTGTCACAGTGCAATAATTGGTATGAAGTTTCACAACTTTGAAGTTGATGTTGTTGGGATCATCGACACCGAAACCATACATACATGAGCCATTGTTGAGGCAAAGACTCGTAGGAACACGGTGGACCTCTCTAGTTGTTGGGTTCCACATAATTAACTCATCGAGACAACTTATATGCAACCGAGAGAAACGTTTGAGACGGAAAACACCATTGCAACTACCATAGGATTCTATTCTTATAGGGTGAAAGACGTTATTGGAAAAGAGCGGTTTAATGTGTGTTACGTTGTCACATGAGAGAAAGGTTACATTACATAGGGTTTTGTTTTATAAAGGATCATGAGACTATGGCTATCAGACATGTTCATGTGCCTCCTCTTTAGAAAGGTGGGGGTCTGAATAAGAACATTTCAAGACTGTTGAACATCTAAAAAGCATACTTTAGTGGCAACCACACCAAAATCTCAGTCTCTAAATCTATTCCTAAATTCATCTTCTCGCTCAATGTTTTTTCAGTTGTTGGGTTTTGATGATAAAAGTAGCCTATAAGAACACAAAAGTGACCTACAAATTAAGTGTCAATGAAACAAACTTTATTTTTTGAAAAATAAATAAATGGAAACAAACTCAAATTCACGTTCAAATATTTTTCTTTTTATGAATAATCACATAACAAGATTCAACATAGCAGATTGAACTCACAAAAATCGCAGAAGAAGGTTTGGCGCCTACCATGGAGGCACTGCGTTGTGTCTGGCGGAGAAACAGGTTTGGCCGCAGGTGGGTTAGGGTTCTGAAGTTTGAATACTTTATATTTATGCTAATGTTTTTTTAGGGGATTTATGGCAATTATGTTGAATATACTAATATTTTTTCCTTAAAAAAGAATATACTTTTTTTTAAAAAATAATTTGGTAAAATATTACTAGTATCTGTTTTTAATTTATAGTTTTAAATTTAGTTTTTTTAACTGCGAGTTTTTTTTTATAGGGAAGGATTTCTTTTTGTTCGATGTGTATAGAAAAACATTTGTTAGAAGATGTCAATCCTTTAAATAGATCTAAGTTACCTGGAGGGGACTAGTCTCTGCAGTTGCACGCGAATAATATCTTTACTTTAAAAAAAATACAACATTCTTTTTCTTTGGGTGAGAAGGACATCCAATTCAGAATCGGACTCAACAATGAATCTTTTTGACAGCCCCTCTCTAAACTCTAAAGCTACTTCAACACCAAGGAAAATAGCCCAAAGTTCAGCATGTTTATTGAGCATTAACCCAAGTTGGACACAAAAGCACAAATGAATCTACCATTGTGGTTGTGGTCATGCAACACGCCACCATAATTTTTCATTACTATGTCTTTTTTTTTAGATATCTTTACTATGTCTATTCTTCTATACCTGTATATAAATACATAATTTTGGGATAGTTTTATCTCTTTTACTTTATTATTTAAATTATTTATTACAATAACTTTAAATTCCATTAAAATAAGAACAACACCACTACAATAAGAATTTAAATTGTTAATTAAAAAATTAGTCAAATCACATTAAAATATAAACAACACAACTACACCATGAACAATATTTTTCACTATTAAAAGAACATATTTGAAGAAAAAAATATTTAATTTGATTATAGTATACAATAAAAAAAGGGCAATATGTGTTGACTATTTAGTCAAGTTTGAAACAAGGTCTACCAATGATCTCATGACTATTCTTGATCTCCAACTGAGCTTCGCTTGTTTCTTATGATGGACAGTATGGGTGTTAGTTATCCTCGTAGTCATTAGTTTTCTTTCCTAGTTTTTTCTTTTGTTTTTGCTTTCCTTTTCTCACAAAAAAAAAATAGTATGCAGTAAAATTGACTATTTAAACGTCGTCCTTCCACTAGTCTATATATAAAGCAAATATCAAATTTTGTTGTTCCGTTTTTTCCTTTCCTTCATTTACATTTTTTTAGTCTAGTGGCTACGAGTTCACTTTATAAAAGTGAATAAAGGGGTGGTCCGGGGTTCGAACCCTGCCCCTGCGTATAATATGCAATGTCCTTACCAACTGAGTTAAGCTCACGGGTACACTATTTATTTACACTCTAATCATTCTTTATCTATACTATATATAAAGAGAATACATGATTTTGAGCTGACTTTTTCACTTCCAATTATACTCTTAAACAAATTTGCATATAAAATCCTCAACGAGTGCGGTTTAAATATTTAACGGTGTTTTAAATATAAAATAAAATTTTATTTAATAGACACACTACATTAATGTTGATATTTTGAAAATAGTTATGAGTTTCCAAAATTTTATCATTTTTATTTAATAGACACACTACATTAATGTTGATATTTTGGAAATAGTCATGAGTTTCCAAAATTTTATCATATTGACTTTCTCCTACATGTATATAAAAATTTGTTTAGCAGATATAAGTATATAAAATCTGCAACGGGTGCAGTGCAAACATTGAACAGTGTTTTGAATATGAAATAAAAAGTTATTCAATATAAACACTACATTAATTTTGATATTGAAAATAATCATGAGTTTTTAAAATTTTATCATTTTGACTTTCTCATATATGTATATAAAAATTTGTTTATGCAGATATAAGTACATAAAATCTATAGAGGGTGCGGTGGAAACATTGAACAATCTTTTGCATATAAAATAAAAAGTTATTTAATAGAAATGCTACATTGAACAGTCTTTTGCATGTATAAGCAAATAAAATTCATAATTGGTGTGGCTCGACTATTTAACAAATTTTTGTATATATAAGAGAAAAATATTTAATAGAAACATTACATTAATACCCATAATTATCATTTAATATCTATAAACAATCTACAATATTAACAATTTAATTGTTTTTTATATAATTATCGCAATGTTACGTGACCCGTGCGAAAGCACGGGTCATATACTAGTTTGTCAAAAGAAAAATATTAATTATATATCTACTAACAATACATAAAAATCAAAGTTTCATAATCGTCCTTATTAAAACTCATGATGTAACACCCATAAAAAGATTGCCTAGGATCTTATACGAGTATTAAAATTTCGTACTGGATACATTAATTTACAATACTGAAAGTTATATCATAATATTACATCACATAGTAATAACACATCCAACTGTTTACATATCCTTTTTGATAAATATACAACAAAGGTACAACATCTGAATACAGGTAAACTGAAACAACAAGAAAACTGACACGCTCAATCCAAAGCTTTCTCCTTACCCTTGCTGCATGCAACCTGTGAGCCTGCATAAGAAGGAATGGGATGAGACATAATGTCTCGGTGAGCTCCAGCCCAGCCTACTGTTGGCAACCTCAGGGAACCTAGGGTCGCCATGCCTACTTTGGCAATCTCGGGGATCCTAAGATCGCCAAGCTTAAATTTTACCCATAAAGGGTTTTCACCTGAAAACTACATATCCATGAAATCTAGACTATATCCTGATAACTTAGTGATCGAGGGGACTCCTAAGATCACCATCTGATACCTATCTGAGGTATATACTGCCTGATAACATAATAAAGTATAAACTGATACATACATGTTAGATGTTAGCGTGTAACAAACATTATTATCTGAGTTCATTTTATGGAATGCCCCCGAGTGGAGTAACCCCGAAGCACATTCCCCTGATAACCGGTGAAAATTCCTATCTGAGGCTAATCACCGGACTCCTCTTATCGTTGTGTGGACAACTCTCTCGAAGAAGTCTCATCCGGCCTGATCCGGAGTCTGCTGAACACAACTTAAATTGCATGTAGACAACCCTCTCGGAGAAGTCTCATCCGGCATAATCCGGAGTCTGCTGAACATGCTAACATAGTCTTAAAAACTTACGTGTGGATAGCCCTTTCGGAGAAATCCCATCCGACATAATCCGGAGTCTGATGAACACGTTAACATAATCTTAGAATCTGATACGTCAAACTATTCTTATGCATATCTAATGCATTCCCCAAGTACTTAACATGAGGTTCTTAACCTATAATGAGGTTAAAGCTTATCGTTCTCATAAGCCACCTAATCATGTTGGGTATTTGAACCCCTTAGGCCTATCTGAGGCCTTGAATATTGAAATATTCCTACTTACCTAACATAGGTTCTTGACATATCGTTATCATATGTCACTCTTAAGAGTCGCTAACTCAGCTGTATCAATTTCCGATTCCTCAGACCTTTGTTTTGTACTTCCCATACGTTACCTATTCCTTGCTCCTTTATGATTTTTGCCCGTTAAAGGCCCTTAGGATGAGTTAAAATGGTGTTCTTTGATTCTTTAAAGTTTTTGGAGAAAACAGTTGCGAAAAACCCCGCTTACACGCGCCGGATCACCCGAAACAGCTCAGCTGACTAAGCTGTTTCTGGTGAGCTCGCTGTAGCGACGGGCTGGTCGCTATAGCGACCCTGTGCCATAACAAAATTAAGCCTGCTCGCTGCAGCGACGGGCTGGTCGCTGTAGCGACCATGACAGTGCAGAAATTGCTGAAAACTGTATTTTTCCACCACTTTAACTCAACCCAAGTTACCCAAGCTTCCCAACAATGTTAGGACTGATTTTCTATTACAAAATAACTGCTTAAAACAAGGATTAGCAAGGAATTGATAACAATTAGGATTAGGGCACAAAAACAATATCTTAGCATAAAATGAAATACTCATACAACTCACTCTAGGTGGGTTCTAAAAACCCTAGGGAGCTCACCTAATACTGGTGATGATCTTGCTAAGCTTCAAATCCAAAACCCCAACTTGAGGAATCATCCTTTTACTTGGTTTTCCTTAGCTTTCTCTTGTTCTAATCTCCCAAAGCTAGCTTGCTTATGATTCAAGAAGTTTGGAAGGAAGGAAGATCGATGATGGATTGCAGTACAAGGAGAGGATGGCACAAGTTTAGAGAGAGAGGGAGAGGAATTCAGCTTCTTAGAGAGAGAAAGGATGAGTGAAAATGACATAACTTTGCCTTGCCATGATTATCTAAAGCAGTATGCGTGAAATTACGCTTATACCCTTACTACACGCAATCTCTCTAACACTGATAAAAGTTACGTCTTAGCGGGATATTACACATGATCTCCTCAATTTTATGTGCATAATGGTCATTTTGCAAAATTTAATTTATTTCTTCTACTAACAATATATAAAAATCAAAGTACATAAAGTTTCAAAATCGTCCTTATTAAAACTCATGATCTCCTTAATTTTATATGCATAATGGTCATTTTGCAAAATTTAATTTATTTCTTTTTTAAAAAATTAATTACGGATAATGTTCATCACAAGTGTAACCAATTTCTACGGATAACTATGAAACTAATTTATTTATTTTTTAAAAAACTCGTGATCTCCTTTATTTTATAATCGTCTAGCAAACATTGAATGATGTTTTGCATATAAAATAAAAAAATATTTATCATAAACACTACATTGATGTTTATATATTGAAAATAACCATGTGTTTCCAATATTTTATCATATCGACTTCCTCATATATGTATATAAAATTTATTTTTGCAGATATAAACATTTAAAATCTGCAAAGGAAATGGTGCAAACATTGAACGGTGTTTTGCATATAAAATAAAAATTTAATTGATAGAAAATAGTCATGAGTTTTCAAAATTTTATCATATCGATACATAAAAATTTTCTTCTGCATATATAAGTATATAAAATCTTCAACGAGTGCGGTTCAAATATTTAACCGTGTTTTAAATATAAAATAAAAAATTTATTTTAATATTGATATTTTGAAAATAGTCATGAGTTTCCAAAATTTTATCATATTGATTTTCTCATATATGTATATAAAAATTTGTTTATGCAGATATAAGTACATAAAATCTGCAACGGGTGTAATGCAAACATTGAATAGTCCTTTGCATATAAAATAAAAAAGTTAATTAATAGAAACACTACATCAATTTTGATTTTGAAAATAGTCGTGAGTTTTTAAAATCTTATCATATCGACTTTCTCATATATGTATATAAAAATTTGTTTATGGAGATATAAATATATAAAATCTGCAACAGGTGCTGTGCAAACATTGAACAATTTTTTGCATATAAAATAAAAAGTTATTTAATAGAAACAATACATTAATTTTGATTTTGAAAATAGTCACGAGTTTTCAAAATTTTATCGTATCAACTTTCTCATATATCTGTGTAAAAATTTGTTTTCGCATATATAAGCAAATAAAACCCATAACTGATGTATCTCAATTATTTAACAATTTTTTTGTATATATAAGAGAAAAATATTTAATAGAAACATTACATTAATACTCATATTTTTCATTTAATATATTTAAACATTCTACAATATTAACAATCTAATTATTTTTTATATAATTAATGCAATGTTACTTGACCCGTGCGAAAGCACGAGTCTTTTACTAGTTGTTTCAACAACAAAAAAATGAATTTGTTGGGGAGAAGTAAGGTCTATTCTTTGGTGGAACAATTCTTGGTCATGGTCAAACTTTAAATTACCAGAGTCTCCTTCTCCTCAAAATCAATGAGAAGATTAACACCCAAAAAAGATGAATTAAATACAACTAATAATTAATTGCCTAACAAATTCTCCCTTTGAAGCTCAACAAATTCTTTAATTGCCACTTTCCTTCTCGTAGTTACAAGATGAGTTTGTACTTTTCTGTAAAGAATTCATATCATTTTTTGAAAGAAATACATGAAGTAATTGCCTTCAATAATTCAGCGCAATATATTGATCAACAAGTATGGAAAAAATTGTGGAAAATGAAAAGTACGATACACACATTTTGCATGGAAGATTCTGCATGCAAAATTACCAATTGACAAAACTACGATAGATGTCATAGCTTGAAATACATATCTCATAAAACCTGTTGCGTGTGACTCAAAATTGAGGATTTTGAAATTGTAAGAATCGTGACACGATTTGAAAATCGTGACACAATTTTGAGGCAGAATGAGGATGAATCTACTGACAGAAAATAGTGGCGCGATGGTAAAAATCGTCGCACGATTTTGGGATAATGATGTAATATTAAACTGTGTACTAGCTTTATTGTGGCACGATTTAGGCAAATTGTGACACGATTTTGCACTAGTTTGAGCACTATTTAAGGCTTCATTGTTCATTTTTTAGGTAGAGCTTATAGAAACTTAGGAAATGAAAGAAGTTAACTTTAGGGTTGATGGTCTTTGGTGAGGGTTCTCTTGGGTTGGGAAACATTTGTAAACATCTTGAGTGAGTGAAATCATTGAGTCTCTTGTTCTTGGGATGAGATTGAGAAAAGGGTAAAAATTAGGTTTTGTTCTTAGAGAGCTTGTTGAAGCTAATTTATTGTAACCCTTTTATATCCCTTTGTAAAAAACTCATAAATAATGGATTGGAGAGATCAATCTCTCCCCCAAAGTAGGTCATTGTTGGACCGAACTTGGTAAACATTTCTTGGTGTGTTTGTTTCTCTTCTCTCTTTATCTTTTGCTTGTAGTTTTGTGTTTTACACTTGGTTCCTAGATTAGATCTAGGATTGTTATTGTTGTTTGAGGTTACTTTGATATTGGGTTACTACTTTCCTTTTGCTCCACACATTTAAGTTTATTGGTGTGATTTTGAGTCCGAATTCAGAACAAAACTTAAACATATTGAACTACAAGTGTCAAAATCCTAAATAAATTCAACGACAATTGGGTCTGAATTCTATAGCTTAAAATTCTACAAAGTGACTTGACGTTTGAAGTCTTGGCCAATTTCTTTATCAATATCCTGAAAAGAAGAAACCAAATTAGAATATATGCTATCAAAACTAAAACAAATTAGCCAAAAAGAAACCACAAAGAAATAAAGGCATCTTTTACACTCAATTTGTTCAAATTCCTAACATTTCCCTTTTACTCATTTCATCAAACAAAGGCTGGAGATGTAAGAATCAAACTTAATATATTTGTAACCAACAGAAACCTTTCCAAAAGAAAAATTCTACATAAATACAAACAACCCACCTTCATATCTATGACACTAAAAAACACATCATCGACAATATCCATCACTTTATCCTTATATCAAATGCCAAGTATCTTCACCAAAAAAAAAGATGCAATTTGGACGGCATTTACCTATAAATTCAAGTTACAGATTTGACATAGCCCCCCAAAACAACAAACATGAATTGGGGAAGGGATTATCAAGAGAATGATGAGTCAAAGACTTGTGACGATTTGATGCAAAATGAATATCAATAAGCAATAATGCTATGTGTAGCGAAGGAATGCACAGCGAATGAATTCACAATACAGTTGCCATGCTTTAATGGATTTGGCTTCTGTATTTTCCGCCCATCCGCCATGTATCCCGTTAGGCACTGCACTTTTTATCGGGTAACCGTGTATTCGTTTTGCTCTCGTGAGTTTCGTTCTCGCGAGATATAGCAATCCTCATAAATAAATGAGGCACATATCTTAGCAAAGAATGCCTTAACTCACAGTGACTATGTATGGCTTGAAGAATGTACTTCATGGATTCTATATATGTAATTACTATCGATTGATTTGTTTCAGCAAAAAAGTATTTTCCAGGTGAAAAATGTATCATTTTAAATCTATATTTCAAGTTACAATATTGTTTTTGATTTCAATATTAAAAAGAACCAAAAAGAGAAACCATACCACTATGCCAAAAGATGGAACCCCAGATACAACAGAAACGCATTAGTCATAAAACTCAACCGAGTTGCATCATTTACAAAACACCAGAAATTGTATCATTCTTCATCTATATTTCAATTAATGGAGTTTCCTACAAAAGTTTGCTATGATGAAAAACATATTATGCACCCCTTGAGGTTTGTTCTGCCCCTTAAAAGAATGACCTTGTAACATGAAGCAAAAAAATGCAACAGCAGAAAATGAAAAAAAAAATCAGAACTACATGAAAAAACCAAGAGAAAAGGACCACTTTAGTTTTCCAATTTTTTTCCATGACACTAGATGCCACTTTCCCCGCCCGACACTTGCTTCTGCACTTGTTCTTGCGACGACCACTGTTAGAACAAGTTGATGGTTGTGATATGTAAATTCGATAAAGTTCTGATTTTGAAGTTTACCTGTTCAATGCACATAGGGCTCCCACCAGAAAAGAGTGCGGGCAAGAGTCAAACAAGATTGACTGCGGCATTGAGGGATGCATCAACTTGTGATGGTACAGAAAGGAGAATGTTGTAGTTTCTCATAGAAAGTTTATGGAGAGCCCTTGAGACAACTGGGACAGACAACATCACCTCTATCACCAAATATCAAGAAAAACATTGGGATTGGGATTATCTAGAGCCCACAGTGACATATCAGTAATAATCTTTTTGTAACATTCATCAAAGTAACTATTAGGAGACGGCGGTGACATGATGGACGGATATTCCCACGGAGGAAAGCATGTTTAGAATTTCAGTGGTGATGATATGGGTGTCTCCATAAGCCGAAATGGAAAGTTCTCCATGAAGGTTGGCTTTTGAAAGAGCTAAGCAAATGTTAGCAATGCTGGTGACGCTCTCGAGGTTTGTTGGAACTTTACAGTCGTCAATGTTCCACCAAATTGAGATCTTCGCCTTTCACATATTCCACATTCATCTTGAAGAAATCTGGTTCGAAAGGCGTGAGAGAAGATGCCAAATTACACACTAGAAACATTACAAAGTGATCAAGACTTATAAAAGAGCAGAGACATCATTCCAAAAACAGTGATATTCAAGCATGCGTTCAGTAACAAAGACTCAAAAAAATCAACACATGAGCTTCAAAAACACAGATTCTTCATTCATATAAGTGATTATGATTGCAGAAATAAATGATCAAGATTTTTACATAAATGAGTAAGATTTTTATCTAAATGATTAAGATTTTTACTTAATGATCAAGAAACATAAAAAACTGAGACATCATTCCAAATCACAGATTCCTCATTCATAAAAAACTGTGACATCATTCCAAAGCCAGCCATGTATTAAAAGCTGTGCATATATAAGCAATTAGATCAGAGCCACAGAAACTTTAAAACTGTTATGGAAGAATAATTTTTCCCTTTTTTTTTTTCTTAGCAGCCGAAATAGATCAAATAGTTTTCAGTTGTGTGAAATTTTATTTTTATAGTTCGGAAAGATCACACATGGAGTTTTTGTATTACTATGGCAGCATATTTCATTAGCAAATAAAAAACTAGTCAGCAGCATTATAAACTAGATGTTTCATTTAATCTATCCATGATAAAGCATTTGTCTGACACGACAAAACAAATGGTTGAAGAATCTTTGAAGCCTCGGAAAGAAGGCGCACCGCTTCGTACTCATTGGCTCTACGGCAGAACTACTTATAGGAGAATGGTTGAACCTTTAAATATTGCTCAATACTATCTAATTGGTGGTAAAGACTATGTGACTAGAGCAAGATCAAGACACTACGAACAATTGGAGGATTGGCTTGTGAAGGAAGCAACAACTACAACCACAAACAAAGTAACTAGAGATAAAGAACTTGCTCACTTTGAATAGACTCCATTTGAAGTATATTTAATAGTACCAATCTTTCTCACTTTGAAAGCAAATGTAATGAGACAAAGAAACCAACAAGTTCATTATGTTCAAAAAGTATCAACGCATAGCTTTGTTTGATTATGCCAATATTAGAAATTCTAAAAACTTTACAAATTAAAAATTGGTCATAACTTGAAATACATGTCTCAAAAAAAAAAAAAAACTAAACATATAGAATTACAAGTGCCAAAATCCTAAACATATTCAACTACAACGGGTCTGAATGCTATAGCTTGAAATTCTAAAAAGTGACTTGATGTTTGAAGTCTTGGCCAATTTCTTTATCAATATATCCTGAAAAGAAGAAACCATATTAGAATATATGCTATCAAAACTAAAACAAATTAGCCAAGAAGAAACCACAAAGAATTAAAGGCATCTTTAGTACTCAATTTGTTCAAATCCCAAACATTTCCCTTTTACTCATTTCATCAAACTAAGGTTAGATTAGAGGTGTAAGAATCCAACTTAATATATTTGTAAATTTGTAACCAACAGAAACCTTTCCAAAAGCAAAATTCTACATATATACAAACAACCCACTTTCAGATCTATGACACTGAAAAAAAATCATCAACAATCTCTATCAACTTATCCTTATATCAAATGCCAAGTATCTTCACCAAAAAAAAATACAATTTGGATGACATAGGCCTATAAATTCAAGTTACAGATTTGCCAAAGCCCCCAAAACAGCAAATACGAATTGGGGAAGGGATTATCAAGTGAAGGATGAGGCAGAGAATTGCGACGATTTGATGCAAAATGAATACAATTAAATGAGGCACATATCTTAGCCAAGCATGCCTTAACTCACAATGACTATGTATGGCTTGAAGAATGTACTGCATGTATTCTTGATATGTAATTTCTCTTGATTGATTTGTTTCAGCAAAAAGGTATTTTCCAGGGGAAACATTTATTATTTTGAATCTATATTTTCAAGTTGCAGTGTTGGTATTGATTTCAATACTAAAAAGAACAAAAAAGAGAAACCATATCACTATGTCAAAAGATGGAACCACAGATACAACAGAAACACATTAGTCACAGTGTTATTAATATCAGATCGCGGAAAATAACGGATAGCAAAAAATCTGATATGACAAATACAGATAGCGTAGCGGGCAAATAGCAAAAGCCGCAAAACAGTTTAAATAGATAATTATATATAAACTAAAGCATGGTGCACACAAATAAAAGCTACACAAGTTAAAAATCGAGGAATAAAAGCTACGTAAACAGAAAGTAAAAATGACTTGACATAAAACTTAAAAATTTGATAATTCCGCTTATTACGCATATAAACGATATGTACAATATCACCGCTATTTCAAAAATATCAAAGTTGCTAAATCATATTGGATTTCATATCGTCTACCCTAAATTTTGATACGTACAGTGGTATAGTGCCAATATATCGGATATTTAATAACACTCATTAGTCACATTAATGGAGTTTCCTACAAAAGTTTGTTGCAGTGTTCTACAAGTCACATTAATTACTGCCCATTACAAAAGATGAAACTAATTTTTAAACAAAGCAACTTTCATGTGTTGTTCTATGATGAAAAACCATGTTATGCACCACCCTGAGGTTTGGTCTGCCCCTTAAAAGAATGACCTTGTAACATACTAACATGAAGCTAAAAAATGCAACAGAAAAGGAAAAAAAATCAGAACTACATGAAGAAACCAAGAAAAAGGGAACTCTTTAGTTTACCAATTTTTTTTCCATGACACTAGAAGTCACTTTCCCCGCCCGGCACTTGCTTCTGCACTTGTTCTTCCGACGACCACTGTTATAACAAGCAGTATTAGAACAAGTTGATGGTTGTGATGTGAATTCGATAAAGTTCTGATTTTTAAGTTTACCTCTTCAATGCACATAGGGCTCCCACCAGAAAAGAGTGCGGGCCAGAGCCAAACGATATTGGCTGTGGCAGTGAGGGATGAATCAACTTGTGATGGTATAGCAAGGAGAATGTTGTAGTTTCTCACAGAAAGTTTAAGAAGAGCCCTTGAGACAATTGGGACAGCATCACCTCCATTACCAAATATCAACAAAACATTAGCATTAGGATTATCTAGAGCCCACAGTGACATATCAGTAATAATCTTTTTGTAACATTCATCAAAGTAACTATCAGAGACGCTGGTGACGTGATGGACGGAGATGCCTGTGGAGGAAAGCGCGTTTAGAATTTCACTGGCGATGAGATTGGTGTCTCCGTAAGCCGAAATGAAAAGTTCTCCAAGAAGGTTTGCTTTCGACAGAGCTAAGCGAATGTTGTTAGCAATGTTGTTAACATTCTCGGGGTTTGTTGGAAATTTACAGTCGTTAATGTTCCACCAAACTGAGATCTTCGCCTTCACATATTCCACATCCATCTTGAAGGGAAGTCTAGTTTGAAAGGCGTGAGAGAAATGTCAAAGTATTGAATTAAATTACAGATAAGAAACATTACTAAATGATCAAGACTCGTAAAAAAATAGACATCATTCCAAAAACAGTGATATTCAAGCATGCAATCAGTAATAAAGACCAAACAAAACAAAAAAAATCAAGAGATGAGCTTCAAAAACACAGATTCATCATTCATAGAAGTGATCATTATTGCAGAAATAAATTATCAATATTTTTACATAAATGATTAATATTTTCACATAAATGATCAAGATTTTTACTTAATGATCAAGAAACATAAAAAACTGGGACATCATTCCATAGCACAGATTCATCATTCATAGAAGTAATCATGATTGCAGAAATGATCAAGATTTTCATTTTTACAAAAACCAATAATAAATCCATAAATAAGTGCAGTTAGGGTTTAAACGAGTAATCATGATTTCTATTTTTCCAACAATAATAACAGGTTAAGATTTTCACATTTTAGGGTTTTTTGAATCAGTTAAGAAGAACAAAACCTGAAGGAGAAGTACAAACGTGAAGCAGGAGGACGAAATCGGCAGAGAGTAGTACAAACGTGAAGCAGGAGTAATGTTTGTTTGTGATGTTAGGGTATCGGGACTATTTGGCTCCCTTTATATTTTTTTTACCAACTCTTATACTATGTGTTACATCTTCATTTTTGTCAAAAAATAAAAAATCTTCACTTTTCTTCCCTTTCTCTCTCTTCCTATCACATCATTTACTTATCACATCTTTCATATCAATCTCTCTATTCCTATCTCTCTAGTTGTAGAATGGAAAAGGCCGTGCAAAAATATTTTTTTCGTTTTTTACTATCAAGATTCATTCCATAAAAAAAAAACGACCTTCACATTTTAATTTTCTAATGGGTTCCTTCAAAAAAATCTAATGGGTCAATTTAATTTCTGACAAAAATAAAATCCAAAGAAGTCTGTGACATTAATGAGTCGGGACTAATTCATCTCAAACTAGCATATTTTTCTGGTGTTGTCAGGGTTATCTATAATATTATTGTTCGGATCGTATGTATAATATTCAGTAAAAATTCATATATCTCATAAAAATTAAAAGAAAAAAGATTACGCATATCTTAATCCATAATTTATTAAATAAAATATTAACGTCTATCTAAAATACAAAATAAAAAATCATAATCATGTATATTGAAATAATAATCAAGAATATGTGTTTAGAATGAATAGAATGGACACGCATAGGGGTGTACGTGGCTCGATTTGGGTTGGGTTTGGTCAAACTCAAAATCCGAACCATATAGAGTACTCCGGTTTGGGTGAGGTAAATTAACCACCCGTTACACTATTGGGTCGGTTTGGGTAAACTCACTAATTTCTGGTTTGGGTTGGATTGGGCAGTGGTTACCCAAATTACTTTTCTGTTTTTTTTTGTTAATATTAAATTATTAAATGATGAATCCTCATATTTTTTTCATAAAAAATACTCAACTTTTTTATTTTCTAAAAAAAAATTTATAACCTATTTTCACTATATTTTTGCGTAAAAAAATAATAAATGATAATATAAAATAATGAATTTCATTATAAAATACTTGCAACAAACTAAAATTGCATAACATAAAATTGAATTAGCATCAAAACAACAAAAAAATGCAACATCCAAATTTGTAACTCTAACATGTTTTGATTTTCAATATAGAGAATATCTTTCATCAATTTTGAAACTTAGACTTGATTTATGACCAAAATCTTTTGTATTCTCCTTCTTCTCAATGAAAATAAAAATAAAAATGTTGGGATTATTGGGTTTGAGTATGGTTTTACCCGAAACCCGTTTTTTTTATGGGTTTTTTATTTTTAGAACCATATTCACCCAATTACCCAACCCACTTTTTTGGGTTTTTAATTTGGGTGGGTTTGACCGGGTTTTCCGGATTGACCCAACCCATGTACACCCCTAGACACGTGTAAGAAAAAATCTTATTTTCTTATATATAAAATTAAATAAAATAAATAATTTAGTTGTAATCAAATAATTATATAAAGTTTTCTCTATCAATTTATTATTTAAAAGATTAATTATCTCCGAAAAAAATTGGTTACCAAAAGTTTGAGTGAGCTCCAGGCTCTCACCAACATATCTCAAGCTTAAAGAGCGTTTATAGAGGTACTAACAGATCACCCACCAAATACAATCTCATATCCATGTCAACAATTGAACACGACCCTGCGCGTGATACAACTCATTACTAACTAAACCAATCTTCAATAACAATTGAACCCACGACCCTGCTTCGGGTTTATTTCAAATTCATGTTTTCACTTTTTATCACGAACTATGATATTGTTTGCTGCAACGAAGATAGAATGCAACCTATGAACTTATTGTTCGTAGTAATTTGAAATTGATATTTGTTTGTTTTGTAACAAAAAGATAATGCAGCCTATGAGTAAGTGCTCATAGTAATTTGATATGATACAGTTTGCTGCAACGAAGAGATAATGTATCCTATGAGTTAAATGCTCATCGTAATTTGAGATGATTTCCGTTTGTTGCAACAAAGAGATAATAAAAACCTTTGAGTTAAGTGATCATGGTAATTCATGATGAATGACGTTTGATGCAACGAACCTACGTACTAAGTGAGACTGTTTGTCGTAACGAAGAGATAATACGGTCTATGTGAATTTCGTTCGCCGCAATGAAGAGATAATATGGCATACGTGCACGAATTGGAATGAAATAGAAAATGTTAAATAGGATTGTGTAGAACGATTTAAGAGTAAAAATCATAACAAAGGAAACAAAAGCCATTGACAGCTAATATTTAAAGGAAGTTTTTCAATTATTCATTTTTTCTTTCTTTCATTTATTAAATGCTTGTTTTGGATAGTTCGTTTATATCCTATTTCTCCTTCACTTCCATTATGTTTACTATGCTCTCATTGAGTCTTTGTGGCTCACAATTATTCATATGATATTTCTGTCAAAACTCACAGGTTGCATGATAGAATTATCAGAAACTTTATCATGTTGGTGTGCCCCTATGTTGAATGTTACCTTTATACTTTTGTGAGACTCCAGTACGATGCAACCATGCGAATAGAAGTTAATTTTGTATTATATATATATATATCATATTATAGGATTTGTTATACATTAATTGAGGAGTGGTTATTGTCCATTTATGAACTAGTAAATCTTATTCTATGAATGGTGAAAATTTGGTTGGAAAAAAAAATCAGGTTGTTAACTGGTTTTGTTAGGTGTATTTGATATTCGAGATGTAAGATAGACTTTAAGTTAAGCTTGTCAAGCTAATTTTGACGAGTCTGTGTTAACATGTGCGCCGATCATGTCTCAAATTTGGGTCGTGAAGACCTAGTATCCTCCAAAATAAATTTATTTCTAGATCACCATATATTCTACATGATCAAAGCACCAAAACTTCCAAAAGTAGAACACACTTTGTTCAAAAGAAGGGGAGGTTATCATGACCGCCTGTTTCATCACAAACTTTGCTTACACTATTACAACCACATGAAATCCAAACTTCCCGAGCTCTAGAACAATCAAATAGGCAGCGCATAATAGATTCCTCTTCCACCTCACAAACACGACATATAGGGATATAATAAACACTCATATTGTGGCATAAGAGTTATATGGCTCATATGCCAGATGAAAAAGTGGATAGTTGCTTCAATGCGCTGCCAATCGACATATAACCAATATTGGTGTTGTAACAACCGTAAAGACTGTTCTTCAAAATCAAACAATCACAACAGACTCCACAAAATCGGTTTGAGATTAAAAATACATGAGATAATATTTGGTGGAAAAGTGATATCAAGACTAGAGATAAACATTCCCCATCTTCCCATAAATATTTAATATTCTTGGTGAGATTCCCATATTCAACGTTTTGTACTATGACAATCAGAGGTTGTTTCCTGGTCCAATAATGAAACCAAACATTAATGTAACACATCCAAGGCTTTAAGAATAGCTTTCCAAGTAGAAAAGCCAATATAAGCCTTTTTTTAGAAAAAGATCATCCTCCTTCAAGGACATTCAAATTTTATCTTCAGACTGCAATATATTCCAACACCAGTTTACCCAAAAGAGAAACATAGACGTAATGCCCAAACTATACCATACCTACTTGGTTGTACAATTTTCTTCCAACTCACAATAGGCATGACCTTGTCAATCATACCTCTCCATATAAAGTTTCTCACGTTCATGTCAAGTCTTCATAAACATATTGTGGAAACAAATTGATTCGCATGTTGTAAGATAGAATAGCATGGTAACGACTGCATTAACCAAAGTAACACACATCCATGTTCTTGAGAAGTTTCCCTTTCCACGATGCTAGCTTAGGCCCCACTTTGTCATACACTTCCATCAACTCGTCTCTAGTGGTCCTCTCAAAATGCATGTGGAACCCCAAATGTTTATCCAGTTGATATGTAAATTGATGATTGTGATATTCTCAAGCTCGCATTTTAATAATATGGCTCACACACATGCTCTTGATTTGGCAAGGCTAATAATCTTTAAGCCTTCTTAAGATCAAGTTTATAAATCACATCACCTTTCTTCATTTTTGATTTTTGCATACCTTAGATAAAATCTTGAAGAATGATATAATTATCCATAGTTCCTCTCCCTGGAACAAAACTACTTTGTAGTGGACTAACAATCTCATGCAACATAGGTCTGAGACGAGTCACAAGAACCGTAGTCACAAGTTTATAATTAATATTGCACAGGCTAATAGGTCGAAAATATGTGAAAGAGTTAGGATTATCACCTTAGGAATGAGAACCATCAAAGTTTTAACATAACACGTGACACCGAGAAAAAACACTTTTCACATAAGATCACACATCCTCCCAATACAACACCAAGACAGTTGCATTAGAAACACAAATGTCGATCATAATCTAATCATCATGAATAACTACAAACCTAACAAACATACATGTCTTTAGCCGTTATAGGGATTTTTATATAAATAAGAATCAAATGCATCGTAATAATAGAAGTTTAATACATTTCAAAATTCACATCTAGTTCAAAATGATGGTTGATTCAATGCATTTGGTTAAGTATGTCATTTTACTTTCTTATTAATTTTATTTCAATGCAATTTATCTTTATGTCATTTACTTTTCTTGTATCTTTAAATATCCTGCAATTCACTTTCCTAACATTTAAATTTTATGCAATTTAGTGTCTGTTTACTTAAAAAAAACATTTTTAGTTTTCATTTTTTTTTTAAATTTGTGTTCATTTTAAAATGATAACAAGCTGAATGTAGTGAAAAATTATGATAGGTAGAAGATGGAAGTAGGAATAATACATTTTCAGAAACAATATAAACATTGTTCTGGAATTTTCATAGTTTCCGTTGGACCAGTTTTCAAAAATTATGAAAGAAAACGACGAGGGAAATATTTTTTTTAAGAAGAACGAGGGAAATATTAGTTCTATATTATTTTATGTTTATAATTGAAGTGAAAATCCTTTCAAGAAAAAAAATTGAAGTGAAAATGAAAACAAGAAACGTGCAAGGTAAATACGTCTTTACTTTTCAATTTTTTTTAGTCAAAATAAAATAAATAAAAAAGAAAGAGATACAAAAATGGGAGGGACATTATACCTCACCCACCAAGGTACAACCCAAATGGGAATACAACATTATAAATCAAACCTATTGATAAGTCATATTCTATCCTAACAAAAAATTCACTAATCACAGACGCAACTCAGCGAACCCGCGTACGAGCGCGAAACCAAGTTAAAAAAAATATGAAAAGTGAACATTTGCGAAAAACGATTAGGATTTAATTTCAGCGAATGGATCACCGCCAACACGATATCAAAATCCAAGTGCCGACAGCTCCCTAAACAAAGCAGCAAGCATAAAACTCTTTCGATCATGAAGTACCGGCGTGCAGGCAGACAAGACGACTTGAAACACAAATCTCAACAGATCTGAAAACATCAGAGAGTTGAAGAAGTCAGACAACCAAACACAACCAGTTTCAGATACACGCCAGTTTCAGACAGACGCGTAAGAACTTAGATCGAGGGATGAGTCAAATACGTTAGTAACCAGACCCTTTTGGGCTAACAGAACCGTACCCTTTCGGGTTTTTGAGTCACAAGCACGATACAAGTCTAAAGTCACCCACTCTTCGATCAAACAGAACAATAGAAACAGAAAAAACACACCGACGGAGACACTGCCTACCGACGAAAACAGAAGAAAAAACCACTGGCGAGGCAAAACACAAAACAGTAGCATGTCACCAAACCGAACAACAGATATGGATACACAACAAACCAAGCTACACATCAAACTCACAGAACCAGTTGAAAGCACCTAAAAACTCAAAAACAAAACCGCGGCCAAGGGTGACGACAGAAAAGCCACCAGCGTCGAAAAGAGAACCACCAGATTAGGAGGAAGCAACTTGAGGTCGTAAAACTCGAAAAGGAAACAATCGAAACCGGATCTGAGCCGAGCAGCAACCAAACAAACAACCACAAACAAATGAAACAGCTTGAATCCCACCACCACATCGGAGGACGACGGCGGAAGGTTGAGCAACAGCCACCGGAGGAAAAAGCCAAAAAAGACAACACTGAGTGACTTGAAGGGTGGTGCAGACGTGAGGTCCAAGAGCACCATCAACCTCTTGACACTAGTAGAAAATATACATTTAACAACAGGGGGTTTTTAGTTTTTACATCAGCACAAAAAGTACATGAGGAGAAAGATACACATAGTGGCAATTTTGAAATTTTGGTAAACTTTCTATCCTCTTTCACATCAGTGGATATAAATGCCTGAGGGGAAAATATAATAGCATATAACATTTCACATCAGTGGATAATTGATATGAGGGGAAAAAAACGCGGTGGCATTTTCGCAATTTTACTGAACTCTCTACAGTGGAGAAAAACACTAGAGGGGAAAACCAATTTTTCACCCTTTTCCTTCTCAGATTCGTTTTCTCTCTCACAGAACCCTAGCCTCTCATCTCTCAAACAACAAATCGGTGGAAGAAGAAAAAAATCATCATAGCAACCTTCTTCTTTGATTCGTTTCTCAGATCCGTTTTCCCCCTCTGGGCAAAATCGTTTTCGCCTATCACCTCTCACACTCGATTTCCCTCTCACTGGCCCTCTTTTCACAGATCGGTTAGTATTTTTCGTTTTCGTTTTTAGTATTTCCAGTCAAACACGATTACGAACTTCAAATATTTTAAATAGTTTTGGTTTCAGTTGCACAAATCGCTTTCGTTTTTAGTATTTCATAGATCTCGTTTTCGTTTTTAGTATGTGGTTTCATCTAGCATCGAGCATCAATCAGCGAGCTTCTCAGATTCGAGTATCAATCAGCGAAGAAACTCCTCAGATTCGAGCTTCTGAGATTCAATTCACTTATCAGATTCGAGGTAAACTGCCTTCTCATATTCGGTTTTTACTTGAACATTAGATGCTGAGGTAAACTGTCTTCTCATATTCGATTTTTGCATCAATCAATGTGCTTGTTAGATTTATTTGGTGATGAAATTGGATAAATTTTGAATTAAGCTAATAAGCTACTTAATTATTGTTAGATTTATTTGGTAATGAAATTGGAGAAATTTTGAATTAAGTTAATAAGCTATAAATATAAGCTTTTAATAAGATACTTACTAATTGTTAGATTGGAGAAATTTTGAATTAAGCTAATAAGCTATTCGTTGGGCTACTGATTATCTACTAAAAGCCACTGCACATCTAAACACCATATATGTTCAGGTCAATTTTTTTTCCATCTTCTCTTGTTCATGGTTTTTAGTTTTTGTGAAGGAGAAAACATGGGAAATGAGGTTGATTTTTGAATTTTTTGTTTGTAGGTTGGAGATGCTAAAAAGAACCATGCTTGTTTGGAAAGACCAGAAGAATTGGACACACCGAGAAGTGTTTTTAAGATTGATGCAAACGCACTTGGCTCTAAAGTTGTTGCAGAAATTTTAGTGAGAAGGGCTATTAGGGTAAACTTGATTCATGATAAAAAATAAAAATAAAAAAATGGTTTTTTGTTTTGTGCTTAAATATGAGATTGTGTTTGTTTTTGGGTTTAGGTTTTTCAGTTTTCTGATCAACAGAGAGGACCTTACAGCAATGTCTTGAAACCCTTTGTGTGTCCCTTTTATTGTGATTACTCTGGTTGTCACTTGTCAGGTAAAATTTTGATTTTTCCATTGTGCCAATTTTTATTTTGAGTCGTACTCAAAATTATAGTACTTTTGATTGATGGGTTTATAATGACTTGTTAGGATGAGTTGTTGTGGGGGTGCTGCTTGGTTACACAAAGCTACAAAGAATCCAATGTACCTAAATTACATTCAATATGCCCCAGGTAAGGTCCCTCTTTCTTGTCTCTCAGTTTTAACTCTATTGGTTTCATGTGTTCCAAGTTGTAACTGTTTTTGAGCTTGTGAAACTTTACATGTGGGATTTTGTTCAAGATGAGTGATAGTAACATGCAATATGTCACATCCACTAGCTTCTTACTGGTAGCTTATGTCAAGTACTTGACCAAATCACATATTGTTGTGCATTGTGGTGGTACCATAGTAACACCAAAGAGTCTCCGAACCTTATTGAGTGATAGTGCAATGTGCTTGTTAGATTTATTTGGTGATGAAATTGGAGAAATTTTGAATTAAGCTAATAAGCTATTTAATAATTGTTAGATTTATTTGGTAATGAAATTGGAGAAATTTTGAATCAAGTTAATAAGCTATTTTAAGCTTTTAATAAGATACTTACTAATTGTTATATTTATTTGGTGATGAAATTGGAGAAATTTTGAATTAAGCTAATAAGCTTTTAATAAGCTAGATAGTAATTGTTTTATTTTTGCTGCATGTTGTTGCTATATTAAGGTAATTAGTATTTTTTTTTTCATTTTGATATAATAAGCTACTTAGTGATTGTGTTTTCATTTTTATAGTGTTCTCGTAACTGGATATGGTCAAATCTCCACCAAAACGCCATGAGAAGTGGATAAGGCCGACACGACAAAAGTCGTCAGGAGAGTACATGTCAGAAGAAACACATATTGCCGATAAAATTGTAAGTATTCAATCGACTTAAATTGTCTATGTGAAAGGGTAAAATTTTAATAGAGCTATGAAATTCTGGTATGTACAGTTATGCAAAGACTGCAATATGTGAAAGTGGCTCTATTATGCAAATGATAAATCTGTGGCAGATCTTATTTTGACAATTAATTCTCTGATAAGGCACAATCTATTATAGCTATGTCAATCTTGTAACCTTAGTATATGTATTGTTCTTCTAATATCCTCTTCAATGGTGTGGGAAGTTACTGAAGCCTTAGGCTGAAGAAGCATTTGTTACTTGTATGCTTGTTTTGTTACCCGCGGTGCCTAAATGTTTTATTAATAAGTTAGTGTAGCTGGCAATGATATTTGGCTAAACAACATTTGAAGTCTGATTTTGCTGATTTGAACCTTGCAGTAGTTTGATTTGGCTGGTTTATTGATATCTTGAAGTCCAATTTAGTTTAAACCGCCAATCTAGATGTCTGGTTACCGCAGTAGTTTGATTTGACATTTGTAGAGAGATTAAAATTTTGAACGGACTTGTAGTTTTCTTAATGCGTGGTGATTTAGGTGTGTGAAGTGCGTTTCTTAAAGCTTAGGATTTATATGTAGTTTGTTAATCTTCTTTTTTTGTAAAAAACTAGAGTACTTTTTAAAGATAATCTGAGATATTTTGTTTAGTTAAGAACGAACTCACTTATTATTGAAATTTCTGGTGATTATGTTTGATTTAGTTTCTAAACCGAATTCTGCAGTTGAGATAACTTTACAGTTTGTTATCCAGTTTGATTCTGCAGTTGAGATACTTTTTTTGTAAAACGAACTCACTTTACAGTTGAAATCTATTATCCAGTTTGATTCAGAGGAGAATACAAATGATGCTATCCAGAAAATGAATGGCTCTACAGTGAGAGATAAGCAGATGTATGTGAAATTATTTTACAGTTTGTTAAAATTTGCCATCATTCATATCTATATATGTTGTGATTTGAAGTCTATGTTTTTTGTGCCTTCAATTAACTGCTGTTTTCGTTGGGGTGCAGATTTCATACTTAAAGCTCACACTTCCCCAACCACGCTCTTTACACAGGTTTGATTCCATATATCATATGATAACTAAGTACTTAATTATTACTTATTAGTGCATGTCACATTTAGATATATAATGTATACATATATGTGTGCGTTGTGTTGCATGCTGATTAGTTTTATAATCAAATATTGGTGTGATTGCTAGGTGGGAGATGGAAACGCAGATCATAATTGTTGGGAGCGTCCAGAAGACATGGATACACCAAGAACAACTTACAAGATTGATTCAAATTCCCCTGGAACTGAGGCTGCAGCTGAGGCTGCTGCCGCTCTTTCTGCTGCTTCAATTGTCTTTAAGAAAACAGATATCAATTATTCATCCAAGCTATTAAGCCAGGCAAAATCTGTAAGCAATTCAACTAACATGTTTTATTCTCATTAATGAATCACGATGATCAATTGGCTCTATAATTCATTGATCAAGAGTTGATATTTCCATTTCGATTTTGTATAATTAAACAACCTTAAGAAACATGTGAGATTTGCATTGAAGAGTTTTTATGTATTAAATTGAACAAAATTTACTAATAATTAAATATGTTTTGCAGTTGTTTGATTTTGCTGACAAATATAGAGGCTCTTACTCAGGTTCTTGCCCATTTTACTGCTCGTACTCTGGTTATCAGGTAAGAAATTACCACTTGTAAAAATGAAAACATTTAAAGACTAATATAAGTCTGTGAACAGTTTTAATGGTGAGTTAAGTTGCTTTGAATCTGTAAGCCACCAAGGTGATAGATTAGAATGTTTTGGTCTTGTATCATTTTTTGCCTAGATATGTATTAGTAGTACTATGAAATTTGAGAAAAATGCTCACTATGTTGTTCGAATAACACTGCATGTTATGTATATTTATTGGATTATAATTTGAGAGATTGGATATATGTTAAATGTTATTTTTTGTGTACTGAATTTTGATTGAAGTTCTGATCTAGAAAATTTACATCCCTGTTCCTTACTTCCTTTTAAGAAACTTTTTAATGATATTAAAATATTTTTATCCAAGTAACAAGTCCATTTAGGTCCATGTTCTCTACACTACTTTGGTTAAGTTTCATTATTATTTTTTTGGATAGAAAAATGTTACCAAGTTAGAAGTTATATTAGTGCTTATGCATCAATTAAGTTGATGTTATATGCTACAGGGTGCATGTTCCATGGCAAACCACTGTATGTTGATTTTGCTCAGAAGAAAGAGGATAGAAAAAGACTATTGCAGCACAAGCATGCTCAGAAACTAGAAGGATTAACAAAACATTTTGTAATTAAGTTGATATGTATTTTCTTTAATATATTGTATTGATATGTATTTTTTTTAATATATTTTGGAATATTGATGTAAAAAGTTGCGGATTGATTATGTAATATCAAATTAGATAATATAACTTCCTTTTTGGCATTAAAATTATCCATATTTGTTTTTATATTTTTAATATAAAAGAAAAGAGCAAGTGTTAAGCTTATTTATTAAGCAATTTAAAAAAAATATATAGATTTCGCAACAGTGGATTTTAGAACTGATGTGAAAAACACATATTTTACATCAGTCCTTACCTTATACATGATGTGAAAACCCCATTTTCAAATTTTTTATTACAACAGTGGAAAATAGAACTGATGTAGAAAATAAGTTTTCACATCAGTTCGTACCCGATGTAAAAAGTAGTGTACATACTACATCAAGCCACCTTACATCGGTTGGCAACTGATGTAAAAAGTCATTTTCAACTGATGTAAAAAGTCATTTCTGTAGTAGTGAAGGCTACATCTTTGAAAACAGGTTTGGATTTGGTGGGGGTGGGAGTAAGGTAGCTAGATCTATCGCAAGAGAGAG
The DNA here is from genome assembly GCA_018208015.1 of Medicago ruthenica. Lineage (NCBI taxonomy): Eukaryota > Viridiplantae > Streptophyta > Magnoliopsida > Fabales > Fabaceae > Medicago > Medicago ruthenica. Next base: position 105,708,527 of record CM031371.1, on the reverse strand, counting down.
GTGGGAGCGTTTTTAGTTTTAGAGAGAGAAAGTTTGTCTTTACTTTCCAAATTCATTTACATTGTATGCACTTTACATTGTAGCAGTTTACTTGCTAAAATCTACCCTTCCATCCTTTTTTTTAATAATATTTTTTATGAGTCTAGAAGCGAAAACCAAACACACAAATGGTGGAGAAAAAAGGATACTGTGAGATTATTGAAATATAACCAAAATTTGAATGCAGAATTTTCTCTATTTTTATTTACAATATTATTACTATATAGTTTTAAACCGTATTATAAAATATGAAACAATACAAAGAAAATTAAAATTTTTTGAAAAATTACGAGGGCTCACAAAATTTTGTTATTTAAAAATACATCTTATATTCTAAATCATTAAGCTAATAATAAAATACTTACATTTAATAATCATTGACATTGAAACTATAAAAGAATGAATTATTTTTCTTAAAATTATATTTCTAAATATCATAAAAATATTTATTCACGTTAAAATGGAGTAAAAGGTAGTACATATTTAATTCTTAAGAGAGAGAATTGTAATCCAATCATCTCTTAAGGAAGGAGAGTAGCAGTTCTTACTTTCTAAAAGAGGAGAATATTTATTTTAACATAAGATGGGAGAAGAGTGTAATTTAAGTTTCTCTTAAGAGAGAATAGCTGTAATTTACTCTTTTATTATGCATTAACCCTCTGGTTTTCATGAGAAAGGGGCCCTTAATTCGGAGTGCGGCCGGAAGGTAAGTAATGTCTGTCCAAGAATTCTACCAAAAATCAAATTCAGGTTAGATTATCATGAACAATCTGTCATTTGGTGGAGCTCATTAATCATTGGAGGATAATTTACTTAGGAGATTCCAAACAAAAACCACTTAATAAATTTTCGCAGTTCCGTCATTGCTTTCACCAATAATCGAACTGCTAAGTTTTATCCTTTTTTTTAGTTAACCCTATGTTTTACACAGGAAATGGATCCTAATAATCAAGAGCTCGACTAAAAGGCAAGTAAAGTCTAACTATAATTATTCCATCAAAGAACCGAACTCAGGTTCTTGTGAACAATTCGTTATCTGGTAGAACTTATTAACCACTTAAATTATTTACCACTTAAACTATTAACCACTTAACCTCAGTTACTTGGTTATCCATTTGTTATTGTTTGCTCATACTAACAAGTGTCATAAAAATATGAACAAACCATCAAATTAGTTTTTGATTTTGTAAAACATTTTCAAATAGATCATTAACTTTATGAAAATTTTAAAAATGTGTAAGACTTTATTAAACTCTCAAATTGATGCTTATATTTAATCATTTTCCATAAGTTCAATCACCTTATTTTAACAATTCATTGTCAATTTGTTCATAAATTATCCACTTACTACCAATTTAGTCCCTAACATATTCTTTAAAGGACTAATACAACTAAAATTCAAAAGAGACAAAGATCTTTTGTATAAAATAATTTTAGTTGGAAATCGAAATATTTGACTTTTAAAATATGGGAAATGTTAACTAGCGCCCCAGACACTCTATAAGACCTTTAAATGGTAAATTTTTATGAAAATATGTGTAATCAAAGCATTAGAAATCGAAATATTTGACTTTTGTATAAAATAATTTTTTCTTTTAAAATCTTTAAAGAGTACCTCATAGACACTCGTTACCGAGACCCTTAAAACATTCATAAAGTCAGATATAAATTTGAGAACCAACTATCATGTTAATTTGGTGGTTTATGGGTCGAGATGCATTGACCCACGGGCTTTAAAAAAGAACCGAGTGAGTCATACATATTGTTGGATATTTGGTTGTTGGCTTCATGTTTGCTAAAATCAAATATACAAGCAATATGTGCATCTTCAGAAGCAGTACGTCTTCAGAAGCTGAAATCTCAATATGTGCGTCTTCAGAAGCTGGGTCTTCAAAAGCTGAACAGTACTTCAGAAGCTGGGTCTTCAGAAGCTGAACAGTACTTCAAACGCTGAACCTTCAGAAGCTGATGTTCAGACGCTGAACAGTACTTCAGACGCTGACCTTCAGAAGCTGAAATGTTCAGACGCAGACCTTCAGAAGTACCTTCAGAAGCTGGTTTCTGCGTTCTGTTTTGTGTCTTGGAGCTGTTAATTTTCTCACATGATCTTTTGTAGATTTAATTGAAGAATTCTCCAAGTGCGTTTCTAGAAGGAAGTATTTTTGCGTGAGATATTTTATGAAGATTGGTTTCTTTTATTTGTGAATATATTTTCAAGAGATCTTTGGAAAATATATTTCTGAAGAATATTTGCTTCTATATGTTTCTATAGAATTTTGGAAATATATCTTTGAAGAATATTTGGTTCAAATTATTTGTTGCTGCTGAATGCTATATAAAGAAGGCGCTACTATTGAAGATACTACATAAAAAACATAAGCAATTATAGAGAGAGTTATTCTTAGTTTTTGAGTCTATTCATTGTGAGCTTTGTGCTCTGTTTCTATACACCACTCAATTGTTTAGAGTTGGTTTGTTTTATTGAGTTGTAATCACTTAAAGCTTTTAAGCAAAAGTGACTGTTTATGTCTTTGGAGTGTGTCTCCTACTTAGTTGTTTGTTATTAGAGTCTGATAATCACTGGGGCAGTGATTGACTGAGGGAAGTGAGATGGGATCTCAGGTCTAGGAGTTCCTAGGTTGAAATCAATACGGGTAGTGATTAAGTGAGAAGGTTGTGAAACAGGGGTTGTTCACATAGGACTTTGAATTGATACTATCATAGTGGATTTCCTTCCTGGCTTGGTAGCCTCCAGAAGTAGGTGTGTTTGTCACCGAACTGGGTTAACAAATATCTTGTGCACTTTTTATTTTCTGTCTGTTATTTTGCTTCTGAACTACTGTACTCTGTTTTGCGCGCTATACTCTGTTTTATGAACAACATCAGGTCCTGCCAGGAATTTCAATTGGTATCAGAGCAGGCACCCTGCCTGTTTTAGGGTGAGCTCCAAGGAAGTTATTTTCTAGCAGAATGGACAAGGAAGGATAAGCTATCAATGATAAATCTGTGAAGATGAATAAAAGCATAGCTTCCATATCCAACATTGATGAGGAAATTGTTCAATGTGAGATGGATACTGAAGAAAGCATCCAAGATGCAACTGTGCTTAGGCAACTCAATAAAATTTTGAAGAGATTGGACTGAAAGCCAAGAACTAATGAAGAACTTGCTGTTTCGTGCAAGAAGTTGCAGGTTAAATTTGAAGAGATTTGTCAGGTAGGAGAGAAGCAGAAGAAAATCATTGCTGGTTTACGCATTGAAAAAGAAAAACTCCTATCAACCATCTCTGGTTTGCATGATGAGGTAACCCAATTGAATTCTCAACTTGAACACTTAAAGAAGCAGGTCAGAATGTTGAACACTGGTACTGATATGTTAGATGAGATATTGGAGAGTCAGAACCAAGGGAAACCAAATGGAATAGGGTTTGATTATAGGACCTTGAACAAACAGCAAAATCCAACTAAAAAGGTCAGTGCAGATGTTGAAACATATGATCCAATGATGGGCAAACCTAAGATAGAACATCAGAACAAACCTCAGGGATCTAAGAGCAGGAGGGCATCTCATCCTTGGATATGTCATTACTGTGGTAGGAAGGGGCACATAAAGCCATACAGTTTCAAGCTGCATGGATACCCCAAGCACTTTCAACAAAGAAAAATGGAACCTCATGTTCAATCAAAGGTCAGCCATACTTTTGTTCAAGTTAGAAAAGAATGGAAACCCAAGGTTGTTGATACTAGTCTTATAGCTCACTCCTCTCTAAGAGCATCATCAAAAGGAGAAGAGATTAAGCTGTGGCACTAGAAGCTGGGTCATTTAAACCTAAGAGGAATGAAGAAAGCCAGTCAAGAAAAGTCTCCTGGAAAGTCTGCTAGTAAGTCTGTTGATGTGTCACCTTCTGACAGTTCACAAGAGAAGGAGACTGATGAGCATTTCCAGGATGTTGTGTCAGAGGACAAGTCAGTAAACAGTGAGAATGACAAAGATGCAGAAGAGTCTGAACCTGTGTCTGATCAAGAAGTTCAAGAATTAGTACTGATATGATAAAGGATCAATCTACAATTGCTGTTAATATAGATGATCTAGAGTCTGATGATGAACCCGTTGGTAAAAGACTTGACCAAAGTGTTGGCAAGAGGCTGAAGAATAGGAAAGGAAAGGCTGTTGCTGCTGCCAGCAGACCTGCTCCTGTTACTAAGAAGAGTGTTGTTGTTGGACCATCTAAAGTATGGAGCAAGGTGGTGGTCCCTGTCCCAAAGAAGAAGACACTAAAAATAAAGGAAGTGGATCCTAGTGAGTCTGAGGATAATGTTGAGCAAGATGTTCAAGACATCATTCCCTATGTTCAGTGTGCTGAGGATAATGAAGATGTTACTGATATAAAAGCCTTAGATGCCAAGCAATTTGAAAATTTGAGGGGCCAACTAGGCTTTTGTCTTTTTGAAGACTTTGCAGAGTCTGTTGTGTCTGATGCAGAAGTCTGATGACAAATTTGTCTTCTGATGCTTAGTCAGTTTTTGATCTTCTGTGAAGACCTTGTGTGTGGGTACCATGTTTTTTGTGATTCTGAACCTGTGATGGTTTTAATGATGGGTCTGATGTGGGTTCTGTGTGTGGTGCTGTGATGGATGTTTATATCCTGTGTTTCAGATTTCTGGATGTGCTCTCTTTGATTTCTGGGCATGTTTTTCCTCTGTTTGAGTGCATATGCTCTGTAACCTCTGCTGTTTTTCTGCTCCTGGTGATTACATGGTTGTTTTGTCAAAATTGTTTGGCTAAAAAGGGGGAGAAGTGTTCAGAATACAGGGGGAGTATATGTGTTTCCTGATCTGGAAGTGTTTCAGGGGTTGCTGCTGTTTCAGAAATGGAAGCTGGTCAGTTTCAAGAGTTGTGCGTTTCAGGGGGGTGTGTGTTTCAAAAGTTGTTGTTGTATGTGTGAAACATCTTGCATTTGTTTCAGGGGGAGAAGATGTACCTCAGAAGCTGCTGCTATTTATGTGAAATGTAGTGTTTTATCCGCTGCTGACTCAGTTGCTTGCTACGTTTGTGTTTTGTTAAGAGAAGAATTTGCTTTGTTCTCAAATTGATTTTAGCCAAAAATTTGCCAAAGGGGGAGATTGTTGGATATTTGGTTGTTGGCTTCATGTTTGCTAAAATCAAATATACAAGCAATATGTGCGTCTTCAGAAGCAGTACGTCTTCAGAAGCTGGGTCTTCAGAAGCTGAACAGTACTTCAGAAGCTGGGTCTTCAGAAGCTGAACCTTCAGAAGCTGATGTTCAGACGCTGAACAGTACTTCAGACGCTGAACCTTCAGAAGTTGATGTTCAGACGCTGAACAGTACTTCAGACGCTGACCTTCAGAATCAACCTTCAGAAGCTGAAATGTTCAGACGCAGACCTTCAGAAGTACCTTCAGAAGCTGGTTTCTGCGTTCTGTTTTGTGCCTTGGAGCTGTTAATTTTCTCACATGATCTTGTGTAGATTTAATTGAAGAATTCTCCAAGCTGCGTTTCTAGAAGGAAGTATTTTTGCGTGAGATATTTTATGAAGATTGGTTTCTTTTATTTGTGAATATATTTTCAAAGAGATCTTTGGAAAATATATTTCTGAAGAATATTTGCTTCTATATGTTTCTAAAGAATTTTGGAAATATATCTTTGAAGAATATTTGGTTCAAATTATTTGTTGCTGCTGAAGGCTATATAAAGAAGGCGCTGCTATTGAAGAAACTACATCAAAAACATAAGAAATTATAGAGAGAGTTATTCTTAGTTTTTGAGTTTGTTCATTGTGAGCTTTGTGCTCTGTTTCTGTACACCACTCAATTGTTTAAAGTTGGTTTGTTTTATTGAGTTGTAATCACTTAACGCTTTTAAGCAAAAGTGACTGTTTATGTCTTTGGAGTGTGTCTCCTACTTAGTTGTTTGTTATTAGAGTCTGATAATCACTAGGGCAGTGATTGACTAAGGGAAGTGAGATGAGATCTCAGGTCTAGGAGTTCCTAGGTTGAAATCAATACGAGTAGTGATTAAGTGAGAAGGCTGTGAAATAGGGGCTGTTCACATAGGACTTCGAATTGATACTATCATAGTGGATTTCCTTCCTGGCTTGGCAGCCTTCAGATGTAGGTGTATTTGTCATCGAATTGGGTTAACAAATATCTTGTGCACTTTTTATTTTCTGTCTGTTATTTTGCTTCTGAACTACTGTACTCTGTTTTGCGCGCTATACTCTGTTTTACGAACAACATCAGGTCCTGCCAGGAATTTCACATATAAAAGAGCGAGGATTGCTTTTCCCACTTCAAAGAAAGCTAAAACACACCTGTAATTTACGTTTTTACCCCGGCGGCAGTTTGTTGCCGATGGGAAGGATCCAGCGGCAACTAACTGCCAATGGGAACCATCGGCAGTTAATTATCGGCGTCTCCATCAGCATTTAACTGCCGCTGCGATCTGAACTTAACTAGAACAACAAACAGAACCTGCATCAGTTTCTAAACTTACAATTTCTTCAAATTTCCTCAAATCCTCTCCAATTCCATTTTGTCGAAAATCAAGCAAATCATCTCTACAAAACCACAAGTAAGTAGTATTAATCATTTATAACGTTAATGTTAGTTTGTGTAGGTTTATTTTTGTTAATTTTGGTAGATTTGTGTGGTTAGGGTTTATGTAAAAATTGAAATTTTTGTTAGTTTATAATGTTATAGATGAATGTTGTTGTTGTAAATGTAATTTAGATTATGTTTAAGTGCAATGTGAATGTGTAGAAGTTGAATTAACACAATGATGAGTTGTTACATACTTTGCACTCAAAGTGTTTGATAAAATGCCTAAATGAGAATTATTTAGATTTTTAGTTAGTTTATGTTGTTAAATTTTGTTACATTGGATGAGGATTTTTAGATTAAGAAGAATTAGGGTTTATCTATCTACTATTCTTGTTTAATAGTTAAGGGTTATGTTTATGTGTTTATGTCACCATTTTAAAGTTGTTTTGCTTTGTCAAAATAATTGATGACAATGTTGTTTTGTTTTTGTGTAGATATGTTTGATCAGAATGCAGATAGATTGAGAGCTGGTAGACAGACGATGACTGACAGCTACCGTAGGGAGAGACAGACTGCAAACCCTCATGTGCCTAAGAGGGGAAGAGGCCGGAGGCCTGATCATTCTGCGGATGAGGGTAGTTCTTCTCAGCAGCCGACACAGTCGCAGGTGGAGGACCCCACACAGTACCTGCATTATCATGAGCATTTACATGATTCCACAGATGGTGGCTATGACGTCCAGAATGTTGCGGATAAGGGTGGGGACGACAATGCGGCTGCGCTAGATGAGGATGAGATTGCGGCTGCGACAGCCCCCGAGGAGTTACCTGATGTGGCTCCATTTCCTGGAGGGCCTTATGATGACTCATTGTTGTCATCATACGCTTCACACGTTGCATTACCGTTGTGGTATAATGCAAATAATGTAAGTTTTCTTTTTTCTTTTTTAACTTTTATATATGAAGTCGATATATTTTTTTTGTATGATAACTTTTAAAATAAATGACATGAACACATGTCGTTGTCTGATTATTTTTTTGTCTTCGAATATTGTTCGCGCGTAATTTTTTATATATGAAGTATCTGTTTTTTTGTATGATAACGTTTAAAAAAAATTACATGAACACATGCCGTTGTCTGATTATTTTTTTGTCTTCGATTATTGTTCGCGCGTAATTTTTTATATATGAAGTATATGCTTTTTTTTTGTATGATAACGTTTAAAAAAATGACATGAACACATGCCGTTGTCTGATTATTTTTTTGTCTTCGATTATTGTTCGCGCGTAATTTTTTATATATGAAGTATATGCTTTTTTTTTGTATGATAACGATTTATGTGGTTTTTTTTTTATTTTAGATTCGTAACACCCGTAGGATGGGATGCATAAATCACGGGGCGAAGGTGGCAGATCTCCAGCGTCCACATATGAATCAACTCTGGTTTTGGGATCCTATAAGGGCGAGTGGGTTGCATGATTTGCTGTACACATGGTATTCTACTGTTAATCATGCTCTGCTCCAGGCTCTAAGCGAGAGGTGGCATTTCGAGACCAACAACTTTCACATGCCTACTGGGGAAATGACCATCACTTTAGATGATGTGGCGTGTCTGCTGCATGTTCCTGTTGAAGGACGGATGTTGAGCCATAGGAAGAAGGTGTCTCAGGTTGATGGGGTGGAATTGATGGTGAGGAACTTAGGTGTCACCCAGGAGTATGCAGTGAAAAACTGCAAGATTGAGTATGGTGGCTACATTAGCTATAAGGCGCTGAAGGAGCTTTATGAGGATCACCTGAGTGTGGCCACCAGATTAGCGCTTGCTGAGACACAGGAGCTAGCCAGGCGTAGGGATGTCTGTGTGAGGTGTTTCCTCCTATACCTGCTTGGATGTACATTGTTCAGTGACTTGAGCAACAAACACATCGACCTGATATACCTGCATACGATGGAGACCTTTGCTGGGATGAGGGACTACTCGTGGGGAGGAATGACATTGGCATACCTTTACCACACTCTATTCGAGGCCTTTTCGCTTGCAGGAAAGAGGATCGGGGGAAGCACGACACTTTTGATGGTAATAATTTTAATTTACTATGTCTTTTAATAATTTACTATGCTTTTTAATTTACTATGTCTTTTAATTTACTATGTTTGCTAATAACTTATAAATGTGTTTGGTTTGTGCAGGGATGGTTCTTGGCACATTTTCCAGAAGTCTACCCACATGACCATAATGATAAATACAAGCAAAACTATCCTTGCGCGGCAGATGGATTCCACACAGGGGTCATGCCAATCCGAAGCTATACCGTCTGGCACTGGATCGTTTGGAGATGGATGATGTTACCTGGATGTCATACGAGGATCATAGGGAGATCCAGGAGTTTGAGGAGATATGCTGGTATTCAGGCTAGATCATGTGTGGTCGTGACATCATCTACCGTCACTTGCCTGAGCGGGTTAAAAGGCAATATGGGTACGTGCATGACATCCCCCGAGCTCCGACGTCTGTGCTTCCTCTCCCTTTTAGGCCGTTGCACATGCTTTCCTAGACTTCCATGTGCACATCATTCCTCAGGCTGCGTGGGGTGGGGAGGTTGATCAGCCATGGCGGTACGAGGAGGGATACATGAGGTGGTACGGACATGTGTCTCACCCAAAGATTCTGCCAACTATTGATGGATCTCCTCCAAGGCCAGTAAATGAGGAGCAGATCATTGCACGCCATCAGCAGCGGCACCAGGAGAAAGGCTCGCCTGATACCATTGACATGGTTGATGGACTTGCTAGCCAGGCTGATGACTACTTGGGTCAGGAGGCGATGAGCAGTGAGCAGTTATATCAGGCGATGCGCCATATCAAGGACATGATAACACCGATACTGTCCAGGAGGTCGAGGAGGCGGCAGCAGCAGCAGCATGATGACCAGGATCAGGATTAGGACATTTTTTTAGGACTTTTGTTAGTTTTTTTTTTTACATTTGTTAAATTTTTTTGTAAATTTATGACACATTATCGTAGTTTTTTTGGTACAATTTTAACATGATTCCGGGTTTATTTTGCTTTATTTTGATTACTTCGAAACAACAATAACAACAATTCATTCATGATCCGAACTAAATCATAACTAAAAATTCACAAAATAAGCGTTACGTTACATTACATTACATTATCCCTAAATATGTTGTATCATCATCAATGATGTTAGATTTAAATTTAATTCTTGAAAGTTTGCGGAAAACATATATATGCTCTCGTGTCTTATACTTAGTGTAAAAATTTACAAGTCTTTTTGAAAACTCAAAAGAATGAAGAGAACACAACACATGTATTCTACGAAATCAGCTATATATGTTTTCACATCAAATTCCCTCATATAAGATGAGTCATAACAAAAAGGAATGCATTCCAATATATTTTTTTGAACTTAATCCTACTTCCCTGCCAACTGACAAAGTTTCAATTGACAGAGGAGCATGATCAAGTACAAAACAACATCTTAGAATTGCATTCCCTTTTGTCACACTCATCCTATACAAAGGAATTCGATGTGAGAACCTATATAGCTGATTCCGCAAAATACATGTTGTGTTCTCTTCATTCTTTTCAGTTTCCAAAAAGACTTGCAAACTTTAACATTAAGTATAAGACACTTCAATGACAAGATTTTCCGCAAACTTTCAAAAATAAAAAAAATCCAACAAAACAACGACACAACATAATAATACTACCTAAACATCTTCATCCGGCCGAATCAAACTCTTGAGAATATCTTCAGGCGACCTCAGCAACGTAACATCCATCTCGAGGGGGATCATATGTTCGGCTCAGCAAATATCGAGAACATGCTCTTCACGTCGTCGTCGTTCGTTAACTCCGATCGAGTGAACGACAAATTACCGTCTGAGTCGAACGATGGACGGTGATACCAAACATATTCCACCCTCCTCGTGTCTCCGTGGTTGATTCGTTGGTTGATTTCATGAAGTAAATCCTTCAATTCTTTTAACGTCACATCGTCGCGAACCTTGAAAAAATGTTGGTTACCACCGTTGAAGGATACATGAAAGTATACTTGAGCCATTTTTTCAGATCTACACCATAAGAAATTAAAAACAATCCAATTAAAAACTCATTCAAACATTTCATCAAACACTTGTATTGCAAATTATACATAAATCCTAAAGCTAAAAATTACAACATAAACATGCAAAGATCTAAACAATTAAGCAACATAAGTCATTTCTATGTAAACAATCTATCATTTCTTGTCCAAAAAATCAAAAATTAAACAAAGTCTAAAACTAAAAAAAAATTAAATTAAGATAATAAATGTAACATATAAGCATAAAATGACAATGAACTTGATTATGGAAACTTACTTGTTATTGGAGTGTTGGTTGATTTGAGGTTGAAAATTTTGAGATTTTTGGAAGATTTGAGAGAGTTGAGTGTTGGAAGATTTGATTTGAGATTGAAGAGATGAAGTTGGAGCTTCTGGTTGCTGAGCTTCATAAGTAATGATCGCAGCGACATTTAGCTGCCGATGGGGACGGCAACAACTAACTGCCGCCAGATCATTCTCATCGGCAACTAACTGCCGCCGGATCATGCCTATCGGCAACAAACTGCCGCCGGGGTAAAAACGTAAATTTCTGGTGTGTTTTAGGTGACAACTTGGATACCCATCAATAAAAGGTGGGTAACACAACCCATGCTGAGTTGGCACCAATCAAAGTTATTTGTTTGTTTTCTATTATTTTTAATGTTATATAAATACATAGTTTTGATTGGGCCAACTCAACATGAGTAGTATTACCCACCTTTTATTGATGGGTAAACAAGAATTTCCCTGTGTTTTAACTTTATTTGAAGTGGGAAAAACAATTTTATAAAAGAGCACCGCATAAATAAGCCATAAGCCATTATTCATTCATTCATACATCAAACCTCTTTCGAAAATCTCCTTAACACTTCTCTCTCTGCTAGGGTTTCATATCTTCGTCTTCTTTCTCTAACACTAAAAACACACTCATAATTACACTAAAACACCGCATAATTTGAACTTCGAATTTGAACAAAGATGATGATGGATTTGGAAGAAGAAAACGAATTCGATCAACAAATGGAAGAAGAAGACGATGAAGAAGAAATTACTCAGGAAGATGCCTGGGCTGTGATTTCTGCTTATTTTGAAGAAAAGGGACTTGTTCGTCAACAGCTTGATTCCTTTGATGAATTCATTCAGAACACTATGCAGGAAATCGTTGATGAATCTGCGGATATCGAAATTCGACCCGAATCTCAGCATAATCCTGGTCATCAATCCGATTTCGCTGAGGTAGTTAGATAAGCACTTACTGAGATAATCACTTTTTTCAATTAGATGATTAAATCTGGTTGTTGTTACAGATTTTCAATTTTCAATATAACGTGGTTGTGAAAAAAGAAAAAGAAAAAAGCTGCTTACAATGAGAAGTGTTTTTAGGGTTTGTTTGTTACGGATTATAAAATAAGGGATTTGGATACTTCAAAACATATAGTGATTAATTTTTGGAGTAAGAAAAAAAGCAGAATTTTGTTAGTTGTTTTGTGTTTGTTTACCAGAGTGAAAATCACTTAAAAGAAATCAGTTATAAAAAGTGATTTTCTAAGAAGGTACTAAATGTTATGTTAGGTTCCATTTTTAAAGGGGTCAAAATTGATTCTGGAGGTTTAGAACTGATGCTGACATGTTTGATTGCGTTCAAGTAGAATTCATTCCTTGTAGAATTGAATTTTCACACACAAATTTATAGTTCAACTCACTTTTACATAAATGTGTCTAAACACAAATCACTTTACCTTCAACTCACTTTTAGTTAGAATCAATTTTATAGAATCAGCTCACCCAAAATCAATTATTGTCACCACATAACCAAACATACATTAAAAACTGCTTCAAAGGAGAAGCTGCTTTTTTAGTTCTTGTTTCAAAAATCTGTAACTTAAGGATGCAAATTTCTATAAGTGATTATTTCATTGAAGAAAAAAAAAATCTAAAAATTGCTTAAAATGAGAAGCTCTTTTGTAGCTTCTTTAGAAAATCATTTTGTGGTTTTTTCTTTTTTAGAAAGTGATTTTTTATGCATATGCTTTTTTTTTTTTAAAAAAAAAAATTTAATATCTAAATTGTTGCGTATGTGAATCCCTTTTTTTATAATCTGTAATGAACGGGCTGGCCTGAATGTGATGTTGATGTTAATATGATTTTGGTTTTGTTTGCAGACGATTTACAAGATAAGCTTTGGTCAAATTTATTTGAGTAAGCCGATGATGACAGAATCTGATGGAGAAACTGCTACATTGTTTCCTAAGGCTGCTAGGCTTAGGAATCTTACTTATTCAGCTCCTTTGTATGTTGATGTTTCTAAGAGGGTCATTAAGAAAGGGCATGATGGTGAAGAGGTCACTGAGACTCAAGATTTCACCAAAGTTTTCATTGGCAAGGTACCCCTCCTCTCAATTCTAGTATTTTATTGCAGTCCGCCCCTGGCTGCCTAATTGTGGCATTTGGGTTGCCTTCATTGCAGCATCCAACACCTTCATTGTGTTGGGTAGATTTAGTCTTACGTTGCCTAGAGAAATCGCCTGTGTAGTGTTTATGAAGTTTGGGCAGCCCTCACCTTACAAGCTGTTTTTGTAAGGTTGAGTTAGGCTCAATCCAAATTCTAAGATACATGCTTAAAAGGGTTTTTGGAAGAGTTTTTATAACCAATTGTTATAGTTGTAGTTTATTATGTTAGTATTTGGATATATTTATTAGAGTAAATGACATGTCCTATAAGAAGTCATTTTCAGTTTATTAAATTCCAATGATAAGCTTAAGCTTCTATTTAGGCCCTTTTGTCATTTTCAGTTTACTTCAGTGATAAGCTCACAGTAGGCCTTTTTTGTTGTTTGTGGTGTTTCTTCTTACTTGCATAATCAAGATTGTTACTGAATAAATGTGTTAGGGCCTTCTTCAAGTCAGAATAACATTTAAATCAGCTTATTTTAATGATGATACTTTGATTATAGTCAATTATAACTATATTGTACTAATTTTGCCTTCTTGACAGAGTAAATAAGATTTTTAAGTTATTTTATGATGTGGTGGTGAAATATAATTGGATCGGACTTCTGAGGCCTGAGTAACCTAAGTAATGGTTTTGTTGTTATCAGGTTCCTATTATGCTTCGGTCTAGTTATTGCACGCTATATCAGAATTCAGAGAAGGATTTGACTGAGCTTGGAGAGTGTCCGTATGATCAAGGAGGTTATTTCATTATTAATGGGAGTGAGAAGGTTCTTATTGCTCAGGAGAAGATGAGCACCAATCATGTCTACGTCTTCAAGAAGAGGCAACCTAACAAGTATGCTTATGTGGGTGAAGTTCGGTCCATGGCAGAGTCACAAAACAGACCACCTAGCACTATGTTTGTGCGCATGCTCTCTCGAGCTAGTGCCAAAGGGGTAAATGAAAATCGCTGTATATTTGTTGTTTTTGTGTAGTTTTTGCTGTGTGGCGAGTCACATTCTGCAGATGTTTTGATGTCTTATGCAATGTCTAAGTTTATGCATTTTTATTCCTACCAGGGTTCTTCAGGGCAATATATACGTGCTACTCTTCCTTACATTCGAACTGAAATTCCTATCATTATTGTGTTTCGGGCATTGGGGTTTGTTGCTGACAAGGATATCCTTGAACATATATGCTATGACTTTGCGGATACTCAAATGATGGAGTTGCTTCGTCCTTCCCTGGAAGAAGCATTTGTGATACAAAATCAACAGGTGGGTTTTGCTATTGTTATATATTATTTGCTTACAGTCAAAATGGTGATTGTTTGTCCAGATTATATATTAGTTTCGAGTGAGATCGTCGTACAGTCCAAATTTATTTCAGACTGTTCAGGAGATGGAATAGTCTGTTTCTCTTGTACTGCATATTATTTATAATCGAATGAAGGCCCAGTTTGGATTAGTTTCTAGCTTACGAGAGTATTTCGATATAAGAGAGTATTTAATTTCTAACCCATGAAACAGCTCTTATAAGGTTATAGGCGTTTGTGAAGTTAAAGGTTATAGGTGTTCGTGTAGAAACTTTGTAGGTGTTAGTGTAGAAGTTAAATGAGAGAGCTTTTAAACTTATCAGGGAAGCTCTTTGTTACCATACACATGGTTATTGCAACATTATTTGAACTTTTTTTCCCCTACAAGTACTTGTGCAAAAGTTGATCAAAACTAGCTCTTAATTAAGTCTTCTGTCCACACTCCACATGTACTAATTTAAATTCTTCACTCTTTTTTTTTACATTGCAATATAATTTCTTAATCTTACTGCATTGCTCTTCCATTTTGTGTCATATGATTTTGCAGTTGCATATTTATCTTCATATAAGCTTAGATGATTCAAAATCAAAACTGTTCTTTAGGGAAATATTGCACTCTTTGGCACACAATTTTCTTGATACTTCAATGTCTTTTGTATACGGCGATTTTATTATTAATCAATTTCACTCCAGGTTGCACTTGACTATATTGGAAAAAGAGGAGCAACTGTAGGTGTAACCAAGGAAAAGAGAATTAAGTGAGTTTAGTTGTTTTTCTCAAAATAAGAATGATTTATTTGCACCCATTATGAAGCAACTGTTACACTTGTATCCTAATCTGCAGGTATGCTAAGGACATCCTTCAAAAGGAGATGCTTCCCCATGTTGGTGTTGGAGAGTATTGCGAGACTAAAAAAGCATACTATTTTGGGTAAGTTTGTTACATGTCATATCTTGTTACTTGAATTTCAAGTATCTATTTATGCTTATCATTGCTCCACAGATATATCATTCACCGGCTACTACTGTGCGCACTTGGGCGGAGGGCTGAAGATGATAGGGATCATTATGGAAACAAGAGGCTGGACCTGGCAGGTCCTTTACTTGGTGGTCTCTTTAGAATGGTTTGTATCTCAAGTAATTGTTATTATTTTACTTATTTGGTCTTGTTATTTGGTATCTTTCTATTTCTTAATTCCTGGTTCCTATAATTTGTGATGCAGCTATTCAGAAAGTTGACCAGAGATGTCAGGGGTTATGTGCAAAAGGTTTGTTCTACTTTTAAGTTTTGTTGTGATATTTATTCTGCATTCATTGCCTATAACCTTCTACCTCATGGTGCAGTGTGTTGATAATGGGAAGGATGTTAACCTGCAATTTGCTATCAAAGCAAAAACCATCACAAGTGGACTTAAATACTCACTTGCTACTGGTAATTGGGGGCAAGCAAATGCTGCGGGTACTAGAGCTGGAGTGTCTCAGGTATGATTATGAATTATTATTTTTTTTGCTTCAACAGTTGTGCTCTTTGTCTTCTAAAGATGAAATGAAGCATTAACAACTTATCGTTGTCTTTCTGCTTCAGGTGCTAAATCGTTTAACCTATGCTTCCACTTTATCACACTTGCGAAGATTGAATTCTCCTATAGGACGTGAAGGTAATTGCTTGGCTTATACTATTCAAGCCTGACCCAGACTTCAATCTTTCCCTCCTCCTTTTGCATTGTTGCATAAATTAATTATTATTAAATTGGTACTAGGGGTGTGCTAAAAACCTGGTCAGAACCAAAACCATTTTTTAAAAACCGGTTTACCAATTTAAAAAAACCAAAGTTACTTAATGGAAAACCAATCTACAACCAAATTGCTCAAAAAATAATAACCAGTATTACATTACTAGAAATCGGTTATAACTAGGGGTGTGCATGGTTCATGAACCAAACCAAACTGATGGTTTGGTTCAGTTCTTAAAACCTATTTTATTGAACACAGTTATTTTCACAAAATCAATTCAATCTGGTTCAGAACCGGTTATATTTGGTTTGGTTTGGTTCATGAACCATGCACTCCCGTAGTTGATACAATCAATAGAATATGGTAATATGTTCTCAGTTATTTTTTTAGGATTTTAGATTCACAGATCTAACACCATCGCTTTTTATGAATAAATAATGTTTGTCTAAGTTGTATTTTTGTTGGTTCTCTTTTACTATTTCAGGAAAGTTGGCCAAACCAAGACAGCTGCATAATTCACAATGGGGAATGATGTGTCCGGCAGAAACACCAGAAGGACAAGTGAGTATTTTTTCTTGCAAGTTTCCTATATTACTACTTGTTATATAATGAACTCATCTTTCTCTGGTATTTATGGGCGTTATTGGGCTATTATTTAGGCCTGTGGACTGGTGAAGAATCTGGCCTTGATGGTTTACATAACAGTTGGTTCAGCAGCATATCCTATTCTGGAGTTTTTAGAAGAATGGGGCACAGAAAATTTTGAGGTGCTTGTGATTTCCTTCATAAAAGTAATAATTTGTTTCTTTCTGTGTATGGTTTGTGTAATTTGCTTTTTTTTCCCTCTGTAGGAAATTTCTCCTGCGGTGATCCCCCAAGCTACAAAAATTTTCGTAAATGGTTGCTGGATGGGTATTCATCGTGACCCTGATATGTTGGTTAGGACATTGAGAAAGCTGAGACGTCGGGTAACTATTCATTTAACTTATCTGATTTTGTCTTGAGTCTTTTGGCAACCTAAAAAGCCGTCTTTGAAACTGTTAGCATCAAAATAATGAAAATCTTGCAGTGTAGTAGATACAATCATTGGAAGCTGACTTTGCAATCTTTGTTTTCATCCCTTCTTATAAAAGAACGACATGGGATCAATACACAAATACTATTGTGTGCCTTAAGGACATTGCTTAAGGAATTAAAATAGAATGTATTTATTGGAAAATACAATGATTTCAGTGAACTGCATTAAATGGTGCATTATCTATTAAGTATTCTATATTTCTTGATTCATGATCTGATAAGTAGTCTATGTTTCTTAGCAAGGCCTTATTAAGATAATCTTTTGGGTGAGATATTTGGAGAGAATTCTTGCATGGATGAACTATTATTACAAGATAAATGGAAAAATGAGATCTTTTAACCAAAAAGGTAGAAGAATTATCATTCATTTCTTTTCTTCTGGTTCAAAATATTAAGTCCCAACAAAGTCAGATGTGGTTGTTTAAATTCCTAGACTCATTTTTATAGAAGCATCTATCATATTACATTTTTAAGAGGAGACAATCATTGTTTAAAATTATTTATTTGTTAGGTCATATGTTTTAATTGTAGTTTAGTGCTGATGGCTTTGATGTCGTGCAGGTTGATGTTAATACTGAAGTTGGGGTTGTTAGAGATATCCGTCTTAAAGAACTGCGCATATATACAGATTATGGTCGCTGCAGTCGTCCTTTATTCATTGTGGATAAACAAAGGCTTCTCATAAAGAAGAAAGACATTCATTCTTTGCAACAAAGGGTAAGTAGCAAGTAGTTACTGTAGTGCATCTGAGGCGTCATTGTTATTTCAGTAATTGCTTAAACTTGTTTTTCCATTTCTTCAGGAATCCCCTGAAGATGGTGGATGGCATGATCTTGTGTCCAAGGGCTTTATAGAATATATCGACACAGAAGAGGAAGAGACTACTATGATTTCCATGACAATTAATGTCAGTACTATAATTCTAGATTTGGAGAAGTGTATACCCTTTATTAGTACATAAATGCAAATCATGAATATGTAAAGCAATTATGAATATGATTATGAATGTATTTAACAGGATCTTGTACAAGCAAGGCTCAATCCAGAAGAAGCATATTCTGATACTTACACTCACTGTGAAATCCATCCATCACTGATTTTGGGTGTATGTGCGTCCATCATACCATTTCCTGACCACAATCAGGTAAATATGGTATTTTGGGTGTATGTGGGCTCATTTTGATTAATATATGCGATTAATCTCTATCTTCTTACCTTTGGTGGTGCAATCAGTCCCCTCGTAATACGTATCAGTCTGCTATGGGAAAACAAGCAATGGGAATATATGTTACCAACTACCAGTTTCGAATGGTATTGTTCACTCACTTGTTTATATGATTCAAAGTATCTAATGTGCCATACTTGATTCTGGATTCCACCTGATGCTTTTGCTTCATTGCTTAGGATACCTTGGCGTATGTTTTGTATTATCCTCAAAAGCCACTGGTCACTACGAGAGCCATGGAGCATCTTCATTTTCGTCAACTCCCTGCTGGAATTGTAAATTTTGATCTTTATTAAATCCTTTTGTCATTTTGTTGATAATTAAGTGCTCTAATATATTTTCCTCTTGTGCCATAGAATGCCATTGTGGCCATTGCATGTTATTCTGGTTATAATCAAGAAGATTCTGTCATCATGAACCAATCATCAATAGACCGTGGCTTCTTTCGGTCTCTATTTTTCCGTTCATATAGGTCTGTTTGCTGCCCGAATTAATTGAAAATTCACTGCTTTTTATTTTCAATCTTGTAATTTTTTATGATTATGTGCAATATTATTTTACAGAGATGAAGAGAAAAAAATGGGAACTCTTGTCAAAGAAGATTTTGGTCGGCCGGATAGAGCCAACACCATGGTGAAAATTTTGGCTCTTCCTATATGCTGTTGATTTGCTATTTGGTAGTTTATAACAAGTGTTATTTTGCAGGGCATGAGGCATGGTTCTTATGATAAATTGGATGATGATGGTCTTGCTCCACCTGTAAGCATATATTTTGACAACATCCTGAATAACATGTCTGACAGTCAAATTATGTACTAAATTCCAGCAATTTATCACTATGAAACAGGGCACAAGAGTGTCTGGTGAGGATGTTATTATTGGAAAAACCACTCCTTTATCTCAGGAGGAGCAACAAGGACAAGCTGCTCGTTACTCAAAACGTGATCACAGCATAAGTTTACGCCATAGTGAAACTGGAATAGTAGATCAAGTAAGTTTTGTCAAATTACTTTCATGTGTTACAGATTGAGTGAGACTATATTATTGAATCTTATTTAATGGGGTAATTTTTAGTTACGTTATGAAACAAAATGACTACATCTGAAATGAAGAGCATACTAATATACCAAAATCCTGAATTTCTGGCTTTACTCTTTTTTGCTGCTGGATTTACATATTTCCTATTTCGTAGGTTCTGTTGACCACAAATGCTGATGGGTTGAGATTCGTGAAAGTAAGGGTGAGATCTGTTCGAATACCACAGATTGGTGACAAATTCAGCAGTAGACACGGTCAGAAGGGGACTGTTGGTATGACTTATACACAAGAAGACATGCCCTGGACTGTAGAAGGCATCACCCCTGATATTATTGTCAATCCACATGCTATACCTTCTCGAATGACAATTGGTCAGCTTATCGAGTGTATCATGGGGAAGGTGGCTGCCCACATGGGAAAAGAAGGAGATGCAACTCCTTTTACAGATGTTACTGTAAGTAGCACTCTTACATCACATTTCTGTTTTTACATCAAATAGTTGTTAGAAATTGAGAAAACTGCTTGATTAAGTAAGTTACTTTTAGCTGCGCCTATTGGATTTTGTAAGTTGTTATTACCCTTCCACTTAAATAGGGACAACTGGCCAACAATATGCGCTCTACCAGTACAGAAGGAAATTGTTTTGCATTTAAAAAACGTCATTTTAACAATGTGCTATTCAGTGTTCAACGTCATTTTACTTGAGAGATCATAGATGTGCATAATGATGTATAAGTTCTATCTTTTTAAATAGCTTCAGTCAGTGATTCCTCTACTTACCCATTTAGAAAATATCATGGTAGAGTTCTTGCTTTATGGATTATGCCTTTCTAGCTTGTGTTTAAAATTATAATTGTTTTCTACTGTAATCCAGGTGGATAATATCAGCAAAGCTCTACACAAATGTGGGTACCAAATGCGTGGTTTTGAGACAATGTACAATGGTCATACAGGAAGGCGTCTCAGTGCAATGATTTTCCTTGGCCCTACCTATTACCAAAGGTTGAAGCATATGGTTGATGACAAGATCCATTCTCGTGGACGAGGGCCTGTGCAGATTCTTACAAGGCAACCTGCTGAAGGGCGGTCACGTGATGGAGGTCTTCGATTTGGAGAGATGGAACGTGATTGCATGATTGCTCATGGAGCCGCTCACTTCCTAAAGGAAAGACTGTTTGATCAAAGTGATGCATATAGAGTCCACGTGTGCGAGCGCTGTGGATTGATAGCTATTGCAAATCTGAAGAAGAATTCTTTTGAGTGTAGGGGCTGCAAGAACAAAACTGACATTGTTCAGGTGAATGTCATTTATCTTCTTTTGCATTTAAGTCCGTATTGAAGTCCATGGTGTTCTCTCCTGGTGCTAGATTCTTAGTTTCTTGTTTTGGCTTTTGATTGTCTATGCAGGTTTATATTCCTTATGCTTGTAAGCTGCTCTTCCAAGAGCTAATGGCTATGGCCATAGCTCCAAGAATGCTTACTAAAGAGGTGAAAGCTATAAAAGACCAAAAGAAGAAAGGAGCCTGATGAGCAAGTTTGAGAAAATCGACCAGTCTTATTCCATGTTGACTTCTTCCTCTCGTGAACGTGGATCACGCACACATGGCATCCGAAGATGTATGAATTTGATTCTGTTTTCTCAAGACTGATAAATTAGATCAGTAGCCTTTCAAGTGTTGGGAAATGACATTCCTTTTATATGTCAAGTAATAAACCTGAAACAAACCTCTTAACCCAGTAGCCTCATTAATACCTCGCTTCCCATATCGCATTTGGCAATATAATTACTAGAGAATATATCGATCGGAAAATTAGCTGGGTTGTCAACTTTAAGCTCATCATTCTAAAAACCTGAATGCGTTTTGTATAGGTGAAGTATCGGATATACTTTTTTAGTACAACCGTATAAATACAGTGAACAATACATACGGTGTCTGTATTTTGTATGGGTGAAGTAACCATAACAAAATAATGAGTTAACAATAGTTTTTTTTGGTCGAATGGCAACACTACTTGTTACTCCAGTTTTCCTCGTTTTGGCAAGTTAAATTTGTGACTCATGTATTATTAAAAAAAATTTGATCATATAGTATTTGTGTATTTGAGCTTATTTGTAACTAAACCCAATTTTTAATTTTTTAATCTTTTAATGTGTTGTTTTATTGTTTGTCCAAGATTTAATGTGGTATTTTAATGTGAACAATTTAGCTCTCGTTTTATATTTTATAAAAACCATGTTTTTACTTGTACCGCCAACTTCTTGGCAACATTGGTGGAACAATCATATAATCAATCACTTCGCCTCTTTGAGCCTCGTGCTTGGGGGGCTGTGCACCGTCATCTTATTCCTCTCAGAGCACGTGACAGCCTTCCCCCACAAGCTGGATTTCACTCCCCACGTGCCCGCCACGTGGGCGAGGTCAGGGCCCCGCTGTAACAGGTCGGGAAGAGGAAGGGCCCCCATAACGCATCCGAAGCGGGTTGCCCACGTCGATACCCGAACTCAAAGGCTCGTTACGGCCCGTCTACTAAGTCTCCCCCCACGTTCTCATCGTGGGCCGAAATCCCCGGGGAGGAAGACCAAGTCACAACACCAGGTGGCTTGGGAATCTCGAAAAGATCGCCCCACTTCCCTTAGGTCAAGGGAAGTATAAAAGGAGCTCGGAACGTCCCTGACAAAAAACATTCATTATACAGAAAAACCTAGAACCAAGCTCTTGAGTTCATCGACTGCTCAGGGGGTTGGTACCATTGTTCTCCTAGCAAGAACAGTTGGCGCCCACCGTGGGGCCCGGTAAAACTGACTTGGGCCACACTTTAATCCATGCCGGCGAGGTAACCGCCTTGTTTGACGCCACTATCACTGACTCCGGCATCTGCCTCATCATCGACGCCGCTAAGAATCACGTCGCTATGAACCCTATCAATGTTGTCTTCAAAGTGCGTATTGGAAGCTACATGTTTTTAGAAACGTTTATTTCAGCGGTGCGCTTAATTAGCCAATTGGCTTCAAGTCTTAATCAACAACGTCGCCGGAGGAGGAAAACAGGTGTTTTCGTTCTGATTCCCATTGATGGTTTTGATGTTGGATGTGGGCTATCATCTTTTCTTTTACTCATGAATTTCTATCTATGTGTTTGGTTAATACGTTTATCAGTTTTTGAATTTGACTCAATCTATGGCATATAATTTTCTACCTTCTATGGCATGTCTTGATGTCTCTTTCTTCTTTTTTCTTGTTGTGGAATTTAATTCAAAACAGATATGCCTTTTTATGGTTTGGTTCAATCTTTGTTTTGGCAGAGACCGTAATCTTTATTTGATTACCTTCTAATTATTTGCAATGAGGCGTTTTCTTTTCTGTAGTTTAACAGTAAGTGGTTCAAGTTAAAATTGTCAATAATGTTATCATACTGACGACTATAAAGCAATACGAGACGCGGCACAAATAGTTGCAATCGCATACGGGCATGCTCGCGACATCGAAGGTAGATCTAGCCACCATCATTGAAAAAGAATGTGGAAGAAACTATGGATGCATTGAAGAAAGTATTGAAACGTATATTAACATCATAATCCAGGTTCTTTGGTTCCAATATCCTTCACAAGTATATTAACATCAATGCACGTAGTGTTTTGATTCACATATGTTGTTATTACCTTACGAATTACTATTTCCAAATTTCATTATTCTCTTTTACGATTTTCTTCGACCGTGATATTTTTATATGATAAATCGAGGTTAACTTGATATAATTAGTATCACTAAATTTGCATGATAAATTGCACTGAAATTGTTGTGGGTTGTGGCAAACATTATTGAAGCGAGTGTTTTAAGTAGACTGAAATAAGTGAAGAGCCTTATCAATGATTAAGCATAAGTCCTTGATTTAGTAAAGTCCAAGTTGAAAGAATTGACATGTATTCTTCGTGTATATATAATTATACATTTTATTGATGCACTTGTTTTTGCCATCATACTGATAGGTGTTTCATTCAATTTTAATTGTTTGAGAACACTGTTGTTGTGGCTGTTCTATAAAATTAAAGAATCCATCTGCTATAGGTTCAGTCTCTTTTATTTGTTATCTTTTTAATATGAATTCCTCAACGAAAAATTTAGAATATTATTTCAAATTAAAATCCTTTATTGCCGAGTGTAATTGGTGTTGCCATGTTATTACTCAATTCCATTTGACTCCCGTATTGACGCGCCTCTATTTCAATTCCAAATTAAGAATTGCTTGCTGCTTGTTGGTCTATTCCATTTTGTCCGGTTTGTATCATTGTTTGTTCTTAATATATATTTCCTGTGGAGCAAGCATGATTGCGAAGGACTAATTAATTTTAACAATGTTATTAGTATATTGTGTGTTCCGTCACTATTATAGGGCATTGAAAGGTGATTTAAAAGTAGCTAACATAACTTGTTCAAGTATGTATATTAATACCTTTGTAGGGATAATTCTACAAAACAAGGTCGGACGAAGACTTCAACGAGAGCGGTGTGAGGTTTGATGAGCAATTGACTTGGCGAGATAAATCAGGTCCACGATGCAAACAAGCTAGTCCGAGATTAAAATAAAGCTCACCAACCAGCACGCCAGAATAAAATGTGAAACAAATAAATGCATATGGAAACGACGGTCCCGCCATTAAGAACATGAAGAGGAAACACGAAGTTATTATAACCTTTTTCGATCTTTTGATATTTGTTTTGCAGGTTTTTAACGAGGCGCTTCAGTTCTAATATATGCGTATTTACTATATTTATTTTGACTGGATATAACTTAAGGCGATAAGACCTCTGTGGCGTTAAGACCTATCATCTTAAAGGCGATAAGACCCCTGTGGCGCTGAGACCTATCATCTTAAAGGTGATAAGACCCCTGTGGCGCTGAGACCTATCATCTTAAAGGTGATAAAACCTCTGTGGCGCTAAGACCTATCATCTTAAAGGCGATAAGACCCCTGTGGCGCTAAGACCTATCATCTTAAAGGCGATAAGACCCCTGTGGCGCTAAGACCTATCATCCTAAAGGCGATAAGACTCCTGTGGCGCTAAGACCTACATCTTAAAGGCGATAAGACCCCTGTGGCGCTAAGACCTATCATCCTAAAGGCGATAAGACCCCTGTAGCGCTAAGACCTATCATCCTAAAGGCGATAAGACCCCTGTAGCGCTAAGACCTATCATCCTAAAGGCGATAAGACCCCTGTGTCGCTAAGACCTATCATCTTAAAGGCGATAAGACCCTTGTGGCGCTAAGACCTATCACTAAAAGGCGACGCCCTACCACAATATAACTACTTCAGGCCCTTAACATACTTGGCTAAAATTACACTAAGCTCCATGTTTGAGTTAAAACACCACGCCTAGACTTGGCGCAGGTTCTCCGAAATGGCCTGCCGAGGTAACGCAAATTTGCGCCACAGGGAGTTCGGGCCTAAAACAGTGCTCGGAGTAAAGGCACTTCACCTGAGATTTCGCCCGCTAAATTTTGTGATAAAAGCAAATGTATAAAAATAAAGTTGTATTGAGATTAAGAGTTGGACTACGATTAAGAATTCAATGATAGGAAAAGAGCTTAATTAAAGATTGGCTAAATTCCACAAAGGGGTCGGGGCAGTATCGCGCCTCCAGAAGCTTGCATTTGCAAATGGCTTAGCAAGTTTCACCAAGCTTTCTTGTTGAAGATAGGATAATATCACGCCCAAGAGGGCCTGATCTTGGTAGAGTTCTCGAGTCATAACAATATCGCCCCATATAACTTAATAAGATGCGCCAGAAGATTTCATCATCACATCTAAGCACCCTTACACTCTGTAGAACTTAATACAAAGGCTATGCAAAATAAGCAATACAGGTGTACCGCCAACTTCTTGGCGACATTAGTGGGACTACATTTGCATCAATCACTTCGCCTCTTTGAGCCTCGTGCTTGGGGGGCTGTGTACCGCCAACTTCTTGGCAACATCGGTGGAACAATCATATAATCAATCACTTCGCCTCTTTGAGCCTCGTGCTTGGGGGGCTGTGTACCGTCATCTTATTCCTCTCAGAGCACGTGACATCCTTCCCCCACAAGCTGGATCTCACTCCCCACGTGCCCGCCACGTGGGCGAGGTCAGGGCCCCACTGTAACAGGTCGGGAAGAGGAAGGGCCCCCATAACGCATCCGAAGCGGGTTGCCCACGTCGATACCCGAACTCAAAGGCTCGTTACGGCCCGTCTACTAAGTCTCCCCCCACGTTCTCATCGTGGGCCGAAATCCCCGGGGAGGAAGACCAAGTCACAACACCAGGTGGCTTGGGAATCTCGAAAAGATCGCCCCACTTCCCTTAGGTCAAGGGAAGTATAAAAGGAGCTCGGAACGTCCCTGACAAAAAACATTCATTATACAGAAAAACCTAGAACCAAGCTCTTGAGTTCATCGACTGCTCAGGGGGTTGGTACCATTGTTCTCCTAGCAAGAACAGTTGGCGCCCACCGTGGGGCCCGGTAAAACTGACTTGGGCCACACTTTAATCCATGCCGGCGAGGTAACCGCCTTGTTTGACGCCACTATCACTGACTCCGGCATCTGCCTCATCATCGACGCCGCTAAGAATCACGTCGCTATGAACCCTATCAATGTTGTCTTCAAAGTGCGTATTGGAAGCTACATGTTTTTAGAAACGTTTATTTCAGCGGTGCGCTTAATTAGCCAATTGGCTTCAAGTCTTAATCAACAACGTCGCCGGAGGAGGAAAACAGGTGTTTTCGTTCTGATTCCCATTGATGGTTTTGATGTTGGATGTGGGCTATCATCTTTTCTTTTACTCATGAATTTCTATCTATGTGTTTGGTTAATACGTTTATCAGTTTTTGAATTTGACTCAATCTATGGCATATAATTTTCTACCTTCTATGGCATGTCTTGATGTCTCTTTCTTCTTTTTTCTTGTTGTGGAATTTAATTCAAAACAGATATGCCTTTTTATGGTTTGGTTCAATCTTTGTTTTGGCAGAGACCGTAATCTTTATTTGATTACCTTCTAATTATTTGCAATGAGGCGTTTTCTTTTCTGTAGTTTAACAGTAAGTGGTTCAAGTTAAAATTGTCAATAATGTTATCATACTGACGACTATAAAGCAATACGAGACGCGGCACAAATAGTTGCAGTCGCATACGGGCATGCTCGCGACATCGAAGGTAGATCTAGCCACCATCATTGAAAAAGAATGTGGAAGAAACTATGGATGCATTGAAGAAAGTATTGAAACGTATATTAACATCATAATCCAGGTTCTTTGGTTCCAATATCCTTCACAAGTATATTAACATCAATGCACGTAGTGTTTTGATTCACATATGTTGTTATTACCTTACGAATTACTATTTCCAAATTTCATTATTCTCTTTTACGATTTTCTTCGACCGTGATATTTTTATATGATAAATCGAGGTTAACTTGATATAATTAGTATCACTAAATTTGCATGATAAATTGCACTGAAATTGTTGTGGGTTGTGGCAAACATTATTGAAGCGAGTGTTTTAAGTAGACTGAAATAAGTGAAGAGCCTTATCAATGATTAAGCATAAGTCCTTGATTTAGTAAAGTCCAAGTTGAAAGAATTGACATGTATTCTTCGTGTATATATAATTATACATTTTATTGATGCACTTGTTTTTGCCATCATACTGATAGGTGTTTCATTCAATTTTAATTGTTTGAGAACACTGTTGTTGTGGCTGTTCTATAAAATTAAAGAATCCATCTGCTATAGGTTCAGTCTCTTTTATTTGTTATCTTTTTAATATGAATTCCTCAACGAAAAATTTAGAATATTATTTCAAATTAAAATCCTTTATTGCCGAGTGTAATTGGTGTTGCCATGTTATTACTCAATTCCATTTGACTCCCGTATTGACGCGCCTCTATTTCAATTCCAAATTAAGAATTGCTTGCTGCTTGTTGGTCTATTCCATTTTGTCCGGTTTGTATCATTGTTTGTTCTTAATATATATTTCCTGTGGAGCAAGCATGATTGCGAAGGACTAATTAATTTTAACAATGTTATTAGTATATTGTGTGTTCCGTCACTATTATAGGGCATTGAAAGGTGATTTAAAAGTAGCTAACATAACTTGTTCAAGTATGTATATTAATACCTTTGTAGGGATAATTCTACAAAACAAGGTCGGACGAAGACTTCAACGAGAGCGGTGTGAGGTTTGATGAGCAATTGACTTGGCGAGATAAATCAGGTCCACGATGCAAACAAGCTAGTCCGAGATTAAAATAAAGCTCACCAACCAGCACGCCAGAATAAAATGTGAAACAAATAAATGCATATGGAAACGACGGTCCCGCCATTAAGAACATGAAGAGGAAACACGAAGTTATTATAACCTTTTTCGATCTTTTGATATTTGTTTTGCAGGTTTTTAACGAGGCGCTTCAGTTCTAATATATGCGTATTTACTATATTTATTTTGACTGGATATAACTTAAGGCGATAAGACCTCTGTGGCGTTAAGACCTATCATCTTAAAGGCGATAAGACCCCTGTGGCGCTGAGACCTATCATCTTAAAGGTGATAAGACCCCTGTGGCGCTGAGACCTATCATCTTAAAGGTGATAAAACCTCTGTGGCGCTAAGACCTATCATCTTAAAGGCGATAAGACCCCTGTGGCGCTAAGACCTATCATCTTAAAGGCGATAAGACCCCTGTGGCGCTAAGACCTATCATCCTAAAGGCGATAAGACTCCTGTGGCGCTAAGACCTACATCTTAAAGGCGATAAGACCCCTGTGGCGCTAAGACCTATCATCCTAAAGGCGATAAGACCCCTGTAGCGCTAAGACCTATCATCCTAAAGGCGATAAGACCCCTGTAGCGCTAAGACCTATCATCCTAAAGGCGATAAGACCCCTGTGTCGCTAAGACCTATCATCTTAAAGGCGATAAGACCCTTGTGGCGCTAAGACCTATCACTAAAAGGCGACGCCCTACCACAATATAACTACTTCAGGCCCTTAACATACTTGGCTAAAATTACACTAAGCTCCATGTTTGAGTTAAAACACCACGCCTAGACTTGGCGCAGGTTCTCCGAAATGGCCTGCCGAGGTAACGCAAATTTGCGCCACAGGGAGTTCGGGCCTAAAACAGTGCTCGGAGTAAAGGCACTTCACCTGAGATTTCGCCCGCTAAATTTTGTGATAAAAGCAAATGTATAAAAATAAAGTTGTATTGAGATTAAGAGTTGGACTACGATTAAGAATTCAATGATAGGAAAAGAGCTTAATTAAAGATTGGCTAAATTCCACAAAGGGGTCGGGGCAGTATCGCGCCTCCAGAAGCTTGCATTTGCAAATGGCTTAGCAAGTTTCACCAAGCTTTCTTGTTGAAGATAGGATAATATCACGCCCAAGAGGGCCTGATCTTGGTAGAGTTCTCGAGTCATAACAATATCGCCCCATATAACTTAATAAGATGCGCCAGAAGATTTCATCATCACATCTAAGCACCCTTACACTCTGTAGAACTTAATACAAAGGCTATGCAAAATAAGCAATACAGGTGTACCGCCAACTTCTTGGCGACATTAGTGGGACTACATTTGCATCAATCACTTCGCCTCTTTGAGCCTCGTGCTTGGGGGGCTGTGTACCGCCAACTTCTTGGCAACATCGGTGGAACAATCATATAATCAATCACTTCGCCTCTTTGAGCCTCGTGCTTGGGGGGCTGTGTACCGTCATCTTATTCCTCTCAGAGCACGTGACATCCTTCCCCCACAAGCTGGATCTCACTCCCCACGTGCCCGCCACGTGGGCGAGGTCAGGGCCCCACTGTAACAGGTCGGGAAGAGGAAGGGCCCCCATAACGCATCCGAAGCGGGCTGCCCACGTCGATACCCGAACTCAAAGGCTCGTTACGGCCCGTCTACTAAGTCTCCCCCCATGTTCTCATCGTGGGCCGAAATCCCCGGGGAGGAAGACCAAGTCACAGCACCAGGTGGCTTGGGAATCCCGAAAAGATCGCCCCACTTCCCTTAGGTCAAGGGAAGTATAAAAGGAGCTCGGAACGTCCCTGACAAAAAACACATTCATTATACAGAAAAACCTAGAACCAAGCTCTTGAGTTCATCGACTGCTCAGGGGGTTGGTATTGGTCCAGCATATATCTTTAAAGAGGTCTTATCGTAATCGTACTTAATTAGTATTGGTCCACCATATATATTTTTTTTATAAGAGGTCCAGCATATTTGTAAGCCTGAAGTATGGATTGTTTAACAATAAAAATGTGTCTTTAAAGAAAAACAATAAAAATGTTGAACACAAACTTTAATATGGACAATTTTTAGACGATAAATTATTATTTACCTTGCAAATTTCGATTGCACACTGCCCTTTTTTCTTTTTCTATTTCCTAAAAATTAACATCAACTTGTATATTAAAAAGAAATGCATTTTTTTCCTTATTTTCTATCACCCATATTGTTAAAGGCTTTCGTCTAATTGTAAGAATTCTTTGTGTAGTATTTTATTTTTTGATAAAATCGCAGTGACACTGTACAAAAGAAAATACTTATACTGTTTGTTCAAAGACAAACACCCAATATAGTTTAAATAAATTTGAATATATTCATTTTATCAAAAAATATTATAATATATTCACAATTTTATTTACCTTTTTAATACCAATATTCTTTTTTTTAAAAAAAAAAAATTGGCCTTAATTGAAACTTGTGGCATGCAATCAAATGGGAAATGTTAACTAGTGCCCCGGGGGCACTAGTTAAGGATCTTAAATAGTAATTTTTTATGAAAGTTTGTGTAATCTATGCATTGATAATTGAAAACTTTAACATTTTTAAAGAATAATTACTTAATTTAGAATGCTTAAAGAGTGTCCCAGAGACACTTGTTAACAAGATCCTAATCAAATTAGGTATTTTAGTGAAACTTATAATTATATTAAAGATCATCAAACATCTTCAGCCTTTTTGTCGAGGCAGGAATGAGATGTGTGATAATTATAACGAGAGGTCTCAAGTGTTATCAATTCCATCCGAAAATCACATGCTCCCACAATGCTGTGACATTTAATCATTTCATAGAGCTTGAGAAAATATGATAAATGGAAGAAAGAAAAGTTATTTATTTAATTAATTTATCTTATTTAACTAATTTATCCTTATTATCTATTGGTGTATGTATTCTCATGACAATAAATGCAAAGTGAAAAATAATAATTCAGGGTTAGGTAAATCATATTAATTAGATGATAAAATTGAGAAAAAAAAAGGCAATGAAGTTACATTGAAAACAAAAAAAACAATTTTTTATGATTTTCCTTAAACTCTCGATTATAGAATTGAGTTTAGAGTATTGATATTTAAACATAATTTTTTTGACATAGTTTAAGGAGGCCATATAAAAATACACCTAAAATGAGTGTTAATTTGAGAGAGAGATTAAAATGGTAAATCGAACAACTTGTGTTGTAAAAATAACTTTTCTGTTAATTTTCACATATTTAGATGTTTTCGAGTAAAATTGTCTCCATGATTAATTCTTGCTCAAAGCAAGAATGTGAAGCTCTTGCTTCTACACTTCATTTTTGCATTGAATTCAAATGTCAAATTTAGACTAAATTGTTATATTGTTAGGTTCCATTCAAAAGAATAATATTTTTGCTTCAGATTTTTGCTTTGAGTTAGAATTAATTATGAGGGCCATTTTACTCGAGAACATTTAAATATGTCAAAATCAACATAAAAGTTATTTTTACAACTCAGGTTGTCCAACTTGTAATTTTAATATATATATATCACAAATTAACACTTGTTTTAGATGTATTTTTATATGTCGATGTAAAAAAATTTATGTTCAAATAACACCACTATAAAATAAATTCTATATTTTCAAAATTGAGAGTCTAAGGAAAATCATTTTGTCTAGTAAAATCGACTTCTAATTGATGATTTGTATTTCTCCCTCTATCGGTCACATTTAATTTTTCCCACTATAAGAAAACCTGCATTCACTCGCTCAACCAACTCTATTGGACGACGTTACCCAATCGGCAATTCTAATAGGTCATGGGGGCTTACTCTTTCACACCGTCGACATCATCACTCATTGGAGCCAAATAAAGTACTTTTTTTATAATTAAATTATTCTAACAATCATTTACAAAATGAAAACGAATAAATATAGAATTCAAATTATGAAGGAAAAATAAGAGAACAGAGCGTCACAATAATTCAATGCCTTTAACATGCATCAATTATTTCTTTACAAAGATACCCTCTTTTTTTGTTACACACAAAGATACCCTTCTTAAATTTACAATTGAGACATACATTTGTTTTCTCTTATGATGTCAATAATTGTTGGAATGATTACGAAAAAGGAACGTGAATTCTTTTACAGATTTATTGCTAAATTGCTATTCTTCATAAGTGTGAACTTTCTAAATGAGTCTTATAATAAGGGAAGAACAAATAGTAATATTTTACGATATTATATATAATGCATGCCGTTGTCTCTTGTATTTCTACATCTCCAAAATAGTATTGAATCAAGTTTTCAAATGAAAATTGGCAGGAGCCTCCAAGGGCCAAACAACTACGCCCCCCCCCCCCCCCCCCCCCCCCCCAGTTTGGCCTGCATACAGCATTTCCATAGGCAGCAATAATTGGCCAATCCATTCAAACAAGACTGCCTGTTTCATCCGTAGCTATTTTTGTACGCATCGTACCATAAAGTTTGGAATTATAGAATCAAGGCACCAGATCATGCACTTTTATCCCATTGCCCGGTAGAACTGTATGTTTATGTTTCGATCTTGGCTTAGTTTGAAGTTAGTAATTGACCTAGAAACAAATGAGTAGTAACATAACTGAGACCTATCTATGGTAAACGGATAACAGCCATTCTATATATAAGGCAAAAATATTCACACGAATTGAATGCAAACAAAGACTTGCATGTGATTCTTTCGAAACAATAAATGTTAGAAAAATATCATATGCAGAGATCTAATACTAAGAGGGAACAATATTTCACACAAGGCAACAATGAAGCTATTCAATTATCAATATAAGCACATTATTGCGCGCGCGCACACAGACACACACTTTAGGGGATGATATTACCATATATATAAACCTCTATTGAATGAGAGCATACAGAATGCATCATTAATCCGTAGCAACATTAAGCCAAAATGGTTGTAACAAGATGATAGGAGAAAACAACTCAACAGGAATCATACAGCCTTGTCCCTGTCAAATGACGGTGTTGAAATGGTAGGAAGCCACAACTAAAATAGAAATATGGATAATTTCCCACAGGGGTATGCAGGCAGTTCGAAACAATTTTGATAAAAATTATGGTCATTCCCCCAATAAACATCACAAAAATCTCAGTAACCAACATTTACAGTAGGTATGCAACCAATACGAAGGGGAATTGTTGAAAATGCACTCACCCCAAGATACAGCCAATGGAATATAATTTCCCTGGCAGCGATAATTTTTAAATCCAAGATTTACATACTGCTGGTGTGTAGACAGTCTGCAGCAGAAACAAAGCAATACAAACATAACAGGGTCATCAACCTCATCACAAAGAGGCCCATCAGAATGATTGGATATAAAATTATGAAAACAGAGGAGAGGGCACCTGAAAATTGGTTGTGAAAGTAAGAGTTGCAAGAGAACACCAAATCACAGGGAAAATATGTATTACCACCTCCCATCAGTGATTAACATAATCTTTCTCAGCCTAGCAACCTATGAAAGAAGTGTAAGCAATAATCAGCACAAGAGAACGGTCAAGATTGAACAATGACCAATGAGTTGCATATAACATAAACCTGTGCTGTTGGGTATCTCATGGCACAATCCTATGAACCATAATTATAGCTAAATTGGTGGGCTTGGTAGATAAGGATGTGAAATTTCTATTTATTTATTTTTGACGTGCAAACTTGGAAGCTGACTCAACTACAAATAGGCGGAAAATACTTTGGTGACTTTGAGTTTTGGTGACTTTAGTGTATTTAATTGATATATAAATGATTAAATAAATTATTTTGATAAAAGAGAATGATTGGCTAGGAGAGAGATAGAGACAGAGTCACCAAACTCAAAGTCACCTAAGTGGAACCCCAAGTAGGCAGGGTACTCATGTGCACCACAAACAAACAAGGAGGGAGATAGAGATGGAGAAGATAATGATTAGTGCAACAAAGTATCTTACAAAAGTTGGCATTCATCCCACTCTGAAGAAAATAACAGTCAGTGATTGATGTAAAACTTATATAAGAAAAAATGTTTCTCGAAGAACATGGGAAATGAATTTTGTATGTTTTTCATCATAGGAACAATCCTACGCTGTGCAAATAGAAGAATCGATAAGGTCAATTAATGTTTTCCGATTGGGAACCCCTTTAATAAAAATGGGGTCTAAGATTTCAAGCACGAAGGTATAAACGACAATGAAAGATTGAGTAGTAAGAACAGATGGCTCCAATCTGTTGTTCAAATCTGCCGATGCAGGTAAGCCAAAAGATCTAACTGATGCATGCACTGAGTTTACAGGTAATCCACCATTAGAATTTAGTATTCTGTTTAAGATTGTCACTTGCCAGGAAAACAAATTTCCAGAGCCCACTTGATTTGGATCGATCAGCTTTTATCTGGCACCTTTATTCTGTTCATGGTTTGCCAAGACAGCAATTTTCCAGAGCCCACTTGATTTGGATCGATCAACTTCTATCAGTTACATCTATTGCAGCTTCTGGATCATTGGTAACAACCACCCAAACCAAGAATTGCAAGAAGAACCCTTGTGCAGAACCGCAAAAAAGTATGGGCCAAGCAACTGAAAGAATATTAAGATTTTGTACCAGGTTTTGTTGCCATATGTCTCTCAATCAATACATCCACAAAGGAGCGAATCTGCATGTTTCAGGCACTCAATAAATGTCAGTGATGAAGAAAACAATTAAGAGACTGTCAGAAGCATATGTAGGGCTCTGCTAACAAAATAGACACAACAATCATGAAAAAGATTAGGAAAAGTAAATCAATAAACTTCGCAGCCAGCCCACCAAACCCCAAGAAGCTGGAGTCCAAGCAGTAAATTGTTTTAACATCAGTAACATGAATAACATTTTCTGGAATGCTTCTTGAAGAAGTGTGCCATGGGATTAGTAAATCAACGACCTATGACACAGAAAATAACAAAACATACCTTATTCCTTCGCTTAAAATCTAGAAAGTCACGAACAGTCATGGCTTTTTCTGCATCTGTTGCTTGCTCCATGACCTGAAAGAAAACCAAATCTCACTTAAGATGGTATTCTAGACCAGTTATTCCCTATTATCTCCTACCTACCAAATCACAGTACCATTTTCTTAATTTAGCAAATACAAACGATAAGCAAAGAAGTGGAAGATAAAAATTACCTTTGTTGCACTTTTCTTCATTATTGCCTTGTACCCATCCTTGTCTAGCTTCCTAGCCTTATACAGGGGCATAAGTAGTGATCCAACATAGTCAACAACAGCCTGTTTAATATGATCTGCTCCTCTAGAGTGACCTTTAAGGGCCTCCTTATTTACAGTAACCTGGGAAACAGAGCTCTCATTTGCTATACCCTCATGTTTCCAGCTGGGTAAGCTTGAATAGGCATTTGAGTCCTCCTCATCCTTCAAATGACTGGTTGGATTAGAAAAATGAGAATCAGCTTCAGCTGCTTGAGATTGCCATCTCTCTATGGCAAGATGGTCTTTTACTACCCCATCACCAGTTGTGTCAAGCCAAGCTTTTGTATACAGATTGCTGTCCACGGCAGCACTTTCTCCTGAGCGCTCTCCGAAATTCAAATGACTGGCGATCTCATTAGAATGACTCCTCTGTGAGAGGTTGTCAACTGGTATATTAGAATTATCAAGATTAACACAGGCAGTGGAAAAATCAACAGACCAGTCCCTGACTCTGCAATTCCTAGAATCAATCTCGGAAACACAATCTTGCCTTCCGAAAAAACCACCAGACAACTTTTTTCTACTATCATACTCATCATTTTGTGAATACTGTTCCCGTCTAGCAAACTTATGGAATGAGGGTATCTTCGGAAGCTGTAACAGTGTACTGCACCTAGCTTCTGCAGAGGCATATGCCTGCAAAAAACAAGAACAACTGAATCTTTAAGGAATGTGGAAGCCAAATAGGGAAAGGAACCACTACTTACCATATTAAATAAAATAAATTATCGGAAATTCCCAACATTAATTATGCCTAATACCTGTATCTCACATATTTTTATTAAGCATCCAGCAAGTGTAAAGTAACTATAAATTTAAGAAATTTTGTCCTGAAAGAGTTAAATGTATGCAGCATCAAGTATTAGACACAAGTTGCAAATGGACACGACTCTTCTGTTAAAGGTTGTGCTTCATGGAGAAGATCCATGATTAAAAGTTAAAACAGTGTGATTCAACAAACTGGGAAGGAACAAAAGATTAAAGATCTTAACCACAGGTGAAAAAAGATTAAGTATCTCACACTTTACGCATTAACCACAAACGTCAACAACAAAGCACGAGAAGGCCATCATGACAAATTTCACAAGGGAATCGAAAAATGTCTACAGCACGCTAAATTTCGGTGGCAAATGTGTAACTCAATTAGCAATTAGAATAATATTTAAAATGCCGATGCCTACTGCTCTACGAAAGTATGAAACTACAACGGCACACAGTTTCAGGTTAACAAATTGCTCAAGGATTGACTCTCAACGGGCCAGCCTCATGAAACAAATGAGTAGAAAATGAGCTGAACAAGTTTTTTTATAACCAATTTAATGCACAAATGTTTCACATTTTTTAGGGTAAATTTGACCATAAACTCGAACTTCACATAGAATACTTTAAAACTTAATATTGAATATAAGCTGTAAAAAGGAGGGGAGCTAACAGCTAAAAAACTGGGCTAAAAAACTTGCAGCTATTATTTGAGAGCCCAAAAAAATTGGTTAATTTCACTCACACCAAACAAATTTGAATCACAGCAATACTTTTTTCACAGCACAATAACATATTAACATTATAGTAGTTTGCACCTAATAACTCATCATATTATGAAATCTAGTGCAAATGCATAGAAGGAAAGTGGGTCAAGCAATTTAGTTGTCACTAGCAACTAATCTTCAGAAGAAAAACTGATTCATGATCTTAAAATTCCAGGAGAAACAAACCTCAGCAGCAGCAATTGCTTGAGTACGGGCAGCTTCTGCAGCAGCTAAAGCAGCCTTTTCTTCTTCAGACATAGCATAGTGGTTTCTTTCCTCCTTAGTAGCTATTTTGTCTATTGAACCTTGGGACCTGGAAGAACTGACTTCATGCCTTGAGTCACATCCTGATGGTTGTCGTCCTTGTTTGCTGTGCAATTTCTTTGCGTGTGTGGTGGAAGGTGAATTGCTTCCAGCAGACACAGGATTCAGCAAGCCTCCTTTATTCTCAATGGCACCCTGATGTGTGCTCAGAGGAGGCTTTCCCGAAGCTGATTCTTTAAAAGATTTTCTCTTTGATAATTCTACAGTAGCTGCTTGTCTTGACAACTTCAATCCCCCATTAGAAGCTTTTTCCTTACGGAAAATTTCAAGCCATACATTGACCAATTGACTAGCTATAGCTCGAATATCACGGCTAGTATGCACACAAACTTTTTCCTTCACTGTTTTCCCCATTCCTACACCCAATAAAAGAAAGGTTTACATAATATTTCTACATGACTCCATCCGAACAAAATAATATATACGAGCATAAACATATCCTCCACTTGATAAGTCATATTTCATTATGCTGATCAAGTGATAGGAATGGATAATCATAAGAAAAGATACTAGCATTGACATTAATATAAAAGTGCATCTTATCAAATGGTACCGGATAAATTATTCTCATCTCGCCCAAACCAGGTCTCATAAGTTACCCAGCTACTTATTCCTCAAAATATGGGATGCGATCAAGCAAAATCATAAAAAACACTTCACATAAATTCACACATTTGCGGGAATAGATTAAAGTAAATTCGTACACAATAAATAAATAAAATAACTACCTGATAAGCGTACAGCACCTAGATCAGTCGACACACGCACAAGAAGACGCAAACAATGCCTCAAGAGTTGGGTACCATCCTTGCCCATTGAGTCCTGTGTTTAGATATGAACTATGAAGCGCATAATGTAAAAAAAATCTATAATCATAAGATTAAGATGTTTAGCTTTTCAATAGCTTGCATTTACATGAAAATATACAAAATATTTAGGGAATAATGCACCACACGGTAAAATAGTACCAGTATCCAGGAGTTGAGAACAGTTAGCCCCTCTTTACTTCCAGCAAAGGACTTCAAGTTTCCAATAGGAAGACTTAGCAATTGTTTGGCCACATGCAAGCGCCCAGCATTGGCTTTCACATTGAGGAACATTTCCCTTAATAAAGCTTCCCGGGTTAAGATTTGAGCACCCTCAAAAGAGTTCTTATACATTATGTTAGAAAGTTCAAGTGCATCAAGTCTCTTTATTATATCCCTAACTTCATTCCTTTCGGTGTCCAACTGTCCCTGTGCAGCTTCCAATGCCTCTACCTCTGCAGTATTATCATTTCCGGTGTTCAAAATGTCAACTATGCGAACAGCCTCTCGTAGTCCACTCATCATTGCACCACCAACAGTATCAGGGTGCTCTTTGCAGGTTGCTTCACCAGCAAAAAACAAGCAGTTATCAACTGGTCTTCCTATGATGTCATAGTCTTCTCCTGATGCTCCAACAGCAACATAAGAGTACGCACCAAAGCTATAGGGATCCCTGCCCCAATCAGTCACAACATATGCAACAGGATCAGGAACGGAATCCTCCCCAAAAAGTTTTCGAAGAACCTTCAATGCATGGTTGACATGATCTTGAGAGCTTAAACTTTGACCATCTATGGCTGCCTTACCAACCACTAATGCTATAAGGACAGGAGCCCCAACCGTTTTCTTGACATTCCAGAACATAAAGCAGTGACCTCTTTTGCTTCTCTCCTCAGCTGTTGCTCCAAAGTAGTCCACCGCATCATCCCAAAACACAGTAGGAAATTCCAAAATCACTTTATTGAGAACTCCAAAGCCAAGACGCTGAATGGAAGAACATTTCCACTCCGGCAAAGAGGGGGAGAACTGTATAGTTTCAGCCTTCAAACAGCCAAGTGGAACAGTAATGAGAACAGCATCTCCAAAAAACTCATTGCCATTCAATGTAGAAACTTTGACTTTATTATTCTCGCCAGGTTCCTTCATACCATATGACACATTTGTTACGGCGTGGTTCAGGTGAATAACAAGCCCTTCTCCGAGAGACTCAACAACAGTGCTATAACCTCCTTTGATCATACAATGAGGTCCCCCAAATCCTCCATACACATCGTCTTGGTTCCAATAGGGAAGAGAAACTTCTTTAAGCAAAGCAGCACAGCCATACTCCAAATGAGCAAAGTGCCAATCCATAACCCTCCTCTCTTGAGGATCCAAAATCTCCTCGTCAAAATTTTGTTCCATAGCACCATCTCTTTTGGAATCAAATGGATGATCTGCAGAGTTACTTTGCTTAATTTCTTTACTATCTTCAGAGTGTCCTGTGCGGCGAATCTTAAGGGCGTATTCTAAACCGTCTTCAAGAGACATTTTCATTGCTTGTTCACCTTTCCGAGCAACAACCAGTACCATGTCATCAAGAAGACTGTTGTATTCAGCTTCCAATGCTTCATCCATATCTGCAGGAACTTTTTGTCCAGTTACTGTGTCATATAGAGGGCAGTCACTGTTTAACACTGACAATTCAAGGCCAAGCTGAGCACAAACCAACGAGGAAGGATCTGGTCTTCTCTCAGTGGCCACATCAGCCTCCACACCTGTGATAATGCTGGCACCAAGATCCACAGGGACAGAAAGAGATGAGTGATCTGTAAATACCCGACCTCCGATTCTATTCCTAGCCTCAAGCACAGTTACGGCAAAGCCCTGACGATTCAAGTGGCGAGCAGCAGTTAGCCCAGCAGGACCAGCTCCAATGATAATCACTCTCTTTTTAGCCTCTAAATCGGACTGCAGAGTATCGCCTATCTGATCACCTAAGGCATGTGAAACGCATTTAGATTCATTGTTTTGCTTTGCAACAGCAAGCGAAGTCAATCTGCAATCGGGAAACCCATCCTGAATCCCAACGTTTTCCTGGTCATCATAATTTTTTCTTTCATGTTGTGCCATGTTTGATGAATCCGGCATTGCTTCATTAACATGCATCATGCCTTCTGTAGCTTCAGTTGTCAGGTCTTCAAAATCCTTTACTAGGCCATCGTTAATATCCATAGAAGCATATGACATTTTAGTCTGACCGACGATAAAAGAAACTCCGTCTTCAGAGCCGGCCAATGAAGCTGTGGAACTTTCCTCGAATCCTTTTTCTTTTACAAGTTTATAACAATGTCTTGCACTGCTCTCAACATTCTCCTTTTGAGAGGCAACTCCAACATTTATATAGCCCTGCCAAAACGATCTTATCATTTTGAATTTCCAATTGCACTAGCAAATAAACACTATTATGTACTTTCTGAAAGGAAATTCATTCCAAATTAATAAACCCAATAAATATGCAACCCTATACTCTTATAGTAAAATGGCAAAGGAAATGCATATCAGTGGCTAAATAACATGGTCAGGCGAACAAACTTACATATTGATCAAGAAATGCATAGACCTCCCTAATAAGAGAAGAACGAGGACTTTCATTCTCAGAACGAGCATCACCAACTCCACATTCAGAAAGAGGTAAAATACGTGTGACATCACTGCTCCATAAGCTTAAGATCTGATTCCTGCAATTGAATTTGATGAGTTAGAACTTGTTACGATAATCTTCCCGGTTTAAAAGAGGTGTAACAAAGTCATTAAGTTTAGCTAAAGTCTGCTTTAGAAACATACAGAAGCCCAATATCAAGGTTATCCAGTTCACGTAATAAGTAGTGTGCATAGCATCAAAGAAGATACTGCAATATGCTCATTCAGGTTCCTAAGATTTTATTACAGACTTTTAAAAGAGACGAAAAAAGCATAAAAGCAATAGAAAACTAAATCACAGCACCAAAAGAAGAAATCCAAAGATAGCGGCTAGTCAAGCAAGAAAAGAGTGGAGATAATAGTATAATACAATATAGTTAACTAGTAATATGTTAAACAAAACTATAACCAATT
Source organism: Medicago ruthenica (assembly GCA_018208015.1). Taxonomy (NCBI): domain Eukaryota; kingdom Viridiplantae; phylum Streptophyta; class Magnoliopsida; order Fabales; family Fabaceae; genus Medicago; species Medicago ruthenica. The sequence goes on along the minus strand of CM031371.1, from coordinate 105,667,684 downwards.
CATGAATAAAATAAGTTATGGTAGTTACTGTATATTACAATAGAAGAATAGACGATTGAGATGGCTTTGGCTTGCCCGCAAAACATTTTTAAAATGAAGAAGTCTACTCAAATTTTTTCATGGAAAACTATAGCAAATAAATATTTGAAGATACTGTACAAAGGAACTCAACCATACAATATACAACTCAACAGAAAATTCCAAATAAACAAAAAGAAAATAAAGAAAGATATATTCAGTCCAAAGTTATAGGAAGTCTGCAATTATGCACCTTCAACTTTTCAAGTTCCACCTAAATACAAGAGCGAGGCCATTTCACATAACAATATAGCACTGACAAATATAAAATTCAGGAACAGAGAATGGCAAAAGAGGATGAAGAAAAATGAAGCAACAAACAGGCATCTATATGCACGTGCTTACTTTTCCCTTTATTTTTATTTTTAAATGACCACTGACAAGTTGTTCATCTGCTCAATTATACAAGTATATTTGTAACCCAAAACATACAGCTAGTCTTCACAATCCTAATATTCACGATTAACCAGCTAAAGCAAGTAACACACTCAATCATCAATCGCAGGATCTAAAATAGTTATCTGTATTTGAAGCACAGGACACTAAAAACCCAACATACTGCAACCTTTCTAACATTTGGGAAAAAACAATGGCAAGCAAATACAAATACTTGTTTGAAAGCTTAACTACCTGCAATCTAAATATTCCTTGAGACCACCTTTACGCTTCAAGATCTCCTTAAATTTTATTTTCTCAATTGGACAAACTGCACAAGCTTTCAGCCCAGCAGATACTGCCGCTACTGCAACATTTTCAGAGTCCTCAGCATCATTCAAAGAGGAATCCTGCTTCACTCTTGTTTTAAGACTACGCTCACCATCTGCAGCACCTTGGCTTTCATTTAGAGCTTTATCATTTATTAAAATCTCCCAATCAGCATCCCCCTCATAAGTCATGTCGCCATGCTTATGCATTTTGGTCTTTCGTATTGCACGAGGATTGCCTGATATCTTACCACCATTATCAGCAAAATCAGACACAGAGGTATGATATTCTGCAACGTTTCCATTTTCATCTGGAATTGAAGATTGTATAGAGAATCCATCAGATTGAATTGGATCTGACATAGAGCTGCATTTCAGAATTGAAGCACTAGAGTCTTTTGGAACATCACACATTTCCAGAGGTTTGTCCGGGTGATTTGACTGGACAACCAATTCAGATTCATTGGCATCATTAGGCACGATAGCGGATAAACTACCACTGGCAATTGCATCAAGTTTTTCAGGTGAACAGCCTACAACAACATCTTGCACTTCAGCATTTGCATCCGAAGTACTACAATCATAGCAATTTCCACCAGAAACAAATTCAGTATCCATTTTTATATCTCCATTGATTGATGATTCCTGGAGAGTCTTTCCAGAAATGGCATCATTTTCGTTCAATATATTTTCATTTGATTCTATCAAGAGCCTGGTGTGACAAGTTAACAAAATTTCTTTCCCAGTGGAAGTGGAAACACCTCCTTCTGAAGCACCATTACACACTTGCTCTTCTGCTATTGCATCAACTGATTTATTCTCGAGCTCTTTTGAGTCAGAAAATCCACATACCCCATCCCCCACGTTAGAGGGAGAGCCGGTATCAATTACTTCAACATCTCGTAACATGTCTGAACACTGATTCAAACTATTATCGTTAAATTTTTCTTGCAATGCAACTTTTTTGTCAGAAGCACGACAAACATCTTCAACTTGTACACTTGACGATTGCTGCCTATCTCCATCACAAACGATAATTGAACTAGAGTGATCAACCGACGATCCATCTGGAATGTTTGAATCATAAATACCCTTAACCTTTTCCTCTTGTAAACATTCATCACCACCCTTTTGTTCATCCATTGCAGACACCAAACAAAACGTGTCAGATTGCTGCCTATCTCCATCGCAGGCGATAAGTGATTCAGAGTGATCAACCAACGAGCCATCAGGAATGTTTGAATCATCACAGATACCCTTCACCTTTTCCTCTTGAAAACATTCATCGCCACCCTTTTGTTCATCCATTGCAGACACCGAACAAAACGTATCAGATTCCTGCCTCCCCTCAACCGATTTCGACGCAGAAGCAGATCCAGATCTACTTTCAACCATTAAATCTACATTTTTGGTTAAACTTTCGCATCCATGTTTCAACCCCCTATCAACATTCTGATTCCCTCTTTTCTTCTTCGAACCTAACACGCCCCGCGATTTCTTAACAGACTTAGATTGCACCTTATGGAAAATCACGGACAACGATTCTTCTTCCATATTCTGATCAGCAGAATCATTCACCTGCATATCATCATCACCAACCAACAAATCCACCCTTTTCTCGTCCTTCGAAACATTCCCAGATCCACCACCAATCAAACCATCATTCAAACCAGATCCCTGATCTCTCTTTGGACCCTTCAATCTCTTCCTAAAGCTAGCCAAGGGTTCATTATCATCAATAACCCTAGAATTATCATTTTCCCTAATTCCACTCTCTGATGCAACAAAATTAACCTTCTTCTTATTCCTCTTAATCTTAAACAAAGAACCAATTGGCTCATCGTTATCCGAATCAAAATCAATTTCAATTGGTTTGGATCTCTTCTTCTTCTTCAACCTCAAATCTTGATTATCATCCATTTCTATGAACCCTAATTTTTCAACTGAATTTGCGAAATTTTTGAATAATTCTTCAATTTATATGATGAATTTGAACTTGTTGATCATCAGAAAGTTGAAGCTTGATTTTGAATTGAAAATTGATGAATCCTAATTGAAGGAGAAAAAAAGGATTAATAATAATAACGATAATTAAGTAGTGTTAAATTGTAGGTTAGTGAAGAACAAAGAGAGTTTAAGAAGAAAAAAGACATAGACTACAGTAAACAAAATATATAAGTATATATTGATAAATTAATAAATATAAATATATAGATACATAGATAGATTTAGAGAGAGAGAGAGAGAGAGAGAGAGAGAGAGAGAGAGAGAGTTAACTGTGTGTGCTATGCGATGGAGCTTTCTGCAGATTCGCGAATTGTTAGAGAGAGAGAGAGAGAGAGGTAACGAGAGTAACGGCTTGTGACGTGAAGGGGGAAATGCTCGCACGGTAACTTCAAGCGTGACAGAGTAGTGTCACGAGAGACAATAGTAATTAACTAATTATCATTGGAAAATAAACCGTCAATTTTTTTTGTTTATAAAGATAATTAAAAACCAGAAAAGAAAGGAAAATAAATCAAGTCAACACGAGCAAACTATTCTCTAAGGTATGGTGTCGCTGCAAAGAAGATTGACAAGTCCCTCAGCCGAAGAATTATGAAGAAGAAAATCATTGTCAGAAGTGGCTCCGAGTAAAAAAAAAAACCGTCAATTTAATCTTTAAATTATCACTCTCTCTTCGATTTAATCTTTAAATTACAAAAATATACTACATTTAATCGACAAAAAAATTATAAAAAAATACTACATTTAATCATTTTTATAAAAAACAATTAATCAATTGTTTGTAAAAAAAACAATTAATTTTTTACATTTATTGAATAACTTATGAATCTAGGATATAATATCGATTTTATACATTAGTTATTTAATAAACTTTAAAAATTAATTATTTCTTGTTTAAAAAAATTAATTAATTAATTCTTATAAAATTGCACTAGATGGAGTATGAAATAGTTTCTAAACTATAAAAATTCTTCAATTTAGTCCTTAAAATATATAAAAAAAATTATAAATTTAGTTCTTAATATTTCAATATGAATGATTAAATTAATGAGTTTTTTCATAGTTTAAGGATCATTTAATATATATTTTTATAGTTTAGAGATTAAATTGATGAGAGGTTGAGAGTCAGGAAACTAGAATGATGGTTTATCTAAGTAATGTATGTTTGGTGATATGTTGCGACACAAATTAATCGTTAATGATTTAAATTAATGCGATTTTTAGTAAAAATAATAAAAAATAAAGTGATTTTTGTTTTTTCGTATGAAAGTGATTTTTGTTTATATAAATGAATGTAGACACCGTTTGATAAAAAAATAGCAATCACTCCTTTCAGTAATTATTATAAACAAATATTTCTTTTTTGTATTCATTGAATAATTAATACATCTGGATAATAATATAAATTAGATACATCAATTATTAAAAGAATTTGAAAAATAAATATTTTTTCATAATAGTGATCAAAGAGAGTATTTGATAAGTTAATTTATAATGGATGATTTTATAGCAGACAACTGATAGATTAATTCATAAGTTAGCGCAACTCAGTTGGTAAAACGTTTCGCCTACACCTGGTCATGGGTTCGAGTCATCAAAGGGGAGAAGTGAATAAAACTATTGATTCCTTACAAGATTGAATTTGTAGAGTTTAAAAGTGTTTATTTCATGGTTTCAAAATTTATTAGTGCGATTAACTTTTTTAGGAATTCTATTTTTCTTTTTAACAACAAACAAAGACTTCATTTAATATGATATAAAATAAGTACAATTGGTACTTGATCCACCAGTGTAGATAAAGTACAAGTACTTTTTTTAAAAACTATAAGTAGTACTTTAACTACCTAAAAAACAATATACGATTATCTACCTATACATTCTAAAAGGCTGGTATATCATTCATATATTAGACATGGATATACTAATCCCCACTCAGACTTTTTTCTTAAATAGATAAAGCCTAGACTTTTTAAGAAGCCTATTTAACTTAAAAGTTCAGAACACATGTCATTCAAAAGTCTCTTAAGTCTATTAGACCGTCCTATTTAAGTAAATATGAATAATATTATTTATTATTATAATATGTTTTGTACTTTGAATTAAAGTATAAATTCGTTAATAATTTAAGCTTATTAGTATACATTAATTTTTCGCATATACAAATGTATTATTATAAACTAGAATTGAAATATGATACAATATATAGTCAAATTCCCTAAAAACTCATGTTGATTAAAAAAAGAGAGTTTAATTTAATTGATCTATTAGTTCGCTAGTCTATTTAAACTTAGATCACATTGCTTACTTAAAGATGTTTATATGATATAGACTTTTAAACAGGTTAGCAGGCATTATCAGGCTTTCAGAAGGTCAGACTCAGATCTCAAAAGTAAGCTTATGATAGGCCGCAGGTCAGACTTAAACCTTAAAAATTTTGACAGAGCAGACGTAGGCTCTGTTTGGTAAAAAGAAGCTATAAGCTAGTTGATAGCTGATAAGTTAGCTGATAGCTGAAAAGCTAGCTTATGACTGATAGTTGATAGCTGAAAAGCTACTAATTTAAAATTAAGTGTTTGGTAAATTTAGCTGTTATAAATATAAAATGACCTAAAAGTACATGACAATTTAATTTAAAAAAAATCTAAATTCTGTAAAAAAAAAATATAAAATTGAAATTAATCTTGTATTAGTATATGTGGGTTTCCTCCTTCATCTCTTCTTCTTTCCTACCCAGTCCCTAACAAAAAGTATGAATTTGATAATTGAGAAGCACCACCCTGCGCACTTCCGCCCAGCAAGCATCGCGCTTCACAACATCTTGCCGCCTCTCATTGGTCGTTCCTGCCATCTCCTTTGCACCACCGTATCCTAAAAGGGTCGTTGAACACATAGGAACAAATTATGTTGGAGCTTAAGAATGGATGTCATCAATTTTTAGTCCTCTATTACGTCCAAGAACTCACATTTTCAATCCATTTTTTCCTTCTATCCCAATTTATCATCTCATAATCATACACTACAAGCTCACCCACGAACAACAACACTAGTACATATTGTTTTCTACTTTCTTTAAGAAAAAAATAAGATCCTTTAAATACATATGACATAATAAATTAATAATATTAAAAACATGCTTATTATCTATCATTTCCATATTAACTTGGCTATATTGTAAGAATTGTGTTTTAATACACCGCTGTTATTGAACATGATTTTCTTTTGTTTATAGCATGACATCTGCTTGTGGAGGTTGCTTAGCATTGCAAGATGATGGGGTTCCTATCAATTCTCGTGTCTGTAAAGAGTCTCTAAGCATGGATCTTCAATTCTTAGCAAGGAGTAAAATAATAGTGGAAGAAGGAATGAAATATTATCAGAGAAGAGGAAAACAAACGTGAGTGAGTGGTGAGTGAGTGGGACGGTTGTTTGTTTACAAAAGGATAAAAAGTAATAAAAATAAAATAATAAGGTTATTATTGGAAGAAAATGTAAAAAGCTATAAGCTATAAGCTCAAAAGCTACTTGAAATAGCATCTGGAAAAAAGCTATAAGCTAATGAAAAAAGCTTGTTACCAAACACATCTAATTTTATCAAGCAAGCTTATAAGCTAATCCAAAAAGTTATAAGCTAGCTTATTTGTGTTACCAAACACACCCTTAGGCCTTGCAAAACTTAACCCGGCCTAACCTATTCACACCCCTAACTTTAACTACCAAAAAAACAACATACGACCTATACGTCGTAAAAGGTTGGCATTTTCACCCCACCCCACATTTCCACTACCACCTCTTCCGCTTTAATTTGCTTTGCTCGAAATTGCCTACAAGATCGTTTTGCCAAATCAACAATAAGCCTTCAAGTAACTTTCTTTCCTTGTAAGAGAAAAGCTATCCGAAAGCATGAAAAGATTTATCCGGTATCACAGAAACCACTTCAATCCATAAACAAAAATTTCATTCCAAATGTGTAATGTTATACACAGCAATGTCATGTTTTCTAGGTTCATGCATGTTGTGTTTACGATGATTTGTTTTGTCATTCAAAAAGGCCTAACACAGCTTGTTACCCGGTTACCTTTTATTCATGTATAATTAATCATTGATATATATATATATTTAGTGCTCTCACCCTCTCACAATAACCACTCCTTTTTATATATATATATATAAAAAGATCGAAAAAACGGTCACGTAGTATATAATCTAATTGCATTCCAAATGGCCCTGGCAAAACGACATTTAGCAAACATGTGTGCTTATTCCAATAATGAAGCATCTTTTTTAAGTGCTTCCACTGCCAGATTCCACGGATTTTCCCACACTATCCTACTTTTTAAGAAATTCACCTTTAACACACATTAATTCAAAGCACCTTAGACAGGCTTATCACAAAAACATATGCCCGCATCAACCCCCTCCAATTCTCTTTAAACCTAAACCTCAATAACATGTAATACAAGAATTTCTAACTCATCAAATCATATATGATTTTTAAAATTCCACTTTTAGAGTATGTTTGGATGAGAGAATGTTTTGATGTAATGTAATGTTTTGAGGGAATTCAAATATTTTTAGGTGAATTCCATTGTTTGGGTAATAATTTGAAGAATTTTCAAAATGATGGAAATTTATGACGTATTTTGTTCAAGTTAAATTTAGACAATTTCAAATGACACCTAAAAGTTAAGAATTTCAAATTTCTTCATTCTTATAATTTTTCAAATTTTGCATTTTGTTCTCAAATTTTCTAAATTTTTTAAATCGGCCCCAATAAATTTTTAAAAAATTGCAAATTGACCCCTCAAATTTTTACATAATTATAAATCGACCCCTCAACTTTTTCGTAATTTGCAAATTGATCCCTACTTTCAATTTTCAATTTTGGCCCAAAAAAGTTAAAATTTATAAAAGTTGCCAAAAAATGATGACAATGAATTTTTTTTATTACTCATCCAAACAAGAATATTTAGAATTGAAGGCAATTTAATTGAATCATTTAAATTGCCTAGAATTCTAAATTATTTAAAATCTATCAATTACTTCATCCAAACATAATTTAGAGTTTTTTTTATTGATGTTTCCACCTTTAGAGTTAGATACTCCTTCTTTAGCCCTTTTCGCAAAATCCACTAACCCATATACCATCAACCTTATCTACAAAATACCGCTCCTTTATAAATGCCGATTGATTTTTTGAGATTAGTGACTCCATTACTTCTCCAAGCCTCTTCACTAAAACTTTTGCAATAAGTTTGTATAGACTCTTTAACAAAGAAATTGGATGAAATTCATCTAGGGGATGTGGAATTCATACTTTTGGGATAAAGTAATAAAATAGGATGAAAAACTTTTAGGCAAAATTATAGGAATCCTATTATCTGAAATGTTATTCCCGCAATTATGTTTGGTAAATTCTTGATATTCCTATGAATCTTTTTAAAAGCTTCTTTAGTTTAAAAATATAAAAAAGAAATAGGGACCCTATGGGTATGCTCGGTGGTGTAGCCATGAGACATAAGAGTGTGTTCCTTATAAGGTCTTAGATTTTGAATCCTCCATGTGCAAACAATTCCCGTGTTGGATCTGTTTATGCAAAGTTTTGTTCTGACTTTAATTGAACTTCGTTATTGGACAATGATATTGGTTTCCCTAATTAATCGGTCTTTAGATTAGATACCAAATTTCTAAAAAAATAAAATAAAATAGAAATAGAAATAGAAAAAATTATAGAGGAAAATGGGTAGTTATAATTGGTAGTTGTGTTTTAACACTACTAGGAAAAGCAAAATTAGTGACGGAAAAAATAAAATCCCTCACAAATTTCTTGGTCACAAAATTTAGTGACGGAATTAGAGAGGGATTTCATGTTTTCCCTCACTAAATTTCCCTCACTGATTTTTGTTTTTTTAGTAGTGTAAGGTTAAATATGTTTTTGGTCCCTATAAATATAATATTCCAACTTTTCATTTTAGTCCCCCAAAAGTTTTCCATCACCACTTTTGGTCCCTACTCTTTATTCAACTCATATGTATCATTCAAAATTTTGAATGAGAATTTGCAGGAATTATTATAAGAATCTCTCCCAAAAATAATTAGAATTAACAAAACATGAATTAAATATGAATTTTTATATTTTTGCGGCTTAAAAATTCATATTTAATTCATGTTGGTTAAAAAAATCCAACTTTTTTTTAGAAGAGATTCTTACAGTATTCAAAACGTTCCTACAAAAGCACATTCAAAAAATTAATGGGTACAATGACCTGACTTAAAAGCATGGACCAAAAACACTAAGGAGTAAATTAACAACATACACCTACCTAAAACTATTATGGAGTAAGTAAGGAACTTACACCCACTGGATTATTTATACTCAGTTTTATAAGTTCTATCAAATTATTTAGACCTACTTTGCTAGTTTTATAAGTTTTATCAAATTCACTTTGTATTTTTTGTTTTAATTTTGTTTCTTTTAATTAAAAGCAAAAACAAAAATCTCAAAACAAGAAGACCAATTATAAGCACACAATGTGGCTCAAAAAACTATAATCATACCTTTTTTTTATTTTTTTTTACGGTCTTTGTTTCTTACTAATATTTATTTGTTGGGTCAATCAATGTTTATCAAATACGTACTACTCTGTCCCAAAATATAAGCAAAAATGAGTAAACAAAAGTTGATGTATTTGGTACAAATTTTGAACCAAATACATTAACTTTTGTTGACCAATTTTTGCTTATATTTTGGGACGGAGGGAGTATATGAATAATAAACAATCAAACACATCACAAATTTTAAAAAAATCAATAAATCTATCGTAAATGATAGCATGATTGTGTAATTGATCAAAAACTGACAGGGATTGTAATGGATATGAAAGTGAGTTTTTTTGGATAAATAAACATAAGAAAGTGGGTGTAAATTAATAAAATGAATGTTAATTATTTAAAGTAAAGTGAGTGTAAATTAGCAAAGTGATATTAATAATTGAAAGAAACTTACAAAACTAACCCTTAACTACAAGTTTTAAATAACAAAGGTTAATAGTTTTTTAGTCAAAGTCAAATGAGTGTAGGTTGTTAATTTACTCCTTAGTAATTTTAGATGGATGTAAATTAACAGCCCCATATATTTATATTATAGATTTATCAGTAGTTGACTTCAATTTTTCAAAATCATTTTGGTTAAATTTTATCTCAAAGTAGTAAAGTAAATTATTTATGTTTGGAATAAAGCAACCGGAAATTAGCGATGAGCTAGGTTTCAGTAATTATGGTGCATGATAATTGTGGCAACCGGAAATTAGCTTTAGTCCAAGCTTCAGTCACCTCTTAAAAAAACCTCGATTTAACAAAATTTCTTCATTTCTAAAAACTTTATCTAATGGCCTTAATTGGGAAAAATTAAATATTATTATATATGTTTTAGTGATTTTTACATTTCTCCTAATAGAAAAATCCAACGGAATTGGATGAATATTCATAACTCTATGTTTAAGAGATTTCTACTAATTAATAGAGACCTATGAAACACGATCTCTGACAACCAACATGACACACATCTGACACAACACGAACATTGAAACATCGACATAAGAAAATGACACATTTTAATTTAATCACGTGTGCGTCAAGTTGGCGTCAGACACTAAAATGTGTCTAACATGAGACACTTTTTATCAGACGTGTGATGCTATATAGATAGATAGATACTTTTGTAGTTCTTTTCCTTGGGTTTGTTCTCGAATGTGATATTGCTTTTTACCTGATAATTCATCTTGATTTGTGTCTTAAACAATATTGTTTGTATTTCAATATCTAGGAGATATTGTACCACAAAGGTTTCTGAGTTTTTTTCTTTGAACTACAAATGGATGTTATTGGTGGGATTAAGTACAATAGCTACTTTACCCACAAATCATGATTAAGTACAAGTGGCATTTCCTAAAAAAAAAAGTACAAGTGGTATTTGACCTACCGAAAGTCACGAGAAAACACAAAAACCTAAAACAACACCTTAGGACAATATACAATATATCGGGTTCATAATCCATTGCCGACAACAAGTATGTTTCTTGATTGAATTTCTGTAGCATAACTTTCACATAGTCCTTCAGATGTTTAATGTGTTGTTTTACTAATTTTGCATTTGTTTTACTACCAAACTTTGAAGTAAGTTTTCGTTATTATAACATTGCTCTATGATCTGTTATGCTGCTTTAACATTTTTTTTATTTTGGCCTTTGTTTTCATATGCTCTTTTTGAAGAACTATTGCTTGTGTTATATTCTAAGTTGTCGGGCGATAGAACTATTAACTTTTACTTAAGCAAGAATTTCGGTAGCATAAGATTTAAGAGCAAGAACTATTGCTTGCGTTAAATTCTCAGTTATGAGATGAATTTGTTTGAAGAAGAGCTATGAGATGAAATTAACTTAGGATGATCATCGAATAAAGCCATAAAGTGATACCTGCAATTTTCAACACATAAATGGCATAATTTTTCTATTTGGCTATATGTGATGAATTTGATTTAGTTTTTATGGACATGGACATTGACGTGGATGGAATACAAAAGATATGAAAGTAAGTAACTATGTGAAACGAGGATCCTTTGAAGGTAAATGCTTGGAAATCCTTTTATCATATAGTCTAATACACATTATGGACTGTTATTATTTTATTAATGCAATTCGGTTTTTGTCATTTAAAAGAAAACCAGGTACAATGCTAGCATATTAAGTCTTCTCAGTCAATTAGTAGTTCTAAGTAACAATGGTAATAAGAATAATTTGAAAGCATATTAGTTGTTTTTATACAAGTTAATGTTGCAAAGATGCACAGAATAAACTGGCAGAAGTAGTTAGAGACTATGAAAGCATGTTATCTATAAATTATGAGGTGCTAATTTCTCGAGTATTATCATATGGGGGGTGCTAAAATGTAGAACTTACTTTTCCTAAAATAATTTTTTTTTCGTAAAGCTGTGGACGATTATCAGTTGATGCAAGGTAGTAAAAATGAGAAGTCTAAATTGATTTTATCCAAAGTAAGTGGATTAAATTTTGATATTTATTTTTTGTGTGTATAATACTCACTATATGATATTTATATTCACAAATATCTACAATTCTAGTGGTCAATTCAATTAGCTAATACAGTTTGGGATTTCAAATCACATGCACACTACCACTTATTCTCTTAAATATATCATAGAAAAACAGAAAACTCTCTTGCAGATAATAAAATGGATAAATAAACTCCTAGTTGCAGGAACAAGAAGTATATAGGTTAACGTTTTAAAGTTTTGTCCAAAAACGAATATCACAAGGTTGGTTTCTGAAAGTTGATAAGACCCATGGATAACATAGAAAAGTAATTGCACCATCCAACAACATAAAAGAAACCTTACAGAGAATACAAAGTGATAACATGCCTATCATGAACTGACTAATGAACAAATGCAAATTAAAAAATAAAGTAAATTCTAACAGAAGTAAATCTGAAAAAAACAAGAAACACTTGACATTTTAGTATTTGAAATTCAGCAGAGCATTTAAGAATATTAGTGAACAACTGTTGGAACATTGGTGTGAAGTTGGAAGGAAATTGAATGATTAAACACCAAGTAATAAGACGTCCCACATAAAATAGAACACACACATTAGTAGTGTTTAAATTGCGGTATTTAATTTTAAATACTTTATAATGATAAAAATAATAGTAATTATTATTTTTATTCGTGAATATCACTTCCCATAAATTTAGTTTATGTTGTTTGTGATAAGAATAAGAATTCAACTGAGTTCTTATCTTTCCTTCATTCATATCCAATGAGTTTGTTTCCTCCACTTTTGTGGATTTATTTCTTTTTGATCTTATCCACAAGTATTGTTGAACTGATTAGTGGTTAAGTTTCTTTTTGATCTTATCCACAAGTATTGTTGAACTGATTAGTGGTTAAGTTTCTTTTTAATCTTATCCATTAGAATAACTGCTGCCGCAATTTTAGCTAAAACAGTTACAAAATCTCTATATAAATAGAGGACTCCACTCAGTTCAAAAATCACACCAAAGAGTTCTATTGAGTTGTCGAGAACTCTTTCTCTCTTCTCCCCCCAGCTTGTGTTAACGAGCTATTCTTCTCCTTATCTCCTTTTTCTGTCCCTTCGGATATAAGAGTGTTCTTAAGACCTTAGTCCCTATTCGGTATAATGTCCCTTCGGAATTAAGAAAGGTCTTAAGAACATAGTCCCTTCGATAATATATGTCCCTTCGGAATAAAGAGTACTTTTAAGATCATAGTCCCTTTTGAAATAATAATGTCCCGTCGGAATTAAGAATGATCTTAACGGTATATAAATATTCTTTCTATATTTTTCTATTTTTGGAGAAGTTAAAAAGTTAGAACGGTGGTATCACCGTATTTGAGTGGTCTTAGTACCATATTGATATTTTGGAGAGCTCAAAGGTTAGAATGGTGATAACACCATATTTGAGTGGTCTTAGCACCATAATAGAGTGGTCACAGTACCATATTAGAAAGTGGTTTCAGTATTAAAGAGTGGTCTTAGTACCATATTTGAGGTGTAAATCTCGAACGGTTTTCTACAGTGCAGTAGTTAACCGCACAGTTGTAGCTGGGCTTGTTTTATCCTGGAGGCGGCGTGGTTGATAGTCTGCCTTGCACAATTTTGGGCAGTGCCGCGAAACGTCTTAAAGAGAGCGACCTGGTCGTGACTCAACCTAGTAACAACTTCGGTAGATAGTCCCTTTCAAAATAGAATTTGGAAATCCAAATACAACAGTTTGGAAATCCAAAACAACAATTTTAAGACGTTTCCTTCTGCCATGTCTACCGAAGAAATTACTAACTCGAGTTTTATTGTCCCTAAATACAAGAAGGATAAAAAGGCTATAGAAATGCATCTATATACTGAACACAATGAAGTGCTTGTTGCTATAACAACAACGCTAAGAAATTCACATATGCGATTTTGAATTTTTGTTTAAAAACTATTTTCAAAATTAGAACCGCACTGTGAATAAGTAACTCTAACTGCCAACAGAATAGGAACCTCAAAAGGGACCTAAATAAAAATCAGCAGCCACCATCAAGAAATGACACTGGTTCACAATTTATTTTTAATACAATTGTGAGAAACCATGTCATATGTCCCGCAAGTAAATTGTTGCTCCGCTGCCTAACCTAACTAAAAAGAAATTCACTGATATGACTAGTTAAATCAATCTAGTTGGTGAATTAAGTGAATGGTGGATAAAAATTAGCGTCTCGCGCCGTATTTGCTATGATTATGCTATGTTCAAAAACATATGTTACTGCTGTAAATAAGAAAGTGTTGTTAGAATATTATAACAACATTAAATTTGTTGGCATTGGAGATGTGAAGTTGCAAATCACATCCGAAAAGAAAATTATTCTCTAGGACGTGATGCATGCTCCAAAATAAGAAAGAACCTGAATTTCAGATTTCTATTGAATAAGACTGAGTTGACTCAGATTTAAAAAGAGACTTGTGCACCATGCATTATTGTTGGGAAAAGGCTGCGCCTTTGATGATATGCTCAAAATTAAATTCTCCTTCTATTTTATAAGTTGTGTGATTTTAATATTTGACATGTCAAAATTTGTCATATGAACAAGCGTTTAATTTTAAACTTGAGTAACTTGGACTTAATTCCAAAGTTATATGACTAGAAAATTTTATTTTTTACAGTCAAGATGAATGAACTAAAAGTTCATATAAATCAGTGTTTAGAGAATTTGAATCTCTAAACTTAATAAATTATGATATGTGCGAACTTGATGACAATAACTAGATATTATAAAAATATATTTTATCATATGACTGTAAATTTTGAAAAATAAAATTGATACGCTTGATACGTTCAATTTTTATAACAAAAATTGAAATTTATGTTGAATAGAGTACCCAAGTCTAAGAACAAAATTTCTAATTAAGAAAGTTTTGAAGAAAAGACAACCCAACTTGTCTTATTTTTTGAACTTGAGATTGTCTGGATTATATTGGATTCTGGACCCCAAGAAAGTTGAACTCACTAGTAGAGCCTATGAATGTGTATTCATTAGGTATGCTATAAATAACGAAGCACGTAAGTTTTAAAACTTAAATGCTAAAGTGAGCATAGAATTAAACGATACTGATTTCTATGAATACCCCTTTAAATAAAGAATAGTGGGGGCACTAGTGGGGGCGCTAATGGAAGCACACCATTAGTGGGGGCAAAGTAATTTCCCCTTTTAAATTGAGAGCTAGTGGGGGCACTGCATCTGATCACATTCCAGTAATCAGAAACAGTTATGAAAACATCGTACGAGATGTTATAGAACCTCGAAGAGGTAAGAAAGCTATAATTGCTAAAGAGTATAAACATAATTATATGGTTTGTATATTGGAAGAGGATCCATCTGGCCTTCAAGAAGCTTTGTCTTCATTGGATGCTAACTTTTGAAAAGGAAAAAACAGTAAACGATGAAATGGATTCTCTCGAGTCTGACGAAACATGACTCTTAGTTGACTTGCCTCCTGGATGCAAACTAATCGGTTGTATTTGGATTTTGGAAAAAGAAACTAAAACCTGATGGTTCGGTTGCTTAATACAAGGCTTACCTTGTAGAAAAAGGTTTTAGGCAAAGAGAAAAAAATATAGATTTCTTCGACACTTAGTCACCAGTCAATCGAATCATATCCATAAGGGTGCTAGTTCCTTTAGCCGCTGTTCATAAATTGATAGTACACCAAATGGATGTGAAAGTTGCCTCATTAAATGGTGAACTAGAAGAAGAAATCTATATGGAACAACCAAAAGGTTTTGCGATTCAGGACAAGGAAACAAGGTCAGCAAGTTAGAAAAATCTTTGCATGGTCTAAAAATAACCTCCTAAGAAATGGCATGGAAAATTTGACAACCTAAAGATATTGAATGAGTATAAAGTGAATGAAAGTGACAAATGTATTCACTACACATATGGAAATAACATTTGCACGATCATATGTCTCTATGTAGACGACTTGCTCATATTTGGTTCAAATATTCATGCTATAATTTATGTGAAATCATTGTTTATCAACAACATTGATAAGAAAGACCTAGACAAAGTTGAAGTAATTCTTGGTGTCAAGATTACTGGATCAAAAAGGAGAATTTTTTAATTAATCTCACAATGTTGAGAAGATCTTAAGAAATGTAATTATTTGACTGTAAACTTGCAAGCACACCTTATGATCTAAGTGTAAAACTCTTCAAGAACACTTGAGGTGGTGTTAGACAAATAGAATATGCGAGCATCATTGGCAGTCCTTAGAAATGTCACTGAATGTATTAGACCCGACATTGCCTATGTCGTTGAACTCTTGTGCAAGTTTACTAGTTGACCAAGTGAGAAGCATTGGCATGCTATTGAAAGAGTCATAAGGTGCCTTAAGAAGACTATGACTCTATGATTACATTAGGAGGAGTATCATGTTGTACTTGAATGGTACAAGATACAAAATAGAACATCCTTCAGATGAGTCTTAAGCGACCAGTGGCTGCACATTGAGCATCACTGGAGGATTTGTTTGTTGAAACATATGATATTGACGCAATCCACACTGGAATGATCTGAGATGAGAACACTAGAGAAAACTAGTGAAGAAGCAAGTTGAGAAAATGCTTGCTAGTTGAGATCCCCTAGTGGATAAAACCGTTGCCAGGAGTGTTAATTCATTGTGATAGTACTGCAGCTATTACAAAATTGAGAATCGTTACTACAATAGTAGGAGACGATAATTAAGGCACGAACACATAACAAATTAGAGAGCTAGCTACTCTCAAAAGGAACGGTTAAAGTAGATCATGTACGTACTGATAAAGAATTAGTCAATCCTTTGACGAAAGGAAAAACTAGAAAGAAAGTCATAAACACATCCAATAGGATGGGACTAATGCCTAAAGCTCACAAGTGATGGTAACCCGACCTAAATGACTGGAGATCCCAAGAAATATGT
This sequence comes from Medicago ruthenica, assembly GCA_018208015.1. Lineage (NCBI taxonomy): Eukaryota > Viridiplantae > Streptophyta > Magnoliopsida > Fabales > Fabaceae > Medicago > Medicago ruthenica. The sequence continues at coordinate 105,650,862 of CM031371.1, read as the reverse complement.
TCAATGGGTAATAACAAGTCATGAGTGATAGAACATGCTATGAGAAAATTAAGAAAGCATGAATCCTGCAGCGACAGAAGGATGAGATAATAGAAACTCTTAATGAGATCTATACTCTATGTTGAGTGGAGTACATAGCTACAGGAGTACTCTTGATAGACTCACCTATACGAATGTGGAACTGAGGCCGGTTCCTATGGGATTTTGAGGCAGAATACCTAGAGCGTTCGTTAAAACTGGGATAGACGTGCAGGGCCATAAACGCACGGGCTTTTAGAATACACCTTAGGAAAAGGTTTGTGTGCGGACTCTATGTCTGAGATAGAGTTCAATGCTGTAAGCAACTCTTGTTGAATCGGAATAGTATTCGCTATGCAAAGGCTCAAGTTGTAGGCGACACCTTTGTTTATTAGCAACCTTATAGAAACGTTTTGACGTTATTATTGAAACCATTTTTTAAATTCAAGTGGGGGATTGTTGGAACATTGGTGTGAAGTTGGAAGGAAATTGAATGATTAAACACCAAGTAATAAGACTTTGAGCTAGTGTGATGTGAATTGAAAAAATAGAGAGTGGGGGTCCCACATAAAATAGAACACACACATTAGTAGTGTTTAAATTGCGGTATTTAATTTTAAATACTTTATAATGATAAAAATAATAGTAATTATTATTTTTATTCGTGAATATCACTTCCCATAAATTTAGTGTATGTTGTTTGTGATAAGAATAAGAATTCAACTGAGTTCTTATCTTTCCTTCATTCATATCCAATGAGTTTGTTTCCTCCACTTTTGTGGATTTATTTCTTTTTGATCTTATCCACAAGTATTGTTGAACTGATTAGTGGTTAAGTTTCTTTTTGATCTTATCCACAAGTATTGTTGAACTGATTAGTGGTTAAGTTTCTTTTTAATCTTATCCATTAGAGTAACTGCTGCCGCAATTTTAGCTAAAACAGTTACAAAATCTCTATATAAATAGAGGACTCCACTCAGTTCAAAAATCACACCAAAGAGTTCTATTGAGTTGTCGAGAACTCTTTCTCTCTTCTCCCCCCAGCTTGTGTTAACGAGCTATTCTTCTCCTTATCTCCTTTTTCTGTCCCTTCGGATATAAGAGTGTTCTTAAGACCTTAGTCCCTATTCGGTATAATGTCCCTTCGGAATTAAGAAAGGTCTTAAGAACATAGTCCCTTCGATAATATATGTCCCTTCAGAATAAAGAGTACTTTTAAGATCATAGTCCCTTTTGAAATAATAATGTCCCGTCGGAATTAAGAATGATCTTAACGGTATATAAATATTCTTTCTATATTTTTCTATTTTTGGAGAAGTTAAAAAGTTAGAACGGTGGTATCACCGTATTTGAGTGGTCTTAGTACCATATTGATATTTTGGAGAGCTCAAAGGTTAGAATGGTGATAACACCATATTTGAGTGGTCTTAGCACCATAATAGAGTGGTCACAGTACCATATTAGAAAGTGGTTTCAGTATTAAAGAGTGGTCTTAGTACCATATTGGAGGTGTAAATCTCGAACGGTTTTCTACAGTGCAGTAGTTAACCGCGCAGTTGTAGCTGGGCTTGTTTTATCCTGGAGGCGGCGTGGTTGATAGTCTGCCTTGCACAATTTTGGGCAGTGCCGCGAAACGTCTTAAAGAGAGCGACCTGGTCGTGACTCAACCTAGTAACAACTTCGGTAGATAGTCCCTTTCAAAATAGAATTTGGAAATCCAAATACAACAGTTTGGAAATCCAAAACAACAACAACACATCCGTGACGCGAGAAGAGTTCCTTCTTTTTGTAACTCCAATCCCATGCAGGTGGAGCTTCTATCTTTCTCAATGATGGCCTTGAAACTACCATCTCGTCAACAATATTACCATGCACTTTACCACAATTCTGCAAATTAATCTCTCTGAGTTGCGTGCAGTTTTCTACCACATGCTTCACTCCCTTTTCTGTGACATTATCACATCCTTCCAGTAACAGTTGTAAAAGCCCACCACAACTCTTTGAGATCATATAGAGTGCTTCATCATCAACACTTGTATATGATAAGTTCTAATGTTATGACATCTCCTTAAAATGTGAAAAATACCTTCTTTAGATATGTCATTGCAATTGTTCAAATCAAGCAACTCTAAATTGGGAAAGATGGAAGCTAACATTTTGATGTTTTCATCTCTTAACTGTAAACTGTGACCCAAACATAGAGACTTTAAGTTGGGGCTTACAACAAAATCTATCGAAGAATAAGACTTCTCTATATTATTTTTCGTAAAATATGTGGATTCCAGTTTAATCTCACTAAGTGAAGGATAGTTCTTAATGAGTGCAAACAGTGTTGCGAAGTTTCTTGATTCGAAATTGGTAAAGGATAAAGACCTCAATGTTGGTCTCTCATGGAGAGCGGAAAAAATGCCAGCTTTGGTTATGCCATCACACTCAAACATGATAACCTCTTGGAGAAGCTTGCAGTTCTTAAACAAGTGGAAAAGCAATATGTTGTTGATGTAGTAATGTTTAGAGAGATTAATCCTGGTGAGTTTGGAAAGTGCTAATGAAAGAGTCTCTACCCCATTAAGGAAGTTACTGCGATACTTAAATTTTGAAGGATAACCTAGATCGAGTTCTTCGAGCAAAGGGAAACACTCAGCAATGAGGAACAAATCAGCGCTATTAATAGACTTCATGTGGGAACAAGTTAGTGATGTCAAAGTTGTAATATTTTGGGAGAAAGCTCGCAATCCAATTGCAGGGATGGTGGGTTGCTTGGAAATATCAAGTGATGTTAGGTTCAATGGGAAACAAGAGATTTCACCAAGTAGCTGGTCGATATCACGGCAGTTGTCAGTGAGGACAAGGGAGGTGAGGTTGGTGAACCTATGGAAAAGACAAGGGAGGAATGGGCATAGTCCGTTGTCAACAGTGAGTGAGAATAAGAGAGGGTTGGTGATAGAGAGAAACTGTTTGGAGACGAGGGAGAGTGACTTCAAATAGCTGTCGTTGTCTCCATTGTTGAGAAATTTGAAGACATGTTGCCAACATTCATCGGGTAAATAAGAACCAGCAGTTGTTCTTTTTGGTTGACAACTGAACCTCGTACTTGTGTTTCTGGAAGCTGCAACCAATTGTTGTCTCTGCCTTTTCATGATGAAGGGGTTAGGGTTAGGGGTAGGTTAAGAAAAAGTGAGAAGTCAGGAACAACAACATGATATTTATAAGGCAAATTATCGAGTGAAAGTTTGTTGGACTTGTTTCCTATATACTCGGCTGGTCGTTATTGATACTCAAAATCAGTGTAAAAAAAAATATTGTTTAAAAACGGGTCAATTTATCAAATTTTGGGGTAATGAAAGAAATTTTTTTTTAGCTCCTTAGTTGGTATCCTGTATACTAAAAAAAAATAATACTCCTTCCAGTTGTTAGTATAAGAAAATATCACAACTTTTAAGATGTAATTATTGTTTAAAAGACTTTTTTATCCATTATTTAATAGTTCTCTTTTTAATGTTTTTTTAACAAGCCAAAATGAGATATATTACCATAAAGGAAGATTCTACTCCATAGCACAAGGCGTGCCTAAAGGAGCAGAACAAAATTACAACAAAGTATTCGAATGAAACCGAAAAAAGGAAACACAATCAGTCAATCCACAAACAAACAAGGGGTTACTGCCACCACATATGGTCACCAAAAGGAAAACAAAAATTTTTAGCTTTTAGCCACCCTAAGGAAGTAATTTTAACTTTTTCCATAAGCCGCGTAATTGATTTAGCATTATTAGAGAAGAGTCTATGATTCCGTTCATTCCATATAATTCAAGTTGTGCATAGCCAAATAAGATGTAAAAAGGAACGCCGAGGTTTGTACCCTCCTGATGAGAAAACAAACTGATTAAAATTATCCATAATATGTTGAGGATCCACTGAGAACACACCAAGCCACGTTTTCACAAGTTGCCAAAGAGAACCAAAAATGGGACAATGAATTAGAAGATGATCTGCTGATTCATTATGACCGCATCCTAATACACACAAAAGGGAGTCAGTCGGAATAACGACGCGCCACACTAAGTTATCATTTGTTGGTCATCTGTTGCGAAAGAGACGCCACACACAGATATAAACTTTCAAAGGGACACATTTATGCCAAACAGCCTCCGAAACTACGTCGTAATTGTGCATCTCCTGCCTCATAAGCATTTGATACACTCCACCAACAGTGTAGCCATCACCCAAAGTAGGGAGCCACTGCCAAACATCCGAACTTAATTCCTGCAAGATAACATTAGAAAGCAGAGACCTACATTCCCCCAGTAAATCCTCCTCCCACGCAAACAAACTACGGCGCCACCCCCACGCTCCCCCTCCAACACCCCAACCTAAGGAATGCATCTCGCCCACCGACAAATCCTGATGAACAGGTAAGTCAAACAACCTCCTAAACTTCTCCCTAAGCGACACCGCTCCCACCCAAACATCCGTCCAAAAAGAGGTATTAAAGTCATTACCAATTTTCTTCTGAATGCTCTGCCGAAACCAACTCCCGCCCTCAACCCCTATTCCCTCCCGAATATTCACAATCTCCTGCCACCACGCCGACCCATTCCTTCCCCCTTCTAAGAGCCGCCCCCTCTCCTCTCCGTAACGAGAAGACAACACCTTAAACCACAAACCCTCCCTATCCACCAGACACCCCCAACACCATTTACCTAATGGAGCAATATTAAATTCCCTCAGCCTCCGCACCCCCAATCTGCCCAACTCCTTACTCGAACAAACAATAGTCTCTTTTTAATGTTAGTGGATGTATTTAATACGTCACAATTTTTTATCAGAGTATATTTATAAAAATATTTAAAAAGTTACATTAATTAATAAATATATTGGTTTTGATGTTTTTTGGTTTTGTTTCATATAATAAGGACCGGAGGGAGTATTTTTTTTTCCTCAAATTATTTGTCTCATTTATAATATCAATGCAATATTTATTACTCTTTTTCATTAGCGTAAATTTACTTATTGTATTTCAATCATCTAACTTTTTCATTAACTATTACTCTCTCCATTTCTTTTTAAATGTCGCTTGACTACATATTTTGTGTTTCTATTTAACCGTCATTTTGATAGTTTAAGAGCATAATTGGTCAGTTATATTTGAAAAATTCAAGTTTAATTTTTTTTTCAAACAAAGTTTTTTTTAAAACAAAATTTTGTTGTCTATAATAATGGATCATGAAGGTTTTTTTTGAAACGCATGGTCTTTTTTTTTTTTTGAAAAAACTAAACTAAAGCCACCGAACCCCACCCAAACATTCTCTCACTTTTCTTATCTCTCTCTTTCCCTTCCTTCTCTGTACGACAACTTCCCTCATCCTTCCTCCATTTCTTTTCTTTCTTTTCTCATTTCAATTCACACAAGAGAATTAAAACAATTTATAAACCATACTCTTGAGGAAAATTATTCCTTCCAAATCAAAGCTTTGTCATACTATCACAAGTGTTATATATTGGGAATGATTTTGAGTTAGGGTTTGTGCTTCAAAAGGAGAGGAGTGCCCATCCATTAAAAGTTGTTTATTGAGATTCTTTGAGTTAAATACACAACCTATAAGTCAAATAATACATCTTGGACTTATGTAGTTTGATTTGAAAATTTATTTTGGGGCTTTGAGGTGATATTGGAGAATCTTATTACCTATGGTTAGAAATGCTCTATAATGATCTTCTAAATATTGAATTTGTTATTGATGCTCAGATTGGACAACTGATATTTTGCTTGCACTCTGGGAGTGGTTGAAGAGCGAATTTAGTGGATTCGTCAAAGTTGTTTGTTGATGATGATCATTATCACTTATTTCAATTATCGTTGTTATTGATATTTTTCTGGTTTTATATGTTAAAGTATTTACCAAAACGGGGAACACACCCTTTGAGCATTTTTCTCGTCATCATTATTTATTTTCAAAGTCATCGATATTAATATATACTCTATTTGAGGCTACTTATGATTTAAAAAGTATTGTATTTGAAATGGAGATTTGATTGCACATATTTTGTGCACTAGTTTTGATATGTTCCTGAAAATACGTTGTTGTGATAATTTCTATTTTTGATATGTTCCTGAAACTAGTTTTGATATATTGTAAAGCATGGTTTTGAAATTTGTGTTTTTGGAAGATTTTGATATTAATATGTACTCGATTTGGATTGGATTTGATTTGGACTTATGATTATAAGCAGTAAATTTTCAATTGAATTTTGACGGTAAATATTTTGACGTAAGTTTCGATTTGTTGTGAAAGATGGTTTTAGATATGTGTTTTGAGAATTGTGTTTTCAAAATCATGGTTATACTGACGACGACCTAGGTGCACCTAGTATGTGATTACGATTGGGGAGAGTTACCCATTAGATGGAGCCGCCCCTATGGAAAGGCCACCATTATGAGGAGATGACTATAAATGAGATGTAAAACCCCTAATTGAAAATGTTTTACACTTTGTTTTGAGTCAAGAGAAAAGAGCTATCTGTTAGATGGAGCTACCATTAAGGGAAATGCCACTCTTAGTAGGAAAGAGCTATCAACGAGATGAAGCTAGTTCTCGATTCACCCATTTGTTTATTTTCGCTAACGTTGGATTGCTATACTTTCTTTAAAGTTGATTATTTTGATTCCTTTTCATTATACCCGATTTTTATATTTCCTTTAAAGTTGTTGATTTGGTTTCATCTCTTTACGACATTGGAATTGTGATGTATACATTTGATTGTGGATTAATTATATTTTTACACGGATTACTAGTTTCGTAAATTGAAATTAGATTTAAGAAAAATAATTATTCGTGCCCTTTGTGTTTCCCTTCTAATTGGTGGTGGTTGTTATCTCCTCACTAAGTTTTTGTGACTTACCCCTTCATCTTATATATTTTTTTTTTCAGATTCAAAGTCAATTGAGTAGAAGCTTCTAGCAGAGTCAAAGATATATCATTGTCGCCCTTTTTGGTAGGTCTCCTTTGTGTCTAAACTGAATTGTTGGTGTATCTGCAGCTATTGGTAGTCTAAAAATATTTTGTTTTGAGTTGTATAAACATCTAGTTATGTTATTTTGAAATTTTGGTTGTTGATATAAGCTTATAAAGAAGTTATGGTTTTTGGATATGTTGAAAATACAAAGGTTACTCTGTCGAAATTTCAGTAAACATCATTTTGAACCAAAAATTAGTTTGGAAATTTCTTATGTATTGTTTTTCTTCAGGCTTGCCAAACTAAGACGTATTAGTTTGTGCGCCGGTCACGATTAGAACTTTTGAGTCGTGACACTAATGGCTAGAAATTCACCTCTTAAAGGTAAATAAGTGGTGTCATACCCCATTTTTGACCCATGTTCAATTCGCTTCTCTCGTCTTTTAAGCCATAAATTTTCGTCGTTTCAGACGAAATTTCGGCAGGGAGGTATTTTAAAATATCTCATTTTTGTTCCGAAGGCGACCGTTTTTTATTTTATTATTTTATTATTATTTCTTGTTATGATTTTTTTTATTTCCTTTTTTTAATTTTTTTTATTAGTATCTTTTTATTTTACTTATTTTTATTTTCTTTTTATTTTCGTTTTTTATTTTTACTGTGTTTTATTTTTCAGTCATTTTTTGGTCCAATACTGTCCAGGGGCTTTTTTGTCCATTTTTTCAAACCCTAGTTTTTTTACTATAAATAGTGCATTTAATGCACTGTTCACAGGGGGCAGAGAGTCAGAGTTTAGGTCAGAGAGCCAAGTACACCGCAGAGTCAGTGTCACCACCACCGTCCACCACCAACACAACCACCCAACCACCAAAAAAAAAACTAAAAATTTCTTTTCCTTTCCCTTTCCCAAATCCGAACCTAAAACAGGTTCAAATCAAATCAAAACCGCACGATCCTCATAAAGTTACAAACCATTTCGCAATCTAAACAACCACAAACAACTCGGCCAAGGCACAAATTTATAATCACAAACCGATTCCAAAACAACCAAATCCATAATCACAAACAAATCCAAAAAACCAAATCCAAAAAACCGAATCCATAATCGCAAACGACCACAAAATCACTAGCCATAACCACAACTAAACCGAACCAGAACTAAAATAGGTAGTCCTCTTTCTCTTTTTTTTTAAACCTAGATCTAGGTCTTTCCAAAAAGATTTTTGAAAAACTAAATGGATTTTTGAGACAAGGAAGAAAAAGGAATTTAAAAGAGGTAAAAAAAATTTTGAAAAAAAGGTGAGAATTCGCTCCGGCGCGGTGGCGAATTCATGAACCGACTTCAGAAACTTATTTCTTAAGTCTAGTAACTTTTAACCGACTTAAGAAGTTTACTTTATTTTTTTTTGCAAATGCACAGGATATGCATCTCATTTCTTTTCTGCTATAAGTAGAATATCAGATACCATTGAATTGTTTTATTTAAAAGATACATGTAAGCATTGGATCAAAGACACATGTACTAATCAAAAGAAGTACAAGAATGCAAAATACACATGTACTTATCAAAACAAAATCATAGAATTATAATGCACTACCAAGGTAAGAGTTAGACTAAAATGAAAATAGATAAAAACACCTACAATAAAAGAACTACAACCACACTAAAACAAAACAAAAAAACTCAAAACAAGGTCAACACTACGCTGAATCCGGGCCTCCTGCTCTAAAAACTAGTCTCACACTAAGCTGAATTAGCACTTGCTTCAATTAAGCTACCCTATCTCACTTACTTACATTTTTTTTGCTACAAGACGCATGTCTTCTGATGTATAATCTCATGATGGTTTTGGTCTGGCTCTTTACCACTTCTCATGACATTGTAGAGATGGAGATGGAACTTCTTCTGAGTCTCAAGTTGCTTCTTGTCTTTTTGAGTTTTTCTTGCATAATCTTTTTCTCAAGTAAAGAATATCCCCCTTGAGACAATCTATGGGAATAATTATAATAAGCATGAGCCTCTAATGCCTTCGTTCTTTTCGCCTAAATAAATAACACACTAATTCGTCACTAATTCGTTAGGTAATACTAAAAATAAATTTGATTGATAAACTAAATAATAACACAAACTAACCAGAAAGGAAGGATCCTCTCACGTCTTCGCAAAGTCCTGCCATATATTCTCTTCAATAAAATTATAGGTCTCAATAGGAGACTTGTGTTTTAGCGGCCCTTTAAATAAATATCTACTTGTTAAGCTGTTTTTGAATGTTGTCCAACGCTTACCCGCGTATATCATAGTTTTCTTTTTCACTATTTCAGCAACATGAACTTCCTATATGGCAAAATTAAAGTTAAGTACAACAGTGACAAACACAACTAAATCTACGTTAATATCTTTATAGTTTGAGAAAGAAAAAAAATTTCTTTTTTTTTTTCTTTTTTGATTTAAATACAGTAGTTGTTACTCTAAATAATAGGAAAGGATCAGCTGGAAACCAATGGCTATCCACATAGCAAGATGCGGACGTGTTTGCTGAAAATATAATTAAGGAACAATTTCCAACTTATAAAAATTAAAAGAACCTAACTTCGTATACTATTCATATAACAAAACTTAATATATAATTATTCATTGGTTGAAATATTTTATTCATTATAGCAGATAGAATGCTAGCAAATAAATTTTTTGTTCAAGTTTAATTAGCATGCACATATATTCCATTTGTATGATCTTCAAGTACTTTTTTATGATATGTGTATTCTACAATCTACTCGTGTTCCACTAAAATGCAAAATTTGTGTTCAAGTGTATTTAGCATGCACATCGACAATTAAATCTTTACCATACTTCAAAGTTAAGATACTTAATATTCCATGACAAAATAAGACAACCAACGGGATTTGGAACCAAAATACTAGAAAATGTGTGTTTCTTCATGTTAGTGGACAAGGTTGCCCTCAAAGGCCTTGAACACAAAATATTAATTTCAATAAAATCCAAAAAATACTTATGAATCAAATTTAATGCTTACATCAGAAGTACTTATGAATAAGTTATTTCTATGAACAAAGATAAAATATAGTCAAGTACTTTTTCATATAAGATATCCTAGATAGCTTATAGAAATAAGTGGAAGAACTTATGAACATGTCATAAGCTTTTTCTATAAGCTAATCCAAACAAACCTTAAGAGTTTTTTCTTATTCTTTCTCACAAAATACTTGGCACCTTCAGTTTCTAATAGATAATAGGGTAATTTTAAAACAAGAAAGTTTTAAGTGGTATTCAGAAACAACTAAAGCTGAAGATAAATTGAGATAGATGACAACTTTCATGATTGTTTGGGATCACAAGGTTAAAGAAAAATAACTCTTAGGAAATACAAACCTTTTATTTTGTTGACCAATCATTTAAATCTCTTCCGATACTGTTTGACAGTGACTGCATATCAAAAGAAGAACATGTCAATAAAGACATTAACCAAACAATGAAAATTCATCTTTGACATTTGTTCTAGTTTTGGAGAAGCATTTAATTTCTAAATTGAACAAGTGAAAAGGTTATTACTCATTATCTCTAACAGCAAGATAAGGTTTGTGAAAAAAATAACAGTGGATTATACAATCAAACAATGTGACACTATATCAAACTTGTTTAATCAAAATTAGCAATATTATATGACAGTGTGACTTACAGACATAGTTATAGAGCCTCACCTCTTTCCCTTGCTTATTCATAATTTAAATAAGCCTACAAGGCACTCAAACTACATAGCCTAAATTATGTTTACTGACATGAATGACCTATTTTGCATGCAACTTCACTCGGCCATAGATAAACCAAGAGTAGCTAATTTCCTTCGGCCACGAGTAGCCAACAAGGCACCAACAGCACTGCGCAGTTTCGTGTTCAAAATTGTGTCCATAAATGTGACAGCAGTTTTTCCCTATTTATAAAAACCATATAAAACTCTTACATTCACCACACAAAGAAATCAATTTGGTCAACCTCAATGAAAAGCAGAGAAGTGAGCAATCTTACCTGATCCAATGTGCAACACTTCTTGATCAATGGTCCAACATGTAAAGTTCCATTAAGTTGTTATTTTAGGTTCTTCAGGTCCTGTCTTGTTTTTGACAGCCCTTCAAAGTCCTATATCATGAATTCAAAGACAAATAAATACATAAAACTCCCTCTCAGTGGTTAAACACGCAAGCATCTTGCTAAGCTCCCAAGAAAAGAACGGAGAGGAAAATATATTCCTACAGTATTACATAGCTATTTTTTCGCAATGTAATTTGAAAAAATAAAATTGTAAAGCCGTGGGCAATGCATAATTGTAGGTTATAATAGAGTAGGACTGTAAAGAAGTTGTTAAGAGATGTTATAACTTATAAAAATAAATAAATGTCATATTACTGACAAAGTTAAGCTCCTAGCTGGATTTCTGGTTGAACCAATAGGATTCAACATTGCAATACAAAATATCAATGCTAGATATCAATACATTTACAAAATTGATAGAGTCTGATACAACACATAATCTAAACCATAACCAAGCACTTAATGCTCCAAGAAACCCTAAAATACAAAATCACAAAAATCCCCAAATCACAACATAGCAGCAAAGAAATAAATATGTGTACATAAATATGGGTATTGTGATTCACTAACCTTTCTGGATGGATTTTGAGATTTTGAGAGAGAGGCGGTGACAACGAGGCGGCAAGAGAGGAACGAGGGACAAAAAGTTTCGATTGAGGGAAAGAGAGAGAGGTTCGACAAAGAGAAAGGAGACCATGGGGTTTCGATTGGGGGGACTGTGAACCAACGTTTGAGAGTGTGAACGAAACATGCAGTGAGAGAGTGAGAGACTGACAGAGGGATACAATGGAGAAGGAGGGTAACAAACCTGAAGTGATAGTGACAGTTTTGGAGGAGTGGGAGGCTGCGAGAGTGACAAGGTGAACAAAGAGAGTCAAATCACGTTTGAGGGATAAAGAGGGGTAATGGTTTGCTTTCAACAGGGAAGCAAAAAAAAATGCGGTTAGTGTTTTTTTAAGGGATATTTAAGAGATGCTCTTTCTTTTTTGCCATTGCAAGAGTCGAACCGGCAACTTGCCGGTCTTGAACTTGACTTAAGAATGTTTTTAAGTCGGTTAGTCAACACCCGACTTGAGGGGTTTCTTAAAGTAAAAAACTCTTAGGTCGGGTGGTCAAGGACCTGACTTAATAAAGGGACTTATTAAGTCAATTGGTCAAACCAACGACTTAATAAATTTTATTTCAATTATTTTTGTAATTATTCTATCAATGTTATGTCGGGTAAGTAGATAACCGACTTAAGAAAGTTTGAAAGAATTGCAAAATTGCCACTGTGTCACTTGTTAAGTCGGGTGGCAGGAAGAACCAACTTAAGCAGAAAACTAAGAAGGTTATTTTGTACTAGTGAGTGTCTGAGTAAAAACATCCCTAGCATTGGTGAAGGACAATCGTCAACCACCATTGAAGCTGCATACACCTCCTTTGATCGACACTTATGTTTGCCGGCAAGAATAGTGGCATCATCTATGGAATCGAAGTTCTAAGAACATCGTTCCCCAAAACCTCTTTAGCTTCTAACTATTGAATAGGTACCAAAACCAAAGTACTACTACATCTATGATATTTGCAAGCACCACGGTTAGAGAATCTCATACGCCACACAACACACCTGCACCGATTATTTTGCGATGAATATGCAACCACCTTCCAAACATGTGGAAAAACATGTGCCAACGCCTATTGACACCCTTAAAAGTCACGAAGATAAAACAGATCTGCATCGAAGATCGTTTGGAAGATATTTACCTATTAATTGGGTAGTAATCACAAATGCTCGGATAACAAACTCAACGATTGGACATGGTGGAGGACATACAAAACCACCAATCATTATCACACCTTATGCACCTCCACCATGCGCACAACTGGAGTGTACTCCACTAGAAGCAACATAGAAGTCTATCCATGACGACAACGCTTCCAAACACCAGAGACATTGTAGTCCTTTTCAACACAACGATCACCATCATAAACAATAATTCACCCCCTCATCGTGGAGGCGATGGTGGATGTGGAGGGAGCAACCCCCTGACCCATAACTCGTGCAGCAGGACGAATCATCATTCATCCCCATAAAAGAAATGGTGACATGCATTAGCCTCTCCATAATTTTCTAACTATGAAGATAATTTGTTTGAAAATGGACCGTTCATCAGAAAGATAAACCATAAAATCTTTCCTTGGAGTTCAGAAAACCACCTACAACGGAGATATATGAAAGATTAACTGATTTTGGGTTATGTTTAAACTTTTCCACAAACTCTTTAATCGTCAAATTGAAATGCTTTGGAAAAGAAAATTACATTGATTTTACTTTAAAGACAATTACGAATGTTTATATCGTAAGTTTTTAGTTGTTTTTATATAAATTTTAAAAACACATTATCGCTATTAAAAATCGGAGTATTACACTATTAGAAACAATTTATGTAGAACACCCAAGTTTGATATCTGTCATAAACAACTGTCAAGAATTCAAATTAAGTTGTTCAAGTAAACCATGTCTTTCAATAACAATGGTATACGCATGCTAATCAAAAATTAAAAGCAAGAGAAAGAGGAAAAATGGAAGATCGATCTTGGATATCTATCATGTAGTTAAGGGTGGACCCAAAGATCAAGTTGGCGATCGAGACTAACCACATGGCATTGTGCATGCAAGACAATGACATATGCATCTACACTATAAATTCTTGTGACAACAATTAACATATATATATACGGAGATCGAGTGCCCAGATTCAAACAAGCATCACATTGCTCATTTTTAATCAAACTTATTTATGTAAGTTAATCAAAAGAAAGCTCTTCCACAACACACAGTTTTAATCGAGATGTCCATGCATATCATAATGAGTGCAACAGCCAAACAAGCTAACAACTATATATTAATAAGTTTTCTTCAGACACACAAGTCATAAATCAAACAGCTTTTTTTTTTTAAAGAATAAATCAAACACTGATCACTATATACCCAAGGGATTCCGTTAACTCTGTCACATATTGATCAAATGGTCACATGCATTAACTTTTTTCTTTACGATTATATAAAAATGAAAAGGTATATTGTTTCGTTATTTTAAGAAAAAAAAAATAGGTGGCCCACAGACTTGAAAACGTGATGGATTATTGAAATATAATTTTCACAAGCACAACCTACAAATAAACATATATTAAAATAACTTTAACATAGATACTGACGTCACCTTTCAGTATTTTGCATTTACACAATAGTTTCTTTCTCAATAAATAAAGGTTTTTGTTTTTTGGAAGAAAAAATTAATAAAGATTTTAAGATAGAGTCATGTCTTGTCCCACAAGATCACTGGCGTGTGGAAATGCACAATTATTAAGAGTTTTGAAGCGTAAGCTATATTTTAGAATCGTGCAAGCAATTGTTCATTTAATAGTATTGAAAATAAAATGTTTATAAATTTATGGAAACAAAATCCAAAATATAGATTAAAATAATAGTATTGATTTAATATATTACCAAACTAAAAGAGGTTAAGGAGCACCTCTAACTAAGATCATCATCCGATAACAAATGTGTCAAAACATGACAAGCTAATCAAATTAAGTAATTAATTAATTAATTTTACATCAAAAGATGAAGAATGATCCTTGTTGACGAGAAAATACACACATTTATTAGTCTCAAAGTAAACATGATCAGTAAAAGTTCTGCAATCAAACAATAAGAAAAGAGATAAATTGTCTCTTGAAAAAAAAAATGATTGAATATATGTAGTTTCGTTTGCACAACATATAGCGGTGTGTGTTTCCTTTTTTTTTTTTTGCACAACAACGTAGAAAATACATGGACTCGGATTGCTGTGGTAATCAAGTCCAAGCAGTCACGTAGTTAAGCATCATTGGTCGTCCAATCTTGATCGAATGATCCATAAGAAATATATTTAATTTTTAATTTATGACTTCAAATATGTCGAGATTAAATTAGAGTCATCCGATTAAGATCGGACGACCAATGATGTTTGTTGTATGATTGTAGGGACTTGTTGACCGGAGCAAATTTAGGTCCAAAGTACATGTAGTTTACCTAACTATTGTGAAAGTGAGGAATAACACTTTATTCACTCACATTAAAATTACACATATCTAAGAGCATTTGGATGAGATGATAGTTAATCTCTTTTAGTTTAACTAGATGTTTTGAATTCGAATTCAACTTTAAGATGTAGCAATGTTAAATCTTTTAATGGAGAGTTTTGTCACTTATTATTATCATAATTGAGTTTGAGAGATTAATCTTTACGGTTGTCTGCAGAAATATCAATCAAAACGGTGGCTTGATATCAATCAAGTGTGACATGAGTCACATGTGGTATCCATACACTACTTAAACCCATGAGCTGCCACTAGCAAACACAAATTGCTATTTCTATTCACTTCAATACAATTTCGTTTCTTTCCTTAGTGACAACAACAATGACCACCACTACCATTTATCTCCTCTTCCTTCTTCCAATTCTCATAACAACCATCACCACCACCCCAACTCCGGTAGCCGCCGCTGGTAATGGACAATGGCAAGTACTACAGAAAAGCATCGGCATTGTAGCCATGCACATGCAACTTCTTCATAATGACCGCATCGTTATATTCGATCGTACTGACTTTGGCTTATCCAACCTCACTTTACCCAACGGAAAGTGTCGT